>CM051238.1:347608873-348208873 GCA_027917425.1 Gastrophryne carolinensis | reverse complement strand
TTTTGTCTGCAGAGCTGAAATTTTCAAGGAAAATTATCTTTACACGCATGCTTTACTTTTTTGCTCTTTACTTTTTGTTGTTTGCATATTGTTTTTTGAGGAAAATGTGGCTTTGATTCAGCTTTTTTATTCTTTTTTTAGGGATACACTGTGCAACCAAAGAATTCATTGAAGTATTACTTCCAGAAAACTGTGCCCACGTCAACAAGCCCGGTACACCTAGATAATTTGACGCGTGTACCTCCAGAGAATATATAGTTTGCGGGGGTATTTCAAATGTAAAAGGGTTGTTTT
Source organism: Gastrophryne carolinensis (assembly GCA_027917425.1). Classification (NCBI taxonomy): domain Eukaryota; kingdom Metazoa; phylum Chordata; class Amphibia; order Anura; family Microhylidae; genus Gastrophryne; species Gastrophryne carolinensis. Next base: position 348,208,579 of record CM051238.1, on the reverse strand, counting down.
TCTTGAAAAACTGCAAGGTGAGCAAAGAAGTTGTATTTTATCTGAAAATCTCCTAGAGCGCCATTTCAGTTTGGGGGGAGTCTCCTGGACAGGAAGAGGGGGCATACCAATACATACGTGGTACCGCTGTAACCGGGAGAAATTAGGATTTTACATACAATAAGATTTTATTGAAAAACTTTTTTTTTTTTTAAATGTTAAAGCCCAGACTGAAAAAACAATATATAATTTTCCTGGCAATCCCTTCAAAAATCACAGTTGGAAACGTGTAGCGCAAAATGGTCTGGCAAAAACTCTAGGTAGGCTGGCAGTTAAATGGTTTAACCAATGATGGCTTCCCTTATGACCAATGCTGCAAAAAGTGACAAGAATCATCTTCTGAGGCAGACTTCTAAGGAACTGTCCCAGCGTCTGTTGTGCTAGAAGCCTTCGCTGTCTCCTTAGAAGACTTGTCTGAAGACTGATTAATCCTAGGATAAGTTTATAAAGGCAAAATGGCTACAACATTTGGTAACCTGGTAGGAGTGGCACATGGTGACTGGCCTCTAGGTTGCAAATGCCTATGTGTAAAGACCTTCTCCAGACATAAGAGAATAACTGAGGAATCTAAGCATACAGAGTACAACCTCAAGAAAAGAAACACATTTCCTATAAGACCTACTGAAAAAGATGTAAAAGTAAATATAGCACCATTTTAAATAACTAATAGAAAATGTATAATCTTGTAAATGTAGATTTTCTTTTATTCAATATTGTTAGTGTTTTTGAAGCAATTTTTTTTTCTATTTCCTCTAACCTTGAAGAATATAAAACTAAACATGATGTTGCAATGTAATAGAGCTATTAATGATTTATATAGTGCATGAAATAATTTGCAGTAGTGCTGTATAAACGTTCTAATAATAGAAAGATCGTTTTGTGTGTTTGAGTTTACAGTCATAATAATCTAACTGGCCACAGAGAGATTATCACAGCAAACTTATGCAGTTTTGCTTATTGTAATGTATTAGGGTGTTATCTTTTACTAAAACAATTTAGTAGTACTTCATTATTGTTATTACAGTTCAGAACAGACATCAATATGGTATTTTAAGTGTTTCAGGGTGAGATCCCCATAATTTGCATTATAATGGTCCGTTAATAGCTGCCCGAGGAGGTCTGCCTGTCCCCTCCTATAAATAACTAAGCAGTGCCCGAGGCTTGAAGCAGACGTTGCCGTCTTCTCCAACAGCATGTGATTTTCCCAGGGAGCGCCATTCTTGGAGAAACAAATAGTGTCCAGCTCCTTGCCTGGTGATGCAAGTCCACCAGACTCAGGGAAATGCCAGGTGCAAGTTCACAAGGGGCCAGTGACAATTTCTAACTTTCATATTTATTCTGCAATTGGAACAGCATTAATTCACTGGAAAGCTCAAATTCTTCCCGTAAATAACAGATTCGACCACCAATTACACAGTGAAAAACTGTGAAAAAGTCACAAACCTAATAACCAGGCCCAACAGCAAAAATGCAGCTGTAACCACATATAACATTGGCACTTTCCTTCAGAAACATCAAATGAGTCCAAGGCATAGCACTGTGATATACTATATCACTAACAGATAAGTCCTTGCATTAACAGACAACAGCAGGCATAACACCATACAGGAGTAGAATAAATAGAAAGAACCAAGGTGGCTGCTGCCATGTTGACATACAGGTAGAAAAGGCTTTAATAGGATATCTTACTTTTCATTTCCTGTAATCCTTTTTTACGCCTGCTGAACTAACATTTTATTTAATATTTCAATAAAAATACATAATGCCTCTTTCTAGAACACACACAATATAATATGAACCACAAAATCAACTCCAAATGTAAAGTTTGTACATTTATAACAAACCTTTAAGACCCACAGTGTGTAATTGTGTAAAGCAGGTGTGGAAAGGTTGTGTATCTTTTTAGCAATGATATTCAAAGCAGTGCTTCCAGGATAGGCCTCAATTCGGGTTCTGCAAAAAATCTGGTGATGCAAGTTTGCCTTTAGGTGTACTTTCAGGTGTGAACTGAAGCTTACATCTCTGTGAGCTTTTTAACTTGAACGCACACACAAGTAATCAGTAAAAGAAAGTATCCCCAAAAAATCACCTTCCCGTGTTGGGACATTTTTACAAGTGAGGTACATTATTTTTCCAAAGGTGAAAGGATATGTTTGGAAAAACAGCACCCTATGGGCTATTCTCCAGATTTTGCCAAATCGTTTGAAATAGCCCATAGGGTGCAGTACAGCTGGCACACAGATGAGTAGGTGGTCAGACAGTAAAGAGGATACTACAGCATCAGCCTTATGCGAAGAGGCCAGCAGGAAATTAACCAAGTAGGATGGCAGAACAGCTTGGAGGGTGTCTAATAGAAGCTCCCAGTCCAGGTAGTAGGCAAGTTGAGGAAGTACCCTTGTGGACTTTCCATCAGACCAGAATGTGCGAGAGGGCACAAGACTCCACTGCTTGCCTGCTAGACATTCTTTGCTCACGAAAAGCCGATGTCCTGATTACAGAGCATTGCTCATTGATTTCAATGAGCAATGCCATACACTGGAATACTGTGTATAGAGTAGGCCATTTAAGCCAACGGGAGAGCTCTGTACTCAGGCCACGCAAACCTGCTGGGACCGCTTCTCATACTGGTGCTGTGGGCAAACGAACAGTGGTGTGGGAGGCTGTTAAAAAGGGGAGTCATCTGCTCATTGACATGTTCTGGTCTGAAGTATTTATGTATAACGCTTGTTGACATTTGTAAAAATATATACACCATTAGCTGACTAAACTTAGAACAGAATATCTGGCAATGGCAATAGAAGTGGTTAAAAGGGACAGTCTAGGCCCTGGTTCTGACAGCTCATTTGAGCCCTGGTCCTCACTCAGTCCAGCAGACTCTTGATACACACCATGCTGCCAAACACATGACTGGACAGCAGGGGACATGACTTCCAAAGCCCGGTGAGAGTTCCTCAATGCTCGGTGAAATAGACTCCTCCAATCGTCCAATAAACATACATTCAGAAATTGTTTAGCATTGAGTAACATTTCACGTATATTGGTCACATTAAGACCATCCAGCTACTAAAGACAACAGGGCAACATGGCAGAATATCGTGCTGCAATGTGTTTTGGGGATACCCCCTTAATCATGCCGATAGCAACATATTGCAGATAGAGAAAACTGCTTTCATAAAACACACATTTGCTATCATAAAAAACACTAGATAAGCTAAGCACCTGAGGACATCCTTTTGGCGTACAAAATATACCGCCAGGTAAGTGAGCACTGATCATTGATAAGCTTGCAGCATTTTGCATGCTTATCAATTATATGTTTATATGTTAGATGTCTTTGCTATTTTTCTCTGTGTTTTAAAACGGCTTCATATGATGGTGCAGTGAGTCTTTTCCGAATAATAACTGCTTCTATGTCGTGGTGGGCTAGTGGGAACAAAGTGTGTAGGTATATTTCTGTACATAAAAGAGGAGTACATTTAAAATATTCGTACATGGCAACATTTTGCATTAATGGATAAATCATGAAAATTACACTCTAACTGCATCTTACCTGTGGATATGGAAACTGCCCAAGTGCTAGCTAAAATAAAACAAAAAAAAACAAGAATGTCAAAAAAGTGTTTTGCATTTAAAGAAACTAGACAAGCTTAAATGATACATATACTTTTTGCTCATTTTAACAATATTTAACATAAGCTTAAAGAGGAATACCACACAAAAGATTGGCTTTCTTAGGTTCTGTTCATCTCTGATGCTATGATGTCAGAGCGGCCAGTGAGCTAAATGGAGCATCTAGCTTTGGGTGATATATCGTGTCAGCAACAAATTCCTGGTGTGGATATGTGTCTAGCCAAAAGGTATAGCGGGGATGCACATGTGCAGCTGGATTGCATAGTAGGTCAGTTTACTGAGCAATTGCCAGGGTTTCACACAGAGGGACACTCAAAGTCAAAATGCCACAGGGGGACAGAATCCTCCTGCACTGGTGACTTTTAGACTCCATGGCTGGCCAACAATATAAAAAAATAAAATATAAAAACTAGGACAAGAGCTGCCACATATTTTTAGTATTACATTCAATAACTTTCCTGTCGTGTTTTACCAAAACCTGTAGTGGGGCCAAATCCTTCCAGTGGTGTCACAGTCTGCTCAAAGAACAATTATATAGATCCAACTCTTCCTTACTCTCTATCAAAAACTCAAAAACATCAAACCTCAAAATATGTTTGGCTAGAGATGATCTTTAAGCCTTAAATTCTGCTGCTAAGACAAGCAGTGTCCATAATAAGTTAATGCATACACCAATGTTTTATCCTTTTACATTTGGTCTACCTCTTCAACTTTTGTCTACTTTCTTTGTGCCATTACCACCAACGTATTGAAAGCAAAGTTATACAGCTAGAGTGGTATACCATTATGCAGACATGGCCTACAGTGTATGAAATGTGCTTCAGATTTAATGAAGCCTTTATGGCCTTCCTAATAGTGCCGGACTGTTTCCAAGGGTCAGGCAGCAATCAGCCAGGAGGGGTGCTTTATAACTGGGCAAATTGAGAGAAGGGAGAAAAGTAATTTGCTTATGAACTGCGCTGAAATTTCTTAATTAACTTTACTGGTTTAAATTTGTGAAGCTGAACAGTCAGATACTCCGATGGTAGATTGCAAGTTCTCAAGAGGTTATCGGTTCACACTAAAGCCATAAGGAAGCCACCCGGAATGGCTGTATTAGCTAATATGTTTTTATGAATGCTGCTGATGTCTGAGAACTTTGCTTTCTTCCAAGATAAAAAAGTCACATCTTAAACAATGGTGTGCCCTTGGAATGCTAGGGGTTAATCGTGACATGCACAGGGCAGGTAAATGGGGTGGGCTCGCTCTCCCATAAAGATGAAACAGTTCACTGGGTGAACAATTGCAAGGGGAAGTGGAACAGTAACCGTGAATGAGGGTGAGAGTCCAAGTGAAGGAATTACAAATTAATGTAATCTGATGTGTACAAGCGGCAACTGCAGAATGTGTCTGGGGGTTTAGAACAAAGAACGAGCTGAGAGGGGCCAAGGAAGCTCCTCGTATAATGTATAACACTATTAAGCTAGCAGCGGACAGGGGCTGTGACCCTATGAAGGGGCACAAGAACCAGCAACACAGACAAATCGAAGAAACATTGCCCTGACCTGTAGCAGGACACAATCTGCTACAAGATACAGAGCACAGAATCAGTGGAAGTCAGGAAAGATTGTAAAACACAGCCCAGGTAAAAGGAAGAAGACAAGGGTCTTGTTGCAATATTGACATTCCATTCCATGAAAGTGGCTACTCAGACACAGACACTGGCACTAGTCTAACCAAAATCGCAAAAAATAGTTCAACAGAGCGATCATGTTGCTGAAATTGAGGATCTGTTTTCTATTAAATGAGAAAAATATAAATAAATATGCTAATAACAAGGTAACTTTGGTGGGAATACAGGGTACAGTGGTGGGTTCTGTTGAATGAAGCAATTGCGCTCTGTGTTGCTCAACAGAAAACCTCCTCCTGTTTTTACAAAATCCCAGCAACAAAGTGGGACAAGCCTTGTTTTTTCACTCACCACAAAAAAAACAAGTTAAATGAAAAAATTCCATACATGTATGCTAAATAACAAGAAGAGGGGGTTACCTTCGACCTGCATAAAAAAATAATTCTTTCTTTCAAAGAACATTCCATTCTGCTTTACATAGAACATCTGCTTTATGGGGGCTGGCCTGCCGGTTCCTTGAGGCAGTCTGGCCGGGAATAAAATTGCTATTGTAATTCTTCTGACACGTGTAGTTGCTTTTTCCCACCATGCAATGCTTTGGGCAGATATTTCGAGTGGTTAACGCTGCAGCTCACTGCAGGCTGGCTTAAGAGACGTGTTTTGAAATAGAGCTGATCACCCCTATAAAATTGTAAAGTATGCTCAAATCCTGTCACCCCTGGACTTTATTCCTACTAGTAGAAGAAAACCACAAACTTGGAAGGAATTCCTTTCAGTGTATAAGTAACTCTTCCTCTTACAAAACAGCATGTTTTTATAGATTTTTAATATTAGACAATAGAGCGATAAAGCTCCTTTAACTTGCCAACTAATTAGACTTGATACCCCTTTCCTTACCATCCCTATTATATTTAATCTAGATATCTGAATGTTTTTGGCACATAATCAAATGCTTAGGTTCTTTGGTTTGGACACTGGCTTCAATCATCTCTGCTCAGTGCTGTAGTGGAAGATACAGGTTTGTCAGAGTTGGTTTCTGTACACCAATACAGTATTACATGCATTCAATATCCTTCATTTCTATCTAACAGTTTACTACACGCCCATTTAAATATGTTCAATGGCTTCCTCTGTGCTTTTAGGTTTAGTAGGAAACAAATTTGTTCTCTTGAAGCCACAACTGCCTTTGGACCCGTCATATCCCAAACTCACTGCATTTCACTAGTCTATCTTTACTATATCTTTACTGTCCGTGGTAAGCTCCACTTTTCACTGTGTAACTGGTGCTGCATTAGAACGGATGTTTCGCGACCTTCATATACATCCCATAAAATATATAATAATTTACATTACCGGTTTTATTGTGTGTCTAATGATCAATCAGCTCTAAGTTTAAATTATGCTAAAATAATCCAGGCACTGTAATGCCAAAAAAATGTGTGCAATCCCTAACAACTTAATATAGGCAGGAAAAAAAAATACAATTCTGTGATTACTCACCTGTAGAATTGTTATTATGTGAATACAGTACGTCCTGCTCCAGATAAGAATCATTACACTTGGGTATTACTCCGCCAGATGGCGCTGGACTGCAGAGACCGCGAAATTGGCTCCTCCCGGCGCCTCAAATACCTGGGACCTCCCACAAATCCCCAGCATTGAAAAACGAGAAGCCGGGAGAATGATAAAAGAACCAACTAGTAACTATAAAACGATGAGAACAATCACCATACAGGGGATCCTAGGATAATGCAAAACCAAGGGTGGGGTGGAGCAGGACGTACTGTATACTCATAATATCAATTCTACAGGTGAGAATTGTATTATTCTTAGTATACAGTACGTCCTGCTCCAGATAAGATTCATTACTCTTGGGACATCCCCAGTAAGGGGACCAGGAAGAACCAATTATAACAATACTAACAACATAAACAATGGTTCACCATATAAAGGATCCAGGATACCAGAAGGGTGGGGTGAAGCGGAGTGTATTTCACAATCATAATATCCGTTTTACAGGTGAGTACTCACAAAACGGTATTATTCCAAGTGTGACATACACTCCGCTTCCACAGTCATGACATCTGGGACATCCAATAGCAGTGTCCGTCATGGGTGGGAACCAAAAACAGTAAAAGAATGCACCAACTTAAACCACTGCAGCTTGCAGAACCTTGCGGCCAAAAACAGCATCCGCTGAAGCCCGCACATCAACCTTGTAAAACGTGGAAAAAGTATGAACGGAACCAAGTAGCAGCCTTACAAACTTGGTCAACAGAAGCCTGGTGCTAAAAAGCCCAGGATGCACCAACAGCACAAGTAGAATGCGCAGTGACCTTAAAAGGGGGAACCTTCCCCTTAGCAGAATAGGCCCCAACAATGGCCTGACAAATCCATTTGCTAATGGCAGACTTGGCGGGCGCCAAACCTTTCCTGGGCCCACAGGGCACCACGAAAAAGGTGTCCGTCTTGCGAAAGAAGAAGTAGTCACCAAATAGTACTTAACACAGCGAACAACATCCAAATTGTGCAGGACCCTCTCCTTGTCATTGCTAGGCTTAGGGCACAAGGAAGGGAGAACAATATCCTGATTGAAATGGAAGGCAGATACCACCTTAGGAAGGAAATCTGGCTTAAAGCGAAAAACCACCTCTTCCTGGTGTCTTTCAAAGTAAGGGCCTGAATTGACAGAGCCTCCAACTCAGAGACACGCCGAACAGAGGTAATAGCCACCAAGAAGGCAACCTTTTGAGTGAAAACAGAAAGAGCAATATCCTGTAACGGCTCAAAAGGAGGACCCCGGAGAGCCGAAAGAACCAAATACAAATCCCAAACAGCAACCAAAGCCTTCCGAGGGGGCCGAACATGAGTAACCCCCTGGAAAAAAGTCTCAACCAGCGGGTGTAAGGCAAAAGATCTTTGGAACAAAACAGACAGAGCCGAGACCTGCCCTTTCAAGGTACTAAGCTGGAACCCAAGATCCAGACCATGCTGAAGAAACTCCAAAATCCTAGGAATCGAAAACACCCTGCAAGGCAAGGCCCTAGCCTCACACCAGTCAATATAGGACCACCAACTCCTATAGTAAATGCCACAAGAGGACCGCTTCCTAGTTCTAAGCAAGGTCTGAACAACAGCCTCAGACAAACCTTCCTCCTTCAGAATGAAGGTTTCAGCAGCCAAGCCGTTAAAGCCAGCGTTTGTAAATTGGGGTAAAGAAGATGCCCCTGAGAAATCAGATCCGGAAACATGGGAAGCCGGTACTGATCTACTGGCAACCTTACAACGTCTGCGTACCAAACCCTTCTTGGCCATCTTGGAGCCACCAGAATTGCTGGTTCCCCTTCCAGAACCAGTTTGCGAACCACCTTGCCCACCATGGAGAAGGGAGGAAACAGGTACAGAAACCCCAGATCCTTCCAGGCAAGGGACAAGGCATCCACTGCCAAAGCTAGAGGAACCTGAGATAGAGACACAAAGGCCGGGAGTTTGTAATTGTGCCGTGAGGCAAACAGATCCACCTCCGGAGTCCACAACTTGTGACAAAGGGACCGAAAAACCCCGGGATTGAGAGACCACTCCCCTTGGCGAGAGGACCCCCTGCTCAGGGAATCCGCCTCCCGTGTTTTCCACTCCCGGAATGTAGACTGCCGAAATGCAAGGAACATTGCTCTCCGCCCAGTGCAGGATCAGAGAGGCTTCCCTGAGGGCACTCCTGCTGCGAGTCCCTCCTTGGTGATTGATGTAGGCTACCGTCGTCCGATTGTCTGATCTAATCTGAACCGGAAGGCCCTGTAAATGCGACGTCAGCCGTGACAGGACAAGCCGGATGGCTCTGAGCTCTAAGACATTGATGGGGTTGTGAGCCTCCTGAGGACCCCACACCCTGCTGAACTGATGACTTTTCCAGAAACCTCCCCAGCCCGACAGGCTGGCATCCATGGTAACCGTCTCCCAGCGAGGAACCAGAAAGGATCTGCCCCTCAACAGGTTGCTCGACTCCAGCCACCACACCTGAACAGTTGATCCAAGGACTGCGGACACCTGTCCCAATGCGTCAATAGGTGAAGTTGGAGAGATCTCATGTGAAACTGAGCAAACGGGACTGCCTCGAAGGAGGCCACCATCAATCCCACCAGTTTCATCCCCAGTCGGATAGAAGGGCAAGGAATGGCCAGAAGAAGGCGGATCAGATCCTGAATCCCCTGCACCTTGGACTGAGGCAGAAACACTCTGGCCAGAATGGTATCCAGATTCATGCCCAGAAATGAAATCTCCCTTGATGGGGAGAGAGAGGACTTGGGACGGTTGATCACCCACCCAAACCTCTCCAGGGTCGACACCACCTGGTGTGTGTCCAGCTCCGCCTGCCGGAGGGAAGAAGCTGAGATTAGCAGGTCGTCCAGGTACAGCACAATGCGAATGCCCTGAGCTCTGAGCAGTGCCATTATGCCCGCCAGAACCTTGGTGAAGACCCTCGGCGCAGAGGTCAACCCAAAGGGAAAGGCTACAAACTGAAAATGTTGATCCTCCACAGCGAACCTGAGGAATCTCTGATGCGCTGGAAAAATAGGAACATGCAGATACGCATCCTTGATGTCTATGAATGTCATAAAGTCCCCTTGACGAAGGTGATGAATCTGTTGAGGATTTTTAGGTCCAGAATGGGTCTCACGGAGCCATCCTTTTTGGGAACCATGAAAAGATTGGAGTAGTAACCCCTGCCTCTCTCCGAGGGAGGCACCGGGCATATGACTCCCATGTCCAGAAGATAAGGTACTGCTAACAAGAGCCCCTGTACAGCCTGAGGATCCAAGGGCACCCGAGACCTTAAAAATCTTGGAGGAGGCCAGTACTCTTACTCCAGCTTGTACCCGGAGGAGACCACTTCCAAGATCCAATTGTCTGTGACCTCCCGGGCCCAGACCTGGAAGAAGAGCTGCAGCCGTCCCCCCACCCGAACAGGTGAGGGCACGCCTTCATTGTTGAGCTGGTTTAACCGCGGGCTTAGGCTTGGAACCCCAGGCAGACGCGGGACGGGCCCAACCTCTGCCTCTGTTCCAGGAAGAACCTCTAACACCCGAGAAGGCCAAACCTCTGACAGCTCTGGCACCTCGAAAGGAAGGATTGAAGGAGCCTGCCCCCCGAAAGGGGTGACGCTGCTTCTTACGCTGAGGTAACTTACCTCCCTTTGCCACAGCATCCAACTTGTCTCCAAACAGCCGCGAACTCAAGAAGGGTAGAGCTGTGAGCGATTTCTTGGCCGCAAAGTCCGCCGTCCACTGGTGGAGCCAGACCGATCGGCGCATGGCCACCAATAAGGACGAAGTCCTACAACACATGACAATAGTGTCTTCCATAGCAGCCAAGACAAAATCCATGAACAATTCACACCTTTTAAGAGTAGCGAACTCAGCGCTGGCAGGATCAAGGTGAGCGTCCCTTAACCAGTCCCTGATCAGAGACCTAGTAGCCACCGACACTAGTGCAGATGCACACAGGCCGCAAGGCCGAACCCACACTGGCAAAAGCATGACATGCCATCTGATCAAGGCTCTTATCCTCACCATCCTTAAAGGGTAGTGGCGTCTGGGGTGTGAATCACCGAGGTGTTAGTCAATCCCAAAACTGGCGCATCGACCTCAGGAGGAGAAGACCAGCGATAAACCGCTTCCACCAGAAAAGGATACTTCTTATCCCATCCCTGAGGAACACCCGGAAGCCGACTAGGTTTTTCCCATTCCCTAAGGATCAATGCATCAAAGTGACCTTGGGTAGGGAACTCCAAACGAGGTGTGTGGGAACCAAAAAATTTCCCTTTTTTGAGAGGGGGCGCCTCAGGCGGGGCAATATCCAAAACCTCCAAGAGATGTGTCAAAACCTTGGTAGTGTCAACGGCATCCCCCTGCGCCTGCCCAACATCAGCATCACAAAACTGTACATCGTCAGCCTCAGACTCCTCATACAATTCCCCCTCCTCTAACGAGTAATAATCCGACCAATCAAGGGAATCATCATCAACATCCCAAGCCGCCTGGACCGGCGACAAACGTCTCTTTTTAGCCTGGGCTTTCTTGCCCAACGCGCTAGCAATACATTTCTCAATGCTGGCCAACTTAGCGTAAACATCAGAGTGCGACTCCCCGTTAACCATGTCACTTGGGGTACGGATAAGGCGGGGAGGGGAAGGCGATGAAGCGGGGGGGAGCCGACCCAGAAGGCTGGGTACCCGACTGCCGCGTTATGGCCTTTTGTGCACATGGAATACAAATAAGCACATCCTCACCCGTAAGGGATACCCCACAACCCACACATGGCCGGGAATGTCCCAAAGGGAGCCCGAACCTGGTATCCTGCGGAGCCTCCATATGGTGATTTTTTAGGGTCAGTCGCAAGACTGTAGGGGATTTATGCTTTAAGCAACCCGGGATGCCCCTTTAAAGTCCCAGTGGGAGGATTTTTAGTGAGCAATTTAAGTCTAGGGACTCAAGGACCAGGAGAAAACCCCTTAAAATGCTCACACACCAAAACAATCTGAAAAACATAATGAAGGGATAACAGTCACAAATAAATGACTAATTATATAAATATATATATCTACACCTATACCGGAAGAATTGCATATATACAAGTAAAATAAGTATAACAAGGGGGCCCCCCCGTGGCAAGGGGGGCTCCCACGTAAGCTAAGGAAGGGGCCATCAGGCACTTACAGACCGGGGAAAACCGCAGCCGCAGCAACAGCAGAGCGCCAAAATGGCCGCCGGCGCCGAGCCTCATGTGAATAAGGGAAGGAGAAGGGGGGGTGGGCCAGCGCAGAACGCGCGCTCGTCTGGGCCGTGCCCCCTTCCCAGAACGACAGGCAATGCGGATCCCAGTCGTGGGCTGGCCGCATCGGAGCGCCAAAAAGAGGGGGAGGGGTGACCGAAGCCGCAACGAGGGCCCGGGCCCGCCCCCGCCCCCCGACGCGGCCTGAGGGGGAGAAGCTCCCCAGGCTGAACCATCAATAAGAAAAAACAGTCAGCACCAAACACTCCTGTGCACACACAACACTCACACTGCCTGTACAATAAATGAGGAAAAAACAGCCAACCGTGGGAAAAGCCAACCCCCCCCCCCAGAATCTTGGCATAGGAAATGTAAGGGACAGGGCATCCCAAACCGGGATCACCAACCCGGACTACCGCCTACCCCTTGTAATGGGGTCTCACGGGGGAGCAAAGCTCCTTCAACACCACAAGGTGCTGCCTACCCTCACCAGGACCTGCAGCCAAGGCTAGGAGGCTCAAATAGGGTTAATTTAGAAAAGGTTCTGGCAGCAATAGGGACAATAAAAGGGCCGGGCGCGAGCCCGGCTTACCTGCAAGTAAGAGAAGTCTTCATCTACTGTCTTGCTCGCCTTCCTGCAGAGAAGGAACTGGGGAATTAGTGGGAGGTCCCAGGTATTTATGGACCGGGAGGAGCTCCTTTTTTTGCATTCATCTCTGCAGAAGTTCGCCCTCTACTGGAGATTACCCAGATGTCATGACTGTGGAAGCGGAGTGTATGTCACACTTGGAATAGCCCAAGAGGCACCAATAGCACGAGTGGAATGAGCAGTAAGGCAGAAGGGAGGATTCTTCCCCTTAGCACAGTAGGCCTGAATCACAGCCTGACGGATCCATTTGCTGATAGTAGATTTAGCAGGAGCCAAATCCTTCATAGGCCTTGAAGGGACCACAAAAAGAGCATTAGTTTTTCTGAAAGGTACAGTAGCCACCAGATAGTACTTCAGACACCTAACCACATCCAAGGAATGCAAAACCGTCTCCTTAGAGTTATTAGGATTAGGGCACAAGGAGGGAAGAACAAAGTCCTGATTTAGATGAAAGGCAGACACAACCTTAGGCAGAAAATCTGGTTTGAAGCGAAAAACCACCTTGTCCCGGTGTCTCTCAAAGTAGGGGGGCTGGATGGAAAGCGTCGCCAACTCAGAAACACGCCTAACAGAAGTGATAGCCACCAAAAAGACAACCTTGAGAGTAAGAATGGCCAGGGCAGCCTCCTGCACAGGTTCAAAGGGAGCACCCGGCAAGACAGACAAGACCAAGTTCAAATCCCAAACAGGCAACATAAGCTTACGTGGGGGACGCACATGAGTAACCCCCTGGAAAAAAGTCCTGATCAGAGAATGCTGGGCAAAGGACCTCTGGAAGAAAACAGCCAGGGCAGAGACATGACCCTTCAGCGTACTGAGTTGAAGTCCCAGCTCCAACCCATGCTGTAGGAACTCCTGGTAATAGAGAACACGCGACAGGGAAGAGACCTAGACTCACACCAGTCAATGTAGGCACGCCAAACCCTATAGTAAATAGAAGAAGACGACTTCTTCCTAGCCTTTATCATGAGAATGTCGTCCAAATATGGCAGCACGCGAATGCCCTGAGCAGAGCCATCACTCCTGCCAGCACCTTGGTGAACACTCTGGGAGCTGAAGTGAGACCGAAGGGCAATGCCACAAATTGGTAGTGCTGATCCTCCAGAGCGAACCTGAGGAACCTTTGATGACCTGGAAAAACAGGAATATGAAGGTAAGCATCCTTGATGTCCACAGAGGACATGAAGTCCCCTGGACGCAGGCAACTGATAACAGAGCGCAAAGTTTCCATGCGAAAGCTCCTGCATCTGACAAATTTGTTGAGGATCTTCAAGTCCAGGATGGGTCTGACTGACCCATCTCTTTTGGGCACGGTGAAAAGGTTGGAATAGAACCCCTTGCCCATTTCTCGTAAGGGGACCTGCCAGATGACCCCCAGCTCCAGAAGGCTTTGCACCGCCAGAATAAGAGCCTGAGCTGATATGGGATCCTGAGACATCCTGGATCTGATGAACCTTGGGGGCGGCCAGGCAGCAAACTCTATCTTGTAACCGGAGGACACTAACTCCTGAATCCACCGGTCTGAGACATGAAGCCTCCAGACGTGAGCAAAATGCTGCAGCCATCCCCCCACCCAGATGGGTGAGGGCGCCCCTTCATGCCTGAGGGGGCTTGGGAGAAGACCTAGGCTTGGAGCCCCAGGATGAGCCAGGGCGTCCACGTCCTCTGCCCCTACCCCAGAAATCTCCTCGGGCCCCAGTAAAGGAGACCCCCCCTCCCCTGTCTGGATCCACAGTAGGGGGAGGAAAAGGAGCCTTGGCCCCGAAAGGGCCGAGACTGCCTCCTGCGCTGGGGTACCCTGCCTCCCTTGGCAAACAGGTCCAGGCGGTCCCCAAACAGGCATAGACCTTTGAAGGGAAAACCAGTAAAAGCCTTCTTGGCAGCGGTGTCAGCTGCCCACTGGCGCAGCCAAACCGAGCGGCGTATAGCCACCACTAGGGCAGAGGCTCTGCCACACATCCAAATGGTATCATCCAAGGCAGAGAGGACATAAGTCACAAAAACCTCAGAACAAGAGAGTGCATTAAACTCCTCACTAGACACATCATCAGGAGCACCATCTAGGACACTTCTAAGCAGGGTCCTAATAGTCACCGCTGTAATGGCAGAGGCACAAGCCGGGCGCAGCGCCGTCCGCAGCGTAGTAGAGTCAGGGGAATGCATGACAGAGGTGTTAGATAACCCTAGGACCGGGTCATCCACCTCCGGAGGGGATGACCAATGCTTTACCACATCAGCAGGAAAGGGATACTTCTTATCCCAACTCCTAGGGACTCCGGGGAGCCTGCTAGGACGCTCCCATTCCTTAAGCACAAGATTATTAAAATGGGCTTGCTGAGGAACTCTAAACGTGGCTTAGCAGTATGAAACAATTCCCCTGCTGCCTAGGGGCCGCAACCGGGGGAGAGATAGACAGTACCTCAAAAATCTGAGCCAACAGCCTATCAGTATCATCTGGGGCCCAGGGGTCAGAGCCAGAATCATCATGACCCCTGGGCCTCTCATCAGATGACTCTGATGAGTCAGAGAACAACTCCCCTTCTTCCAAGGGGGTATAACCCGACAGTTCAAAGAACTCTTCAGCCTCCATAGGGAAAAGAGTGACATCAGGCGTCAAGTGCCGCTTCTTAGCAGAGGCCTTACGCGCCATGGTATTGGCAAGCAACTTCTCAACACTAGCCAGTCTAGCAGACGCATCAGGCTGAGAATCCCCACTGGTATGCAACTCAATGGGAGTCAAATTCAAGCTTGGGGGAGTTGGTGAAGCCATACGTGGTGCAGGCCCAGCCGCTGATAAACCAGGCTGCAGTGCAAGCACCTGCTGGGCACAAGTTATACAGACCCGCACATTGTCAGCACTAGTAGGGGACTAGTATCCGGGCTTGTCCCGAAGGAACCCACGAGCACATTATCCTGAGACGCCTCCATATGGTGATTATAGCGGCACAATAGACCGATAGGGATTCACGCTATAACAGCAACCCGGAATGCCTCAATAGCCCGCTAGGGAAGAGGGAGTAATTAGCACACTAGGCCTCAAAAAGTTTAATAACTAAAAGGAGGGGCAGGGCTGGGAGAAACCAATGGAGTTCGACCCGCCTGAAAGACATAAGCGAAGAGAACCCCATAAGCGACATGTATAATGACATAGGGTAAATAAACCGCCCGCGACGGCACTCACGGACCGCGGTAGGTAGATGCCAGCCACGCAGCAGAAACCAGGAAAAAATGGCGCTGAGTATACCTCGAGGGGCGGGCCGCGGAGACGGTGACGCGGAACGCACCATCTGCAGGCCCCGCCCCCCGAAGAGCGCAAAGCATCACACGTGACAAGCAGCCAATGAAGGCGCAGCAGTGCCTGAGGTAATGCCGCCGCCAACCGCGGAACGCATATTCAAACCGCAAACAGCGGAACCATGTCAGCGCGGAGACAACAAAGTCACAAGCATACCGTCAAAGTGAAAGCACCAAGGCATACACCCCCCCCGAGAGCTACAAAGGAGAGCGAGGAAGGGCAGCGGCCACTTAAAGAAGGGCCCACCAATATACTGGGGCAATAGGGCGGGAGGGGCATCCCATAGAGGCTCACCATATGCCTATACCACCTACACTTTGGTGGGGGATTGCGGTGGAGCAGTGCTGCCTACCATCACCCGGACCAGCGCAGCCAAGGCTGGGAGGCACATTAATATTGGAACGGGTAGGAATAGTCCTACAGGGCCGCAGGCTAATAGCCCCGCTCACCTGGGAGAAGAGAGAGACATCTTCTTGTCCTTCGCAGTCCAGACTGCAGAGAAATTCTGGGGATTTGTGGGAGGTCCCGGGTATTTGAGGGGCCAGGAGGAGCTAATTTCGCAGTCTCTGCAGTCCAGCGCCATCTGGCGGACAAATACCTAAGAGTAATGAATCTTATCTGGAGCAGGACGTACTGTATACTAAGAATAAAGATGTCCACAGACAAGCTACAAATTCCTATACCCCAGCACACATTGGGGTCGATTCAGAGCCAGGAGAGAATTCTCACTGCTTTTTAGGAGAGAAAACTGCCACTGGCTTCTATTGTCTTCCGGATGTACATTTTTACCTGGTTCTGAATTAGCATCAAGGTAGACAATGAAAGTCAATTGCAGTTCTCTCCCCTAAAAAAGGAGTGAGAATCAACCACATTGTGCGCCTCACACTACCATATTACACTTATCTCAGCTCTGGGCTCTGCTGCCCTCTTCACTTATCGCCCTGCCCCAAAAAACGGAAACTCTGCCTGCATGCATATATGGACAGACTGAAATGGCACCCTAAATTTATATGGCAATGGAGGAAAACCAAAGCCAAGAAGGACTTTCTGTTTTATAAACAAGCCCTTCAGAAGCTCATGACTGCCCTTTCATCTGCTTAACAAGTATATTTCTCCTTACTTATCTCTGCACAAGCCCGGAATCACAGCTATTGAACACCATCAGTTTCCTACTCCACTCACCACCACCCTCCCACCACAACAGCAGAAGAATTCTGCATGCTTCAAAGAAAAAAATGACAACATCTGATTTGACTTTGCTCCTCACCAGAATTCCTCACACCTTCAAACAATCCCCTGCTTTATGCTACAACTTACTTTACTCCAATAACTGAACTAGGACTATCCTCATTTCTAGGGTCCATTTGACTACTTGCTCCTATGATCCCATTCCATCCCACCATTTTTCTGAAATGTCTCCATCCCTCACTCTAGCCTCTAAACTGGCACCTTTTCTTCCTTTTATAAAGGTTTTACTACGCTAATCAAGAAACCCCATCTTGACCCCCCCCCCTTCTCTTGCAACTTCCATTTTCATACAAATGTCTCTAATTTATACTTTATCTTCTACAATCTGGATTCCGCTTTAACAACTCCACTGAAACTGCCATCACCAAAGTCCCTAATGATTTGTTCACTGCTTAAACCAAAAGGTTACTACTCTATCCTCATCTTTCATGAGCTATCCTCCCCTTATGTCTCCACCCCTTTCCTTTAAGCCATAAGCTATAAAGTGCAGGGGTCTCTCCCATTGTATATCGTAATAAGAATATTTATTGTAAACTCTGTAACACAGAATTTGAAATAGTCTGTATACTGTATGTTCTACATGGTCTGTAATCACTACATTGTACAGAGCAAAAAGAAAATGATAGCGCTTTATAAAAAAAAAAAATAATAATAAAGAGATAACAGTCCTTAACAAGCCCAGTCCTATTCAACAAGACATTTCCAAATTGTTTCATCATTTTGCTTCTTTAAATTTTATCAAAATGGTTTCCTGAATCTAAAAAAAACAATGGCAACCCTTGATTACAACCAAACAGC
The DNA here is from genome assembly GCA_027917425.1 of Gastrophryne carolinensis. Classification (NCBI taxonomy): domain Eukaryota; kingdom Metazoa; phylum Chordata; class Amphibia; order Anura; family Microhylidae; genus Gastrophryne; species Gastrophryne carolinensis. Next base: position 348,190,543 of record CM051238.1, on the reverse strand, counting down.
TAATTAAATTGCAGTATGCTTTGGGCATCCAAACTGTAAAATCCTTTATTTAAAAGCCTTGCTCCCCTCTGTCTGATCTACTGGACCAAGCCGTTCTCCCATTCACTTTTTAACCCAACGCTTCTGCTGTAATTGCCTTATTTATCTTGTGGCTCTTACACAAGCTGTGTGTGCATTGGCTGCCTGAGTTTGATGCATGGAGGTCCCAGTCGGATCTGAGTGAACCTTCCGCTTACACTTCACAGGCGTCCTGAAGCCTCCCTGCTCCATGTCCCTGCGCAGCTGCTGGATAAATCATCTATGAGTTTTACTCCAGCAAAGTTTTGCCGCAGCTCAGGCCACAGCCTCAGAATCGCTAGAGCACAGGGCCATAGCGTGCACTAATTACAAAAGTTCTGGTCAGTGAGTGATGGATAGCCCTCCCCAAGGCAGCCACTGTGCTCTCAACAATGGTGATAAGTGAAGGGTGGAGGATATCCTGCAAGAAACTAATTCATAGCCAGAGGTGCTGCCAGCTGCACCTAAACAGCACCAAAAACCACACCTACGTAGGGCAGCAAGTGTCATCCTCCTCTCTGACCTTTAAGTGGTTGAATGCTCAGTGCATCATGGGAATGTGGTGGTACAATACCGTGATCTTAATTCAGTCATTTTAATTAAGACAATAACTTCAAAACTTAGTGATCCAAGATCTTGGTTGATTAAATGCACAAAACATGTAGGTAGCAGTGATTAATGGACTAGTTCCTGGGTAGAAAATAAGCAGAACGCAAGAGAAGCAAAACAGAATGCGGTAGAAATCCATACTTGGCGTATAAGGAGCTCAAGAAATAATCTTTATTTAATACAATTATAGGTGAATGTGATATTGGAGTGGAGAATACAATTTGTTGACATGGTATATTAATATTTTACACATTGCATCAGATTGGTGGAAATTGTGGTGGCCAAGAAAGGTTCACTAGGTGTTGGTAAAGCACATGTATGTATGTGTCCATGTATGCCCTTTCCCTCAGTCAACAAGAGAGCACACAGTAATAAGCTACTTCCCTGAAGGGGGGGGGGGGGACTCCTGCATGGGGTGTTGCTGGAGATGGCCATAGGAGCAAACCAGAAAGTAAAAAGACTACTAAAGGAAGATTTCCAGGATCAAAGTGTTTCTCCTTTGTATTGCTATAATGTCACCCAGATAGAATGGCATGATGCTTAAAGGGAAAGTCCACTATCAATGTTGTTTTGAAAGTGTGCCACAGGCTTGCCGGTAAGATAAATAATCTGCTTTTCTTTTAGACACAGGGCATCTCAATTTAGGACATTTCAATGCTTGCTGTCCCTTGGCAGTGAGAAAGACTTAAATTGTGCCAGTCCCTGCTTGATGTGAGAGTAAAGATAGAGAAAAGCTGGCAAAAATATCCCTAGAAGTAGCATTTACTGTGTAAGCAAAGTGCATAAAAGGGGCAGTCACAGCCTAGACGGTAAGAAAGAGGGGAAGGAATTACATGACTGGAGGGTTGTAGATTCAATTCCGAGCTGGGACATAACCGAAGTGCTGAGATCAAGTTGAAATATACTGGATAATTGACAACAAGTGGATAATTTAGCAAGTTAACAGCATTTGAATCTGTATATCAATTAGGGTGTTCGGAAATCTCAAAGTCTGCTCACTTACTAAACAAAAAGAAGAGTGGAAGAATGAACACCCAAACAAAACTATGCAAACAAGGAAGTGTTTTAATGCTCGTGGTGTAATAGATATAACATAGCTCAATACAAGGTATCAAAATGTATCACAGTTCAGTTGTAGAGTATATAAAGTCTTTAACACAGACGTAAAAAATGGACTGCTGAGTCATATTCAAAAGATGTATTCCTGCATGGGGGGGGGGGGGGGGGGGGTAATAGTCTTTAATTAGCATGGTGGGTATGGGTAATACAAGTCCAGGTATAGAGGTATAGTCTCCAGGGTGGGTTTTGGTCTACTTTACTTAACTTTCTTAACTTTCTAAAGGTAGCATGGGACACAGAAATCTCTGCTGGTGGCCCTGGCTGGAGCACTCTTTAATTTTTTTTTTAAGAATTGAGCTAGACAATATGAAATAAATGCTTTTCATTTACAAAATAGAATAGCATACAGCAGTCCCCTTTAGAAAAAATTGGATCCATATAACAAATGTGAGTGCAATGTCTTTTGCTGGGCTGCATAAAAAAGGCATAGGACATCAATGTCAGATTGATCACACCTATCATGACATACACCCTACAAGCAGTGGTTATCTACCTTTTTACACCAAGTACCCCCTAGCGACAAGACGTTCCAAACAATGACCCCCCCAGAGGGGGTGATTAATTATAGCTAATACCAAAATAAGTAGGCCACAGGCAGCGTGGCACTTTTAAAGCGAGGGATTAGGTTTCGTTTATAAAATAATATACCAGAGCAGTCAAGAGGTTTGCCTTGAGAACATGGTTGTGTACCACCCTGGGGTATGTGTACCGCAGGTCGAGAAACAGTGCCCTACAGTATGTAACTCTCTGTGGCTCAGAAAGTAAGTGCTTCTTTCTCAGAAATGCAAAGTGCACAATGCACTGGTAGTAAAATATTTTGTTAAAAAGCCAGAGAATCACACATTTTATAAAAATTCCTACATTCCTTTTAAATTGTGTTTCCTGCGCTTGACTTCTGCTTATTTAATATGTTACGTTTATACTGTGATAATGAAAGGCTTGTCCTCGAAAGGCAGGTTGTATATAAATGGAGTTATTATGATAACCTGTCGTTGTGCTCAAGGGATTGGACTTCTCTGTATATAAAATCATTATTCTGCATTCTACCACATCTCTCTGTCCATTTACGTGAAAGTGTGCATGTTCCATTTTTAAGCATACAGCATCGCACTCCTACAGAGCAGGATTATGATGAGAAAGCCTTTCATGGTTCTCTACGCTATAAGCATGTGATGTAACATATATACACTAATGTGCAGCAAACAGCAAACCATGAAGCGTGCTAAAAATATATGTATGAGTGGCCCATCGATTCTTACCTCCATGAATGCGATTCCCAAGCTCCAAACATCAGAATAAATTCCATATGGTTCTCCTGCAATCCGCTCAGGCTGAAAATAAAATTTAGATACAGTAAGCCAATATTAGAGTGTTATGTCAGTGCTATTCATTTACTTTCACTCGGGCCAATGAGTATTCTGTTGAAATCGTAGTGTTCAGTCTCCAGAAAATCATTTTCTTACACCACATGTTCATTGATTACTCAATTTATGTAGGATGAGCGATACGCTTAAAGCCCAACTATAGCAGAAGTATAGCTACGCTCACCTTACCTTATTTGTTGCTGAGATTATTGCATTTCTAATGAAGATTCAGCAATCATTTGACCGGTTGTTCTGCACCTAGGCAATGGCAGCCTTTGGGGTCCTAAGAACGCAAGATTTTGCTCTCATTTGCAAACATTTTTTTTTTAATGGACCAGCACTCTTTGGTCCAGGTGGGGACAAGCACAGGGGCAAAGGGTGAGCCAGATTGCTCTTTAAGGGGTAATTTTTATTAATGGGCTTTTATTAAAGACAGAGAAGTGATTAATATATTTGAAGGTGGGCAGCCCATTGAAAGGCACTGTCGAATTTATTTTGGGCAGGGAGCATACAGCATTTTTTCCCATCATTCCCTAAAGTGCCAGATAAGGCTTAAGCAACTCCTATAACCTTCAAACGGTACATGCAGCCCAACTCAGACCCTACCACTTGTGATCCCTACCTTTTGTCTCCACCCCTATCCTTTAGACTGTAAGCTTGCAAGGGCAGGTCTCTTTCCTATTGTCTCCTGTGCACACAACACCTGGCTTGAACCTTGTGGCATCTAGTTTTGTATTGTTCCCTGTACTATTTGTTTTATCTTGTCTGTAATAATACCTTGTAAAGCGCTATGGAAGATGATGGCGCAATATAAATAAACAATAACAATAATAATAAGGTTGGTCCAAACTACTTTTGTGTTTCACTGTCAGATGAACAGGCTTGCCCTCTCCTTTGACTTTAAGTATTCCAGAACGCTTGAACATGGACAGTGGTAACAGTTTTCTCTTGGCAACAATAAAGTGCTTCTACAAGCTGCCTACTCAACTCATCTGTATTGACTTACTGAAAAGGAGGAGCAATGTCACATGGGGTATCCTCAGTTTAGTCCTTGCCATGCAGATGAGAGTGTTTATGTGTTATGTGCTCAACTGCTTGCTGAGTGGGGGCAAGAAAAGTGCATGGAATAACCATTGTAGGCTGCACACATAGGCACACATAGTAATTGGGCCCCGCGGACTTAAAACAAGAAAAGGAGACTGGAGAAGAAGTTTTGGTCTATATGTGCCTCACAAAATAAAAAATAATTTTTGACTTTCACTTTTAAATCATACTGCAATGCACACCCATTTTTTTTTACAAAACATGTGTTAACCGCCATCCAACTGGGTGTGGGAGGGGGAGCATACGCCCCACCTGCCTACACGTATGCACTGCTGACAGGCCGAGATAACCTGCTCATTCTTCCACAGGTGAAGTGCAGCCCTGTGTTTGCCTTCTGGAAGTCACGTAGTACTGGCTCCGGATGCCACCCCCCATGCTGGGACCAACATGTACATTAAAATGGTAGTTGGTCCAATTTTAGAAGGCAACATTCCATGTTGACAGGTGTGAAAAAACCACAGCAAGTTTTCATTGTTAAATAATTAACCATGAAATTGGAAGCATGATGTATGTTAAAGCAAGACATAAACATATGAATTGTGCATGAGGCACAATAAATATCAGAAAGCAACAGGTCCCCAGTCTATTTAAGGCATCCATTTTTCAATTTAATTTATGAAAGTGTATATTTTTGTGTGGCAAAATTATGTCTTAAAGTTGCTGAGCTGATCTAGTATTTAATTTTTTCGATTATTATTATGGTAGCAGTTTTCACTAACTGTAGCTTGTTGCTATCGGCAATGTACACCATGTGCAGACTTAGAGTTCGTTGCCAATAACAACAGCAAAAGTGGGCATACCCTTTAAAGGGATTTTTCACGCAAAAAAATAAACAGCAACTATCCTTGTCAAGCATTCCCCCAGTGCTGTGTCTCCTGTCCACTTGGCGCTGTGAATGAGGAAATATATGTAATCTGCCCCTCCAGTACCACCCTGCCAATGTGGGCCACCAATGCTAGCTCAAGAGGCTAGTCCAGACCACACCCCCTCTGTATTGATGGCTTGAATGGTGCTCAGAGCTGCAATTCAAGCCCAGCTAACCCCTGGTGATAACAAGGTGATAACAAACATCCTTTTTGGATATAGGATCAATTTAACCCTTTAAATGCCAGCCACGTAAAATTTACGTGGTTGCCTCTCCGTCACTTAAGTGCCAGCCACGTAAATTTTATGTGCCTGGCATTCCCCAATAACAGTAAAAAAAGTTAAAAAAAGTGTCACTTACCTGACCCCTTGTTCGATCCGGCCGGGTCTCCTCTTCAGGGGCTCCGATCGCTGATTGGGGCTCCTCCGGCTGCAGGGGAGGGCCCGGAATAGGATGCCCCCCCATTTCAGCAGCCGTCGGGATTGCCTGCAAAAAAAAAAATGACATTTACTCACCTACGCTTCCGCCGCCTCTCCTCTTCATGGGGGGGGGGGGGCTCCGATCACCCCCCCCGGCTCTTCCGTCTTCTGGAGGGGGGGCATAACAGCCCTCCCTCCGCAGCAGCTTCCGATGGCGGCCGCCATCTTGGATTTTAGCCCCGCCCCTTCGGGGGCAGGGCTAATGACGTCACCGCCGGGTGTCATCGGGGCACCCGGCAGTTCTCCTGTCAGATGCCAGTGACGGCTGGGCAGAGAAGGAGGGAGGTAGGCGATCCTCCGATCGCCTGCCTCCCCCCTTCTCTGCCCAGCTGTCACCTGCATCAGATCGCCGCAGGACACTGCATCTGAAGATCGGAGGTGAGTAAAGGTAAAAAAAAAATTTTAATAAAATTTTTCAACAACCTGTGTTTGTCTTTTTTTTTTTTTTATACTGTTAACCCTTTGTGAACTGGTAAGGGGTCCATGAGACCCCTTATACCAGTTCACAAGGCTCGGGGGTCTGGCAAGTCACCTGTGGCAAGCGGGTGACTTGCCATTAACCCCTGGCCACCCAAATTACCTGCCTCCCCAAAGCCCAGGGGGGGGGGGGGGCAGAAGAGCCGTGGCCCTAGGCTATGACGGCTTGTACAAGCCCCCATAGCTGGTCACAGGCTGGTTACGCTGGGTAGGGGGGGCCTCACGCCATTTTTTATTTTTTTATTTTTAAGGGTTTTAACCCTTAAAAATCCAAAAAAATGGGGTCTCCCTCCCTGGGAGGGGGGACCCTATGTCATTTTTTTTTTAAATTAACCCTATGTTACCTGTAATCCAGTAGGTATAAAAGGCTTCCAGCAGCAGCAGGAGAGCAGAAGCCTAAGTGATCAGCGTGGAACACAGGGATGGATGGGAGGTAAGTATTAAAAAAAAATAATTAAAAAAAATATATTTTTTTTAATAAAGTAATTTTGAAAAATACCATTTTGTGAGTACTCACCTGAAAAATGGATATTGTTGGTGTGCCACACACCCCGCTTCACCTTTAATTCTTCACGATTGGGTTACTCACCGCCAGGTGACGCTGTTGCAGAGAGGAAGTCTTGTAACGAGCCCCCTTCCGGCCTATATATACCTGGTACCTCCCATTTATCACCAGTGTATTAAAAAGCAGAAAGACAAGGTACCAGTAATTTAACGGTAACCTCATAAATCAATATAAATAAAAGCTTCACCATATAAAGGATTCGGAATACCGAAAAGGGTGGGAGTGAAGCGGGGTGTGTGGCACACCAACAATATCCATTTTTCAGGTGAGTACTCACAAAATGGTATTATTCCTTGTGTGCCACACACCCCGCTTCACCTTTAATTCTTCACGATTGGGACATCCAAAAGCAGTGTCCACAAGGGATGGGCAACTCAAGGCCAGGTGAAGCATAACTTAAATGACTGCAGTCTGCAGAACTTTGCGGCCAAAAACAGCATCCGCTGAGGCTCGCACATCAACTTTGTAAAACTTAGAAAAAGTATGAACAGAAGACCAAGTGGCGGCCTTACAAACTTGTTCAACAGAAGCTTGGTGCTGAAAAGCCCAAGACACTCCAACGGCGCGAGTAGAATGAGCAGTGATACGAAAAGGGGGAACTTTCCCCTTAGCAGAATAGGCCGCAGTAACGGCCTGACGTATCCATTTGCTAATGGCAGATTTGGCTGGTGCCAAACCCTTCTTAGGCCCACAGGGCACAACAAAAAAGGCATCCGTCTTACGAAAAGGAGACGTGATAATCAAGTAGTACTTAACACAGCGTACTACATCCAAACAATGCAAAACCCTCTCTTTGTCATTCTTAGGATTAGGACACAAGGAGGGAAGAACAATATCCTGATTCAAATGAAAAGCAGAAACAACCTTAGGAAGAAAGTCTGGCTTGAACCGAAAGACCACTTTATCCTGATGCCTCTCAAAGTAGGGCGCCTGGATAGACAAGGCCGCCAACTCTGAGACACGCCGGACCGAAGTGATAGCTACCAAGAAGACAATCTTCTGAGTCAGGGTAGACAAAGCAATATCTTGCAGAGGCTCAAAAGGAGGAGCCTGCAGAGCAGAAAGAACCAAATTCAAATCCCAAACCGGCAGTAATGGTTTCCTGGGAGGCCGCACATGCGTAACCCCCTGGAAAAAAGTTTTAACCAAAGGATAAAGCGCAAAACGCTTCTGAAAAAAGATAGATAAGGCAGAAACTTGCCCTTTCAAAGTACTCAGCTGAAGACCAGAGTCCAGCCCAGATTGTAAAAACTCCAGAATTCTGGAGACCGAGAAGACCCTACAAGGGAAGGATCTAATCTCACACCAAGCGATATAGGCTTTCCTAGTCCTATAGTAGATGATAGAAGACCTCTTCCGGGCACTGATCAAAGTCTTAACGACTGAGCCAGAAAGACCCTCCTCCTTCAAGATGGAGGTTTCAGCAGCCAGGCCGTCAAACCCAGCGCTGGTAAATTGGGGTAACACAACCGACCCTGAGTGAGCAGATCGGGCCGAAGAGGCAGAACGAACTGGTCCACTGCCAGCCGAACGATTTCTGCGAACCACACTCGCCTTGGCCACCTTGGGGCCACGAGAACGGCGGACACCCTGCCCAGCATGGGTATCGGAGGAAACAGGTATAGAAAACCCAGATCCCCCCAGCTCAGGGACATGGCGTCCACTGCCAGAGCCAGAGGATCCCGGGAGAGCGACACGAAGTTCGGGAGCCTGTGATTGTGACGAGAGGCAAATAGGTCCACCTCCGGTGTCCCCCATCGGAGACACAGTGAGCGAAAAACCTGAGGATGGAGAGCCCATTCTCCCAGACGGGGAGAGCCCCTGCTCAACTGGTCCGCTTCCTGGTTCTCCACTCCTGGAATGTATACTGCCGAGAGACAAGGAACATGGGCCTCTGCCCAGGTCAGGATCAGGGACACCTCTCTGAGAGCACTCAGACTGCGAGTCCCTCCCTGATGATTGATGTAAGCATCCGCTGTTCGATTGTCTGAACGCACCTGGACCGGAAGGCCCAGAACGTGATGAGTCAGGAGAGCAAGCACCCGACGGACGGCTCTCAGTTCCAGCACATTGATGGGTAAGTGGGCCTCTTGAGGTCCCCATTGCCCCTGGAACTGAAGCTCCTTCCAGAAACCGCCCCATCCCGAAAGGCTGGCATCCGTGGTGACAATTTCCCAAAGAGGGGTCAGGAAGGACCTGCACCTCACGAGATTGGCCGAGACCAACCACCACTGGAGGGACTGCCGGACCCGGAAGGAGAACTGGAAGGGCTGATCCAGCGACCGAGGCTGCCGGTCCCAGGACGCCAACAGATAAAGCTGAAGCGTCCTCGTGTGAAATTGAGCAAAAGGAGCTGCCTCGAAAGAGGCGACCATCAAACCTACCAGCCTCATCCCCAGACGGATGGACGGCCGAGGATTGTAAAGTAGGACCCGAGCCAACTCCTGAATCAGATGAATTTTGGACTGGGGGAGAAACACTCTGTGTTGAAGAGAGTCCAACTGCATCCCCAGAAAGGACACCACCCTGGCCGGAGCGAGAGAGGACTTGGGGAAGTTGATCACCCAACCAAAGCTTTCCAGCGTGGAGACCACCAACCTGGTGTCTGTCTCCGATTGATTGAGTGACGGAGCCATGATGAGAAGGTCGTCCAAATAAGGTACGACCCGAATGCCCCGAGATCTGAAAATGGCCATCACCCCTGCCAGCACCTTGGTAAACACTCTCGGTGCCGAGGTAAGGCCAAACGGAAGTGCCACGAATTGAAAATGCTGATCTTTCATCACGAATCGAAGAAAACGTTGATGAGCGTGGCAGATGGGAACATGAAGATAAGCATCCTTGATGTCTATGGACGTCATGAAGTCCCCCTGCCGAAGGGAACCGACGGCCGGACGCAAAGTTTCCATGCGAAACTTCCGAAAACGGATGAACTTAATTTCAGGTCCAGGACGGGACGAACTGACCAGTCTTTCTTGGGGACTGCGAAAAGATTGGAGTAGAAACCGAGGCCCATCTCTAAACGCGGCACCGGCCGGATGACCGCCATCTCTAACAGATTCTTTACCGACGCCAGGAGCCCCTGTGCGGCCAAAGGATCGATGGGCACCCGAGACCGAAAGAACTGTGAAGGAGGGCGAGACTCGAATTCCAGCTTGTAACCGGACGACACTACCTCCCGGATCCATCTGTCCGGAATCTCCTGGTCCCAAACCTGGGAGAAGTGTCGTAATCGCCCCCCCACCCGCACGGGTGAGGGCAGCCCCTCATTGCTGAGCGGGCTTACCGGCAGGCTTGGGCTTGGTGCCCCAGGACTGTGCGGGATGGCCACGGCCCTTCCCCCGAGTGCAACCTGCACCTCTGGTAGCGGGAAAGGAAGCCCCCCTACCCACTCTGAATCCCCGAAAGGAAGGCCTACCAGAACTTGCCCCCCCGAAAGGGACGACGAGGCCGCTTACGTTGCGGCATTTTACCACCTTTTGCAACTGAATCAATTTTATCACCAAACAGCCGCAATCCCAAAAAGGGGAGAGCTGTGAGCACCTTTTTAGAAGCTGCGTCCGCCGACCACTGGCGCAGCCATACTGCCCGACGAATAGCCACCAGCATTGCAGCTGTTTTGCTACTCATAGCCAGCGCATCGTCCTGAGCGGACAGAACATAGGAAACAAAAGACTCACACTGCCTGAGAGCAATAAGCTCCTTGCAAGTGGGATCAAGATCCAAACACAGACCCTGAATTACAGATCTAACCGCCAATAGAAGAAGCGCCGAAGCACACACCGGGCGCATCGTTGACCCGGCATAACTGAAACCATGGCGAGCGTACTGGTCAATCCGACGATCCTCACCATCCTTAAGGGCAGTAGCCTCAGCAGACTGCACCATAGCCGTGCTGGAGAGCCCTAATACAGGGGTATCGACGTCAGGAGGAACCGACCAAAGCTTCACCAATTCTGGTGGAAAAGGATAACGTTTCTCCCAACTGGAAGGAATTCCAGTTAACCGCGTGGGATGTTCCCATTCTTTGAGCACAACTCTCTCAAAGTGGTGTTGTCTGGGAAAAACCAAAGGCGGCTGAGGCACATTAAACAACTGACCCTTAGGCAGGGCGACGGCCTCAGGTGGATCTAAATTCAAAATTTCAAACATCTGAGCCAGAATGGAGGGGGTGTCACGAGAACTCCCCGCAGACAAATCGCCAATAGCATCAACCTCAAGCTGATCTGCAGGCTCATCTGACTCCACCAGAAATTCTCCCTCCTCATCCAGGGAGCAATCGGACCAATCCACAGGCTCACATACTTCATCCTGTGAAGCCGGAGGTACAGGAGTCAGGTGCTTCCGTTTCGCAGTGGCCTTTAACCTTGCTTTAACGGAAATTATCTTCTCGAGGTTGGCCAACCGTGCCGCCACCTCGGATTGCGAATCCCCACTCTTGACAATGTCACGCGGGGCTGGAACAGGGAGGGAGGTGTAGGGGATGATGGAAGTTGCGAAGAGCCAGCAGCCGGAGCAACGGACTGACGCGCAATACTCTGCTTTGCACAAGGAATGCATACAAAAACATCATCACCTGGGAGCGGAGTCCCACAGCCTCCACACACCCTAGATGGCCCAGAAGAACCATTTCCGGTATTATCGGAAGCCTCCATATGGTGATTTATGGTATTCGCAAAATTCTGGGTTTAAGGCATAAGCCACCCGGGATGCCCCTTTATGTTAATGTCCCGGGAGGGAGGATTTAATTAATAATAAAGATCCCTCTAAGATAGTAGAATATATATATTCTTTTTTTTTTTTTTAATATATATACAAGTATATATATATAAATATATAAATATGTCCCAATTTGGAGGAAAAGAGACTAGCCAGGCAAAAATAGAACCGGGAGGCCACTGTATTGAGGGAATCCCCGGATCTGTGGGGAAGAGACAAACCAACAGTAAGACCCCCAGAATGGCAACATGCAATATAACACACAATACACAGCACAAGAGTGCTTTGAAGAGGCAAGGAAAAACCTGGCCTCTGATTTACCTCTTTTATCTTTTTTTTTTTTTTAAATAAAAAAGTATTACTCCATACAAATTTTTAACCCTAAACAATCAGAGACCATGAAAAAAATAGACGGCTCACGCAAGGTGAGGCCGCTTACCTTGGCAGCAAATGTCAGCGCAATGGCAGCGGTGGAGCCGAAGCTGCAGAGCACATCCACGGAAGAGGCGGCGGAGCGGGCAGCAGTAGCAGCAGCAACAGAGACATGCGGCCCCGAGCCCCTCACGCAGCCTCCCAATGAACCAGGAGGAAGTGCGGCTGGGGCCGGTAAACGACGCGCCGCCGGACCACGCCCCCACCCCTCACGTCATGCGGGCCCCACCCCCCGCCAAATATGAAAAAGTGCAGCCCGCCGAACGGCGGTAGAAAGCAATCAGAGGGCAAAACAAGCCCTCAGAAACAAGGAGAAAGGGGGGAGGGAAACGGAGACACTAGACAGCCTGAGCTGCCCCAGAAAATCCCCACGGCCCGCACAAAGAGACAAGGGGAAGGGGGGGGGAGCTGAAACAGCAAGCCAGAACCAAACAGCCCGCCCCAGTCCCCCTAAAGCTGACCCAAAGCTCTGGCCCTACAGGCCAGCAGCAGCAAACATACAGTGAAACAAACACACCATACACAGCCCTCTACCCCCCTCCCATAGCGAAGGGAGAAGGGTCCGCAACGGGAGAGTAAGGGGCCAAGGGGACCCCCGGGACAGGGACATCCCACCTCCGGATCACCATGCCGGATAGCCGCATTGCTCCCAAAAGAGGGGGTCGAGCGGAGGAGATAAGCTCCTAGGCACCTATAGTGCCGTCTACCAATTGCCCAGTGAGCAGCCTAGGCTGGGAGGCTTCCATTCCACCACAAAGGTAACAAACAATCAAAATTTGGCAGAAATAGACCAAAAAGGGGGTGCCGGGGAAAGACCCCGGCTACCTGCAAACAGGAGACTTCAATCTTCTGTCTTGTCGTCATGCAGAGAGAAAAACACTGGTGATAAATGGGAGGTACCAGGTATATATAGGCCGGAAGGGGGCTCGTTACAAGACTTCCTCTCTGCAACAGCGTCACCTGGCGGTGAGTAACCCAATCGTGAAGAATTAAAGGTGAAGCGGGGTGTGTGGCACACCAAGAATAAGTGTGTCTGTGTGTTTTTTTTTACTTTTAACCCTTTGTGAACTGGTAAGGGGTCCATGTGACCCCTTTACCAGTTCACAAGGCTTGGGGGTCTGGCAAGTCACCTGCGGCTAGTGGGTGACTTGCCATTAACCCCCGAGACCCCCCATTACCTGCCTCCCAAAAAAAACCTTATATTCCCTCAAGAAATGGTGCCCCCCCCCCTGTGAAGGGGGACCCCACACCAATTTTTTTTATTTAACCCTTTATTATGTGGATAGTAGTTGTATTTTATTTGTAAATGTTATAAAGTGCTCTTCTAAGTTTAGGGGATCTCCTGGACAGGAACGGGGGGCTACCGATACATATGTGGTATCATTGTAATCGGGAGAAATGGGGCTTTCACGTGCAATATGGTTTTCTTTAATAAAATAAATGTTTTTGTTAAAATAAAGGAGACAATTTAAAAAAATATATATATTTTATTTTTTTTTTTACTTATTTACTTAAAAATATATAGAAAAAGTAGAAAAAATATATATAAAAAAGTAGAAAAAATACAAACAAGACATTTCATGTTAAAATCTAAACTCTGCCACAAAAAGAAAATATGCCATTTTCTTGTAAATTCCTGCAATAATCACACTTAAACATGGCGCAAAATGGTGAAAAATTACCTGTCAGCAGAGGGTGACAAAATCTCAAGTAGGCTGGCAGTTAAAAGGTTACAGGTACCTATGCATGTTGGGTATTGTTCTGCTCGGTGGACCTTGCACTTTCAGATTTAGCTTGTTTTTTCTTATTTGCATATTGATATTTTAGGAAAAGGTGTTTTTTATTCTGCTTTTTTATACAATTTTTTGTGAAACCCTGTGCAACCTAAGAATTCTTCGAGATATTACTCCCATAAAGATGAGCCCACTACAACAAGCTGGGTACGCTTAGAAAGCTTAACATGTGTACTTTCAGTGAATATATGGTTTATCAGGGATATTCCAAATGTAAAGGGTAGAAAAAGCACAAGGTGCGCACTTTGTCTGCAGAGCTGAAATTTTGAAGTAAAATTACCGTTATGGGCATGCTTTACTTTGGGGTGTTTGGCAACTCTCTCCTTGACAGAACCTATGCATGCTGGGTATTGTTCTGTTTGGGGGATGTTGCTTTTTCAGATTTTCAGTTTTTTTCTGGTTTGCATATAGTTTTTTTTTAGGAAAATGTGGTTTTGATTCTGCTTTTTTATTAATTTTTAGGGAAACCCTGTTTAACCAAAGAATACATTGAGGGATTACTTCCAGAAAACTGCACCTAAGCCTGGTACGCCTAGAAAGCCTGAGGTGTATACTTCTAGGGAATATATAGTTTATTGGGGGTATTTCAAATGTAAAGGGTTGTTTTTCTTGAAAAACTGCAAGGTGCGCATATTGCATAGCATAGTTGTATTTTATCTCAAAATCTCCTAAAGCGTTGTTTCAGTTTGGGGGAGTCTCCTGGGCAGGAAAGGGTGTCTACCTATACATATGTGGTACCGCTGTAACCGGGAGAAATTGGGGTTTCACACAAAATAAGATTTTATTGACAAACTTACATTTTTTTATTACAAAAAAACACTACAAATTGTAAAAAATAGTTTTTTTTAATTTTTTTGCACAATTTTCACCCCAAAATATTGGGAATACACTTAGAATGACAAACATTCAACAGGCTCTGCTGAAAAAAACAATATATCGTTTTCCTGGGAAATCCCTGGAAATCCCTTCAAAAATCACAGTTGAACATGGGGAGCGCAAAATAGTGCAAAATGGTCTGGCAACAAAGGGTGACAAAATCTCCAGGAAGGCTGGCACTTAAAGGGTTAATGAATTGTATCTAAGTCAAGGGCATTTGGTGGCAGAACAGAAAATGGAAGCAGTTTCTTAATGTAAAATATAGTAGTTCTCCCCAACCAGGTGGCTTGAGACCAGGCTGCCCATACTCACCACTTACATGTCCCACATGCTGGTCAGCAACATATCCAGTGCACCCAGCAGGCTTGCAACAAATTGTGTGCGTCCACAAGCCCCGCAAACCAAAATGAGGCTCATTTTAGGCCCCTGTGGGGGCTGGAAAGCACAGTGAGGCATCCCAAAGTCCCTGTGCTGATAGAACCTCCAGTCAGTTTTGCTGTTGGTCCTCTTTAATGCATAAGGCTGACTTTCACTTCTCCACTTGAACATTTCTAAAATAAGTGTAGGTTGTAATATTTTTGTGTATAATGGCCAATAAATGGCCAATGTGTATAAAGGAAGAAAACAGTAAATATGAGCTACAGCTGTAATGTTTTGCTCCTGTGTTGTACCATAAATGCAGTATGCAACTTATTGAACAGCTATGTACCCTTTGACAGGCTTTTGATGTTGAAAGATCAGGCTTAACCATGGGAGTAAGTGACATGATAACATGGGATGGAGAGGTCTTCTGTCCTGGATTTAATCCCTTCTTCTAATTTGCAGATGGAAGTCCCTTTATGTGTCAATCCATTATTGCACACTCGGGACCTGAAATCATGCCATCAAACAGACTCTCAATTTAATTACTTTGCCATCGAATATACATGTGCCATGTTGCATCTTAATCACTCAAGGGCTTCAGGTAACTTCTGTGCCAAAGAATGCCCTAAAATGTAGGAGTCCTGAATAGGCTGATCCTGTGGGACTGAAAGACTGGCAGGCAATTGTTTTTCTATAGAGCAACAAATAAAATTATTTTTGCACATTTATACATAATTACTGACATCACTATCAGTCCTCCAAGAAAATCACAGTCTGATACCCTAACCCTTGTGAGACCCCTAGAGTGTTAAACTCTAGTTAATGTACCAGTATGTTTTAGACTCCTGAGCACCCAGTGCAAATCCATGCGGACACAGGGAGAACATACAATCTCTCTGCTGACAGCATCTAATGCATGGTTCAGTTGCACAACCTCTGAAAACCTTACATCTAGTGTCTTCCTTGACAGATAAATGAATCAGAATAAGGCAGTTAACTCTAAGCTTTGAAAGAAGGACAACCACAAACCTAGAGTCTATACAACTGTGGGGCCAAAGGTCAAAGGCCATTTTTGGGGCACTATAGGATGCCCTGTTGTGTGGATGCCTGGGGGTGGGCAAGTAACTAGCCTTACCAGCGATGCCCTATCCAAGCTATACCTTTAGCCTAGGTGCATAACCATGTCAAATTTATTTTCTGAATTGCTGGCATGGGCACAGGAGAGAGGGGATGCAGAAATGGGGGGGGGGGGGGGGGCACGCACCATTAATTTTGCATATGCATTGTTATGCCAGAGGAACAAAACCCAAGATAGTAAAAAAAAGAGGAGCAACAACCGTCCTTAGAATCTTATAAGACTCTAGGGAAGGTGTTTTGCCCACCCATGGGACATCTTAGTTTGGCATGCCTCAACGTGAAAACTTCACTGGGTTTTTTTTTAACCACTTCTGCAATTCCACAGTTCACATAAGGGCTCTCCTTCAATAAGTGTCATATGATGTGCATATTAATGAGCAGCAAAGAACGCTGAATGGAAGGATGTGGAAGGTTTCGATTGCAGCCACTCTCCACCTGCCTAGGGGTACTGTTTGTTATTTCGGCAAGTGCATGTACTGGAAAGTTAAGATTCCCAGCAAACTACTGGAGGGGGGGGGGGTCACACAATGGGGAATCCCAAATCAGGATGCAGGCAAGCACTGTCTTTATAGTCTCTAGCGCTGACTATCTGAATTTTGTATTATTTATTGGTTCTGAGCATCCTATGTGTCCACTAGCAGCCAGTGGAGCAGTATGTCCCCCCTTGAACCTTATTGATTGTCAGGGGAGTGGTGAACCTGGGAATATCTCTGACTGAACGGTGTAGGGGCAAGTATTTTCGTTGAGCAGTGCTTGAAAGCATCCTATTGTGGGATAGCAGATTTGGGATGCCCCGCTGTGTGAAACTCCCCCAGGTCTCCGCAAAACATACCTTTTCCGAACGCTCTCGCTGCGATTTAACAATTGCAGGCGCATCCCCAGCATATCTGTGCTAAGGTGTGTTCCAGCGCCCAGCTATTCAGATAGGCAGGGGACGGGAGCAGGATCTGGTTTAAACAAAGCTGTATTGCCGATCATTAATATGCAACAACATATAGTTCTGATTGGACAAGAGCTCCGTGGAAAGGTGAGTTTTTATGGGTTTACACAGGGGGGGCATCCCAATTAGAGCAAGGTCAAAATACTGTGTTTCTTTCTGCTTTAAAAACAAAGATATGCCTCTCTTGCTACACAGTACAGTGCCAATATTTTATTGCGCATACAAGCTACTAGCTCAGACTTACTGCCATATAAGCATTTGTGCCCACGTAGGTCTTAGCGATGGAATTCACTAGCTAAGAAAGGGAGGAAAAGAGAGTGTTAAACTGACAATAGCATAAAACGGGCAATTATTCCTTATTTAATCCATCCATGAAACAAAAGGAGAATAGAATAAAGATATAAAACGCAGAATAAAAAATATATAGAGTGCTTTTATCTGCAAGCATTAAACAGAAGATGATTACACTTTTCACTTCCCTTATAAAAAAAAAAAAAAAACAAGGATGGTTGCTAAAAATTCTTTAATCCAAACAATTTAGCCAATCCTTTACACACTATAGGTTTTTCATGTACGTTTTTGGCTTTACATTGAAGGACAGCTACTGTAAAAATGGCTTAGCATCCACTATGTAAAAAGCCTCCTCCAATTTAAGTTTCTTTTAACAGCGTGAAATATACAGAGGACTGACAAAAGCCATTTCACCTAATCTCAACAGAACCCTTCTTGCTCTTCAGTCCAATCCTCACAAAGTAACTTTATGGCTTTATTTCTGGATTACAGCTGCACCAGCAGCAAGCTCAAAAGTGGGTGGAAATGGGCGCTGTAATATAATGTGCTCTGGTAGTGATCATGCAAAACAGAATTGGTAAAAACAATGCAGAATTAACCTAAAGACTAAAGAAAATAAGGGATCTATTAAAGCTAACACAATTACCATTGCTCCCAGTGCAGGTTTGATTTTCAAAAAGGACAATAACTATAACTTGATTGGTAGCCTAACGCTTGGAGTTTTCAGCCAGTACCAGTGAGCTGCCCTTTGGTGATGTGCAAGTTTAGCTCATCAAGTCCAGGATGACCCACCCTCCAACTTCCCTAAATGCAAGTGCTGCCTCTGCATGGTATAGTATGGCAGGTAGCTAATTTTATCCGCCATGACAACACTAAGGGGGTTATTTAAGAACGGATAGCACCAGGTTGTGCCTTGTAGAGGCAGGCAGTGTCTGATGAATGCCAGTCGCTGTACGCAAAACTACATTTAAGAAGGCAAATCTGGTGAGCGACTCTAATAGCGCCATGTAGCGTCACATGTATTAAAGTGGACCAACACCCATGATTTTGACTATCCTGGATTTTGGTCCACTTCCCCAGGGCAGCTATGTGAAAACCCCCAGATTGCCCGATTCTACTCACCTCACCCCGCTCCTACAGCGCATGCGCGGCCGCTCGTCCAATCAGTGCGCTCGGAGCTGCTGAGGTATGCGCATCAAAGCCACATCTAACCTCAGCGGCACCGAGCATGCTGGTGGCTGCATTTCGCGCTTCCCTCTAACAGGAGCGCGCCCGCACAGGCCATTCACAAATGGCTGGCGCGGGCACATGTCCTGCTAGAGAGAAGCGTGAGATGCGGCGGCCGCATCCCCATCTTGGATGCCCCAGGGGGAGGGATTGGATCGGCCCGGGAATCTTATAGATTCTCCGGGCGATCGGGCTGGGTGTTGTTCCACTTTAATCCAGACGGCTCAGCATATAGCGCTGGTGCTCTGGGCTCAGGAGCGCCATGTAGTTCCTGTCGCTCTGTAGCGCTCTCCCATACATTTCAATGGGGCTTCATTAGTTGTGTATAAATAGCGTGTTTGGCAATTGCTCAAATTGTATTTACAGGTCTGGCACTAAAGTGTTAATGTCACAGTGTTAAAACAATGTCATTGTTTTTGCTTTGTTACTGGTGTATATGTGCTCAAAAACAGACTTTAATCTCACAGCGTCTGGCACTCTATGCTACAGCGCCCAACTTTAGAGCGCCGACGCTGTGTGTGTCTGGTGTTTTGTTAAATATGGTGTGAAGCGCCGAGTGCCAGACGCACTGAGCTGGTGCTACCTCTCGTTTGCTGCAGCGCTATACTGGTGTAACAGAGCCCGACACACATCATATTCATCAATGCCGGCCAGGTTACTAGAGCAATCGAGACGCTCTGTTACAGCGCCCGATACCCACTTATAGAGTCTACTAGTGGTCACTCTAAGCACCGCTGTACAAACGCTCATCAGGCACTACCTGGCGTTAGTAGTGAATCAGCCTCCACGCAGCATTTCAAAGACTGTAATTTTGCATTGCCCTAATGTCAGCCTGCAGTACAGTCATAGCACCTGTGATGAGGGAGGCTGGAAGGCAAGTAACTTGATTGGTCGGCTATGTCAGTTGGTAAGTATGCCACATAATAGGATGTGGGGGGATGTAGGGCAGCTGCATTGTGACTTACAGTACAGTATAGTTCCACTTTGGGTGGAACAACCAGAACAAGATAAAGTTGTACTTCAGGAAAAACACAATTCTGTGAGTACTCACCTGTAGAATTGTTTTTTCTGGGAATCCATTCAAGACCCTCCTTACACTTGGGATTACCTCCTTGCCGATTGGATGTGACTGCAAGACAAAAAAGGGCGTGGCCCTCCCGGCCCCATAAGTAGCAGCTGCCTCCTAACCTAGATCAGTACTTAAAAAGCAGTAAAACATAAATCAGAGGCAGGCCGGGAGGCCCTATATAGGAGTCCATGTTACTTCACACCGAACTCCACCAGAATTTTTTTTTTTCCTCTTTTTTTTTTTTCTTTTAATGCCAATGAAAATAATAAGTGGACTAAACACCATCAAAAAAGCATCAAAAGATAGATCATGACCCAAAACTGGTGGGCCGGAGGGTCTGGAATGGATTCCCAGAAAAAACTATTCTACAGGTGAGTACTCAAAGAATTGCGTTTTTTCTTCCAATCCATTCCAGACCCTCCTTACACTTGGGATCTCAAAAAGCAGTGCCATCTATGGGCGGGATCCTCAGCGCAGAACAGCAGGTAGTTCATTTCACTACCGCCTAAAGAATCTTTCGACCAACAACAGCGTCAAGCTGAGGCTCTAACATCCACCTTGTAAAACTTGGTGAATGTATGAACCGAAGACCAGGTGGCAGCTTTGCAAACCTGTTCCACCGAAGCCTGATGCTAAAAGGCCCAGGAAGCACAAATAGCCATAGTAGATTGGGCCGTGACCCGAAAAGGGGGTTCCTTCCCCTTGGCCGAGTAGGCTCTTTCTATTGTCTGCCTAATCCACTTACTGACAGTGGCTTTAGCTGGCGGAAGACCTTCCTCGGCCCTTCCGATATAACAAAAAGAAAATCTGTCTTGCGCAAGGAATCTGTAGCTGCCATGTAATATCTTACGGCTCGGACTACATCTAAAGAATGAAGTGCCCTTTCCTTAGCATTAGCCGGAACTGGGCATAAAGAAGGTAGAATTACCTCCTGATTAAGGTGAAAAGGATAGATGACCTTAGGTAAAAAATCAGGCTTAAACCGAAAAACTACCTGGGCTCTGTGTAACTCAAAATAAGGAGACTTCATACATAAGGCGGCTAATTCAGAAACTCGCCGCACAGAGGTGATTGCCACCAAAAATATCACCTTAAGCGTCAAAATGCTCAATGGAGTGACAATCATAGGTTCAAAGGGAGCACCCTGAAGAGCCGACAATACCAAATTCAAGTCCCACACCGGTAAAATAGACTTGCGCGGTGGACGGACATGAGTGACTCCCTGAAAAAAAGTCTTAATGAGCCTACTGCTGGCGATAGACTTCTGGAAAAACATAGATAAGGCCGACACATGCCATTTTAGGGTGCTTAATTGTAGGCCCATTTCTAAGCCATCTTGTAGAAATTCTAAAATTCTAGAAATGTAATACTTTCTGCATAAAAACTTCCTAGTCTCACACCAGGATATGAACGACCGCCAGACCCTGTAGTATATCATGGAAGAAGACTTCTTCCGGGCCTGAATCATGGTATGAATAACCTTAGCCAATAAATCTTTCTCTACTAAGATCGAGGTCTCAATAGCCAGGCCGTCAAAACCAGCATCTGTAAATTCGGTGCCGCAGCGTCCCCTGTGTGAGAAGATCTGGCTCGTCTGGTAGGCGCTAATGGTCTACCGACATCCTTGATATGTCTGAAAACCAACTTCTCCTTGGCCAGCGAGGAGCCACCAGAATGGTTGGTACACCCTCCTGAGCTATCTTTCTTAGTACACGGCTCAGGAGTGGGAGCAGGGGAAAAACATACAGAAGCTTGAACCTTACCCAAGAAACTGACAGGGCGTCCGTTGCAATGGCCAGAGGGTTCGTTGACAGGGACATGAATTTCGTCCGCTTGCGATTGTGCCTAGATGCAAAGAGATCCACCTCTGGACAACCCCAGCAAAGGCAAAGGGTTCGAAAGATCTTCTGACTGAGGGACCATTCTCCCCGATGCAGCGCCTTCCTGCTCAAAGCGTCTGCCTCCTGGTTTTCTACCCCCGGGATGTAAACTGCCGAGATGCAGGGAACATTCTCTTCTGCCCAAATCAGAATCCGGCTTACCTCTTCTAGAGCACTCTTGCTCCGAGTACCCCCCTGATGATTGATATAGGCTACTGCCGTCCGATTGTCTGACTGGACTTGGACAGCCTGTCCCTTTAAACTGGGGGTCAGATACTGAAGCACTAGCCGGATTGCTCTTAATTCCAAAATATTTATGAGAAGCTGATTCTCCTTCGGCCCCCACTGTCCCTGGATCTTCTGGGTCTGCCAGATACCCCTCCAGCCTGTGAGACTGGCATCCGTGGCAACGATCTGCCACTGCGGTGTCAGAAAAGACCTGCCTACAGATAGATGTAGAGGGTCCATCCACCACAGGAGAGATTGCCTGGCCGAGGGTGTCAGAACAAAGACTTGATCCAGCGACTGCGGGGCTCGATCCCAGCTTGTCAACAAATTTAACTGAAGAGGCCTCATGTGAAACTGGGCAAAAGGCACGGCCTTGAAGCAGGCCACCATAAGGCCTACTAGATCGAATGGTCGGCTGCCGGCAGGCCAGTAATGACTCTATTTGATTCCGAATTAGCAGAGCCTTCCACTCTGGCAGAAACACCTTGACCTGAACTGTGTCCAGAGTCATTCCTAAGAAATTCCTTACTGGTGCCGGAGTGATATGGGACTTCGGATAATTGATCACCCAGCCGAACTCTTCCAGTGTTGATAGGACCGTCTGCGTATCCTTCATGATCTGCTGAGGAGACCCGGCTGAAATTAAGGGATAGTCCAAATATGGAATTATGCATATCCCCTGGCCTCTGAAAATGTCCATGAGACCTGCCAAGACCTTGGTAAATACTCTTGGAGCCGAGGATATCCCGAATGGAAGTGCCACAAACTGGAAGTGCTGGCCTTCTAGGGCAAACCTCAAGAACTTCTGATGCCCTGGAAAAATCGGAACGTGAAGATACGCGTCCCTTATGTCTATTGTAGTCATAAGATCCCCGGGCTGAATTGATCTTACCGCCGACCTTAGTGTCTCCATGTGGAAATGCTTCACCCGGATATACCTGTTGAGACTCCTTAAGTCTAAAATGGGACGAATCGACCCGTCCTTTTTGGGGATAGTGAACAGGTTGGAGTAAAACCCCCGACCTTCCTCCTGAAGGGGTACCTGACAAATTACCCCTCTTTGAAGTAGATGCTGAACAGAGGCTCTCAGGGCATCTGCCTTTACCTGGTTCCGGGATGCCCCTGACCAAAGGAACCTTGCGGGCGGTCTGGCTGCAAACTCGATCTTGTAGCCTGATGACACCACCTCTTGGATCCAAAGATCCGCCACGTGGCGTCTCCAGATAGGAGCAAAATGCAAGAGCCGTCCCCCCACCCGCTCGGGTGAGGGCGCCCCCTCATGCTGGAGTGGGCTTCGCTGGAGGCTTGGGCCTACTTGTCCTATTACGAGCTCTGCCTCTGCCCCAAAAATCTCTACGGGAGCCTGAAAGGAAGGCACCTCTGCCACTCCGAAAGGGCCGATATGATGAAGGCCTCTGAAAAGGCCGAATCTCCCTCTTCCTCTGAGGAAGTTTGCCATCCTTGACCATACGGTCCAGCCGCTCTCCAAAGGGTCTGCCCCCTAAAAAAGGAAAATCCGTAAGAGCTTTCTTAGCGGCGGCATCTGCCGACCATTGTCTTGGCCATAAGGAACGGCGCAAGGCAACAAGAAGAGCCGAAGTTCTAGCAGCTAGCCTGACCGCATCATCCATAGCAGTTATAGCGAAGGAGTTAAAGTCCAAACAAGCCTTAAAATCCTTGGACTCATGAATAAGCCTGCGAGACTTAGCCCTGGCCAGATTTTTCTTCATCTTCTTCCTTGAAGCCAAAGACACAATAGCCATGGCACAAACAGGGCGCAAAAAGGAACCTACCATAGCAAAAGCATGACGGGCCAACTGATCCATTCATCTCTCTGTGGGATCTCTTAAGGATCCCATAATAGCAGACGGCATGATAGAAGTATTAGAAAAGCCTGATACTGGAGAATCCACCTCGGGTGGATAAGACCAAAGCTTAATCATATCCGCCGGAAAGGGATACCTAGCGTCTAGGATCCTGGGAACAGCCGGTAGCTTGTTAGGACATTCCCACTCCTTTAACACCATCTTGGAAAAATGCGGCTGTTCCGGGAACACCTGCCTTTGCCTTACTGGGTTAAACAGGTCGTCCTTCCCTCTTTTTGCCACCTCAGGAGGGGTAATATTCAAAGTTTCAAAAACTGATGAAAGTAAACACTCTGTTTCGTCTGAGAGAAGGGGATCCTCATCAGAAGAGAATAAAATAGAATTACTATCCTCCTCACCAGAGCGTAACTCGCACTCTGAGAGGTGCTCTTCCTCCTCCTCAGACCCAAAAGAGGCAAATAAATCTCTTTCCTCAGAAAAAGGCTCCAAATGCCTCCTCTTATAGGTGGCTTTCCTATGAATGACCAAGGATGACTGTTTCTCTAAGTTATCCAACCTGTGCGCCACACCCGCCTGCGGCTCGCTGCCTTCCCCCTCTCCAGGGGATGTAAGGGATGGTTGAGCCGTTGCGCTCCCTCCAGCAATAGCTGGGCTAGAAACCTGAGCCGCCACTCTATTATGGTCTAAACCAATTCTCATGGCACAAGCGGAACAAACCGTGCTGAAGCTACCCAGGGGATCCTGCTTACATAAGGGGCAGAGCCCACCCTGCTCAAGTGGGATGCCCAAATCACTATCCCCTGATACCTCCCTCATGGTGTTTTTTTTTTTTTCAAAATTGGTAAAAAGACCTAAGGCCCTAAGCCTAAACCAATCCCAAGGGGACTGGGAGGAACCACAACCCTTTTTATCCTTCTTCCCAATATCTAAAAATAAACAGGAGAAAGAATCCTATTAGAAAAAAAAAAAGCAATTTCCCCTTTAATGCATAAATCTTTAATATAAACATTTAATAAAATAAAATAAATATAATCTAAAAGAAATAATCTAAGCAAAATATTTATAAAAAATAGATATAAAGATATCTTGGAAATATGATTAATAATTAATACATTAAATAATAATAATAAAAATGATAAAAATACAATTCTGTGATTACTCACCTGTAGAATTGGTATGAGTATACAGTACGTCCTGCTCCAAATCTAATACTTACAGTTGGGATATACTCCGCCAGATGGCGCTGGACTGCAGAGACATCGAAAATAGGCTCCTCCCGGCCCCTCAAATACCCAGGGACCTCCCACAAATCCCCAGCATTGAAAAGCAGTTAAGGAGAAGCCGGGAGCATTAAACAATCCAAACTATCAATTATAACAATGATAACAATCACCATACAGGGGATCCAAGAAAATGCAAACCAAGGGTGGGTTGGAGCAGGACGTACTGTATACTCATAATACCAATTCTACAGGTGAGTAATCACAGAATTGTATTATTCTTAGTATACAGTACGTCCTGCTCCAAATCTAATACTTACAGTTGGGACATCCAATAGCAGTGTCCATAAAGTAGGGTGGGATCCCCAAGAAAAATCAGCAGCAGGCAGATTAAACCACTGCCGCCTGCAGAATCTTTCGGCCAAAAACAGCGTCAGCTGAGGCCTTAACATCAACCTTGTAAAACTTTGAAAAGGTATGAACAGAAGACCAAGTAGCAGCCTTGCAAACTTGTTCAACAGAAGCCTGGTGCTGAAAAGCCCAAGAGGCACCAATAGCACGAGTGGAATGAGCAGTAAGGCGGAAGGGAGGATTCTTCCCCTTAGCAGAGTAGGCCTGAATCACAGCCTGACGAATCCACTTGCTGATAGTAGACTTGGCAGGAGCCAAACCCTTCCTAGGACCAGAAGGGACCACAAAAAGAGCATCAGTTTTCCTGAAAGGTGCAGTAGCCACCAGATAGTACTTCAGACACCTATCCACATCCAAAGAGTGCAAAACCCTCTCCTTAGCATTTCTAGGATTAGGGCACAAAGAAGGAAGAATAATATCCTGATTCAAATGAAAGGCAGACACTACCTTAGGCAGAAATTCAGGTTTGAAACGAAACACCACCTTGTCCTGGTGTCTCTCATAGTAGGGGGGCTGAATGGACAGCACCGCCAACTCAGACACACGCCTGACAGAAGTGATAGCCACCAGAAACACAACCTTGAGCGCAAGAATGGCCAAGGCAGCATCCTGCACAGGTTCAAAGGGAGCACCCTGCAAGGCTGACAGAACCAAGTTCCAATCCCAAACAGGCACCATAGGTTTACGTGGGGGACGCACATGAGTGACCCCCTGGAAAAAAGTCCTGATCAGAGGGTGCTGAGCAAAGGACTTCTGGAAGACAGCCCCTTCTCCATCAAGATGGAGGTTTCAGCAGCTAAGCCCTCAAAGCCAGAGTTTGTAAATTGGGATGGCGTAGTGAGCCCTGAGTGATCAGATCTGGCACCAAGGGCAGAACGTACTGATCTACTGCCAGCTGTACCATGTCTGCGAACCACACTCTTCTTGGCCACCTGGGGGCCACCAGAATTGCTGGCACCCCTTCCAGAGCAATCTTGCGCAGAACCCTGTCCAGCAGGGGAATTGGGGAGAAGACATACAGGAACTGAAAGTCCTTCCATGACATTGCTAGCGCATCCGAGGTCAGGGCCAGAGGATCCCTGGACAGAGAGACAAAAGCTGGAAGCTTGTGATTGTGGCGGGACGCAAACAGATCCACATCTGGTTTGCCCCAACGGTGACACAGAGATTGAAACACCCTGCTGCATAGTGACCATTCTCCCTGGCGAGAGGTCCCCTGCTCAGAGAGTCCACCAGGTGATTTTCCACCCCCGGGATGTACACAGCTGAAATGCAGGGGACACTGGCCTCCGCCCAAGTCAGGATCAGAGACGCTTCCTGGAGGGCCCCCTTGCTCCGGGTCCCTCCCTGATGATTGATGTAGGCAACTGCCGTCTGGTTGTCCGAGCGCACCTGAACAGGCAGGCCCTGAAGATGAGTAGTCAAGCGAGCTAGAACTAACCTGATCGCTTGCAGCTCCAAGACATTGAAAGGTGTGTGGGCATCCTGAGGGCCCCACCTCCCCTGGAAGCACAGGGACTTCCAGAACCCCCCCCAACCTGACAGACTGGCATCCGTGGTGACCGTTTCCCAGGAAGGGGCAAGAAAGGATCTGCCCCCCAACAGGTTCCTGGAGTCCATCCACCACAAGAGGGACCTCCTGACCAGGGGGGAGAGCACACAGACCCTGTCCAGGGACGCTGGGCCCTGGGTTGCAGAGGCCTCAAGTGGAACTGAGCATAAGGGACCGCTTCGAAGCACGCCACCATCAGGCCCACTAGCTGCATCCCCTGCCTTATGGAGGGATGGGGACAAGCTAGGAGGGACTGAGCCTGTGCAATCAGACTGTCCACCTTATGCTGAGGAAGAAAGATCCTTGCCTGAACTTTATCCAGAATCATTCCTAGGAGTGGAGTTACTAAGGAAGGGGACAGTGAGGACTTGGGGTGGTTGATCACCCATCCAAATGACCCCAGAGTGGAAACCACCAGCTGAGTATCCAACTCTGCCTGATGTAGAGACTGGGAAATGATGAGGATGTCGTCCAGATAGGGAAGCACACGGACTCCCTGATATCTGAGCAGAGACATCACTCCAGCCAGCACCTTGGTGAACACCCTGGGAGCTGAAGTGAGGTCGAAGGGCAAGGCCACAAATTGGTAGTGTTGATCCATCAGAGCGAACCTGAGGAACCTTTGATGACCTGGGAACACAGGAATATGAAGGTAAGCATCCTTGATGTCCACAGAAGTCATGAAAATACAATTCTGTGAAATACTCACCTTTAGAATTGGTATTATAAGTATACAGTACGTCTGCTCCAGATAGATTACTTGGGTTATCCTCCACCAGATGGCGCTGCACTGCAGAGACATGTAAAAACAGGCTCCTCCCGGCACCTCAAATACCCGGGGACCTCCCACAAATCCCCAGCATTGAAAAGCAGTGAATAAGAAGCCGGGAGAATTTAACCACCCAAAAACTGGTAACTATAACAAAGATAACAATCACCATACAGGGGATCCAGAATAATGCAAAAACCAGGGTGGGGTGGAGCAGGATGTACTGTATACTTATAATACCAATTCTACAGGTGAGTATTTCACAGAATTGTATTATTCTTAGTATATAGTACGTCCTGCTCCAGATAGATTACTTACACTTGGGACATCCAATAGCAGTGTCCATAAAGTAGGGTGGGATCCCCAACAAAAAAGGTAACAGCAGACAGTTTAAACCACTGCCGCCTGCAAAACCTTGCGGCCAAAAACAGCATCAGCTGAGGCCTTAACGTCAACTTTGTAAAACTTTGAAAAGGTATGAACAGAAGACCAAGTAGCGGCCTTGCAAACTTGTTCAACAGAAGCCTGGTGCTGGAAGGCTTAAGAGGCACCAATAGCACGAGTAGAATGGTATTATAAGTATACAGTACGTCCTGCTCCAGATAGATTATTTACACTTGGGTTATCCTCCGCCAGATGGCGCTGCACTGCAGAGACATGTAAAAACAGGCTCCTCCCGGCACCTCAAATACCCGGGGACCTCCCACAAATCCCCAGCATTGAAAAGCAGTGAACAAGAAGCCGGGAGAATTTAACCACCCAAAAACTGGTAACTATAACAAAGATAACAATCACCATACAGGGGATCCAGAATAATGCAAAAACCAGGGTGGGGTGGAGCAGGACGTACTGTATACTTATAAAACCAATTCTACAGGTGAGTATTTCACAGAATTGTATTATGCTTAGTATACAGTACGTCCTGCTCCAGATAGATTACTTACACTTGGGACATCCAATAGCAGTGTCCATAAAGTAGGGTGGGATCCCCAACAAAAAAGGTAACAGCAGATAGTTTAAACCACTGCCGCCTGCAAAACCTTGCGGCCAAAAACAGCATCAGCTGAGGCCTTAACGTCAACTTTGTAAAACTTTGAAAAGGTATGAACAGAAGACCAAGTATCGGCCTTGCAAACTTGTCCAACAGAAGCCTGGTGCTGGAAGGCCCAAGAGGCACCAATAGCACGAGTAGAATGAGCAGTAAGGCGAAAGGGAGGATTCTTCCCCTTAGCAGAATAGGCCTGAATCACAGCTTGACGGATCCATTTGCTGATAGTAGACTTGGCAGGAGCCAAACCCTTCCTAGGACCAGAAGGGACCACAAAAAGAGCATCAGTTTTCCTGAAGGACGCAGTGACTACTAGGTTATACTTCAGACACCTGACCACATCCAAAGAATGCAAAACCCTTTCCTTAGCATTGCTAGGATTAGGGCACAAGGAAGGAAGAACAATATCCTGGTTCAAATGAAAAGCAGACACCACATTAGGCAGGAAATCCGGCTTAAAGCGGAACACCACCTTATCCTGGTGTCTCTCAAAGTATGGGGGCTGGATAGACAGAGCCGCCAGCTCAGACACACGCCTGACCGAAGTAATAGCCACCAGAAAGACAACCTTGAGGGTAAGTACAGCCAGAGCAGCATCCTGAATAGGTTCAAAGGGAGCACCCTGCAAGGCAGACAGGACCAAGTTCAAATCCCAAACAGGGACCATAGGTTTTCGTGGGGGACGCACATGAGTAACCCCCTGAAAGTCTTGACCAAGGAATGCTGAGCAAAGGACCTCTGAAAGAAGACAGACAGGGCAGAAACCGGACCCTTCAAAGTAATGAGTTGGAGACCCGACTCCAACCCTTGCTGTAGAAACTTCAGAACCCTGGGAACTGAGAACACCCTACAGGGAAGAGACCTAGCCTCACACCAGTCAATGCAGGCACGCCACACCCTATAATAGATGGACGAGGAAGTTTTCTTCCTAGCCTTCACCATGGTCTCAACCACCGAGGCAGACAAGCCTTTCTCCATCAAGATGGAGGTTTCAGCAGCCAGGCCGTCAAAGCCAGAGTTTGTAAATTGGGATGGCGTAAGGGGCCCTGAGTGAGCAGATCTGGCACTCCTGGCAGGACGTACTGATCTACTGCCATCTGCACCACGTCTGCGAACCACACTCTTCTTGGCCACCTGGGGGCCCCCAGAATCACTGGCACCCCTTCCAGAGCAATCTTGCGCAAGACCCTGCCCAGCAGGGGGAATGGAGGAAAGACATACAGGAGCCGAAATTCCTGCCATGACATGAACAGAGCATCTGTGGCCAAGGCCAGAGGATCCTGAGACAGGGAGACAAAAGGCTGGAGCTTGTGATTGTGACGGGATGCAAACAGATCCACATCCGGCAGACCCCAACGGTGACACAGGGACTGGAATACCCTGTTGCAGAGGGACCACTCTCCCTGACGAGAGGTCCCCCTGCTCAGAGAGTCTGCGAGTAGATTCTCTGCCCCCGGAATGTACACAGCCGAAATGCATTGAACATTGGCCTCTGCCCATGTCAGAATCCGTGACACCTCCTGGAGGGCCCTCCTGCTCCGGGTCCCTCCCCGATGGTTGATGTAGGCAACCGCCGTCCTGTTGTCTGAGCGCACCTGCACAGACAGACCCCTCAGGTGATTGGTCAACTGCTCCAGTACCAACCTGATTGCCCGCAGTTCCAGAATGTTGATGGGCAAGTGGGCCTCCTGAGGGCCCCACCTCCCCTGGAACCGCAGGAACTTCCAGAATCCCCCCCATCCTGATAGACTGGCATCCGTGGTGACCGTCTCCCAGGAGGGGGCCAGAAAGGACCTGCCCCCCAGCAAGTTCCTGTGGTCCAGCCACCACGAAAGGGACCATCTGACCAAGGGGGGGGGGGAGCACACAGATCCCGTCCAAGGACGTTGGATCCTTGTCCCATACTGACAGAAGGTGAATTTGTAGAGGCCTCAAATGGAACTGAGCAAAGGGCACCGCCTCGGAGCACGCCACCATCAGGCCCACCAACTGCATTCCCTGCCTGAGGGAGGGCTGAGGGCACAATAGCAGGAACCTCACCTGCGCAGTTAGAGCTTCCACCTTCTGTTGAGGAAGGAATATCCTTGACTGAATCGTATCCAGAATCATTCCCAGGAATGGGGTCCCCGAGGAAGGGGACAGAGAGGACTTGGGGCGATTGATCACCCAGCCGAAGGACTCCAAGGTGGACACCACCAGCTGAGTGTCTAACTCTGCCTGCTGTAGAGACCGGCCGAGACCGAGAGGTGATGAGTATGTCGTCCAGGTAGGGCAGCACGCGTATGCCCCTTGACCTTACCCCCGCCAGCACCTTGGTGAACACTCTGGGAGCTGAGGTGAGGCCAAATGGCAGGGCCAAAAATTGGTAATGTTGATCTTCCAACACGAATCTGAGAAACCTTCGGTGTCCTGGGAACACTGGAATGTGAAGGTAAGCATCTTTGATGTCCACCGACGTCATGAGATCCCCTGGGCGCAGGGAGCCAATGGCAACCTGTGAAAAGGTTGGAATAGAACCCCTTGGCTCTTTCTCTTAAGGGGACCCTGCAAATGACCCCCAGATCCAGAAGGCCTTGCACGGCCTGCATCAAGACCTGAGCTGAGACAGGGTCCTGGGGGATCCGGGACCTGATGAATCTTGGGGGGGGGGGCACAGCAAACTATCTTGTAACCAGAGGACACTACCTCCTGAATCCACCTGTCTGAGACGTGATGCCTCCAGACGTGCGCAAAGTGCTGTAGCCGTCCCCCCACCCTGATGGGCGAGGGCGCCCCATCATGCCTGAGGGGCTTAGGAGAGGGTTTTGGCTTAGACCCCCAGGAAGAGCCAGGACGTCGTCCTCTGCTCCTGTGCCAGGAATCTGCACGAGCCCCCGCGAAGGACACCCTTTTCCCTGCTTAGCACCGCGGTAGGGGAGTGAAGGGGGCCCTGGCCCCGAAAGGGCCGAGACTGCCGCCTGCGCTGGGGTAACTTACCTCCTTTAGCAAAAAGGTCTAGGCGGTCCCCGAACAGGCGTAGCCCCTTAAATGGAAGCCCAGTAAGGGCCCTCTTAGCAGCATTGTCAGCAGCCCACTGGCGCAGCCAAACCGCGCGGCGTATAGCTACCGCCAAGGCAGAGGTTCTGGCACACATCCTAATGGCATCATACAAGGCAGATAGGATACAGTTTACAAACACATCACAGTTAGAAAGTGCATTAGGCATATCAGGTGGCACTTCATCAGAATCTTCAAGTACACTTCTGATCAGGGCCCTGAGCGCCACAGACGTATTGGCCGAGGCGCAAACCGGGTGCAACGCCGCCCACACAAATGCAAAGGCATGACACGCCAATTGGTAAATGCGCCGGTCCTCATCATCCCGCAGCGTAGTAGTGTCAGGGGAGTGCATAATAGAGGTGTTAGACAACCCTAGAATAGGAGCATCGACCTCAGGGGGCGATGACCAGCACTTGACCATATCAGCAGGAAAGGGATACTTTCTGCCCCAACTCTTAGGTATACCGGGAAGTCTACTGGGGACGTTCCCACTCCTTAAGCACGAGGTTATTGAAATGGGTTTGCTCGGGAAATTCCAAACGAGCTTTAGCAGTATGAAAAAGCTCACCCCTTTGCCTGGGGGCCACAACGGGAGGGGGGGGGGGGAGATGGACAAAACCTCAAAAATCTGGACCAGCAGTCTGTCAGTATCATCCGGGGTCCAGGGGTCAGAGCCAGAATCGTCATGACCCCTGAGTCTCTCGTCAGATGACCCCGAGTCATAAAACAGCTCCCCTTCGTCCGATAGGGTGTAGCCATACAGATGTAACAACTCAATCAGATTACATAGGAGACGGAGTGGCAGCAGGAGTTAAGTGAAGCTTTTTAGCGGTGGCCTTACGCGCTAAGGTATTAGCAATCAATCTTTCAACACTGGCCAGTCTAGCAGGCACATCAGGTTGAGAATCCCCGCTTGTATGTGATTCAATGGAGGGGAGACTCAAGCTTGGGGGAGTAGGTGAAGTGAGACGAGGTGCAGGCCCAGCCACCGGAGGGGCGGGTTGCAACGTTAGCGCCTGCTGTGCGCAAGGAAAACAGACCCGTGCGCTGTCACCGCTGATAGGTGAGACCCCACAAGCTACACACAGCCGGGCTTGTCCCGAAGGAACCCCGGTCCCAATATCCTGGGATGCCTCCATATGGTGATTATTAGGCACAATATGCCAGTAGGTATTGACGCTATAAAGCAACCCTGGATGCCCCAATGACCCGCTAGGGAAGTGGGAGTAATTATACTAGGCCCAACTACAATTACACCGGGCTGGGAGAAGCCACTGGATTCACCCGTCTGAAAGACACAATGAGAAGAAGGGGCGTCAGAGCCATACACAGTAAATAATGAGTATTAAGGTCGCCCGCGAGGGCACTTACAGACCGCGGAAGGGGGGACCGTTACACCGCGCGCGCGACTGTACAGGAAAATGGCGCTGAACGAATCTCGAAGGGCGGGCCAGAGCGAGCCGTGACGCAGGGCGCGCCAGGCCCCGCCCTTCTGAAGAGCGCGAAGTCCACCCGACAAGCAGCCAATGAGGACGCAGTAGCGTCTGAGGCGCCACCGCGGAACATCCAAGTGAGGGAAAGGGTGCGCACAGCGGCGGCGTTTGCAATAGTAAAAATACAAGTCAGCGCGGCGGTTGACACCACATATACTAGTCCCAACACACATGCCAACAGGGGGTATGCACAAATCACGATACATGCTCACTCACACCCCCTTCTTTCCCCCCCAAAGGATAGGGGGAGAATGAGGGAGGATGGCGGCCCTTTGTACAGAGCTCACCGCTACCGGGGCGTGGGACAATAATGCGGGAGGGGCATCCCATAAAGGCTCACCATCAGCCTATACCGCCTACCCTTTGGTGGGGGACTGCGGTGGAGCAGCACTCCTTAAGCACACATGGTGCTGCCTACCTTCACCCGACCAGTGCAGCCCAGGCTGGGAGGCACATCACAAGGAGGACGGGTGGGAATAGTCCAACAGGGCCGCAGGCTTTAATAGCCCCGCTCACCTGCGAGAGAGTGATAATTTCATGTCTTCGCAGTATGCACTGCAGAGAAATCTGGGGATTTGTGGGAGGTCCCCTGGGTATTTGAGGGGCCGGGAGGAGCCTGTTTTTACATGTCTCTGCAGTGCAGCGCCATCTGGCGGAGGATAACTCAAGTGTAAGTAATCTATCTGGAGCAGGACGTACTGTATATTAAGAATATCACCTTGGCGCAGGGAACTGATGGCAGAGCGCAGAGTCTCCATGCGAAAGCGCCTGCCCCTGACAAACTTGTTGAGGATCTTTAAGTCCAGGAAGGGCCTGACAGAAGCATCCTTTTTGGGTACTGTGAATAGGTTGGAATAAAAGCCCTTGCCTTTTTCTCTAAAAGGGACCTGGCAGATGACCCCCAGCTCCAGGAGGCCTTGCACTGCTTGCACTAGCTCCTAAACTGACACAGGGTCCTGAGGAATCCGGGATCTGATGAATTTTGGAGGGGGATCGGCAGCAAACTCCAACTTGTAACCGGAGGACACTACCTCCTGAATCCACCGGTCTGAGACATGAAGCCTCCAGACGTTAGCGAAGTGCTGCAGCCGTCCCCCCACCCGGATGGGTGAGGGCACCCCATCATGCCCGAGGGGGCTTGGGAGAGGATTTAGCTTTGGGACCCCAGGAGGAGCCAGGACGTCCTCTGCCTCTACCCCAGAAATCTCCTCGGGCCCCAGGGAAAGAGACCCCCCTTCCATGTCTTGCACCACGGTAAGGGGAGGAGAAGGAACCCTGACCCCGAAAGGGCCGAGGTTGCTGCCTGCGCTGGGGTAACCTGCCTCCCTTAGCAAAAAGGTCCAGGCGGTCTCCAAACAGACGCAGTCCTTTAAAAGGGAAAATCAGTGAGGGTCTTCTTGGCAGCGTTGTCAGCAGCCCACTGGCGCAGCCAAACCGAGCGGCGTATAGCCACCACGAGGGCAGAAGTTCTGGCAAACACTCTGATGGCGTCATCCAATGCTGATAGTACAAAGTTTACAAAAACATCACAACTGGAGAGTGCATTAAACACCTCACAAGGCAATTCATCAGGGGCACTATCAAGCATATTTCTGATAAGGGTTCTAGTGGCCACAGCAGTAATGGCAGAGGCACAGACCGGGCGCAGCGCCGTCCCCGCACATGCAAAGGCGTGGGATGCCAGCTGATCAATACGCCGGGCTTTGGCATCCCGCAGGGTAGTAGAATCAGGGGAATGCATGACAGAGGTGTTAGATAGCCATAGGATCGGGGCATCCACCTCGGGGGGGGGGGATGACCAACATTTAACCACCTCAGCAGGAAAGGGATACTTCCCATCCCAACTCTTTGGAACCCTGGGAAGTTTACTGGGGCGTTCCCATTCCTTGAGCACAAGGTTATGGAAATGTGCCTGCTCTGGAAATTCCCAAACATGATCTTGCTGTATGGAAAAGCTCCCCTCTTTGCCTGGGAACCTCAACAGGGAGAGAGATAGACAGAACAATAAAAGCCTATGGCAACGCAAGCGCAACGCACGTATAAGTAGGAGTAGGACAACAAAAAAAACAGGGTTCCAGGGCAATTTTAAAAGCAAAAATATCTATTTCTAGTTCTACACCCTAAGAAGGGAGGATCGGCAGAGGCTTTGGCCAAATGGGTTTTACAAGTTCAGTGGGTTTTGGTCCACTTCATCGTTTTTGGTTTTCTGCCTTATTGTTCCTCTTTTGGAATGTTTAAAGGCTCAGAAAAACGCACTTAGGTGCAGGTAGGATGGCTTTTAATGTAGATAAGCTGTATGAACAGGGTGGGAGGAACAGACAACATAGGTGCTTATTCAGGGTATAGGGCCTGATTAAAGTGCCAAAATTGAACAAAACGAGTTGTACAGCCCTACAGATCCATATAATCCAGCCTTTATTCTAAAGGTTACATTAATTGATTAGTTTATATATCCTTATTTTACAGCTTCAGCTCAGCTGGGTTGTTGTGCATGTCAGTGAGGAAGTTACACATCTCACCGGCAGACCTCAAAAAGCGGTGCTGGTTTTCCAGTTAACCCCAAAATCAAAGGTTGATCTTTGTTTGGAGAGAGGGGGTTATCTTTTCCCTATAATACACAGAGTAAAACAGAATATAAGCCGTCCCACCTTCCCAAATTTACAGGTATTTGGTTACAGCCTCCTTGTGTATACCGAAAATTCATTCAAAGATTTTTAGCACACCAATGTATGTTCATTCAACTATTTTTTAGTGTTGTCTTGGAGATGGCATTGAGGTAGCATGTACTGAGTGGTTCCTTAAACTTATACTGCAGCACCAAATCCTCCCAGGCTCTGTGCTTTTTGGTCTCTCCCCCTGTGGCCTTTCCATCAGGCCACAAAAATAACCCTTTGTACAGTAATTAAAAACTTGCAAGTAACTGAGGTTGGAAACCACAAACCTGTAGGAAAACCTGTAGCTGTATGGTGAAACCTGCCACAATGCAAACAATCCAAAAGTCAAAGAGATTTACTTTTTAAACTATAGAGATAGCTCAATGGTCCCAGTGCTCAGGGAAGTCTCATAATATTCTGAAGACATTGACACACAAGCAGCTCAGAAAAAAAAAAGACAGGCACAGCCAGAGACACAATACAGCAGCCTGTATGAGCGAGTCTAACAGTGCAGCAGGTGGGGCCAAACAGAATAGCTACTTTCCCCCTGAGCCTTGCGGCCTCTAGCTAGAGAAGGAACCTATTCAAAGTGACATGACAGCAAGGTCAGGGGTCAACCTGATGGGTTATCTCTAGGGAAGCATAGAGATGGAAATTAATTACAATTTGGGGGGAGGGTCTTGCCCAGACCTCACCGTCTTTGTTTTGCTCAACATTCATTTTTATTAATTATTATTATTTTTGATAACAGTTTCCCATGGAAGCCTCCCCCCCAGCCGCATTCTTTTGTGTGGACAGAACCGATCTTCTCCTAACTCCCCAGGATGCATATTAATAAGACCGCAATCCCATTAGCAATTATCACATCATCTGTTACTCCAGTTAACCCTCCATGTGCTGAAGCAGCTCACACTGTCCGGCAACTTATGCAACTCTAACTGACAAGTGACAAATAAATTACTTCTTTGCTACTGTGGTACTATAAGGTGTACAAGGAAGCGCAACTGGCTTGGTCTTAATGAAACAGTTTCCTAGATGTATCTTACCTGTATGCTAACGCCAAAATCACAGAGCTTCACTTGCCCACGGGTGTTTACCAGCATATTAGAAGGTTTAACATCTGTTATAAAAGCACATAAATAAAATTATGAAACCAAGGAAGTCATTCATGGGAAGTTAATTATTCTATAAAAAAAATGAGGACACATGTCGAAACCTAGTTAAGGACTGGACAATTGAATAAATGGTGGTAGGTTTCCCTGGCTCCTTAATATAGAATATAACCATGATTATCTACTGCTGGCAATTACATAAATTTCAGCATGATGCTCTCACAACATGTTGATTTGCCAACCAGGGACAACTGGGTCCCAAAGAACTTAGCAGTCAAACAATCAGTAATCATGTATTTATTTGCCCTATTTGCCAAACTGTGGCTGAGGTTAATATGCTTCACAGGCGGTGGTAAAAAAGCCACAAGTGATCAGTAAGTGTGGATCCAGCAATCATGGGCACTGTTGTCAGAGGTTTAGATTCACAGACCTGCCAGGCTGCTATGCAAAACACAGTCGCAAGCCACCATGTAGAGAGACCAATACCATGTAGAGAGCCCTCTACTTAAAATGTAAAGAAAAGAGATGTAAAAGTATTTACACAGCGCACAACACAAGTAATAATAGATCTACCCATCACTCTTTGCAGGAGGCTGAGCCATGCCATTCATCTCTCTACATCTCAGTGCCATCCAAGGCACTCAGAAAGTCAATGAGTGTGCAATGTCAAGGATTAGCTTCATATTTACACAGCCAAACACCTTCCCCTTGTGGACACGCGTTTTTTCCTTTTTTCCTCATCAGCACAAGTAAACAGTTGCCAGCCGTGGGATCAATATAAAAATCCAATGTTTATTTCTTCATAAATAAAAGTAGCCAAGATGTGGTACACTCCATAAAAAACCCAAACAGATTCCAAAACTACGCTACGTTGGACTATGATAATCAAGGTAGAGCTGACTTCTTTATTATACCTCATCAGCACAAGGCTTGAAGTTATGCAGAGAGAAGAGAGGGCTAGACCAAGGACAGTAAGGCAACAGGAACAGTTCGGTGCCCACTTTTTTATGCAGATATTCGTTTGCCAGCGTTTAGGTTAGGACAGGTTTGCTTTAATTGTAATATGTAGCCAAATGATAAGAAATTGTGGTATACTTACCTTCCATGCTGTAGATCTGGGGTGGTATACGGCAGTACTAGCCGTATACCACCTAGTTGAAGCTGCACTGCTAAAAGCATCGACGGCTCCCACGGCCGGGGATAGGACCAGCGATGCTTTCTCGCCACGTAAGAAACAGCTTATAAA
The DNA here is from genome assembly GCA_027917425.1 of Gastrophryne carolinensis. Classification (NCBI taxonomy): domain Eukaryota; kingdom Metazoa; phylum Chordata; class Amphibia; order Anura; family Microhylidae; genus Gastrophryne; species Gastrophryne carolinensis. The sequence continues at coordinate 348,152,579 of CM051238.1, read as the reverse complement.
CAAGGAGCCCGACTTAAAGTGGACCAACACGCAGGATTTTGACTATCCTGGGTGTTGGTCCACTTAGGTGGACTCACCTCTCCCCGCTCCCACGTGACCTCGTCCGGCCAATGACAGCGCTCAGAGCCGCTCTGGTATGCGCGTCCAAAGCCGCTTGGACGCGCATACCAGAGCGCTGTCATTGGCTGCGTCTCTCGCTTCCCTCTAACAGGGAGCGCGCCTGCGCCGGCCATTCACAAAACGGCCGGCGCGGGAGCGCGCCCTGCTAGAGGGAAGCGAGAGACGCGGCCACGTCTCGCGCATGCGCAGTTGGATCGCCGGTAAGGTAAGGATTGTGGGCCTCCTGGGGGGTTCCTCCCCGCGGGACATCCCGATTTCGGATGCCCCGCGGGGAGGGATCTGATCGGTCCGGGAATCTTATAGATTCCCGGGCCGATCCCCCCTGGGTGTTGGTCCACTTTAAATCTTGCTTCCCCTTGCAACTTGTTACAAAGTATATTGACACCTATGATCTGGTGAGCATATTCAGAGATGCTAGCAGAACCTTAAAGGAGCACTATTGCAAAATTGTGTAATATTAAAAATGCATACAAGCACATCAGCTAATGGGAGGAGGGGTCACTTATACCCCCCAACTGAATAAAACTCCCGCCAAGCTTGTGGTTTATTCTCAAATGGTAGGCATAAAACCCACTGTGTGTTTTTATAAGCTGCAAATCGAAGCAATTAAATAGAGTTTTTAAATAAGTTATTTGTTGAAGAATTTAATGAAGGAACACATTTAAAAGGAGTGGAGATATAGATAGATATATATATATATATATATATATATATATATATATATATATATATATATATATGAGACTGACGATCGGTTGATATTAAGGAGGATTTAAAGGCGTATTTCATTTAATATTCTGGTACGTGCAGTTGTTTGCTGTGGCTGGGAATCACGGATGAAGAATTTTGAAAGATAAAGATCCATGTGGTGGTTTAAGAACTGTTAATAATTCCTTTATGGACTTTATTTAAATTAATAAAAAAAATGTCTTTGAATAAATATAATGCGCGGGATAGAATCAAAGATCAAATAACATCTAAAGTTGCAAGATCATGCTGTAGATCTATCCAGATTTGTAATCTCCGTGCAGAAAGCCATAGCTTCAGGCCACATCCTCACTTTCTCGGAATGGCCATCCACCTTATGCTCGGCACCCAGCAGTGGAGAAAATTCCACTATCCAGCTTCAGTGTGTGGTGCCAGTGTATTTAGCCATTCTGAATATAAACAAGCACTGCTGGACCTAAGGTAAGTAGTATTTTTTTTTTTTACATTAGTGGTCTTAAAACAACTTTGTATGTTTAATACCTACTATGATTCCAATTGCCTAGCCATACAGCATAGCCAGGTAAAAGGCCACAGGTTTTCCCACAGCAGCAATTCAGCCTCTGATTTTTCATGTCTTGTAATGTCTACTGTAGTAACATGACTAAGCCTGGGCTAAGAAAAGGTTGTGGAAAATAAACACACCACCTTACAGAGCTATACGAAGCCTTTCAGTTAAGCAGGGACTCACCTCTGTGTAAAATCTTTAGGCTCCAGAGGTAAGTTAGTCCTTTGAGTACCTGTAAGCGAAACAAGACAAAACCAATTTACAGCATTTTATGGGTAGTATAACAGCTTTTGGGTTCAAACTCACAGGCCCGAAATATTTTATTAGCAACACAGAAAAAATACACCTAGACACTAAATGGCCTTTACAGGTTAAGCATTACTCAATCCATGCTTCAGCACTGTGCATGTGTGCCATGTCGCCAACCATTGGGGTTCACCAAACCCTACTGGTCACCAGCAGTGAGACACATCCATGCAGCTGCAGTATTCAGACTTTCTACAGACTTTAATGCGAACAGACATGCCAAATTGCCCAGGTCAGGGTATACAACAGCCCTTTGAGTCATTATGGCTTTGGGTCCACTGTAAGAGGAAAGTAAAATGCAAAGACATTTTAAGGATTGAGGAGTTATTCATTGTGACAAGTACAAGATATAAATCCTGGAAAAGTATTTCAAATAAGTGAAAAAGCAATATTGCTATGCATAACTAAGATGATAATTCTCAAAAACATTTACTGAATATTGTTTTCACAAACCGAAAAAGTAGGCACCCATAGCAGCCATTAAGGAACTCACTTTCGTAAAAAGTCCATGCAGTCCAACAGATCCCAAATCCCACTAAGATAATGCATGATGGAATTGCCCTTGGCCCAGATTGTAATGCCCCTGGGCAGGGCTTTTATCCTGCCTCTATAGCTGTGAAAGCCACCATGTGGAGATACCAATGTTAGGCTTGAAGAGACTGGCAGGTCAATATATCAGTAGCTTACCCTATCATTGAGTGGCTGGAGGGCTGTGATTCCTCCTCTGTCGACCTCCTTAGTGAGGAACTCACTTCCCCCTGACCTAGTCCTCCTCTGTCGACCTCCTTAGCGAGGAACTCACTTCCCCCTGACCTAGTCCTTCAATCAACCTTTAGTGAACCAAGAGCGGACCAAAAGCGCTCTGTGGCCATGCAGGATATTTATTTGAAAGCCTAAAGATTTATTGTGAAGTGGTTGATTAGTTGAATGTTTACCAGGAATGCACAGCCCTGTGTAGACGCTATTGGTTTCCTTTCATCATGTGGACAGTCTATGCAGACTAAAGTTTCCTTATTTTCCATGTTGTCGCACATCAAACCAAAAAAACAAATTTTTAAGACTTAAACCGGACCTTCACCATGATTTATTGAAAAGCCCAAACCCTTAAAAAACGATTCTCCAGCATCTAAAGTTAATATATTTTAAGTTTTTAGTCACTTACTTATTATTCTTTCCCCCACTGGGCTGCAACTCTGCTCAGGGCTCTAGGATACAGCACCGCCATCTTGACTCACACTTACTGAGGAGAAGAGTGGGATAGAGTACAGGCGGGTTATAGCTGTGCTTTGCTCAGACAGAGCAGAGCTGGGGTCAGGAAAAGGTCAGCAATCCCAGAATGCAGAGCGACACAGTCAGAAGACACTTCCTGTTTGCAGGCTGCCTGAGGTTTCATGAGCCGCCATCTTGGATGTTTAAAGGCTCATAACATGCAGTAGATGCATTTAGGATGATTTTTAATGTGGGCAATCTGTATGTACAGGGTGTGGGAAACATATAAGATAGACTCTTATTCAGAGTGAAGAACCGCTAAGGAACAAGTTAGGTAAAAAAAACTCACAGCAACTGCAATCCTGCCCAGAACCTGCTCTGGGATCTTGCGGTAAACATCCAGTGATCCTCCTGTGTTGTAAAGAAGTAACAATTAGAACCCATTTGCACATTTATGTGTATATACTCCAGCACAATCCAAAAACTATCACAGATAAATGAAAGCTCTTTGTCAAATAAAAAGTTGACTCCATATTATTTATTGCAATCTAACCACCAGTGAGACCCATGAGGAAGAAGCAGCATTCGCAGTCATTTGTTTGTTTTAGCTGTTTACTGATACATTATATAAATAGATATAAATAAATATAGATATAAATTCATTTGGGTACTGAGCTGTTTGTCAGGTACTTCAACTCGGAATGCCCTGCTGCCTAACAGAAAGAGACTCCACAGAGCTCTGTTGGGAAAAGCTCCGTTGGGAAAAGCTCCTATGCAACTAAGTGTAAACACTGGAGGGAGCCTGTCTATTGCCACCTACCTGAATTTCAGCAGTGTGTATTTATGATAAGCTGCATCTAGACACAGTAATCTAACTGGGGGGGCAATGTCTAGAATGTAGAAGTTTTAGCAGCAGAAGGAGTTCTTTGCCTGTGTTTAAAGAGCTCTGATCATTCCAGAAATGGTGCTGGGATCTGTTTTTTTTTTCATTAGGAAACCCTAAGCTTGTGCCTAAGGCAGCCACCTGCAGGGGGTGCTACAGAGTATGTACTTACTTGTACAGTGTAAACAAAACTGTGCTGGCACTTTACTGCCCGCTCATAAGTGCCCCCAGCCACTGTGGACATGAGAAAAAGAACTAAAGAGACATTTCAAATCTATGATTTCGGTAAAGCAGAACTATATCCAAAATGGTTTTCACCCAATCAATAGGTTTTATTGTTACTCTATAAGAGTCAGAGCCAGGTGAGAAAACTCACTCCGTGTGAAGGAGAGAAAATTGCCATTCACTTTCATTGTCTACCCTGGGGCTGATTCAGCAACCTGATGTAAATTTTCACCTGGCATTGAATCAACCCCAAGGTAGACAATGAAAGTCAATGGCAGGTTTCTCTCTTAAAAAGAGCAAGTTTTCATACCTGGCTCTGAATCGACCCCTATATGTGCCTGCATGTATGTGAGATGTTCCCTTATGTCAGTTCCAGTTTTAGTGACTACTTATGGCTCAAGTTTCCTGATGAACTATAGGCGTTTCTGTTAAATAAAATCATATGGGTGAGAAAACTGTTACTGTTACTTTGTGACCTCAACTTCCAAAATTAGCCCAAACATGGGAAGCAGGGCAGTTTCTAGGCAAAATGGCACTCAGTGCAGGGCTTAAAAAATGATGCCACCTCCTTATCCATTCTATGGTGTGCCTATCACAGCATTAGGCAGTGCCTCCTCCCCGTGACTGAGCCCAATATGGGGGGATGAGTGGTCAGGGAACAGGATGGCTGGGATAAATGCAGCCCTAATGGCCTTGGGGCCCTGGGCGATTGCCCTGCTTGCCCTTTCCCTGATCAATTCAAAACTGAAACTACCTTATTTTTCGCCCTATAAGATGCACCTAGGATTGGAGGAAAATGAGAAAAAAATATTCTAAACCAAATGTGGTGCTAAAACACCCCATTACAGACAGTGTGGCATTCCTCCCTGTTCCATTCCCCATAGGCAGTGTGGCATAATCCCATCCCATATGCAGTGTGGCATTTCCCCCCCATCACATTCCCATATGCAGTGTGGCATTCCCCTCATCCCATTCCCATAGGCAGTGTGGCATTCCCCCCAATCCCATTCCCATAGGCAGTGTGGCATTCCCCTCATCCCATTCCCATAGGCAGTGTGGCATTCCCCCCAATCCCATTCCCCATAGGCAGTGTGGCATTCCCCTCACCCCATTCCCATAGGCAGTGTGGCATTCCTCTCACCCCATTCCCATAGGCAGTGTGGCATTCCCCTCATCCCATTCCCATAGGCAGTGTGGCATACCCTCATCCCATTCCCATAGGCAGTGTGGCATTCCCCCCATTACATTCCCATAGGCAGTGTGGCATTCCCCCCATTCCATTCCCATTGGCAGTGTGACATCCCCCCATCCCATAGCCAGTGTGGCAAACCCCCACCCCATTCCCATGGGCAGTGTGGCATCTTTGCTCCCATTCTCACAGGCAGTATGGCATCTCCCCTCCCATTCCCCATAGGCAATGTGGCATCTCCCATGCCATTCCCATATGCAATGTGGCTGGTGTCCCAGGGAGCGCAGCACGAGGCTTATGTAAGTATATCTGTTTACTTTTTTTTTTTTTTTTTTTTTAACAATTCACCCAATAAGACGCACTCCCCCCCCCCCCCACACTTTTGGGGAATGACTAGTGCGTCTTATAGGGCGAATAATTCGGTAGGTCATTTTTTAAAATAGTGAGCATAATACGATTAACCACCAAACAGTTTTGCCCAAACTGAGCTTAGGCACTAAAAAAAAGTAGCCCACAGTTCCACCCAAAAATAGAGCTGTTACTGCCTTTTGCTGCTGCACCACCCTCAATCTGTGTGCCAGGAGGCCACACTATATTTTCAGGGACCTCTGTGTCTGCAGCTGCCCCATGCTAATGAAAGCAGGCAAATGACATTTTTTGAAGACTGTTCGGGCGTTAATATGGCGTCATGAACTTACCATCCATAAACTCTGTACAGATAGAAATTCTATTCTCAGCAAAAAATGCTCCATAAAAGCCGATGATGTAAAGGGAGTCGCACTGTAAAATAAAAGGAGAGCGACACTGTCAGTGTGTCATGTGTGACAATTCCCAGCGCAGAGTTGCCAGGCTCACGCACCTTGTACAGAATCTCCAACTCTGACATAATCTGTCTCTGCAGCTCCACAGTGATGTCTAACGGGATGACCTACAGAGAGCAGACATAAACACTTGTCACTGATTGATACTGTGTGCTCGGCTTGCCACAAATAGCAGCAGTATACGTTATTACAAACCCTCAAACAAGCACCGCAGTGCTCTGCTATACCAGCACGAGCATGCTCCTCTCTATTCTGTGATCACATGCAGCTTTATATAGAAGCAGATGGCTTTACTAAACTTGTATTACTTAATACAACATGAACACTAGGCCCACTAGCACTCACACACAACACAACACAAAGTAAATGGCAAATTTCAATAAACGTTTTAAGTACTTTTTAATATGTGGGGCAGTGTGTATTCAATCTACTGTAGTTTAAAAGGATTGTCCAGACTACGTGTACAAAAAATAATTATTTTCTTATCTGAAATACAGAAGATTCATCCACTTTTGTTGCCTAGGCCCAGGATTCTTCACCCCATAAGAAGCACCCAAGGCTTACAGGGAGAAAAAAATATATATATTCTGAACCAAATGGTGTGCTAAAATCCCCCTCCCAATCACCCTACACAAGACAATGTGTAGAATCCCCCCAAATACCCCATAGCCGACTGTGCGGCATCCTTCATTACAGCCAGTGTGCGGCACACGTCACTACATCCAGTGCGCGGTATCCCCCATTATACAGAGTGTGCGGAATCCCCCATTACAGCCAGTATGTGTCATCCCCCCATTGCAGCCAGTGTGCGGCACCCCCGATGCTGTGTGACAGACAGACACACAGATTTACAGGCTTCCACGTCCCTGTTAGCTTCCGTTAGTCACTTTGACAGGTGGGCATGGCCCATTTACGGCCAGCATCTATGAATGGACAATGGCATTAATAGGCCATGCCCACCCGCTGAAGAGACGGAAGCTAACAGCGATGTGGAAGTATGTACATGATGTACAGCCGCCAGTAGGGGGTGTGTGTGTGTGTGTCTGTCAGTGGGATCCCCGGCTGCTGCAGGAGTCATAGGGACACCTGTAGTGTACATTTTTGTTTTATTTATTTTTACATATGCCTCATAAGATGCACTGACATTTTCCCCTAGCTGCTGGGGAAAATGCATCTTATGGGGCAAAAAACTAGGTATTTTATATATGACCACCTTTTCAGGCACTGTAAGGTGGACCAAGCTCCACCCCTCTTGCATCAGTCTGTGTGGGATATACAAGTACTTGTGGTTGCAGGGGTAGGTTAGTGCTCCTTGTTCTGCAAAGTTAACTAACCACAAAAAATCTAATATGTGCAAGGAGTATATTGTTTCGCAGTAGTTTTGAAAAGAGGTTGTGAGGAAAATATAGATATAATTTTATTCTTTAAAAAATAAGCAGTTCTTAAAACTCTTTCAAGTGAACTACAGCCCAGTTATTAGTCTCCTGGGTTTTGGTTGGTTTGCAAGAGCATCCTGATTTGGGATGCCCTTGATTGTGAACCCTGGGACTATCTGAAATAATACCTTGATCCCCACTCCCACTGCAATTCCACGTATTACCGGGCACCTCCTGCTGGAAGCACCCTCCAACTGGGTACACTATTCAGGTCTGGCATGCATCAGATGGAGGGGGTGCCGGGGATACCACTGGAAGCCCGCAAATGTGCTGTGGGAGCTAGCAATGGGATAAGAATACTGGCAATCTTGGGGGGGTCACAGAGCGGGGCTTCCCAGATCGGGGATGTTCGGGGGGGCTTTCACCTCACCCCAGTGTCCTTTACATTTTAAATATACACAAAAACTAACCCAACTTTATCAACACACGTATTATTATTATTATCATTTCTCAATATTAGCACCGAGCCTGAGAAAATTGTGTGTACATTCAGTCCCTCTTCAACAGAAGCAAGAGATTAAAGGGACTCTAATCCCATAGGCAATAACTAGCAACTCAGTACTGGGTAAAAGCTGTAGCTGGGTTGCAAAATGTGCCCTCAACTCACATAAATCTGCTCCATGACAGGCCCTTCATAGCAAAAAAAATCAGTTTCTCTTAGAATACATGAGCTATTAACATATAATCAGAGATTATAAGGTGCTTTAAAATGGTTTATTTATACTGTCCCTAATGGGGATAAGAGGGGAGAATGTTAGTGTGTGTCTGGAAGGGACTTTAATATTAGCAAACAGAAAGCCAGACTCTGGATCATTGATTTACATTCCAGTCCGAGTGACCATTCTTCTGGACCTTGGCCATAAGGCACAATGGGTGACCATTTCTTCGCTGCAGGCACTGCAGCACCCACCCTGTTACATAACCCAGCTGTTTCCCCCTAGCATTTATACCCCCTGCATGTGTGCAGACATTGCTCCTTTTCTGTTGCCCATATTGTAACACAGTTATTATATAGCAGCTTTGTTCACTTCAACGTTGCCTTGTTGCAGAGTCCTAAATCAAGAAGTCCGTACTCTACTCCTAAAATGGGATGTCCAGGGCAGCTTTGTCTCCTGCTACTGCTGAATGTAAACATGCACAAGGCTTAAAGTGGACCATCACCCTCGGGTGATCGGCCCGGGAATCTATAAGATTCCCGGGCCGATCACCTCCCTCCCCGCGGGACATCCGAGATCGGGAAGTCCCGCGGGGTGAAACCCCCCCAAAACCCCCAAACCCCCTTACCTTAGTTTCGGCGGCGGCCGTCCGCCGCCGTCTCCCTCGCGCCCCTCTAGGCGTGCGCCATTCACAGACGGCCGGCGCGGGGGCGCGCGCGTCAAGAGGGACGCGCGGGAGGCGGCGGCGGAGGAGCCACGGACAAGGGGCTGTCAGATCGCTTGTCCGTCGGCGCTGGGAGCGGGGAGAGGTGAGTTTTTAGGGTGATCGGGGGGGGGGTTCACACAGCGGGGCACCCCGATCGGGGGTGCCCCACCGAAGTGGACCAAGACCCAGGATAGTCAAAATCCTGGGTGTTGGTCCACTTTAAAGCGGTCCTTCACCCTGAATAAGAGTCTATCTTATATGTTTCCCACACCCTGCACATACAGATTGCTCACATTAAAAAATCATCCTACCTGCATCTACTGCATATTATGAGGATTTAAACATCCAAGATGGCGGCTTATGGATCATCAGGCAGCCTGCAAACAGGAAGCACCTTCTGAATGTCTCTGCATTCTGGGATTGCTGACCTTTTCCTAACCCCAGCTCTTCTCTGTCTGAGCAAAGCACAGCTATATCCCCTTCTCCTCTCCTCAGTAAGTGTGATGCTTCTGAGTCAAGATGGCGGCGCCCGTATCCTAAAGTACTTAACAGATTTGCAGCCCAGTTGGTAAAGAATAATAAGTGACTAAAAACTTAAAATATATTAATTTTAGATGCTGGGGAATAGTTTTTTTAAAGGTTTGGGCTTTTCAAAAAATCATGGTGAAGGTCCGGTTTAAGTACCTTGCCCACCAAGTGTATCTTCTTCTCTGAACTTGAGATGTCATTCTGTGCCAGAAAAAGCATAAACTGTCGCATAAAGCTTGGACCAAGGCTCAGATTGACCAAGAGGCAACAAGGCTCCAAAACATCTAAATGAGTTTTAGTGATGAAAAACCGGTTCAGGACCTTTGGACACACAAGGAATGGAAAATACTTTCATGTGTGCTATAATGCCCTTTTTAGCACCACATTCCTGCACACTAGGTGGTTGGCCCCCGTCCACATCTATGAAGATGCAGTTTCTGTAAAGGTGTGAAGGTCGCCAAATGGAAAAAAAAACAGCATTGGACAAGAATCGGGCTTGCCTTCAGTATAGCTTTTACCAAACACTTAATGATCGTCCATTAGAGTGTACCAAAACCTAGGATTCCTGAGTTTTGGTCCTTGTCCCAAGCAGCATATATTTGGTTACTCTTCTCTGAACATTATGATAGACCTTGCCTAGTTCAACAGAAGAAATTGAGAATTCAAACATAGTGTACTGTATGCTGAATCTATTTAGCAAATCCAGAGATACAGATAAAAAGTCCATACAGAGTTCTTTTGTTTGAACATGGTCCAACAACTATTCACACTAAATGGCTGTTGGTGCCAGAGCAGGATGGCCTCACGATTGCTGATGCCCCCCCACGCATAAACCACCAACAGCCTGAGACAATGCCTTGCCTGCCGTTTGCTCCACTGGTGAAATTCAGCCCCACAATCGGCTGGCAGCAGTCACATGCCACATGTGTAATCACGGAGAAAAATTTAATGGATGGAAACAAGAGGAATGCAATATTATCAGCTGGCGGAGGTGTAATTGCGGGAGAGGGGTTTACACAAAACGTAATGCCCCCCCCCCCCCCCTCCCAGATAGATGGCAGACATTTTTTACAATTTCGTAAAAAATGGGTCTCGAATCATTTTAATACCAATTTTTTACTGGTATATTGGTCCTCTTAATAAGATTACCTAAATTTGGATGCCCGCAACGTTAAACCTCCTGGTGTCCCTATGAACATATCTCCACCAATCCTACGATGAAAGCACAGACCCCTGGCAGCATCTTTGATCTGACTTGATTGTCTTTCAGAGTGAACAAGTAGGGCTGAGGAAGATTGTCAAACCTTCATTTTGCAAGCCATAGAGTCTCACCTCTGTCTTTCATGTGTGCGCTGCATGATCAAGAAAGGTGGCAAGTTTACGGGGATGATGGGTGGTTTCACACTGCTGGGCATCTCAAATCAGGATGCTTCTGGAAAAGCAACTCAGTTGACCTTAGTCTTTTTGACTCTATGGCCTACCAAATTGGAGTTGGCACTCTTAAAAATGGGTAAAAACCTGTGATTTTCACTATCCTGTGTTTTGGTCTGTACCCTTGGAGCATACCGATTAGGGAGGAACCACTGTTCGATATACATAACTCCCTGACATTCCTATGACGCAGACATGGCTGGGCTCCAATCAGCATCTTAGATCACACATTTGCGATCTGCCCTCTATGGCTGTTCACGGCCATGCCAGCCATTCAGTTACAGTGCACAGACCTAGAAGGATGCAAAAAATTCTGTTGTGGGCCAGACTTGTGCCATGGGTTCGCTGGGCAGATGGTGGGGTTTCCCACAGCAGACCATCCCAAATCAGGATACCCCAGGGGGGTGGATATTTAATTAAGCCTAACATTCCAGGTCTGGTTTTGGCCCACTATATCACAGGTCAGAGCAAACATACACAGTATATATCAAAACTGGGCCCTATTCTGAATATGTGTTAAAGTGGGCCAACACCCAGGGGTGATCGGCCCGGGAATCTATAAGATTCCCGAGCCGATCACCTCACACACCGCGGGACTTCCGAGATCGGGATGTCCCGCGGGGTATAACCCCCCCCAAAACCCCGAAAAATCCTTACCTCTCCAGCCGCTGCTTCCGCCGCCTCTCTCGCGCTCCTCTAGACGTGCGCGCGCCCGCGCCGACCGCCTCTGAATGGCTGGCGCGGGCGCGCACACGTCAAGAGTGACGCGCGGGAGGCGGCGGCGGGCGCGATCCCTTGTCCGTCGGCGGGCATTGGACAGCGCACTCACGTGGGAGCGTGGAGAGGTGAGTTTTCGGGGTGTTTGGGGGGGTTTCAGGCAGCGGGGCACCCCAAATCGGGGTGCCCCGGGGAAGTGGACCAATACCCAGAATAGTCAAAATCCTGGGTGTTGGTCCACTGAGCAATAACTCTTATTTTTTCCAAACGTTATGCAGCAGAAGGACATTCTAAATGATCTGTTAAACTTTCCACCAGGAAGTTCTTGTTTGTTCTGGCAATACCGCCCAGTGAAAGCTCAACTAGATAACCAATGAGTATGGCCAGAATTAGTCAGATGTTGCTCCACTGATTGGGTGACAAATCCCCAGTGGTAAGCTTTTAAGCAGCAGAGTGCAGATACTCATCACATGCCAGGGCCATGTGTAGTGCTAGTGAAGAGATTTGACTACTATCAACTATATAGATGCCCAGATGTTTTTTTCTGTTTGGTAGTTTTGGAGGTTCAGTGAAGTGCAGTGAAAGGCTATAAAACAAGAGGTGTTCATTTCAGGTAAAGGTTTTATTACTGGTAAGTATTTGGAGTGTCTCCATTTAGTTCTCATTTAAACTCTTCTGTACTGACAACACTTTTATTTCTAATTTCACTGCAGTTTGGGGTGTTTAAAAGATGGAATGTTTGATTACTCAAGTTGTAGTTCACCTGTGGAGCTAAGGTGCAGGTGGTGCCTGGGATTTCTGACACCAGATGTCCAGTACAGTCCAGTCCCACTGATTAGGACTATCCAGTTGAATAGGTTGGTTGGATTTAGAATCTGAGAATACTGTAGAGGCAGACATGACTTGCCCCAATAAAACAAAACGTTTACAAGCAAGTTCAATCAACTGTAGGCTGGACCCCACAAGTGAAATAGAATTGTGTGACTTTTTTTGCATTACAATGAATCATACACGTGTGCATGCATATACCTAAATGATGTATCCACTCCCCTTCTATGATTGGTCCTATTCAGTTCGCAACCTAAACAATTAACTGCTGGCCATCATCAGCCATGAAGTTCATATGAATGTTGGCAAATGTAAACTTTTGGTGATAAAATATCTTGTGTATATAGGTTTTTATTACTTTAATAGGCTAAATAGACTCATTTGTTTTGCTTAATCAGTTAAATTATATAATATATATATATACACACACACTTTTTGCCCTTTAAGACATACCCTGAACATACATATTCTGAACCAAATGCTGTACTAAAACACCATCCTCCCCAAGAACCAAATAAGACAATTCTGTGAGTACTCGCCTGTAGAATTGCTTTTACTATGCATGGCACGGCCTGCTTCAAGAAGTCCTTACGTATGGGATATTTCGCCACAAGGTGGCGCAGTGTACTGCAGAAGAGTTGTGGCTCCTCCCGGTATCCTATAAAAACCGAATCACCAATAGACCTCTCCAGCATTGACAAGCAGTTATACAAGAAGCCAGGAAATAATAAAGGTAAAAAAGAGTAACAACTCCAACTATTTTGGAACAGTCACCATAAAGAGGCAACCAAGAATAACGATAACAAGGGTGGGGTGAATCAGGTTGTGCCATGCATAGTAAAAGCAATTCTACAGGTGAGTACTCACAGAATTGTCTATTTCCTATTGCATGGCACGGCCTGCTTCAAGAAGTCCTTACATATGGGACATCCAATAGCAGTGTCCGTAAGGTAGGGTGGGATCCCCAAAAGGTAACAGCAGGTAGTTCAAACCACTACCGCCTGACCTTGGGGCCAAAAGCAGCATCAGCTGAGGCCTTAACATCAACCTTGTAAAACTTGGAAAAGGTATGAACAGAAGACCAAGTTGCGGCCTTACAAACTTGTTCAACAGAAGCTTGGTGCTGAAAAGCCCAAGAAGCACCAATAGCACGAGTGGAATGAGCAGTAATCTGGATGGGAGGAACCTTCCCTTTAGCAGAATAGGCCTGAACCACCGCCTGACGAATCCACTTGCTGATAGTGGATTTAGCCGGAGGCAAACCCTTCCTAGGTCCAGCAGGAAGAACAAAAAGAGCATCAGATTTCCTGAAAGTAGCAACCAAATAAAACTTCAGAACCCTGACAACATCCAGAGAATGAAGGGTCCGCTCCTTGGAATTAGCAGGGATAGGACACAAAGAAGGCAAAACAATGTCCTGATTCAGATGAAAAGCAGACACAACCTTAGGCAAGAAATCCGGCTTAAGCCGAAACACCACCTTATCCTGATGCCTCTCAAAATAAGGAAGTAATAGCCACCAGGGCCTTCATGTCAGCCACATTGAGACAGATTGGTGTTGGTCCTGGCCTCCTCTCCAAGATTTTGGCCCTGTACACTAGTCCGACCGCCAGGGTTAGGGTTAATGGACTTCAATCCGCCCCATTCACCATAAGCAATGGCACGAGACAGGGTTGCCCCCTCTCCCCCCTCCTATATGTCTTAACGATGGAGCACTTAGCCATAGCCATACGGAATAATCCGGACATTAAGGGCATACAAGTCGCTGATAGCCAATACAAAGCGTCTCTGTTCGCAGATGATCTGATGTTACACATTACATCCCCACACATATCATTCCCGGCTCTCCTAAAGGAGTTTGAGCTCTTTAGTGCGGTAAGCAACTTCAAAATCAACCTCTCCAAAACTGAGGCACTCAACCTTTCCCTCCCCTGCCAGGAGGTACGCCTTCTAGAAACAAATTTCCCATTTAAATGGAAGCCGCAAGCCATCAAATACCTGGGTATTCAAATACCGGCGGACCTATCCAAAATATATGAGCTAAACTACTCCCCCCTCCTAACTAAAATAGGACGGGACCTTGAGGTTTATGTGAAGAGACCGATCTCCTGGTTTGGTAGGGTCAACAGCCTAAAGATGGACATACTCCCGAAACTTTTGTATGTTTTTCAGGCGGCCCCAATAGGACTACCCAGCAGCTTCTTTAGAAAACTGAGGTCAGTTTTCTCGAAATTTGTGTGGGGGTCATCCAAGCCAAGGGTCAGCCTCTCGACTCTCTCCAGGGGCAAAGGGGATGGGGGCATGGGTCTCCCAGATCTAAAAACTTATCATGCGTCGGCAGTCCTGCAGAGGCTAGTAGACTGGACTCGCGGAGGGGAGGAAAAACTTTGGGTACAATTGGAAAGGTCGCTCTCCCGGTTTAACCCCTCCACAATAGCATGGGCTGCCCCGTTATCAAAACCCCAGAAGGGAGCTCTGCCCTTCCTCATGAGGCATTTCCTGGACATTTGGGATCCCCTGCAACACAAACACAACCTGGTTCGCAGACCTGGCCCACTCACACCTATTTTCGACAACCCAGCATTCGAACCGGGCTTACTGTCTAGAAACTTCCTCATTTGGGAGGCATCTGAGGGAACTACGGTGGGCCAGGTGATGCGAAACGGGGCCATTCCCTCCTTGGACGACTTGAAAACTAGAGCAGGGGCTAAACGTGTCTCATGGTTGTTACATAGACAGCTTCATACCTTTTTAACCTCCAACAACATGATTGATAAAGCTCAGACCCCCCCCACGAAACTGGAATCACTGATTATGCAGGACGCCCCTCCTACTCACACGATCTCCAAACTCTATAACATTCTCATCAAGACCCTCCACTCGGGGACCCCCAGATACATGGAGAAGTGGGAAAAAGAGCTGGGCCTCAAGTTTTCTGAAAACGATGTACAGAAAATGTATGTCTGCACCCTTAGCTCATCTATAGCCACATCTATTAACGAGCGTAACTTTAAAATCCTTACCCGCTGGTACAGATGCCCTGCAGATATACATAGATTCGACAAAACAACTCCCAACACCTGCTGGAGGTGTCAGAAAGAAGAGGGGAACATGACCCATATCTGGTGGGGCTGCCCAAATATTAAACCCTTATGGGACGAAATCATCGGCATCTATGGGCATGTATCAGGCAAAGTCATCAAGAACACACCCCAGCTAGCGCTATTGTCGCTAATTCCCAATTCCTTAACCAGCGCTAGGAAGGATGTACTTCGCTTCTTCCTAGCGGCCATGAGAGCAATCATCCCGAGACACTGGAAGGAAACAGACTCCCCCACACTTGCAGAATGGGTGATGGAACTGGAAGCTATCCGCTATATGGAGAGCTTATCCTCTGTCGATGCCGAATCTAACAGCAGGTATGTGTTGACCTGGGCGAGCTGGTTAGAATACCGGGACACCCACTTGCCAGTGATGCTGCGGACGACCGTGTAATTATCGGGCGGACCCCTACAGGGGACAGGTAGCATTCGCCGGGCTTCCCCGGTTCACACATCCCACCTGCACTTACGTTATGACCCGTGCTGACGAAATAGGTGTCACTTGACCCACCCGTTTCCCAATTGCTAACACTGGCAACACGAGCCAGTAGCTGATCGTCCCACACTCAACAGACCTTCCCCCCACCCCCCCGCAGGGTACCCTGCAAGCCCCTATAGGTAACAGAGGTTCAGCCAGGATTATACACACGATCCCAAAGTGTTATGTGTTGTATTGATGTAAACTAGAAGTTGAAAGCTGTATATTCCATTTATCGAACTGATGAACATTGTATGTAATACTCCTCATGATGCCCTCCTCCTTCCCCGACCCCTTGCCTTCTGTATCCCTCTTCCCCCTCCCCCTTTATGTTGTATTCAATTGTTGTTTAAAACCAATAAAATTGATTATACTAGTAATAGCCACCAAAAAGACCACTTTAAGAGTCAGAATGGGCAACGCAGCCCTACAAATAGGCTCAAAGGGAGGACCCTGTAGAGCAGACAACACCAGATTCAAGTCCCAAACCAGTAGCATAGGCTTATGTGGCGGACGCACATGAGTAACTCCCTGGAAAAAAGTTTTAACCAACCGGTGATTGGCAAAGGATCTTTGGAAAAAAATTTGACACCTGTCCCTTGAGGGTACTAAGTTGAAGGCCCGAATCCAAACCATATTGCAAAAATTCCAGAATCCTGGGGATAGAAAACACCCGACAAGGAAGAGACTTGGACTCACACCAGGCAATGTAAGAATGCCAGACCCTGTAGTACATAAAGGACGAGGACTTCTTCCTAGTCTGAATCACAGTATCAACAACAGAGGCCGGCAACCCCTTATCCATCAAGATGGAGGTTTCAGCAGCCAAGCCGTTAAAGCCAACATTTGTAAATTGGGATGGCACAGCTGTCCCTGAGTGAGAAGATCTGGATCCTTGGGCAAGATGTACCTGTCTACTGCTAACTGCATGACGTCTGCGAACCACACCCTCCTTGGCCAACAGGGGGTCACCAGAATGGCTGGTACCCCCTCCTGGACTATCTTGCGCAGCACCCTGCCCAGCAGAGGAAATGGAGGGAACACATAGAGGAACCGAAACTCCATCCAAGGCATAACTAGCGCATCCGTGGCGAAGGCCAGAGGATCCTGCGACAGAGAGACAAATCTGGGAAGCTTGTGATTGTGGCTGGACGCAAACCGGTCCACATCCGGCTGACCCCAGCGGTGACACAGGGAGTGAAATACCTTGTTGCTGAGGCACCATTCCCCCAGCCGAGACATCCCCCTGCTCAGGGAGTCTGCCTCCTGGTTCTCAACCCCAGGAATGTAGATCGCCGAGATGTAAGGGACATTCTCTTCTGCCCAAGACAGTATCAGGGACACTTCCCTGAGGGCTCGCTTGCTCCGAGTCCATCCCTGATGACTGATGTAGGCAACCGCCGTCTGGTTGTCCGAGCGGATCTGAACAGCCCGACCCCGAAGGTGTGTGGTCAGCTGAGAAAGAACCAACCTGATCGTGCTCAGTTCCAGGACATTGATGGGAGCATGGGCCTCCTGGGGACCCCACCAACCCTGAAACTGCAGAGACTTCCAAAAGCTCCCCCAACCAGACTGGCATCTGTGGTGACAGTCTCCCAGCACTGGGGCAGAAAGGTCCTGCCCACTAGAAGGTTCCTCGAGTCCAGCCACCACGATAGGGACTGTCTGGCCAGGGGGGACAGAGCAAATTCCTGATCCAGAGACACAGGGTCCCAATCCCAAACTGACAAGAGGTGCAACTGAAGAGGTCTCATGTGAAACTGAGCAAAGGTGGACCGCCTTGAAGCAGAACACCATCAGGCCCACCAACTGCACCCCCTGTCGGATGGAGGTATGGGGACACAAGAGCAGAGCCTGTGCCTGCTTCTGAAGGCCCTCCACTTTCTGCTGAGGCAGGAATACCTTGACCTGAGAGGTATCCAGAGTCATGCCCAGAAAGGACCCCACCAAAGACGGAGACAGTGAAGACTTGGGAAGGTTGATCACCCAGCCGAAGGACTCGAGAGTGGAGGTCACCTACCGAGTATCCTTCTCGGCCTGATAAAGAGACTGAGCCGCAATCAGAATGTCGTCCAGGTAAGGGAGGATGCGAATGCCCTGGTTCCGCAGCAGAGCCAATATGCCCGCCAGCACCTTGGTGAACATCCGAGGCGCAGAGGTGATACCGAACGGTAAAGCCACAAACTGGTAATGCTGATCCTCTAGGGCGAACCTCAGAAATATCTGATGACCTGGAAAGATTGGCACGTGAAGATAGGCATCCTTGATGTCCACGGTGGTCATGAAGTCGCCCGAGCGAAGGGTACAGACAGCCGAGCGTAGCGTCTCCATGTGAAAGTGCTTGAACCTGACAAAACTTGTTGAGACCCTTTAAGTCCAGGATGGGCCTCAAAGACCGGTCCTTTTTGGGAACAGTGAAAAGATTGGAGTAGAACCCCTGATCCCATTCCAGGGAAGGCACCAGGCAAATGACTCCTGACTCCAACAGACGTTGAACCGCAAGACGCAAACCCTGAGCTGACAGAGGGTTTTGAGACATCCGGGATCTGATGAATCTTGGGGGCGGCCAGGCTGCAAACTCTATCTTGTAACTGGAGGACACCACCTCCTGAATCCACCTGTCTGAGACGAGGAGCCTCCAGACGACCACGGGATCTGCCACGACCCCAAGGATCTCTGCGGCTACCCGATAAGAGGCCACAACCTCCTCTGGGAGCACGAAAGGAGCGGAGAGAAGCGGAGGGGCCCCGAAAAGGCCAGGGCTGCCTCCTACGCTGAGGTAACCTACCATCCTTGGCTAGAACATCCAGATGCTCACAAAAGAGCCACAGCCCCGCAAAAGGGGAGCCCAGTGAGAGCCTTCTTAGCAGCAGCGTCAGTTGCCCACTGACGCAACCAAACAGAGCGGCGCATAGACACCAAAAGGGCAGAGGCCCTACCACTCAGCCGTACCACATCATCCATGGCAGTAAGGACAAAGGCATCAAAATCAGAGCAAAGCAAGAGGGCCCTATAATCCTCCCCCTCCTACCAGCTGTAGCGCCATCAAGGAGACGCTTCAGCTGTTTCTTAAGGGCAATAGCTGTTATGGCAGCGGTGCAGGTTGGACGCAGCCCAGCCCCCACAAATGTAAAAGCATGGCAGGCCAGCTGATCCATACGCCGGTCCTCGCTGTCCCGCAGTGTAGTAGTGTCAGGGGAAGGCATGACCGAGGTGTTGGACAACCCTAGAACGGGAGCGTCCACCTCAGGGGGACAACACCATCGCTTAACCAGGTCAGTAGGAAAGGGATACTTCTTATCCAACCCTTTGGGCAACCCTTTGGGCACCGCGGGCAATCTACTGGGACGTTCCCACTCCTTGAGCACCATATTAGTGAAATGGCTCTGCTCAGGGAACTCCAGACGCTGTTTATCAGGATGAAAGAGCTTACCCTGCTTCCTCTTAGCCACCTCAGGGAGGACAATGTGCAAGATTTAAAAAATGTGAGACAACAGACTATCAGTGTCATCGGGGAACCATGAATCCTCCCCAGACCCAGGGTCACTGTCGCAGCCCACCTGCTGGTCCCCAGAGGAGTCAGAGCCCGGGAAAAGCTCCCCCTTCTCTAGGGAGTAACGGTCACCAAAAACATAAATTTCCTCATACTCCTCAGTAAAGAGGGAGGGCGTGGGAGCCAGGTCCCGCTTCTTGCTAGAGGCCTTCTGTGGAACAGGCCTGGAAAGCTGCCTCTCAATGCTGGCCACACGAAGTGCCAGATAAGATTGTGACCCCCCGCTAGTATCCCCCTAACTGGGGGCTAAATGCAGGCGCGGTGGGGTAGGCGATGCCGAAGGGGGCGCAGAACTGGGGAGAGAAGCAGGTAGCCCAACCTGGGCCGCAATGATACCTTGGGCGCACGGCACGCACACCGTGACACTGTTATTCACAGGGGATACCCCGCACATGGAACACAGCCGGGATTGCCCCGAAGGACCCCCGAGCACGCTATCCCCAGAAGCCTCCATATGGTGATTAAGACAGGTGCAATAGGCCAGCACAGGGTAAGGGCTAATAAAAAGCCACCCGGGATGCCCCCAGAAGCCAGTAAGGGGAGATGAGGGAGGGTAAGGATCAGGACCGGGATAAACCACAACCCACAGTTGTCCCGCCTGAAAGACATAAGTAAAACACTTAAGCATCCTGCAGCTCATGCCCCAAGGAAACTAAAGCCCCAAAGGGGACTCAAGGACCAAGCAGGCCAAAATCACCAAGCGGCCAGACCATAGGAGGAAGCGACACAGCGAGGCAGAGATCAGAGGCGAGAACGGCGCTCACGTGACCGCGCCGGCGTCATCAACACAGCAAAAAATGCCTTACAGCTATAGCGCCGCCCGCCGCGGAGCATAGTACAAAGCGGCGACGGCGGCGAAAACAGTTTAAAACAGTTTAAAAACAGCTAAAAGCACTCGCCGCTACAACCCGCCCCCCCCCCCCCCCCCCCCCGAACTCACCTCGGGGAGAGCGAGCAGGCAGCGGCGAGAGCCTAGGCCAGGGATGGGGGGGAACCCAAACACCAGAAACAAGTCACATAGTCCCCAAAACATTCACCCCCTTAGAAGCTAGGAGAGGAACTCCGCATTCCCTAGTAGGCTCACCATAAAGCCTATGGCCGGCTACCCTTTGTGGTACAGGGTCTGCGGCCAGGAGCAGCGGTCCTTGAGCACCTGACCCTAGTGCTCCTCTACCTTCACCCGATCCGACAGCCGAGGCTGGGAGGCACAGAGGGTCCGGAAACGGGTGGAAATAGACGTGCAGGGCCTCAGGCTTGGTTGTCCCGCTCACCTGCGCAATATAAGAGCCATCTTCTATCTTTGCAGAATCACTGCAGAGAAAACACTGGAGAAATCGATTGGTGATCCAGTTTTTATAGGGTGCCGGGAGGAGCCACAACTCTTCTGCAGTACACTGCGCCACCTTGTGGCGGAATATCTCACACGTAAGGACTTCTTGAAGCAGGCTGTGCCATGCAATAGGAAAAATAGGCAAGGTGTATAATCCCCCACATTACAGTGGTACCCCCATCCCAATACTCATAGGCAGTGTGGAATCCACCCTACCAATCCCCATAGTCAATGTGGCATGCCCCCTCCCATTCCCCATAAGCAGTGTGGCATGCCCCTCTCCCATTCTCCATAGGCAGTGTGGCATTCTCCCCTTCCATATTTCTGTCTGGGCGAGCGCAACAGAAGAAGCAGTAGCGACGGTGGGGCCCAGAGCGGGGACACTCCCTGCCAATCCTCCTGCAGCTTCTCCATCGTCTGGCTGCAGTGCGGGAGGGACTGTTAATGTCATTTTAATTTTTGGAGAGGAAAAGTGTGTCTTATAGGGTGAAAATACAGTATTTATTTTCATTTAAAAGTGGTTATGGTTTATATTTTATTTGGATAGGTCAGAAATAAATCAGGAGTATGTCCCTAATTGTAGATAGTAAAAGTAGAAATAAGGGGGCATTATTTTTTTAGTCAGCTTTTATCCCCACAATTGGGGGTTACAGTCTGCAAGAAAAACTCCCCCTCAATAAAAAACTAAAACAAATATTTGGGTTGGGTTTTAAGGCAGCCATACTACCTGACTGGGTCTTTTATAGCCTCTCAGTGCAGACCCTAGATTTCTCGCTGTGCTGTGAGTCCCCTCTGGCACTGACAGAGAAAATACATGCGGTGTCTTGACGTGCATCTTATACAATGCACTCATATATCTGTGCACCCGTCAAAACAGACATATAAATTAAGATTTATATGTAGCAGGGGGAGGAATATAGACACACGATATGCAAAGGCATAAATTAAATTTGAAAATGTTGGCATCAAAAGAAATAGAAAAAGACGCAACCTGTTTCAATCACAAGCTTGCTTTAGGGTTATTTATAAACGCTCTGACTAATCCAGCTTGTAACTGTAATATAGAACTGCCAAGAGAAATTTAAAACACACTTCCCCAAATCAATAGTCATTTGCCAACTCTATTCACTTACATTTTTCAGTGCAGAAAAACTTGGAAAAAAATAATTTGCCGCTACATCATAGCAATTTTACTCAATTAAAGTGTGAGAGCCATTTAACCTGTGTCAGGTGCAGCAGAGGGAGGAACATACCCCGGGGACAGGTCAAAATGCTGTGTAAGTGGGGAGGGAGCATTTCTCCCATAGGAAATAGCCTGGTTATGTTATTTTAAGGAGAAGTAATAGAACAAGAAAGAGAAAGTACAGAAAAGGTGCTTCTCTAAAATGGACCAGAACCTTATGTGTGCAGTCAAGTGTCATATGGTCTAGGGAGGTTATGGAGTAATTAAAGCCAAACCCATTTATATTTTGTTCCAAACTTCTTGCTACATCCACAGAAACATAGAAGGTAGGCAGCTGAAGGGTCATATGGTCCACGTAGTCTGCCCTTAGCTTAGAATTAAATATAAGTTTATATTACAGACATGTTTACTCTATGGACACTTGACAAACCCATTCCAAACCTTTGTTACAATTGGGACGTCCTGATTCAGTGTAATCAAAGGCAGGATCACCACTAAATAATAAACTTTAACATGGCTGCAAATATTTTCTGTAACAACTTACATTAAACCCTGGCAACAGGACCAAACACAGTCAAATGTACTAGCACTAAAAAAAGGTGTTAAAGTGATTCTATAATAGGAAGTTTAGGTCGTCACCTTCTATCTCCAATCCAGTGCCTCAAAACAGCCTTTGTTTTGTTTCTTTTTTAATTTTTTTTTTTACTAAAGTCTTTGCCCAATATTCAAAAAACACTAACAGGAAGCAGTAGGGATGTCCATATGACAGCTGTATGCAAATCCATTCAGTTACAAGCTAAACGGTCACATAAGGGTTGATTCAGCACTGTGAGCATTTTGAGCATTTTTTTTATTCGCTTTTTTTAAAAAAAAGAAAACACTTTCATGATTTTTTCCTTTGTACAATTCAGCACCAAATTTAGCTGTGCAATTATTTTTTGCCTGAAGCTACACTCAAGGTATCAGTGGAATAGGTCCATTTGCTCAATGTGGATTTTGTTATTGGGCTACCAATAAAACTCTGTGGACTTGTCCAGCTATTACGTGACCATCTTGACTTGGTGCTAGGCAAAAGATAACAGAACATTCTCAGACATGAAAAGAGGATACCACTTCTTAACGTGGAACATCAGACCTTTTCTGATGTTCCTCTTTAAACATCCCTCCCCCTTGCCTCACTGCCTTTTGGATGTCGCAGTTGTCTAAAACGCAGACATCCAGCAGCATTCCTGACCCCTTTCCACCTCCCTTAGCTGTCACTGAGTGAAGGCTACGGCTTTAGCCTCTTGAAATGTCCCATGTCATCAAACTTTGCGAGATCTGTGCCGAGTGTCAATGCAGCCTATGCAATGACAATGCTGATGCATTAGATCTAAGGGGTGAGGAAGTGCAGGACGGGTAGGCAACCGAAGAATGCCGGAGCGTGATGTGACCAGACAGGACATTTTTTTTAATCGGAGGGCCCGAGCAAGCCAGGTTTGGGGAGTTTTTATTAACTCCCCAATACCCCTAATGTTACTCTTTAAAGAAATGCCGACCTAAGCTGGAAGATGGCCTAGTCTATGGTAGTCATGGCAGAAAAAGGAGAAAGATGCCAATTCCATCACCCTCCTCAAATAGGCTATGACCAACAGCATGTTCTGAAAAACCTTGACCACCAAGTTGACATCCAAGAATGTGCAGTAAGTGAGTCCTATGCTGAGTAGGCAAACATAGAGCTCTCTGGATAAAAGGTCTTGACCAACCAACATGCTATAACCCATTTGGCAATTCAAATCTGGAAAATGTAGCTCCCCTATACTTAATGAGCCATAGTTCTGGAACAGAAGTTCTGATTTAATGAATACTTGTTTTCAGGGGCCTTTTAACTATGGGTATTTCCTTTAATGGATGCAACCGTATCTTAGCTGCCAACCATTCGTTAGCCAAGCTTTACACTCTATGACCTCCCTCATGATGATAGCCATTGCAACCCTTTTCAGGGAATTGAAGAGGAAACCAAACAGAAGCTTACAAATGCCAGGCAATCGGTGACTGGCTAACCACTTAGCCATCATAATGCAGAAAGATTAATTAACTATGCTAATGCACATTATAGGTAATTATAGAGAGCTAGTCTTTACCAATATATATATATATATATATATATATATATATATATATATATATATATATATATATATATATATATATATATATATATATTCTTTAGTACCAATAACATTTGGTCACAAAATATTTAAAAAAAGAGTTAACTATGAGATGTTGCCTTCTTTTTTGATAATGGTTGATACTATTTATCTTATCTTATATATGTTTATGTTATATATGTTTCCCACACCCTGTACATACAGATTACCCACATTAAAAATCATCCTATCTGCATCTACTGCATGTTATGAGCCTTTAAACATCCAAGATGGCTGCTCATGGGACATCAGGCAGCCTGCAAACAGGAAGTGCCTTCTGACTGTGTTGCTCTGCATTCTGGGATTGCTGACCTTTTCCTAACCCCATCTCTGCTCTGTAAGAGCAAATCACAGCTATAACCTGCCACCCGTACTTTATCCCGCTCTCCTCTCCTCAGTAAGTGTGATGCTTCTGAGTCAAGATGGCGGCACCCATATCCTTAAGTCCTGAATAGAGTTGCAGCCCAGTGGGGGAAAGAATAAAAGGTAAGTGATTAAAAACTTAAAATATATTAATTTTAGATGCTGGGGAATCGTTTTTTAAGGGTTTGGGCTTTTCAATAAATCACGTTGAAGGTCCGGTTTAACTGTGGCCAGTTTGGAATACGGCAAGCAAAAAAAAAAAAGGAACACCTGCCTAGTCAATCCCAGCCATCAGTACAGATTAATTTACCTACCGTGCTCAATTTAAATTAGTGGTAGACATTTAAAATATACAGTTCTGAATAAAGCAATCTATCACATGCTGTCAGAGGCCTTGCGCACACATTGCACCAGAGAAGAACACAGAGACAGAGCAGACTTCACAGGTCAAATTAGGCTGATGTTCAGTTTTAATTCACTTAATCACCAGCGACATAATTGTCTGCTACAGTAAGTAAACCACTGCAGGGCATGAAATGGGATTACATGTCCACGTGAAAAGAGTTATCTGTCTTCCATTTCCGCATACGCTGGAATGTCTATGGAACACAATAAGATGTTACAATATGAGATGATCCAGCAAAATTGCTAGAGACTGCGAAAAGCGGGGGCTTCAATACCCATTTTTATTGTGTTTGTATTTAAGTTTTTAAGCGGCTGAGCTGATATAAACTGGATAGAAATGCAGACAATGCACTAAACCTACAGTACACTTTAAAAGTGCTAATAGCATTCTTATCAGAATGATAAATGACAGCAATTCTGGAATGTAAAGTATACAACTGTGTAGTACCACATCACGAATGGAAAAATACCGCTTTGTGAGTACTCACCTGTAAAACGGGTATTATGAGTGTGCCATACACTCCACTTCGATCTTCATGACATGTGGCTAATCTCCAGTAGAGGGCGAACTTGTGCAGAGATGAATATGCAAAAAAAGAAAGCCCCTCCCGGTCCATATATACCTGGGACCTCCCACCAATTTCCCAGTGTAAAAAAGCAGTAAGGGGACCAGGAAGAACCAATTATAACCTTAACAATCAAAACCAATGGTTCACCATATAAAAGCCCCAGAATACCTGAAAAAAAGGGGTGGGGCGAAGTGGAGTGTATGGCACTCATAATACCCGTTTTACAGGTGAGTACTCACAAAACGGTATTATTCTAAGTGTGCCATACACTCCACTTCGAACTTCATGACATGTGGGACATCCAATAGCAGTGTCCGTAATGGGTGGGAACCAGAAACAGTAAAGAATGTACCAACTCAAACCACTGCAGCTTGCAGAACCTTGCGGCCAAAAACAGCATCCGCTGAAACCCGCACGTCAACCTTGTAAAACTTGGAAAAAGTATGAACGGAAGACCAAGTAGCAGCCTTACAAACTTGTTCAACAGAAGCCTGGTGCTGAAAAGCCCAGGATGCACCAACAGCACGAGTAGAGTGCGCAGTGACCCTAAAAGGGGGAGTCCTCCCCTTAGCAGAATAGGCCTCAACAATGGCCTGACGAATCCATTTGCTAATCGTAGACTTAGCAGGCACCACGAAAAAAAGCGCCCGTCTTGCGGAAGGAAGAAGTAGTCACCAAATAGTACTTCACACAGCGAACAACATTCAAATTGTGCAGAACCCTCTCCTTGTCATTGTTAGGCTTAGGGCACAAGGAAGGGAGAACAATATCCTGAGGTGGAAAGCAGACACCACCTTAGGAAGGAAATCTGGCTTAAAACGAAAAACCACCTTATCCTGGTGTCTCTCAAAGTAAGGGGCCTGAATCGACAGAGCCGCCAACTCAGAGACACGCCGAACAGAGGTAATAGCCACCAAGAAAGCAACCTTCTGAGTGAGAACCGAAAGAGCAATATCCTGTAGCGGCTCAAAAGGAGGACCCTGGAAAGCCGAAAGAACCAAAATCAAATCCCAAACAGGAACCACAGCCTTCCGAGGGGGCCGCACATGCGCGACCCCTTGGAAAAAGGTCTTAACCAGTGGCTGTAGGGCAAAAGACCTCTGGAAGAAAACCGACAGAGCAGAAACCTGTCCTTTCAAAGTACTAAGCTGGAACCCAAGATCCAGATTATGCTGAAGAAACTCCAAAATCCTAGGAATCGAAAACACCCTACAAGGCAAGGCCCTAGCCTCACACCAATCAATATAGGACCTCCAAGTCCTATAGTAAATGCCAGAAGAGGACCGCTTCCTAGCTCTAATCAAGGTCTGAACAACGGCCGCAGACAAACCTTCCTCCTTCAGGTTTCAGCAGCCAAGCCGTCAAAGCCAGCGTTTGTAAATTGGGGTAAAGTAGTAGACCCTGAGATAACAGATCCGGCAACATGGGAAGCTGGTACTGATCTACGGCCAGCCTTACAACGTCTGCGTACCAAACCCTTCTTGGCCACCTTGGAACCACAAGAATTGCTGGCGCCCCTTCTAGAACCAGTTTGCGAACTACCTTGCCCAGCATGGAGACGGACGGAAACAGGTAAAGAAAACCCAGATCCTTCCAAGCAAGGGACAAGGCATCCACTGCCAGAGATAGAGGATCCTGAGAAAGAGACACAAAGGCCGTAAGTTTGTGATTGTGCCTCGAGGCAAAGAGATCCACCTCCGGAGTCCCCCACTTGCGGCAAAGATCCAGAAAAACCTCGGGGTTGAGAGACCACTCTCCTTGGCGAGAGGATCCCCTGCTCAGGGAATCCGCCTCCGTGTTCTCCACTCCCGGAATGTAGACTGCCGAAATGCAAGGAACATTGCTCTCCGCCCAGTGCAGGATCAGAGAGACTTCCCTGAGGGCACTCCTGCTGCGAGTCCCTCCTTGGTGATTGATGTAAGCTACCGCCGGTTGTCTAAACGAACCTGAACCGGTAGACCATGTAAATGTGAGGTCAGCCATGCCAGAACCAGTCGGATGGCTCTGAGCTCCAAGACATTGATGGGGGTGTGAGCCTCCTAAGGACCCCACACCCCGCTGAACTGATGACTTTTCCAATAACCTCCCCAGCCCGACAGGCTGGCATCCGTGGTAACCGTCTCCCAACAAGGGACCAGAAAGGATCTGCCCTTCAACAGGTTGCTCGACTCCAGCCACCACCAAAAGGACTGCCGAACCCTGGGAGACATCCTGAAAGGTTAATCCAACGACTGCGGACACCTGTCCCAATGCGTCAATAGGTGAAGTTGAAGAGATCTCTTGTGAAACTGTGCAAACGTACCGCCTCAAAGGAGGACACCATCAAGCCCACCAGTTTCATCCCCTGTCGGATAGAGGGACAAGGACTGGCCCAAAGAAGGCTGATCAGATCCTGAATCCCCCGCACCTTGGTCTGGGGCAAAAACACTCTGGCCTGAATGGTATCCAGATTCATGCCCAGAAATGAAATCACTCGTGACGGAGAGAGAGAAGACTTGGGGCGATTGATCACCCACCCGAACCTCTCCAGAGTCGACACCACCTGGTGGGTGTCCAGCTCCGCCTGACGGAGGGAAGAAGCTGAGATCAACAGGTCGTCCAGATAAGGCACAATGCGAATGCCCTGAGCTCTGAGCAGAGGCATTATTCCCGCCAAGACCTTGGTGAAGACCCTCGGCGCCGAGGTCAGTCCGAAGGGAAGGGCTACAAACTGAAAATGTTGATCCTCCACCGCAAACCGGAAGAATCTCTGATGCGCCGGAAAAATCGGAACATGCAGATACGCATCCTTGATGTCTATGGATGTCATAAAATCCCCTTTGCGAAGGGAATTGATAGCCGAGCGCAGAGTCTCCATGCGGAACTTTTTGGCTCTGATAAGCCTGTTGAGAACCTTGAGATCTAGAATGGGTCTCACCGAACCCTCCTTTTTTGGGAACCGTGAAAAGGTTGGAGTAGTAACCCCTGCCTCTCTCCAACTGAGGCACCGGGCAAATAACTCCCATGTCCAGAAGGTTTTTTTACTGCTAACAGGAGCCCCTGTGCAGCCTGAGGGTCCGAGGGCACCCGAGACCTTAAGAATCTTGGAGGCGGCCAGTACTCGAACTCCAGTTTGTACCCGGAGGAGACCACTTCCAAAATCCAATTGTCTGTGACCTCCCGGGCCCAGACCTGGAAGAAGAGCCGCAGCCGTCCCCCACCCGTGCGGGTGAGGTCGCCCCTTCATTGCTGAGCCGGTTTAACGGCGGGCTTGGACTTGGAACCCCAGGCAGCAGCGGGACGTGCCCGACCTCTGCCCCTGTTCCAGGACGAGCCCCTGCCACCCGAGTAGGCCAAACCTCTAGCCGCTCTGGCCCCTCGAAAGGAAGGAGTGAACGAGCCAGCCCCCCGAAAGGGACAGCGCTGTTTCTTCCGCTGAGGTAACTTACCTCCCTTAGCAACAGCATCCAATTTATCTCCAAACAGCCGCGCAGCCAGGAAGGGAAGAGCTGTAAGCGACTTCTTGGCCCCAAAATCCGCCGTCCACTGTCGGAGCCAGACCAATCTGCGCATAGCCACCAACAGGGCTGAAGACAATAGAATCTTCCATAGCAGCCAAGACAAAACCCATGAACAATTCACATCTCTTAAAGGTAGCGAACTCATCGCTAGCCGGATCAAACTGAGCGTCATTCAACCAGTCCCTGATAAGAGACCTGGTAGCAAGCGACACTAGGGCAGATGCACAAACAGGCCGCAGGGCCGAGCCCACGCTGGCAAATGCGTGACACGCCATCCGATCAAGGCGCTTGTCCTCGCCATCCTTAAGGGAAGTGGCATCAGGGGTGTTCAGCACAGAAGAGTTAGTCAAACCCAAAACTGGCGCATCGACCTCGGGAGGAAAGACCATCGCTTAACCGCCTCCACCGGGAAAGGATACTTCTTATCCCATCCCTGAGGCGCACCAGGAAGCCCACTGGGCCTTTCCCATTCTTTCAGGATCAGCGCATCAAAATAACCCTGGGTAGGGAATTCCAGACGGGGCTTGCGGGCCCCAAGAAATTCCCCCTTCTTGAGAGGAGGCGCCTCAAGCGGGTCAATATCCAACACCTCCAATAGATGTGACAAAACAGTGGCTGTATCAACGGCATCCCCCAGCGCCTGCCCGACATCAGCATCACCAGACTGTACATAGTCAGTCTCCGTTTCCTCATACAATTCCCCCTCCTGTAAAGGGGAATAATCCGACAACTCAATGGAATCATCGTCAACATCCCACAAGGGCTGGGCCGACGACAAATGTCTCTTTTTAGCATGGGCCCTCTTGCCCACCGTGCTAACAATAAATTTCTCGATGCTGCCAACCTAGCACAAACATCAGAGTTCGACTCCCCGCTGGCACCAATGACACTTGGGTTACGGATAAGGCGGGGAGGGGAAGGCGATGAAGCGGGAGGAGCCGACCCAGAAGGCTGGGTACCGGACTGCCGCATTATGGCCTTTTGTGCACATGGTATACAAATCAGCACGTTCTCCCCCGTAAGGGATACCCCACACATGGCCCGGATTGTCCCAGAGGGAGCCCGAGCCCAGTATCCTGCGGAGCCTCCATAAGGTGATTTTTGTGGTCAGTCGCAAGACCGCAGGGAATTATGCCTAAGCAACCCGGGATGCCCCTTAAAAGTCCCGGTGGGAGGATTTAAGGTGATCAATTTAACACTAGGGACCCCAGGACCAGGTGTAACCCCTTAATATGCACTATTATGAAGCAATCTGCAACACACAATAAGGCATATCAGTTACTATACAGCGTAACATCATTCAAAATATATATATATATATATATACACACAAATACCAAAAAACTAAAATAAAAAAAAAAAAAAAAAAAAAAAGCATAAGCCTGTACCATAGGGGGGCCCCCCCACCAGAGAGGGACCCCCAAATAACTAATGAAGTGGCCACCAGGCCCTTACCGTCCCCCAGAAACGACAGTAGCAGCAGTAGCAATGCAGCAAGATGGCCCCCGTCTCTGAGGTGATCAGGAAGAAGCAGGAAGAGAAGGGGGGTGGGCCAGCGCTGAAGGCACGCTTTTCCAGGCCCCACCCCCCTCCCAGCAGCGCGGATCTGGCCAGGGAGGCCCTCAGAAAACGCGCCGAACGAGGGGGCGGGGCTACCGTGCCGAGCGCCCGGCCCCGCCCCCTTATCTAAACACAGCCTGAGGGAGAGGAGCTCCCCAGGCTGACAGGAGAAACCACAGCAGGCTAGGCCAAGCAACAGCACCAATTCATCAAGGAATAACCTCCAGGTGATTCATACCAACTGACACACAACTTACAGTGGTAACACCAACACACATACACAATATATATATATATATATATATATATATATATATATATATATATATGTAAAAGCCAGCCCCCCCCCCCCCCCCAGAGGGAAGTAAGGGACCCGGAAGGGGGGGGGGAACCCAGCCCGAATAGGGCCACAGGCATGTAGGGACGGGGCATCCCACACCAGGATCACCAAAACCTGGGTAACCGCCTACCCCATAATGAGGTCTCACGGTGGAGCAATGCTCCTTCCGCACCCATAGGGTGCTCCTACCCTCACCAGGACCCACAGCCTAAGCTGGGAGGCTCAGATAGGGACAATTTAGAAAGGGTCCTGGCAGCAATAGGGACAATAAATGCCCGGGCGCGGGCCCGGCTTACCTGCAAGTAAAAGAAGTCTTCATCTTCTGTCTTGTCGCCTTCCCTGCAGAGGAGGAACTGGGAAATTGGTGGGAGGTCCCAGGTATATATGGACTGGGAGGGGCTTTCTTTTTATGCATATTCATCTCTGCACAAGTTCGCCCTCAACTGGAGATTACCCACATGTCATGAAGATCGAAGTGGAGTGTATGGCACACTTAGAATATAATTGTGATGTTGGCCAAAGCCACCAAAGAGAAATATGTCCATCAAGGTTAATCCCTCAAAGTTTTGCTCCATAAGGCAAAACAAAAACTTTTAGACCAGGTGTTTTTTCAGAAAGTACCACTTTCTATCTTCGAAAATCCCGATTACAAGTGCTACATATGTATTGGTTGGTCCCCAGTTCTTGCGCACCATCATCATTTGTTAACTTTCAAAAGAAAAAAAAAAAACAGCCAGGGGTGGGGAACACACCCCATGCTTTTTTTTTTTTTTTAGTTATTAAGGGTTCTGTTTTCTGTTCCGCTGTGTGTATCCACTGGGATTGCCAGTAAACTCCCATGGCGCATGTGTAGGCTGCTCAGCGCCCCACATTCGGTTTAGATCTCCCTTACCCTCTAAGGTCAGATCGGCATTCAAGGCCTGGTGCAGGTACATGCCTAGATAGAGGTATAGCAGGGTTGCACAAAGAAGTGACAAGGATTCAAGGGCCTACCAATGCTGGATGCCCAATATAGAGGTAGACCACCCGCCCAAGAGTCTTACAGCCTCTAGCAAAGGGTTTGTGATGTGCAACCTATGAAAGAATATTGTAAGGAGTGCATCAGTTTTGTGCAAAGTATAGATTGGACTGAGGTACAGTTCAGATCTCATATTCTGTGGAATATTTCCGAATTTACTCTAAACGTCACAAACATATTATATCAATCTTTCTCAGGCATGGCTCAGGTATAATACTCAGCAAAACATGGTAGGATGGGTTATGAAATCAAGATGTTTGGGGAACAAGGAATATTTGTTTAAAAAAGATAAGGGAAATTACCCTTAGGTACAATTCACACTGTGGCATTCCACTTCAATTACAGAGCAATTGCTCGGCTATCACCAGGGGTGTAACTTGAGGGGGTGCGACTGCACCAGGACCCAAAAGATCAGGGGGGGCCCATCATTGTTTCTCCTACATCTTATTTAATCAGATTTGCACTTCTTGATTTATATAAAGGAAGTACCATTGTCTCTTCTGTTTCAGTCATTAGTTGTCTAGCTGCATCCAATTAAGATAAAAGAAAGAAGATAATAAAAGTTTACTTTGAGAGCTGTGAAAGGGCTACCATCACATTTAGTTGCGTCACTGGCTATCACAAGTAAATCGCTGTGCATAGCAGCCTATGGACCCTTCATATAGGCATTAGCGATTTCAACGCAATCTAAAAAAGCCCTGCCTGTGACAATTTAAAAAAAGTGATCGTGATTATCATTGGATGGTCTGGAATCACTAAATCGCTATGTAAACACAACTGCGATTTTCCTGAAATTATACTATCACAACTAAATGCGGGAACCCAGATGTACTGCTTCCAATTCCACCAAAGACGAGTCAAAATTTCCACAAGCCAAGAGACTCCCATGTATACTGCAGCAAATTAAGCTAGCACCTTGTGCAACATAGAGTAATCTTTACATTTCATTTCTTATAACCTTGAGCAAATTAAACAAAGCATCATCTTAAAGAGGACCAAAAGAGGACCAGGGGCCCCCTAGCACAGAGGTGCAAGCCAAGCGCTTTCAGAACCAGACAATCTATTATAATCATTTTCAATAGGTGTCAACAATTCTATA
Organism: Gastrophryne carolinensis; assembly: GCA_027917425.1. Lineage (NCBI taxonomy): Eukaryota > Metazoa > Chordata > Amphibia > Anura > Microhylidae > Gastrophryne > Gastrophryne carolinensis. The sequence goes on along the minus strand of CM051238.1, from coordinate 348,119,563 downwards.
GAGTTATTTTTTTACTCACATTTTTGGGAGAGAAAAGGCACTTTCTCATGATATTTTCCCCTCTGTGAAATTCTGCACCATATTTACCAATTGCATTTTTTCAAATTTGCACGGCTAAATATGGTGCAGAATTGCACCAGGAAAAAATCATAAGAAAAGGCTGAATACGGAGCTGAATCAACCCTAATTTGTTTTTTTTGTAGGAAATGCAACAACTGAGAGTATCTCCAAAAGCCATAGGAAACTGCCCAGCTCTTCCCCAGGCTGCAGAAGTGATTTAACTCTGCTTTAAAGCAAACCTAAAGCTTTTCGCCCACTCCTACAAGTGGGACCTGTGTCCCGCGATCCTATGGCTGCTAAATTCTGGGGAATTTTTTTTTTTTTTTTATAGGATTTTTATTCATCCTTTTTCAAATACAGTAAATCACCTGAACAAAGATGCAAGACATTCACATGTACACCACATTCACACTACCTGAAAAAGGCAAGCCAGTCACATGACGAGGAGGGCTGAACACGCTGAGGCTCATGTTGAGTTTGCAAGTTGAGTCTTCTACGTCTAACTAAGGATCCCAAACTTTGTCGAATTTCTGGGGGGTAAACCTAGCAGTGTAGGTCATGTGAATTCTGGAGAACTTTAAGGGTGGTCTTATTGCCCAATTACTGTAGTTATGCTGCAGCTGATTAACTGATTAAGCAGAAAGCCTGGATACACACACACACACAAACACACGGATATATATACACACACAGATACATTGGTGACAAGTGAAAAGGCATGGCAATGCATTTTACCATATATTAGATGCATTTCACCAAGGCGAAGCTAGTTTGCTGGGCCAGGGTTGTTTTTGGGATGCCAGGCAAGGAACTTATTCTTACACGGGCTGGCAATTAGTGCTTGGAGACTGCACCCAGCAGCAGCCCCCCTAGAGTCTAGGAGAGACTCAAGAGATTTTAAGGAGTGTAGCATGGGGGTTCAATTGCCAGTGGCCAACATGTCGCAGATCCTGGTGGATCGACTGTGGGCAGTCAGTATCCAGACTCAAGTTGAGTCAAACCACTGAGGAAAGACATTGAGGTAGTACCCAAAATAAGTGTGTTTACACTAAAAATTAAAAGTTGCATTTAGTTGTGCAAAAAATGGATAAATCTGAGGCACATTGAGTTTAGATCCACGCTAAATTCCTAAGGAAGTCTGCTATTTGATGCTAACCCCTTATATACACACATATACATTTATTCCATATAAAGTGGGAATCAGTTGGAACATCTAAAATTATAGCACATACCTTAACTGCCAGGATCTTCCCACTGGGAACATGATAAGCTCTGTAAAATAAACAAATATAAAATGTACCGGTAGTTCCTTACGTGCCAAAATACACATCATATGCTTGAATGTTTTTTTTTCCAATATGGAACATCTTTATCAAGGTTACTAGAAATTTAACTAAAGGGAGTTTTAAAAGGGTTTAAATTCTGATGCAGAAGTCATGAAACTGTCGAAAGGTCATTTCTCTATAAGTAGAAGAGGGAAGAGCTGCCAAAGGATATGCGAACTGCTTGGGTACCGTTACACTAATAAGGCTTGAGGTCCAGTTAGAGAGTCCTGATTTTTTGTCTCGTAGTACACATTCTCTCAAATAGAGCATAGCAGTAGAAAGATGGATTAAAGACCTGTCTCGCAGCACCCAATCAAGGGGGTTGTCCAAGTCTAAATCTGTCATCTGTTGGGCTTAGCTTAGGGCTATTGCTTCACATTTTTAGAATACTGGATTCAAGGAAATGCCCTAAAAATGCTTGGATAGCTTGTGTCAACTGCCCTAAAACTACAGAAATAAAAAAGGATTCATGAATACACAATGGAAGCAAACCAAAAGACTTGGGAAGGTGAGGCTCAAATACCGCCATAGGGTGTTTTGAAGGAGCAGAAAGATATAAGTAAGGCCCAGAACGAGGTAAAGATTTTCATTTACAAATCTGCATAGAATGCTATATGGTAGCCTGAAAAATAGCGAGAGAATCCCTAGTAAAATCTACCTGCATCCCGATCCAGCAGCCAGGTGCATGCCAGTGGCAGTGTGCATGTAGAGGCTAGTGGGGATACGGCCATCTCTGAGTTCGGCTACAATTGGCTCTATTCGGTCCTTAGCCAATACTAAGCTGAAAGGAGCTGAGTGTGCTGCTTGGCTGTGTAAGATTTTATGGGCCACCTAGGGGGGTTCACACAGCAGGGCATCCCAAATCGGGCCCTGGGAGCAAGAACCAAAACTCAATAGTCCTGGGATTTTGGTCCACTTTAAAAGGAAATCCCAAAGCAAGGCAAGCCTACACCGGCTGGGTTCTTAAAATCTTTCTGTATACACCAAAAATGCGATTTAGGAACCTGAACATTTTTTTTTTGACCAAACTGGAAAAGGCCTGCCAAATATTGTGTACTGGATAAAATTCAAAGCAACAAACTCTTGCCATATACTTTGCTCTTATTTACTGTTAAAAATGTACAATGTACAAAGTTATTAAAGAAGAACAGTTTAAATTGATATGTATTTTTTTTCTGATCCCCCGTCCTGCCTCAGCGCTACGGTTGGACAGAATGGCGGGGGGTTACAAAGAAAAAAGCGCCAGCACCGCTCTGGATACTGGGCACTGCCATCTTGCACGGAAGACACAGAGCCACATCCCGTCTCCATGTGCGTTCCTGCCCATCCATTAAAGTGGACCAACACCCTCCACTGATCGGCCCGGGAATCTATAAGATTCTGCGGGGCACCCCGGTCGGGGGTGCCCCGCTGTGTGAAATCCCCCAGAAACCCCTAAATCCCTACCTGCTCCTCGATCCAGCGGTGCCCACCGCCGCCGCCTCCCGCGCGCCCCTCTAGCAGGACGCGCACCTGCGCCGGCCGTTTGTGAATGCCCGGTGCGCGCGCCCTGTAAGAGTGACGTGCGGGAAGCGGCGGCGGGCACGCTCTCTTGTCCGTCGCTGCCTCCCGCTTGTCCGTCGGCGGGGATTGGCAGCAGCGGTCACGTGGGAGCGGGGAGAGGTGAGTTTTTGGGGGGGTTCACACAGCGGGGCACCCCCGATCGGGGTGCCCCACCGAAGTGGACCAAAACCCAGGATAGTCAAGATCCTGGGTGTTGGTCCACTTTAAAGTGAATGAGCACGCTAAGGCTGGGGGATGCTTTGCTTCTTCTCCTGCGGCGGCCATGGGAGACCTGGCGGCAGGGTATGATGGCAGGGCGGGGGCCAATTTTTAACAACTTTAATTAAAGTTATGCTTTAACACAATAAAAATCACTAAAAATGATTGCCAAGTAAATTCATTCAGATTTTTGTGAAAAATTCTGCGCCATAGCAACACCCAATCAGGTGCAGGGGATTTTGTATTATTATTTTGCTATTGTATTTTTATGTGTGTCAAAAGGGAACACAGAAATATTGGACTATCAAAGTAAGCTAAGCCACAATTATCCACTAAATGGGCATTCTATATTGGGATGCAGTGGCTCAGAGAGGTGTTATAATACGCTTTAATGCTACTCCTATCCTACATTATCAACCAATTTATACAAATATAAAATCATATAACATTTTATGCTGGATGAAAAAGACAGTTATTTCTCAAAATAGCTTGTCTAAGTCACTCTTCTCTAGACTGCCATGTACCTTCTCTATCAATCTCCAAGACTCCAAAAACATCCCTGGAGCTGCACATTACAGAGCAAGTGGTATATCTAAATGGGGACATTAAAACTATTGTAAGATGCTATGTAATAAAGCTTTCCATTTCTCAGGCTTTGTGCATATTTTGTGTTTTTCCCTCTTTGTATGAAGTGGACTTGTCTTAGGACACATGCAAACATAAATCACACAAAACAATCAACTATAAGAAATAATATTTCCCACTGAAGCAAATACCACGACAAGGCCTAGCACATAAAACAGAATATGGCCATTTAGAGGTACTCAGCATGTTGTATGTCTTTTAAAATGGACCTAGAGATTAATGGACCAGCCGAAATATAAGCCACTGTAATAAATTCAGCTAGCTAAACATTATTCTTTACGGGTTATAAAGAAGAATGTCCTTTAAGGCAGAACACTTCATGCTAGTGATAGTGATGCACAGGAATTGCAAAACTACAGGCCTGCCAGTAACACTTTTTCACAATTCTCTCCTATGGGTTAGATGAGAGGAGCTTAAAGTGGAACAAAACCCGAGGTTATGATTATCCAGGCTTTTGTTCTGTGTCCCAGGAGCCTCCCGATTTGGGATGCCCCATCTGTCCAACGGTGCATGTGCAGGCTCTCATCCAATCAGAGCCATTTGTCGTGACCATGTCATTTGGCAAATGGCTCCGATTTAAATGGGGAGCTCAAGCGGGTGCGACCCCAGCCATTCGTGAATTCCCAGCCTATCTGAATGATTGGGGTGGGAGTGCACACACAGCACGGGGATGAAGGGGATGCGCCCGCTCTCGCTCCCCATTGTAAACACTTAGAGCGGCGATTAACATAGGCACGACAAACAGCACTGATCAGATGAGAGCCCACGCATGCGCCGTTGAAAGGTAAGCTGCGTCTCATGAGGCCAATGTAAAAAAAAACCAAAAAAAAACCACGGGAGTAGCCACCGCCTCTGCTGACACCCAAACACAAAGTTGGGCCGCCGCATCTGGTGCATGCAGCTTCCTTCGCTCCTGCAGGTGGTGGTGGGTGTCTCACACAACTGGGGGGATGCCACTTGCTGTAATAGGGAGATGTCGCACACTGGCTGCAATGGGGGGGGGTGCTACATACTGGTTGCAATGGAGGGGATGACACACACTGGCTGCAACGGAGGGGATGCCACACACTGGCTGCAATGGGGGGGTGCTGCATACTGGCTGCAATGGAGGAGATGACACACACTGGCTGCAATGGGGGGTGACGCACACTGGCTGCAATGGGGGGATGCTGTATACTGGCTGCAATAGAGGGGATGACACACACTGGCTGCAATGGGGGGAATGCCGCACACTGCCTGTAATTCAGGGTGCTGAACACTGGCTGCAATGGGGGGATGTGGTATACTGTCAGCAATGGGTGATGCCGCATACTGGCAGCAATGGGTGATGCCGCATACTGTCAGCAATGGGTGATGCCGCATACTGTCAGCAATGGGTGATGCCGCATACTGTCAGCAATGGGTGATGCCGCATACTGTCAGCAATGGGTGAAGCCGCATACTGGCAGCAATGGGTGATGCCGCATACTGTCAGCAATGGGTGATGCCGCATACTGTCAGCAATGGGTGATGCCGCATACTGTCAGCAATGGGTGATGCCGCATACTGTCAGCAATGGGTGATGCCGCATACTGGCAGCAGTGGGGTGACTGGGGGGGGAGATTCTGGCACACTGTCTGTAATGGGGTGATTGGGAGAGGGATTTTACCACATGGTTCAGCATATTTTAGTTCCAATTTTCCTCCTCTAAACCCTTGGTGTGTCTTATGAGGCGAAAAATACAGTAATATCATCCAAATTGTTCCCCCCCGCAAATCAAACCCCATGATTGGCCGCAGCAGCATATTATTTGTTTTATTGGCCATTATGGCATAGCTGGGCACAGCAATTGTGGTATTATGAGAAAAATGTTCCAGTTTAAAATCTTAGATAGAAATGTTTCTACTATAGGGATCTAATGAGAAGCGGTGGAGATAAACATACAGTCAGAAAAAAAACCCTCCATGCTACTATTAAATAAACCACCTTATACACCTGATTCCAGGAAGCAGCAGAAGATAGCTGTTATCTAGCACAGGGTCTTCTCAGCATGCATGACTAAGGTTTCTACAGAATTCGTTTACAGACCATGAAGTGATGTGAAAGCTTACAGCTTTACCTAGCTATCAGTAACAATCTAATCTTGAAGAACAAGATCACTCACTTCTATAACAATGAATGCAGGTAAGTACAGCAGGACACAAACGCAGCCTGGGAACACAACAACTATTACTCTACTGCAAAACGTCAAAGTAAATCGTTTTTCTATAAAGTGAACCACTCCCACATGTACGATTACTTAAACCGGACCAATAGCCTTGCACAGCTGAAAAAAAAAATCCAAAAACTCGCTTGTTCCATCTGCATGCATGATACTAAATCATTGGCAGCACTTACATTTGTTCCTGCATCCACTTAAAGCTGAAATGCCACCTAAACATTTTTTTCCTTGACGTAGCCATCTTGAAGCATCTGGGAGGCTTCTTCCTTTCTCAGCATCCCAGCTATGTTGCTGCCTGAACGTAACCCACAATGCCAAGCGGCAGCAAACCCGTCAACACTTTGCAAGCCACTGGCAGATCCATAGGATGCCCTTGAGGAGGGGGGGGGGTGACCACAGCAGGTGTTAGAGAAAGGTAAATTATTATTTTTTGTGCAGCAATCTACATTGCCATGGGGAGGGATGCATATGAGCAGTGTTTCTTGTAAGGATGTTGGTCCAGTTTAAGACTTCCTCCTATAGGTACTAAATGAATAGTCAACTTGTCAAATACAGCAGGTCTAAAATATGCCCCTAGCATCTATCAACCCCCCCCCCCTAAAATACTTTAACCTGCAAAAATCAAAAGCTTCCTGCTGCCGTCTAGACTTGCTTAGTCTCAACCTCAATCAACCTAACCCCTCCCTTTCCTCCCCTCCAGCAAAGCATCATTTCAGTGAAAAAAATTACCTACCAACCTGCTTACGTATTGCAATCAATCATGTTGCTGCCCATGTAGTCCATTTAAATATAAAATACCACTATCCATCTGTATTGCTCATCAACACCATCAACTTTGAAGGTCAAACAAAAACCTTCTTTATTCACTATATTGTTTTTATATTTTTCAATGTTCTACCTTAATATAAATTTTGAAGCATAGTTGCAAATTCTATTTAATCCTTTTTAAACCTGTCAAAATAACCACAGTCTTTGGAAAAATCTAAACATTAAAGTGGAACAAAACCCTTTCTGGGCCTCCCACCCGTCGTCCCTGCTCTATTATCCAAGGCGATGCTGCCGACTCATGGCCATGTTTTTACCACCGCCGAAGCCACGCCGTCTGGCCCTGTCGAGATCGCCAATTGATGGATCCCAAGAGTGTCGGGTGAAATTCACCGGCCAAATTTCTGAATGGCTGGGCAGAGCTGTGAATGTGGTATAGTATTGATGTAAGTACATGCCAAGACCATGGGATTTCATCCTGCAGGCCATTCAACGGTTAGATTCTCCTGGGGAGGAAGAGGAGTGGGAATGGGTTTTCATCTCTTTTAGGAAACCTCTTATTGTCAATTTCCTCTTTTGCACTATATTCTGAGAAAAATTATACAGTTATTCCAATATTATTTTACTTCAGAAACAGTTAAGGGGTGTCTAAATAAGTACTCATGGTATGATAACTATGTCACGCAACATTATCAAAGCAGATCTTCGGAATCGAGTTGTCGCTCTCAGGTACAGTATATTCTATGACACATTTCATTTTGTGAAGTCACACTGTTCAGGAGCACTTAGAAACAATGAGTAGTGATAGATAGACAGTAAGAAAGGAAGCTCAAAATATGAAAAACAAATGTGAAGACTTAAAGGGGGGAAATGGAACACGGGGAAAAGGGCTCAAGGTAGGTCACCGAAAGTGTCCGCAATTCTATGCTATAAGTTAATGCTTACTATGCAATTGTTTAACCTAGGGGGTCATTTAAAATGTTGTCTTGTATCTGACCAACATTCCACATGTATGTATTTGACAACCAATACATATAGTCGAGTCGAGCTTGATGCCTGGGCATCATTCTGGACTCCTCTCTCATTCACACCTCACATTCACTCCCTAGCCACCTCCTGTGGTCTCCAACTCAAAAATATTTCCTGCATCCGTCCCTTCCTTCCGTCCACTAAAATGCTAGTACACGCCCTGGCCATCTCCCGACTGGACTACTGCCCTCATCTGTGGTTTGCCAACAAACAGACTGGCTCCCCTCCAATCTGTTCTGAACTCTGCTGCCCACCTCTCCTCTCACTTCTCCAGTGCTGCCCTCCTCTGTCAATCTCTAACCAGGCCCCTTCCTACATTTCATCTCTGGTCCAGAGTTACCAGCCCAAGCGCAACCTCCGCTCTGACATTCTCCTGTCCTCCTCGCACTCCCGCCTTCAAGACTTCTCCCGTGCCTGCCCACTTTTCTGGAATGCACTTCCCCGCTCAATCCGCCACTCTCCATCACCCTGAGCCTTTAAAAGTGCACTCAAAACTAATTTCTTCAGACAAGCATATGACCTGGCTTAAGCAATTCCTATAACCTTCAAACGGCACATGCAGCCCAACTCTAGCTCTACCACTTGTGATCCCTACCTTTCGTCTCCACCCCCATCCTTTAGACTGGAAGCTTGCAAGGGCAGGGCTCTCCTTCCTATTGTCTCCTGTGCTCACAACACTTGGTTTAAACCTTGTGGCATCTAATTTTGTATTGTTCCATGTACTATATGTTTTACCCTGTCTGTAATCATACCTTGTAAAGCGCCATGGAAGATGATGGCGCTATATAAATAAACAATAATAATAATAAAAACTGTGATAGTTGCAACAGAAGAAGGCTTCACATTTGCATTATATGTATGACTGTGATCGCTCTCAGAGTTGATAACCAAAATATATTATTCAATATATCATTCATGTCTTTGTATAGTGAATGAGCCCTTCCAGACTACGGGTAATACTAAATATGAAAACATTTTGATCAGATTATTGTACTGTAACTTTTTCTGTAATGTCACAACTAGCTTATTTCACAGCACTAAAATTATATCAGAAACATTACTTTGTAACCCTTTATCTACATAGCAAACATGGTTTGAAGAACAGTGGAAAATATGAAGGCTATCAATAACATTTCTTGCACCTAAACCCTTTGCCAGCTTAATTAGTTCTCCATGAAACCAAAAGATGGCTCTACAGTTTCTCAAGCAATTAAAAGGGGAGGCTTAATGATTTAATTATGCTGTGCGCCAATTCACCCGTGGCGGCCTGGGTTAAATTTCGCTTGCACGGTACACGCCTGGTTTGCTTTAGAGATCACTGACGGTACCAAGTTAACATTTAATTATGAGGATGATTTGGGTCACAAAAGCGAGCACAGGTGGGTAGTGGGCACATGTCAAAAGGAAGGAAAGGGAATGTGCCGACTTCAGTAGCAGATCTCAACTGCTTCAGCTTACCCCAACACACACAAACTGTAAAGTGATTAATGCAGTCTGAATAGGGGATCTGGTTACATTGTAACACACACCTTCCACGCACCTCTGTCTTACTTAACAGCCAGTCCTTCAAATGAGTCTGTAGTGGCTGCAGTAATTACTTGTTCGTCTGGTCTATTTACCTACCTGCTAACTTGTGGTGGGGATTAACCCTTAAAAAGGCATAATTGGTTGTAAGAGGCGACTAATTAATACTTTATATGCGCAAAAGTTACAACTCTTGGGGAGAGTTTTCCCTGGCCCCAGATCAGACAAAACACATCTTACCCTTTGTAACTAGTCACTGTAATCTAAAAATACACTTCTAGGCCTCGATTAAATAAAGGTAGAAAAAAATTATCATGGTAGTAAAAATACAATTCTGTGATTACTCACCTGTAGAATTGGTATTATATGTATACAGCACGTCCTGCTCCAGATAGTAATTCCTTACGTTTGGGTTATACATCCACAAGATGGTGCTGGACTGCAGAGACAGCAAAAAAGTGGCTCCTCCTGGCCCCTTATATTCCAGGGACCTCCCACAAATTCCCCAGTATTGACAAGCAGTTAGCAAGAAGCCGGGAGAATAATAACCATAATCAAACAATTTTAACCATGATAACAATCACCATACAGAGGCACTAAGAACAATGAAAAACAAGGGCGGGGTGGAGCAGGACGTGCTGTATACTCATAATTCCAATTCTACAGGTGAGTAATCACAGAATTGTATTATTCTAAGTACACAGCACGTCCTGCTCCAGATAGTAATTCCTTACGTTACAATAGCAGTGTCCGTAAGGTAGGGTGGGATCCCCAAAAGCAACAACAAGCAGATTAAACCACTGCCGCCTGCAGAACTTTGCAGCCAAAAGCAACATCCGCTGAGGCCCTAACATCAACCTTGTAAAACTTAGAAAAAGTATGAACAGAAGACCAAGTAGCGGCCTTGCAATCTTGTTCAACAGAAGCCTGGTGCTGAAAGGCCCAAGAGGCACCAATAGCATGAGTGGAATGAGCAGTAAGGCGGAAGGGAGGATCCTTCCCTTTAGCAGAATAGGCCTGAATAACAGCCTGACGGATCCACTTGCTGATGGTAGACTTAGCTGGAGCCAGACCCTTCTTGGGACACGAAGGGACCACAAAAAGAGCATTAGTCTTCCTGAAGGGCTTAGTAGCCATCAAATAGAACTTCAGGTTCCTGACCACATCCAAGGAATGAAGAGCCCTCTCCTTAGAGTTACTAGGATTAGGGCACAGAGAAGGTAGAACAATGTCTTGATTGAGATGAAAAGCAGACACAACCTTAGGCAGAAAATCTGGCTTAAAGCAAAATACCACCTTGTCCTGGTGTCTTTCAAAGTAAGGAGGTTTGATGGAAAGCGCCGCCAACTCAGAAACACGCCTAACAGAAGTGATAGCTACCAAAAAGACTACCTTAAGCGTAAGAATGGACAAAGCAGCCTCATGCACAGGCTCAAAGGGAGACCCCTGCAAGGCAGATAGGACCAAGTTCAAGTCCCAGACTGGTAACATAGGCTTACGTGGGGGGCACACATGAGTAACCCCCTGGAAAAAAGTCCTGACCAGATGATGCTGAGCAAAAGATCTCTGAAAGAAAACTGCCAAGGCAGACACATGACCCTTCAGAGTGCTAAGTTGAAGCCCCAGATCCAACCCATGTTAGAGAAACTCCAGAATCCTAGGAATAGAAAACACATGACAGGGAAGAGATTTAGCCTCACACCAGTCAATGTACGTACGCCAAACCCTATAGTAAATGGAAGAAGAGGACTTTTTCCTAGCCCGGATCATGGTGTTAACAACAGAGGCAAACAGCCCCTTTTCCATTAAGATGGAGGTTTCAGCAGCCAGGCCGTTAAAGCCAGCGTTTGGAAATTGGGATAGCGTAGCCGCCCCTGAGTGAGCAGGTCTGGATCCTTGGGCAGGGCGTACTGATCTACCGCCAGCTGCACGATGTCTGCGAACCACACTCTTCTTGGCCAACAGGGGGCCACCAGGATTGCTAGCACCCCTTCCCGAGCTACCTTCTGCAGAACCCTGCCCAACAGGGGAAACGGGGGAAAGACATACAGTAGCTGAAATCCCTGCCAGGACATTGTCAGAGCATACACGGCAAAGGCCAGAGGGTCCTGGGACAGAGACACAAAGACTGGAAGCTTGTGATTGTGACGGGACGCAAACAGATCCACATCTGGCTGACCCCAACGGTGACAGAGAGCGAAACACCCTGTTGCTGAGGGACCATTCCCCCAGGCGAGAAGTCCCCCTACTCAGAGAGTCTGCCTCCAAATTTTCCACCCCCGGAATGTACACAGCTGAGATGCAGGGGAAATTGTTCTCTGCCCAGGACAGAATCAGAGACACTTCCTTGAGGGCCCCCTTGCTCCGGGTCCCTCCCTGATGATTGATGTAGGCAACCGCCGTATGGTTGTCCGAGCAGACCTGAACAGCCCGACCCCAAAGATTCTGCACAGCAAGCAACAGGCCCTGAGCTGACAGGGGGTCTTGAGGCACCCGGATGGGTGAGGGCGCCCCTTCATGCCTGAGGGGGCTTGGGGGAAGACTTAGATTTGGAACCCCAGGAGGATCCAGGGTGGCCACGTCCTCTGCCCCTGCCCCAGAAATCTCCTCGGGCCCCTGCAAATGATGCTCCCCTTCCCACTCTGGACCCACGGTAGGAGGGAAGGAACCTGAACCCCGAAAGGGCCGAGACTGTCTCTTGCGCTGGGGTAACTTGCCTCCCTTAGCAAACAGGTCCAGGCGATCCCCAAAAAGATGCAGCCCCTTAAAGGGGCTCCGCTATCAAAAAGATAGCGGACACAAACCCACCCACTTGCACGCAGTGAGTAAACATCGCACTATGTCTGTATGTATTTTCCTTTTCTTCCCCAATCGGGGCAACACTACTCACCCCCCTCCATGTACCCCCACCAGAATAATGCACTGAAGAAGCTACGTTTAAGCGAAACACGTATGCATTGCTGCAAACGAGAGGTACTAAACTCAACAGCGGACACCTTGCTACAAACAGGGTTCCAACAGGAAAAGGACTCTATGGAAAGTGGAAGGCACAGAGCACCTCCTCTTTCTTTATACGCAAACTTTCCCAGCTTATAATGGAATAACAGCTGGCCATTAAGCGATTAAAACCACTAAGCATATGTATATGTGCTACAGAACCTTTCGCGATGCAACATATTCCATTATGTAAACATTAATGTTAGAAATTGAGTTGAGTTGTTTTTCACACCACTATTTTTTGTGAACAACTTGCATGAATAAACAATTTGTATATGCACATACCTGCAAGCACACTTTTATTTGAAGGGTAAAACTAAGCAGGCGCATTTTGGTTCCCTCTTTCAGCTCAGAACCAACCCCCATTTCTCTTGCAGCATAGCTGACATACAGTCAGAAGCGCCTACTACCCGACTGAACTAACACCTACCTTCCTGGGCCAACACTCCCTTTTCCCTTCCCTTCCCCCCTTCTCCCCCCCCCCAGCATCAGAGTCCTAATAGCCACAGCTGTAATGGCAGAGGCACAGACCAGGCACAGCGCAGACGCCGCACAGGCAAAGGCATGGGAAGCCAGCTGATCAATGCTCCGGTCCTCACCATCCCTCAGTGTAGTAGAGTCAGGGGAATGCATGACAGAAGTGTTGGACAACCCTAGAATTGGTGCATCCACTTCAGGAGGGGAGGAACAATGCTTAACCACTTCAGCCAGAAAGGGATGCCTCTTATCCCAACTCTTAGGCACCCCAGGGAGCCTGCTCGGTCGCTCCCACTCTTTGAGCACAAGATTATTAAAGTGAGTTTGCTCAGGAAACTCCAAACATGGCTTAGCAGTATGAAACAACTCCCCCTGCTGCCGAGGAGCCGCGGCAGGAGAGATAGAAAGTACTTCAAAAATGTGAGCCAAAAGCCTGTCAGTGTCATTTGGAGCCCATGGGTCCGAGCCAGAATCAGCATAACCCTTAGGCTGCTCATCAGATGATTCTGAAAACAATTCCCCTTCTTCCAGGGGGGTATAACCAGCCAGCCTCCATAGGAAATAAGTTAATGCCAGGTGCCAGATTCCGCCTCTTAGCCGAGGCCTTACGCGCTGTAGAGCCAGCAATCAGCTTCTCAATACTAGCCACCCTGCTAGACAAATCAGGCTGAGACTCTCCACTGGTATGCACCTCACTGGGAGTCAGATGTAAGCGTGGGGGAGTGGGCGAAGCCACACGGGGCGCAAGCCCAGCCACAGGCAACCCAGATTGCAGCGCAAGCACATGCTGGGCACAGGGCACACAGACTCGCACATTGTCATCACTAGTAGGGAACACGCCACACACAGCCGGGCCTGTCCCTAAGGAACCCCAAGCACATTATCCTGAGAAGCCTCCATATGGTGATTATCGCGGCCAACGGCCAATAGGGATTTACACAATAAAGTCACCCGAGATGCCCCAATAACCCGCTAGGGAAGTGGGAGGTAAAGGCAGAGTAGGCCTCTAATAGTAACTAAATAGAGGGGATAGGCCGGGAGAAACCACAATTAAGTTTGACCCGCCTGCAAGACATAAACAAAAAAATCCCGTAAGCGGTATGCATACACAACAATAATATAAAGATAAGACAGCCCGCAGGGGCACTTACAGACCGTGGTAGGTAGAAGCCAGCCACGCAGCACGAGAAGGCAATCTGGAGCAGGACGTGCTGTATACTTAGAATAAATTCAGTTCATGAGAAAAAAGCCTGAGAATGTCACTGTTACTAAATCACCAGATAAAAAGATAATAAAAGTCAATGGCAGCTTTTACTACAGTGTAGAAAGGAGTAAACTTTTCTTAGGAGTAAAAAAGTGCCATTGACTTTCATTGTTTTCTTAGGTGGTGATTCAGCAACAGTGAAATTCTCAGACTTTTGTTCTCATGAATTGAATCTTTTACTACCATGAGATTTTTTTTCTACCTTTATTGAATTGAGGCCCTAGTATTAAAAGGCACACTATTTTAATAAGGCAGCGGGCTATAATAGACTGCTGCTCTTTGTTGTGCCCAAGGACAAAATGTTCAGGCTAACAGCACTGATCTAAAAACTTTCATGGTGCACGTTTCTTCCTTCAATCATAGGATCTTGACATCAGAGAGAGACGAAGCAGCATACACAACCTGAAAAGGGGGTAATGTAGGTAATTCTATTTTTTTTAAATGTGTAACCCACAGTAGGACAGAAGCACAACAGAGCAGGGAATGCTGCTCTGTGCAGCCTCTATATGACTGCCACCCGTTCGCCGGTAACCGCGTCCTGCCTCAGAGCCAGGGGAGAAAATCAGGATGGGGGGGGGGTTACTTGACACTAGACATACACTTTAAGTGCTGCAGGGTTCTCTTTGCCACCTAAGTGTAGGCCCGCATTAAAAAGTGAAGTTTCTGGAAATTATCTCTATATTTTAAAGTTGACCTAAACCTCACCTTTTTCTAGCAGAGCTGCATACAAGCAGGAAACAGGGGCATCTTCCCTGAGATGTGCATTATTACAGTGTGTAGCTGTTTCCTGGGTCCTCGTCATACAGAACATCATAAGAAAAGGTCTTCTAAAATACCATTTTGTGAATACTCACCTGTAAAATGGGTATTATAAGTATGTCACACACCCCACTTCAAACATTAATAATTACAATAGGGTTAACTCACCGCTAGGTGGCAGCATTGCAGAGAATCTCCAAAAATTCAACAGGCCCCTCCCGGTCTATACATACCTGGTACCTCCCAACAATCACCCAGTATTAGAACAGCAGTAAGACAAGGTACCAGGAACAAAAAATGTAACCCTCAACGTAACGAACTAAACTTCACCATATAAAGAGCCAGGATACCAAAAAGGGCGGGTGAAGTGGGGTGTGTGACATACTTATAATACCCATTTTACAGGTGAGTATTCACAAAATGGTATTATTCTAAGTATGTCACACACCCCACTTCAAACATTAATAATTACAATAGGGACATCCAACAGCAGTGTCCAGAAAAGGGTGGGTATCCGAACAGGCAATAACGCAGAAAAAACTCAAACCACTGCAGCCTGCAAAACCTTGCGGCCAAACACAGCATCCGCTGAGGCCCGCACATCAACCTTATAGAACTTAGAAAAAGTATGAACAGAAGACCAAGTTGCAGCCTTACACACTTGTTCAACCGAAGCCTGGTGCTGAAAAGCCCAGGACGCACCAACCGCACGAGTAGAATGAGCAGTAACGCGAAAAGGAGGATCCTTCCCCTTAGCCGAATAAGCTCCAACAATGGCCTGACGAATCCATTTACTAATGGAAGACTTAGCCGGAGCCAAACCCTTCCTAGGCCCACAGGGCACAACGAAAAAGGCATCAGTCTTACGAAAAGAAGACGTAGCACGCAGATAGTACCTAACACAACGTACCACATCCAAGCAGTGCAAAGCACTCTCCTTGACATTCTTAGGCTTAGGACACAAGGAAGGAAGAACAATGTCCTGGTTAAGAAGAAAGGCAGAGACCACTTTAGGGAGAAAGTCTGACTTGAAACGAAAAACCACTTTGTCCTGATGATCCTCGAAATAAGGAGCCTGAATAGACAAAGCTGCCAACTCTGAAACACGCCGAACCGAAGTGATGGCCACCAGAAAGGCAACCTTCTGAGTAAGAGTGGACAGAGCAATATCCCGCAAGGGCTCAAAGGGAGGAGCCTTAAGAGCAGAAAGAACCAAATTCAAATCCCACACTGGGAGCAAAGGCTTCCTAGGAGGCCGCACATGCGTAACCCCCTGAAAAAAGGTCTTGACCAAGGAATGGCTAGCAAAAGACTTCTGGAAAAAAATTGACAAAGCAGAAACCTGCCCCTTCAAGGTACTCAGCTGAAGACCAGAGTCCAGCCCCGACTGAAGAAACTCCAAAATCCTAGACACAGAAAAGACCCGGCAAGGCAAAGACCTAGCCTCACACCAATCAATATAAGATCTCCAATACCTGTAATAGATGGAAGAAGAAGATCTCTTCCTGGCACTAATAAGAGTCCGAATGACCGCATCCGAAAGACCCTCCTCCTTTAAGATGGAGGTTTCAGCAGCCAAGCCGTCAAAGCCAGCGTTTGTAAACTGGGGTAACAAAGTTGACCCTGTGTGAGAAGATCCGGCCGAAGAGGCAGATCGAACTGATCTACGGCCAGACGAACGACGTCTGCGAACCACACCCGCCTTGGCCACCTTGGAGCCACGAGAATGGCGGGAACTCCCTCCAGAACCAACTTTCGCAGAACCCTGCCTAGCATGGGAATCGGAGGAAACAGATAAAGAAACCCCAGGTCCCTCCAACTGAGAGCCATGGCATCCACAGCCAGAGCCAGAGGGTCCCGGGACAGGGACACAAAGGACGGAAGCTTGTGATTGTGACGAGAGGCAAACAGATCCACCTCCGGCGTCCCCCACCGGAGACAAAGCGACCGGAACACCTGGGGATGGAGAGACCACTCCCCCCGACGGGACGCACACCGGCTCAGAAAATCCGCCTCTGTGTTTTCCACTCCCGGAATGTAAACTGCCGAGATGCAAGGGACATGAGTCTCCGCCCAGACTAAAATCAGAGACACCTCCCTGTGGGCACCCAGACCGCGAGTCCCTCTTTGGTGATTGATGTAAGCAACCGCCGTCTGATTGTCTGATCGAACCTGAACCGGCAGACCTTGTAAATGATGCGTCAAGCGAGACAGAACCAACCTGATGGCTCGCAATTCCAGAACATTGATGGGCAAGTGGGCCTCCTGAGGGTCCCACTGCCCCTGAAACCGAAGATCCTTCCAAACACCTCCCCAGCCTGACAAACTGGCATCCGTGGTGACAGTTTCCCAAAGCGGGGTCAGAAACGACCTGCCCTTCAGAAGGTTGTCCGAGACCAACCACCACAGAAGGGACTGCCGAACCCGAGGGGACAACCGGAAGGACCGATCCAACGACCCCGGACGCCGGTCCCAAGACGCCAAAAGATGAAGTTGAAGAGTCCTCGTATGAAACTGAGCAAAGGGAACTGCCTCGAACGAGGCCACCATCAACCCCACCAGTCTCATCCCCAGACGAATGGACGGATGAGGATGGGAGAGAAGCAACTGGACCAATTCCTGAATCAGCAGAACCTTGGCCTGAGGGAGAAACACTCTGTGCTGGCAGGAGTCCAACGACATCCCCAGAAAGGTCACCACCCTGGCCGGAACCAGCGAGGACTTGGGGTAATTGATCACCCAGCCGAACCTCTCCAACATAGACACCACCGTACTGGTGTCCCCCTCTGCTTGACTGAAGGAAGGCGCCATGATGAGAAGATCGTCCAGGTAAGGCGCAATGCGAATCCCCTGAGCTCTGAGCAGGGCCATCACCCCCGCCAACACCTTGGTGAACACTCTCGGAGCAGAGGTGAGGCCGAATGGAAGAGCCACAAACTGAAAGTGCCGATCCTCCACCACGAAACGAAGGAACCGCTGATGAGCTGGAAAAATCGGAATGTGCAGGTACGCATCCTTGATGTCTATGGACGTCATAAAGTCCCCCTGCCGAAGCGAACCGATCGCAGACCGCAGGGTTTCCATGCGGAACTTCCGGGGACGAATAAAGCTGTTGAGAAACTTCAAATCCAGAATAGGACGGAAGGACCCGTCCTTTTTGGGGACAGTGAAGAGATTGGAGTAAAACCCGCGCCCTACCTCTGAAGAAGGAACCGGGCAAACGACAGCTAAGTCTAGAAGATTCCTTACCGCCGCCAGGAGCCCCTGCGCGGCCAAAGGATCCAAAGACACCCGAGACCTGAAGAACCTTGGAGGAGGACGGGACTCGAACTCCAACTTGTAACCGGCCGAAACCACCTCCCGGATCCATCTGTCCGAGACCTCCTGGTCCCACACCCGGGAGAAAAGTTGCAACCGTCCCCCCACCCGAACGGGTGAGGGCGCCCCCTCATTGCTGGGCGGGCTTGGCAACTGGCTTGGGCTTGGCACCCCAGACGCGAGCGGGATGGCCACGGCCTCTACCCCTATTCCAACTGGCGCCCCTGGAGGCCGAGGAGCCCGCACCCCTGCCGGCTCCGGCTCCCCGAAAGGACGGATTGAAGGAGACCGTCCCCTGAAAGGAACGGCGAAATTTCTTGCGCTGAGGTAACTTACCTCCCTTGGCAACAGAATCCAGCCTCTCACCAAAAAGCCTCAAACCCAAAAAGGGAAGAGCCGTGAGCGATCTTTTAGAATTAAAATCAGCCGTCCACTGTCTCAACCACACACAGCGCCGGATAGCCACCAGCAAGGCAGTAGCCCTGCCACACATCAACATGGCATCCTCCTGAGCGGCCAGGATAAAGGACAAGAAGGAATCACAGCGCTTAAGCGCAAGAGACTCATCACAGGTAGGCTCGAGATCCACACCCAAGTCCCTGACAATAGACCTGACCGCAAAAGTCAAAAGAGCCGAAGCACAGACAGGCCTTAACACCGAACCCGCACATACAAAACCATGACGGGCTAGCTGATCAATCCGGCGATCCTCGCCGTCCCTGAGCGAAGGCGTTTCAGGGGAATGCACGACCGCCGTGTTGGACAGTCCCAAGACCGGAGTATCTACCTCAGGGGGGACAGACCAACGCTTCATCAATTCCGCCGGAAAGGGATACTTCCTATCCCAGCTAGACGGCACACCGACGAGACGCGTAGGTTGCTCCCATTGCTTGAAAACAATCTCTTCAAAATGCTGTTGGCTGGGAAACTCCAAGCGCTGCTTGGACACCCCAAAAAGCTGACCCTTAGGCCTAGGAGCAACCACCGGAGCATCCAAATCCAAAACCTCAAACATCTGGGTCAGAATGGTAGAGGAATCGAGAGGAAGGCCCTCAGCCTGATCCCCCTCAGCACCCAGCAACTGCTGAACATCAGAATCTTCTTCCTCAATGAGCTCACCATCTTCAAGGGGACGATCCGACCAATCCAGATCTCCAACAACTTCCTCATCTGAATCCGGCGGTGGCGGAGACAGATGCTTCCGCTTAGCTGGAGCCTTCTGAGCGGCCATTGCGGAAAACCTTTTCTCAAGGCTGGTCAAACGGGCACATACCTCAGACTGCGAATCCCCGCCCAGGACAACGTCACACGGGGTCCGGAATAAGCGAGGGGGAGAGGGAGATGGCGCGGCCGACGAAGTGCTAGGCACCGGAGTACTGGACTGTCGTGCAATGTTCTGCTGTGCACATGGGATACACAAAATGACATCATCTCCCTGGAGCGGAGTCCCACAACCCCCGCACACCTTGGATTGTCCCGAAGAACCATTCCCAGTATCTGTGGCAGCCTCCATGTGGTGAAATTTATGGTATTCGCAGAACCCAGGGATTTATGCAGTACGCGACCCGGGATGCCCCCTAATTATCTAAAAATTGTCTAAAAATCCTGACCCAGGGGAATAGCATAAAAAACCTTATATATATTTTTATAAAACAACCCCCCACAAGCCAGGTATATAAGACCGGGAGAGCCCTGCCAGACGGGATCCCAGGATCTGAAAGACACAAAAGAACAGGGACAACAGTCAATCCAGGCACAATAATACCTATAAAAACATACAAGAATATCATACAACCCCCCCCCTCATTAACCATAGACAAAAGGAGATGGTTAATATATCCAGCCAGCACCTTAAAAAGACGTGCGGGAGCGAGGAGGAGGGAGAAGGAGAGGGGGACGCAAGGCGGGTGCCCAGGCCACCAGTCCTTTATGTGACCAAAAACAACCCCCGCAAGTTACTGCCAGAAACGCCTACCTGAGAAGAGCACAAGCGCAGAGAGGCACCCGCAGAAAGATGGCGGCCCGAACACCCCTCCGTGACAGTGAGGGAGGGGAAGACGAGCCCCGGGAGCGCGGGAGCCGAGAAAGCCCCTCCAAAACGGCCAATCAGCGCGCGGTCCCGCCCCCCTGCGGCGTCATCGCAAGCCAGACCAGCGAACCGCGCTCAGCCTCCAAGACGGGTGCCGGTCCCAAGTGCGCAACACACACACACACACTCATCTCTCTCTCTCACCCCTGAGCAGGCCGGACACGCCAGGCTGCAAGCGCCGAGCACGGCGCTCAGCCACAGGCGGGAGGCCCCGCCCCCCCGGCTCCTGAGGGGAGAAACGCCAACTCACACAAGCGGCAGCTGAAGTAAAAGACACACACACAAGGCAGATCCACACAACCATGTCACCGGTCCCAAAGTGCGCCACACACCCCGGAGTGAGGAATAACTACTGTCCCAGGGCTAGACACATCCTGAACCGCTAACTTCCACTAATTAAATGGGGGCATCCCACATCCGGATCACCACTCCGGGAATCCCGCTATGCCCCGCAATGAAGGGTCGAGCGGAGGAGCTAATCTCCTAGGCACCAAAGGTGCCGGCTACCTTTTGCCCGGCCTACAGCCGCAGCTGGGAGGCTGCCAGTTAACAAGTATGCTACAAAACAAGAGCCGGGCAGAAATAGACCACGGGGGGGGGGGGGGGGGGGCGGGGGGATACCCCGGCTACCTGCAAGCAGGAGACTTCTTTCTTCTGTCTTGTCGCCACCTTGCAGAGAACAACACTGGGTGATTGTTGGGAGGTACCAGGTATGTATAGACCGGGAGGGGCCTGTTGAATTTTTGGAGATTCTCTGCAATGCTGCCACCTAGCGGTGAGTTAACCCTATTGTAATTATTAATGTTTGAAGTGGGGTGTGTGACATACTTAGAATAATTAAGGGTTCGTGACCAGGGCCCTTGAAGACTTGCACATAGTTGAGAGGGAGTGTTTATGCTGACCTACACCAATTCTAGACAAAATGAGTGTTGGGCTGTATACAGGAGCATTCCCGATTGCTGATTCCTTCCCACGAGCCCTGTTCCTCCAAGGCAAAATCCAGCCCTGACATCCAGTGAGGCTTTAGGTCGCTGAAAGAGCAACAGAGCCTGTTGGGTGGAATGGCGACGCCACCCAGCTCGAACCAGCATCCATCCAGTTGGTATAAAATGGTTGTTGGTCCAATTTAATATGCAAACAATACACAGGTGGTTGTTTTTCTGCCCGACAAGTCTTCCTACTGATGCAGCAGTCCAGCAAGCTCATGCTAAACAGACAATGTAAGAACCATGGGATATGTGGACATTTGAGGGTCGATTCAAAGAAACATGTAACAGCTTGGATTTTGGTGCCGATCATCCTATTTTTCCCGTCCGCTCGTGCGTTCGTATGAACTTGCGAGTGATTCTATAAGCAAATACGTTTCTATCCTAAAATTTAGGTCCGTTCGTATGGCAGTTCGGGAATCAGACCTATGTCAGTTTCCATCCTGAATTTTCCGTTTCATTTCTCAGGTTGCAACATTGGTTTTGCCCTTTTTCCTTTTTTGTCTGGACGTAAATCCTTCTGATCTTGCGGCTGCGCACTACAAACTTACCTCATTAAAGTGCATTCTAAATATTTGGTCTTTTATTTTTCTTTATTTCATTCATTTTGTAGTAACCAACCATTAATGAATGCATTTGCATAAGTAAATCTTACTTTGTTTAATTTTTAGTTAACTTGCATTTTTTACTTGTGGATTTAATTTTAATATTTAGGCTTCAAATGGTACAACTTAAAATTTTGGGTGTGGTTACCCACACCCTCTACATACAGATTGCTCTCAAATATAAAAAAACACCCAGCAACTTCTGCATGTTATGAGCCTAGAAACAGCCAAGATGGCGGCTCAGGTATTATCGGGCAGCCTGCAAACAGAAAGGGCCTTGTGACTGTGTTGCTCTGCATTCTTTGATTTCTGACCTTTCCGTGCCCCCAGCTCTGCTGTGTCTGTGCAAAATACAGCAGTAACCCACATCCTGCACTTTATCCCGCTCTCCTCTCCTCAGTAAGTGTGATGCATCTGACCAAAGATGTGCTTAAATAATTAAACAAAGCAAAGGTAAACAACTACACCAATAAATGCAATCTAAAAATATTATTCTAGTACATCAATATAAAAATAAATACCAAAGGACATAAGTTTCTTTAATTAACGCAAATAGATTGCAAAATAAAGGTTTACATGCAAAGGACTAATTAAGGTCCACATTAAAATGCTTTTATAAGGCATACATGAATCAGGTATGCATTGCCATACAATTTATGGCCTCGGCCATGCTGATACATGCAGTTCATTGGAGCTCAAGACGCGCAGACTCCTCCACATAGCCAAAAAACCTGTTCAAGAACAGCAATACGACTGCTAAAAGGTGTCGGCAGTGGCTTTCTTTTAAAACGTATTTAGAGGTTTGAAAACTGTTCTCTGAATCACACCTAAACACATTCGATTATCCTAAGTTTTACGTTTTGATCCTAAGTTTTAGGATTTGATCCTAAGTTTTACGTTTTGATCCTAAAATTTAGGAACGAACTTGCGATGATCGTAAGAGCATATACGCATTCGAACGTAGGCTCGTGCGAGTCGGAAATGGCCAAAAAAACAGGAAAAAATGACTAACACCCACCCAAACTTACGATTCTCGATCCGAAATCAATTAACTTTTGCTCTTTGAATCGAGGGGTTAGTCTTTAGATTTATTACTAGTATGCTTTCTTTTATTTTGAATCTACACATGGGCCTTGATTCACAAAGCGTTGAAAAAAACTCTCATGGTAGTATAAAATTCAATTCATGAGAAAAAAGCCTGAGAATTTCACTGTTAGTAAATCACCAGATAGGAAGACAATGAAAGTCAATGGCACTTTTTAATACAGGTAAAAAGAGGTAAAACATTCAATACTTTTTTCAGGAGTAAAAAAGTGCCATTGACATTCATTGTCTTCCTATCTGGTGATTTACTAACAGTGAAATTCTCAGGCTTTTTTCTCATGAATTGAATTTTTTACTACCATGAGAGTTTTTTTCAACCCTTTGTGAATCAAGGCCAATGTATAGGAATAGTTTTATGTATGTTGCAAAAACAGCCAGGAACTGTAAAAGGAAGATAGACAGGAGTCCCAACACTTATTGGGAGTATAGAGATTGCTGGCATGGCATTATACCACAGGAGATAATAATTCAACAAAACTACAGTTTAGCGAGCATTTCTAAGCTATGCTCCCCTGCAGATAATAGCTCTAGGTCCAATACATGACCCCAGGAGTCAGATTGAATGCATTAAAGGATCTTTCCATGCTAAAATAAAAAATAAAATTCTGTAAGTACTCACCTGTAGAATTGGCATTATAAGTATACAGCACGTCCTGTTCCAGAATATTCCTTACACATGGGTTATACATTCACAAGATGGCGCTGGACTGCAGAAAAAAACTTGTGGCCATTCCCAACCCCTTAAATAGCCAGGAACCTCCCACCAATTCCCAGTGTTGACAAGCAGTTATACAAGAAGCCGGGAAAATAATAAACACAAAATGAACAATCACCATACAGAGGTAATGAAAAATAATGCTAACAAGGGCGGGATGGAACAGGACGTGCTGTATACTTATAATACCAATTCTACAGGTGAGTACTCACAGAATTGTATTATTCCAAGTGTATTATTCCAAGTATACAGCACGTCCTGTTCCAGAATATTCCTTACACATGGGACATACAATAGCAGTGTCCGTAAGGTAGGGTGGGATCCCCAAAAGTAACAGCGGGCAGTTTAAACCACTGCCGCCTGCAGAAATTTGCAGCCAAAAGCAGCATCCGCTGAGGCCCTAACATCAACCTTGTAAAACTTAGAAAAAGTATGAACAGAAGACCAAGTAGCGGCCTTGCAAACTTGTTCAACAAAAGCTTGGTGCTGAAAAGCCCAAGAGGCACCAATAGCACGAGTAGAATGAGCAGTAAGGTGGAAGAGAGGCTCCTTACCCTTAGCAGAATAGGCTTGCACCACCGCCTGAGGGATCCACTTGCTGATAGTGGATTTAGCCGGAAGCAAACCCTTCCTAGGTCCAGAAGGGAGAACAAAAACAGCATTAGTCTTCCTGAAGGATTCAGTAGCTACCAAATAAAACTTCAAAGTCCTAACCACAACCAGAGAATGTAAGACCCTCTCCTTAGGGTTACTAGGATTAGGACACAGAGAAGGCAAGACAATGTCCTGATTGAGGTGAAAAGCAGACACAACCTTAGGCAGAAAATCTGGCTTAAACCGAAACACCACCTTGCCCTGGTGTCTCTCAAAATAGAGGTTTGATGGAAAGCGCCGCCAAATGCTACCTTAAAAGGAGGACCCTTCATAGCGGATAAGACCAAATTCAAATCCCAGACTGGTAACATAGGCTTACTTGGAGGGCGCACGTGAGTAACCCCCTGGAAGAGGGTCTTAACCAACCGATGGTTGGCAGAGGATCTTTGGAAGAAAACAGCCAAGGCTGAAACATGACCTTTGAGGGTGCTAAGTTGAAGACCCAAGTCCAAACCATGTTGCAGGAATTCCAGGATCCTGGGAACAGAAAACACCCGACAGGGAAGGGACTTAGACTCACACCAGGCAATGAAAGCATGCCATACCCTATAGTATATAAAGGATGAGGACTTCTTCCTAGCCCTAATCATGGTATCGACTACAGAAGCAGGCAGCCCCTTCCCCATCAAGATGGAGGTTTCAGCAGCCAGGCCGTTAAAGCCAGCGTTTGCAAATTGGGATGGCGTAGCTGCCCCTGAGTGAGCAGGTCTGGATCCTTGGGCAGGGCAAACTGATCTACTGCCAACTGCACGACGTCTGTGAACCACACCCTTCTTGGCCAACAGGGGGCCACCAGAATGGTTGGCACCCCTTCCTGGACTATCTTGCGCAGCACCCTGCCCAGCAGAGGAAACGGAGGGAATACATAGAGGAGCTGAAAACGCTTCCAAGACATTGCTAATGCATCCATGGCCAGGGCCAGAGGGTCCTGTGACAGAGAGACAAAGACTGGAAGCTTGTGATTGTGACGGGACGCAAACAGATCCACATCTGGCTGACCGTGACACAGGGAGCGAAACACCTTGCTGCTGAGGGACCATTCTCCCAGACGAGAAGTCCCCCTGCTCAGAGAGTCTGCCTCCAGATTCTCCACCCCCGGGATGTACACAGCTGAGATGCAGGGAACACTCTCCTCCGCCCAAGACAGTATCAGGGACACTTCCTTGAGGGCCCTCTTGCTCCGGGTCCCTCCCGGATGATTGATTTAGGCAACCGCAGTCTGGTTGTTCGAGCGGATCTGAACAGCCTGACCCCGAAGGTGTGGAGTCAACTGGGCGAGAACCAACCTTATCGCCCTCAGTTCCAGGATGTTGATAGGGGTATGAGCCTCCTGAGGGCCCCACTGACCCTGGAATTTCAAAGACTTCCAGAAGCCCCCCAGCTTGTCAGAATGGCATCCGTGGTGACAGTCTCCCAGCAAGGGGACAGAAAGGTCCTGCCCACCAAGAGGTTCCTTGAGTCCAGCCACCACGAGAGAGACCGCCTGGACAGAGGGGACAGAACAAACACCTGATCCAGGGACCCAGGGTCCCAATCCCATACTGACAAAAGGTGTAGCTGAAGAGGTCTCATGTGAAACTGAGCATAGGGTACCGCCTCGAAGCAAGACACCATCAGTCCCACCAGCTGCATCCCCTGCCAGATGGAGGGATGAGGACAAGACAGCAGAAACTGGGCCTGAGCTTGAAGACTCTCCACCTTCTACTAAGGGAGAAAAACCTTGACCTGAGATGTATCCAGAGTCATGCCCAGAAAGGACCTCACCAGTAACGGGGACAGGGAAGACTTGGGATGGTTGATCACCCAGCCGAAGGACTCTAGTGTGGACACCACCATCTGGGTATCCAGCTCGGCCTGATGGAAGGACTGAGACGTGATGAGAATGTCGTCCAGATAAGGAAGGATGCGGATGCCCTGAGATCTCAGCAGAGCCATCACACCCGCCAGCACCTTGGTGAATACCCTGGGAGCCGAGGTGATACCGAAAGGCAAGGCCACAAATTGGTAGTGCTGATCCTCCAGAGCGAACCTGAGGAATTTCTGATGACCTGGAAAGATTGGTACGTGAATGTAAGCGTTCTTGATGTCTACAGAAGTCATGAAATCGCCCGGGCGCAGTGAATTGACTGCTGAGCGCAGGGTTTCCATGCGAAAATGCTTGAATCTGACAAACTTGTTGAGGCGCTTTAAATCCGGGATGGGCCTGAGGGACCCATCCTTTTTGAGGACCGTGATCAGATTGGAATAGAAGCCTCTGCCCCTTTCCCAGAAAGGCACCAGGCAGAGGACCCCCAACTCCAGAAGGTTTTGGACAGCAAGGCACAAACCCTGAGCTGACAGAGGGTTTGAGCCATCCGGGATCTGATGAATCTTGGGGGCGGCCAGGCTGCAAACTCTATCTTGTAACCGGAGGAAACCACCTCCTGGATCCACATGTCTGCTACACGTTGCCTCCAGACGTGAGCAAAGAGCCGAAGCTGTCCCCCCACCCGGATGGGTGAGGGCGCCTCTTCATGCCTGAGGAGGCTTGGGGGAGGATTTGGGCTTGGGACCCCAGGAGAGGCCGGGGCGGCCACGGCCCCTGCCCCTGCCCAAATAGTCTCTGCGTGCTCCAGCAAAGGAAACTCCTCGACCAGCCCTGGAAGCCCGAAAGGAGGGGAAAGGGGCACCAGACCCCCGAAAGGGCCGAGAAGGCCTCCTGCGTTGAGGTAACCCACCGCCCCTGGCAAACAAGTCCAAGCGTTCACCAAAGAGGCGCAACCCCTTAAAGGGGAACCCAGTGAGAGCCTTCTTAGCAGCATTATCAGCTACCCACTGACGCAGCCAGACAGAGCGGCGTATAGCCACCAAAAGGGCAGATGTCCTTCTACACATTCTAATGACATCATCCATGGCAGAGAGGATATATGCAACAAATTCATAGCAAAGCAGGAGAGATCTATAGTCTTCACCTCCCGCGTCATCAGAGGCCCCATCTATGGAACACTTAAGCAGCCCTTTAATAGCAATAGCACAAACCGGGCGCAGCGCAGTCCCCACACAGGCAAAAGCATGACAGGACAGCTGGTCCATGCACCGGTCCTCACCATCCCGCAGGGTAGTAGTGTCAGGAGAATGCATGACAGATGTATTAGACAACCCTAGAACGGGCGCGTCCACCTCAGGAGGACAAGACCAACGTTTAATCCCATCAGCAGGAGAGGGATACCTCTTGTCCCAACTCTTGGGCACCCCAGGTAGCTTACTAGGCCGTTCCCCTTCCTTAAGCACTAGATTATTAAAGTGAGTCTGCTCAGGGAACTCCAAGTGTGGCTTAACCGTGTCAAAAAGCTCACCCTGCCGCTGCGGAGCCACTGCAGGAGGAGAAATACAAAACACTTCCAATATGTGACTCAACAACCTGTCAGTATCATCCGAGGACCATGGGTCTTCCCCAAAGGGAGACCCGGTACCACCATAGATCTTAGGTTGTTACTCAGAGGATTCTGAATCAGAAAACAATTCCCCCATCCTCGAGGGGGTAAGGGCCAGAAAGTGAGTAAGGTCCCTCATCCTCTACAGAAAAGAGGGAAGCAGCGGGAGATAAATGCCGCTTCTTTGCAGAAGCCTTACGTGGGGCTGACCCAGCAATATCTTTTTCAATGCTGGCCACCCGTGCAGCCAAATCAGATTGAGAGTCCCCACTAGTGTGCCCCCCACTGGAGGTCAGATGTAAGCGTGGGGGGGGTAGGCGAAGCCAAAAAGGGGCGCAGCACCAGGGCCCGCAACAGACAGCCCGGACTGCAGCGCAAGTGCCTGCTGGGCGCAGTTTACACATACCCTGACATCGTCACTCACCGGGGAAACCCCACACGCAACACACAGCCGGGCCGGTCCCGAAGGACCCAAGGCACATTATCCGCAGAAGCCTCCATATGGTGATTTGAATGGCACAACAGGCCAGTATAGGGTTAAGGCTAGTAATAGCCACCCGGGATGCCCCAAAGACCCGCTAGGGAGGTGGGAGATTACCAAAGGGAAGAGGGCCGGGAGAAACCACAGTGACGTTTATCCTGCCTGAAAGACATAAAAAGACATCCCCATAAGCATTTACAAGTGAGAAGCAGAAGGAAAAAACTCCCCACAGGGACACTCATGGACCGCACTGGTAAAGGAGCAGCAGCGCACACAGCACGAGCGAAGGAGGAAGAGAAGTAAAATGGCGCCCGCACAAACCTCGAGGGGCGGGCCGCGGAGATGTAACGCCAAAAACGTCATCCGCAGAGCCCCCCCCGAAGAGCGCGAAACGTGTCCCACGTGATCTCGCCATCCAATGACAGCGCAGCAGCAGCTGAGGCAATGTTGCCGCCGTCCGCGGAGAGCTGTTTAAGCGGCGCGGCGGATAGCGTATTAAGTAAAAAACACAGCAACACAATAATAAAGTGAAGAAGGAGGGGGGGACCAGGGGGGTATAGGGTAAGGAAGACCCAGAGAGCAGGAAGGGGCATCCCACAAGGCTCACCATAAGCCTATACCGTCTACCCAAGTGCAGAGATTGCGGTAGGAGCAGCCCTCCTCAGCACCTGACCCTGGTGCTGTCATACCTTCACCCGAACCAGTCAGCCAAGGCTGGAAGGCAGTGGGTCCGGAAACGGGTGGGAGTAGTCCTGCAGGGCCGCAGGCTGATAAGCCCCGCTCACTTGCACAGTATAGAGAGCCATCTTCTATCTTCGCAGTCCAGACTGCAGATAAGAACTGGGAATTGGTGGGAGGTTCCTGGCTATTTAAGGGGCAGGGAGTGGCCACAAGTTTTTTCTGCAGTCCAGCGCCATCTTGTGGATGTATAACCCATGTGTAAGGAATATTCTGGAACAGGACGTGCTGTATACTTGGAATAAATACCATACACTACCCTTTCCTCTATGGGTCTTCTGTTGCACTCTAGTTCTTTAAAAACTAGGCTAGGTCCTGAGACTGGGTCACCATGCGTGCCCCCAGCATGCCCCTTCCCTTGCAGTGAATGAAGTGAGCGTGCTCCAGTCACTGTGAATGATGTGGAGGCAGGGCCACATTCCCAAAGTCTCCCTTAAATGGTGAACTAGCATCCGAAGAATCCCAGGGAGCACGCAGGTTGTGAGACTAAACCTTAGAAACTGTTACCTTTCTGAGCACTGGGCCTAAATGTAGCAGGTTCTTTTCTTTTTCTTTCAGCCTGAATAATCCTTTTAAAATGTTCTTTTTGGGGGAAGAGGTCTCCTAGGTATGTTTTTAAGTAGCTGACCTGAACAGATCAGCTGCATTGAGAAAAAGGCAAAAATCCTTATTTTAGAAGCCTAAAGATGTCCTTTAAGAAAACATTAAATGTACTCACAGGTAGACTAAAGTTTATTTAAATTTGTTGTTTTTTCTCTACAAACTATTCACATTAAAGCAATTAGAGGAGAAAAAAGTGTCTCAGCAGAGCTTTACAGTGTCAGACATGCTTGCATAGCCCCTGGGATTTTTGTTGTGCAAACATTTTAAATGGGCCTTTTTATTTTGCGTGACGCTTAAGTATGCAAGGAAAAAAAAAACCACAAAGCCCTTTCATTTAAGAATCATCCTGTTTCTAATTAAACTGGTGCCGGTAACTGGTTGCCTAAGTTTTAATCAGTTTCAATCACCTATTGATCTGCATACAGAAGCTGAGCAAAAATCATCTGAGTAAGAGATGGTTGGGGAATAGCTTGAGCTGAGAGCAGACCCAGCGCCTTGAAAAATAAGTCCTGTTTTAAGCATCCGATAAAGAAGCTGTTTAGCACAGCAGCCTAAGACCCGGCACAGAATGACTTTAACTAACCAGCAGAAATTTATCATCTTCAGCCAAAATCAATGTGCTGATCAATCCCTCCCCCCTCCCCACCAAAACACTGCTGTCTACAGGGAATGGCTGGCAATTTAGGGAAATTACACCATGTAAATGCTTGTGCTTTTAATTGAACCGTTTCATCAAGACGCCTTCCTCGGGCCGGCCCTCAATCTATCTGCCCTGTATCAGGCAGTTTGTCTTCACTGATCTACACTGCAGGCAGTGAAGGCCGAGGTGCAGGGCAGAAAGTCGAGACAGCGATGAAGCTTACACCTGCAGCAATGCGGGGCTGACATACCACCAGCAAAGGGCAGGACACCATCAGAGAGACAAAGAGGAGGAAATAAAAAGTGTAAAACTTGATGCAGGGAAAACTGGTAGGGAAGGGGGAGAAAGATTTCTTTTGTTTAAGGGAAGTCAAATGAAAAATGCAAAATACACATGTGATGATTAAAAGATTTATATATCTAGCAGGCTTATTTTATGGTACTTTTCACTGTATCGGCTATCACTTGGGTCCACCTTTTGCCTTTTAACCAGCAGCAGATGCAGCCAGGAATGAGCAGCACCCAAGGTGAAGAAGCTAAATGTGCCCCTAACCATAATGCTCTTGGCATATATTTTAATTCATAATCCACATTTATTTTTATTTTAGCAGTATTTTATAGCATATAACCAAGTTACATATGTAAAGTAACACAGACGTCAAATACAATAGAATGAAAACAGCAACCACATGCATGTATTATGTAAGCAGGTTAAATTCGACCCGAATATTGTCAATTTGTTTAAGTTCAGTCAAACCCAAATAGAAGACCAGCAGTTTTAACTCCATGTCCCTCCCCTACACTGTGATGTCATGGGGAGTCAGCGGAGCTACAGGAGAGTGGCTTGACAATACACCCTATCCATTTACCCACAACTCTGGGCAGAGAGATGCAGGAGAGCCCGGTGCTCTTCCAGACGTGTCCTCGCACTCACAAGAGCACCAGATATGAGCTGAAGGGCATAAGGCTATTCACTTGCCGGGCCCTGAGTTACAACAATGCCTGGTGTGCCAGCCTACCAGCGGTTAGGGGGGTGGGCTTCATTTAAAATATATTTAAAAAAAGCACTAGAATAGCTAATTTGGCCAAACAGCCTCAGAATTAAATAGGGGTCTGTTCAGCTCATCACTAGATATAATGGGCTGTAGTTGGTGGAAGGTACAGAAATGACAAATCTCTCAGTGCTAGCGCTATAGTGCTACAGTGATGGCCGTAAATGTCGGCACCCCTGAAATTTTTCAAGAAAATGAAGTATTTCTCACAGAAAAGGATTGCAGTAACAATGTTTTGCTATACACGTTTATTCCCTTTGTGTGTATTGGAACTAAACCAAAGAAGGGAGAAAAAAAAATATCATGAAACTCCAAAAATGGGCTGGACAAAATTATTGGCACCCTTAACTTAACATTTGGTTGCACACCCTTTGCAAAAAATAACAGAAATCAGTCGCTTCCTATAACCATCAACAAGCTTCTTAAACCTTCTGAACCATTCTTCATTTGCAAACTGATCTAGGTCTCTCTATTTGGAAGGGCGCCTTTTCCAAACAGCAATTTTAAGATCTCTCCAGTGGTTTTCAATGGGATTTAGATCTGGACTCACTGCTGGCCATTTCAGAACTTTTTGACGTATGTTTGATTTGACGTATGACTGTCTCATCTGTATGGGACTATAGGCCTAAAGTTGTGGAAGAGTTCAGATCATGGGAGTTGTAAACATCCACAAGTTACAGAACATGGGCATCTTACAGGGTTACTGAATGTAACTAGTTCAGGGAGACCATTGGTTCAAAGACAATTATCAGCTCAGTAAGTGGGTTGGGGCCTTGAGGTAGCTAGTCTGGCTAGTATACATTTACCACTTGTGAAAGGACTTCTAATCTACACAATCCTTCCCCTCCCCCCAAGTTTCATACACATTCAGAGGAATAACTTCAAATCACATGGCTCCACAGCAAAACTGTTTTTTTTTCTTTGATTCCTAAAATATATTATTTTGGTGATCTCTATAAATAGATGTTTTACTATGACTACAGCTGCTGCTTCATTTCTCTTTGTGGATTCATACAAATACATTTCGGCCATTATCTACAGCGGAAATACCATAGTTTAAAAATGTTGGTCAAATTTAGCTTTAACCCAATTGGCAACATTAGAATTCTGCGTGTGACATCCTGTCTTTATCATCATCTAAAACAGAGATGAAATGTAAATGCCCAAACATTTAGTAGACTCTTGGTATAGCAACGATTTATTGGCGATTTTCAGAATACTGAATCTGAAATACCATATATGGGGTGAATGTAAAAAAAAAAAAAAAGAAAAAAAGAAAAAAATGTACTTACATATGGTGCTCTGTGTTGCTGGCAGCCCAGGAGGCCAGGCGATGGATGAGCGGCGACCCGCTGTTCCTGCCGCGGCACGCTCCCTACACAAATACCCGGTCTATGCAGAGGGCGGGTGTGACCTGCGTCCGCTGACCTCAGATATTAGACACAGGCCAAGCCCAGCCGTTGCACAGAGAGGGTGATTGTGTAGGGTGCATGACGCGCCTGAGAAGAGAAGTGGTGGCGGGACAAGCGAGATGGGGGTATGCCACAATGTCTATGAGGTATGGGGGGGGATGCAACATTGCCTATTGGAAAAGGAAGGGGGGAATTCAACATTGCCTATGGGGAATATGTTGGGTGAATGCCACACTGCCTATGGGAATGGAATGGGGAGAATGCCACACTGCCCATGGGGAATGGGATGAGGGAATGCCACACTGCCCATGGGGAATGGGATGAGGGAATGCCATACTGAGCATGGGGAATGGGATGAGGGAATGCCATACTGAGCATGGGGAATGGGATGAGGGAATGCCACACTGACCATGGAGAATGAGGTGGGGGGGAATGCAACACTGTTAATGGGGAATTGGAGGGAGAAATGCCACACTGCCTATGGGAAATGGGAGGGGGGAATGCCTCATTGCCTATGGGAAATGGGAGGAGGGAATGCCTCATTGCCTATGGGGAATTGGAAGGGGGGGGGGACACAATACCGATATGGGGATATGCCCCACTGCCTATATGAGAAATTGGATAGGGTAATGCTATATTGCCTATGGGGAATGGGAGGGGGAATGCCACATTGCCTATATGGGGAATGGGATGGGGAGAAAGGTACTCTGCCTGCAATGTGGGGGGGGGGGTGTTGTACCTTGTCTATTATTTGGTTCCTGGGGGAGGTGCTTTAGCACAGCATTTGATTCAGAATATTTACCTTCTTTTTTTCCTCCTTCAAATTCTAGGTGCTCCTATACAGCCAGCAATCCTCTAGGGCAGGGGTTCCCAACCAGTGATAAGAGTACCACTGGTGGTACTCAAGATTCTTTCAGGTGGTACTCAGCCAGTTCCCAAACTGATCTGTAACCCAACCTAAGCTTTGGCCAATTACACTTTATCCAAGCCTGATGTGCTCCATGAAAAATATGTATGTACATTTTGGTGCTTTTTTATACACCTTTTTACCACTATTCTAGGTGCCAAAAACCCATATGCACTATTCAGGTGGTAATTAAAAAACGAAAGTGGTACTTCGGGGGGGGGGGGGGGGGGGACCACTGCTCTAGGGTTTTAATGGTTTCTAAAAAGCTGAACCAATTCTGCTTTGGAAAATAGGTATACCCTCAACAAATGAAGACAAAAGCCAGCATATCATCCTATTATTGGCTAGATGCAACCATCTTACCGCCATTACTTTGGCAGACCCCTGCAATATGGAAGGATAAAGTTGGGGTGACAAGCTGAGCAAAGTGACTGGATTGGTTGAACAGTCCTATACAGAGTGCAAGGGGAGTGGAGTTTGCACACAAACTAGGGCAAGCCGTGAAAATAAACTAGTAAAAGATTTGCAAAAGGGAAATAAATCTATTAGACCAACAGCAGAGGGTGAGCTTTAGACTTTCAACTGTGTAATAGCACACTCATGCTTACGTTTAATTAGGCCGTGAAATGGCTACACAAAACCGGAGCTGTCTGTTTCTGAAGCTAGAACACGATGGATGGTGCACATTGACAGTTGGTTTGAGGCTTAATTGGTTTTTGTAAGAAAGTTAAATTCAAATAAACATGCAGGCTCCTCATTTGCTACCAGGAATAAAGACATAGAGACTTGTTAAAGGTGATGGGAAAAGTTTTTATGACTTAAAACGAGCTCTTCCTCTGGAGGTTTTCCGCTCTGTGATTTCTAATATATATCAGCCTTTTCTACTCTTCATGCATTTTTTTCTGGTAAATCAATTAGCTATAGTTTATTGCTTTGTTGCCTACATTGTGTATCCTTCACTCTGCAGAAGAAAGCGGAGAGGAAGATGATGAAACGTACGTTACAGTAAGCTAGAGGAGAACAGATGGCAGCGCTCTGAAGGTAAAGGTACAGGGATTACATGGATTTAACATAGATATGAACTTTTAGCAGACAAAACTAGTCCAAAACCGAAAACAATGTCCAAATCATCATATTGTCATATTTTATATATATGATTAGTGATATTGTTTATTTATAAAGCTCCATTGTATATCATGGCAAAGTGAAGTGGGAAGTAAAATTACTGTGTGGTGTCCCCCTTTAAAATAAAAAGATAAAAGAACTAGTCTGATAGTCCAGGTCCAAGCGCGCACTAAATTCCTCCTACCTTATTTACTGTGGGAACAGTGTAAAATGAGCCATTGCAAATCAGTATATTTAAATTAATTATTTATTCTAAGCAAAGCTGCTGGCTTCACTTCAATTTCCGAGCTGGGAAGGGAATGTCATGGTACAGCTTTGTGAGTCATGTGTGCGCTCTGCTGTGGTCAAAGCCAACATTGGGAGCACTGTGGCATGACGAGCTCACTTGCACCGAGGACTCTAAGGTACAGACATTTTTTTTGCATAGTGCTGAATGAATGGAACTGAAAGGAGGCAACCTTTGGAGCCCTGCTATAGTTTCTACCTGGCATCACAGAAACGAGGCATATGGGAGCAGGCATCAGGTAAGCTGTTCTATAGCTTCTACCTGGCACCACAGAAAATAGAGAGGAGGCAAATGGGACAGGTATCAGGTAAGCTGCTTGCTGCCTTATTATTAACGTTGCCTAGACTGTCCCTTTAAGCACTGTCCATTCATTTTAGTCAAACTATGGCAGGACTTCCCACATTTTAATGTTTAAATTATCTTAAGTACAACCTGGGTGGTTCATATCAGCCACCCGGAACCATGTTTAAAATGCAGAAACATGCATTTAAAGTTTTCCAGTTTTGGATATAGGTCAGTCTGCAGCCTTTTCGGGTACCACCTGATAGGATCTTGCGTGCCACTGGTGGTATTTAAGTACATTTCTGTGCTCTTAATTTAAAATCTGGCTGCTTATCAACTAAACAATTACCCTATACACTAGTGACATTTATCAGATTGCAATGTAACTTTGTATCGTACTGTATATGGTACACGTTTTCTCTCTGCGATGTGTTAAACTCTAATACCTATTCCCACTTCTCATGGTCATGGGCTCCCAAACTGTAGCTCAGGAGCCACATGTGGGTCATGATTGTCTATTATGTGGCAGAGATCTAGCACACTGTGGGTGCCATCGGAGGTTCCAGGTTGCCTAGGCCAGGGCAATTTGGGCACCACACATGCTGGCTTACCAGGGCCACACTGGGTTTACCAGCTTCCCAGCAGTGTCTGGGTTATGGTTCTGCCATTCACAGTGCAGGCTATTCATATGCTAATTATGTATGGCACTGCCAAGGGTGAGAGTCACGGAGAACCAGGCTGATGAGATGGCAACAGGGGTGGAGCTACAGACCAGAAGTTGAACCCTATGATTGGTGATCTATGGGTATTGCAATGGAGACCAGGAGGAGTGCCACAACTCAGTGCCTGGCTTCTGCTTCCAGGTGCTACAGCGAGCTGACAGGAAGGGAGAGGGCAGCCAAGAGAGAGTAAGCTTATATATCAGAGTTTATACACTTTTTCCGGACACTTCCTTTAATTCTGATGCTTTGAGTGAACCATTTCCTGTATGGCATCTGTCATCTCTGCAGGTTGAACCTGACTCCCGGCCATCTCAGTGCCTAATGTGACTGTCATGGTAAGAAATGTTGGGGACCCAGCACTAGGTAATACAACCGTAACTTTCAGATCATTCAATAGGCCTTATAAGTTGTACTTATCGATTGCTATGGAACCATTAACTGACAGGAGAATCTTCAATGCAGGAAAAGAGTTGCCTACCATTAAACTGGAACCTTCAGCATCATTAATAAAAAGCCCAAACCCTTAAAAAAATCTTTTTAGTCACTTACTTTTTATTCTTTACCCCACTGGGCTGCAACCTGAGCCTTCATGGGCCGCCATCTTGGATGTTTAAAGGCTCAGTAAATGTACTAGGTGCAGGTAGGACGATTTTTAATGTGGGCAATCTGTATGTACAGGGTGGGGGAAACATACAAGATAGGCCCTTAGTCAAGGTGAAGGTCCAGTTTAATTCACATGAAAAAAGGACGATAGTTCTATTTTTTTTTTTATCGAAAAGCGATTATCCTTGAAAAACATCATAGTGATTACACTACATGCTGGGTATGGTTTTAGGGCTTGGGGCAGAACGATATTGCTGCACAAACAAGTTTGTATCCAATTGTGCTCAAGAAAGAAATCAATATGTTACTGCCATATTTCAAAAAACTGCTGAGTTTGGAAAAATGCTGCAAGTCAGAGTATGAGTTCCTGCATTACTATGTACAAAGCAAGGCAGCATACACATACCTAAGCTCATTGCTCATGACTTACAATATCTAGTGTTATGCACTGGCTGCTATATCCTCAAATTGCTTATATTCATATACCAAACAATACTGACACTTACATGGGATAGAAACCGTAACACTGCTCTGCTCAGACCTATAAACTAAATAAAGTGCCATAATACAGCCACGTCAGGGGACAAATATACTGTAGCAATAAATCACACTCTTGAGAAAAAAACAGGATGTACACTGGGAGACTGGTAATCTCAGGCATGCTATAGCGCTTAAAGTGATTGGCAGGTCAAAAGTTAAAAAATAAATATCAGCAGCTTACCTTACATTGAGCCCCTCCAGTGCTCTCCTTCCTGATATATCTTTCTACTTAGTGAGGAAATCACTTCCTCATTCAGCTTTCAGTCTCCAGCCAATTTACCTGGTTGTTCAATCAACCTTTAATGGGCCGAGAAAGGAAACAACGCCCAATCCCTCCCCAGATGTCCACATTAGTGGCCTCTCTCTGCAGCTATGAAACCCCACCCTCCTCCCTCCTCTCTGGTCACACTATGTGTTGGCAGGCTGGAGACGCTCTTAGTCTGCAGCATCTTTCACCCCCTTTTTCTGACCACACTATGTGCTTTACTATGATATATGTAAAACATAGAAACATAGAAGGTTGACTGCAGGAGACCATATGGTCCATTTAATCTGCCCTTATGTGTATACTGTATGTTCTCTTTATCTTAGGATAGATGTGTGCTTATCCCTGACATTTTTAAATTCAGTGACTGACGATTTTTCAACTACCTCTGCTGGAAGTTTGTTCCAAGCATCTACTACTCTTTCTGTAAAATAATATTTTCTGACATTGCTCCTGATCTTCCCTCCGGCTAGCTTTAGGTTGTGCCCCCTTGTTCTATCATTAAGATTCTTCTTAAAAAACTTCCCTCCTGAACCTTATTCAATCCTTTCACATATTTAAAGGTCTCAATCATGTCCCCCTCCCCCTTCTTTCCTCCAGACTGTACAAATTTAGTTCTTTAAGTCTTTCCTACTTTGTTGCCATACTTTTTTTTTGCAGTTAGTAGTGTTTGTAATAAAAAATGTAAGGTTGTCAATAAAATCTTTGCGTGTGAAATCCCCATTTCTCCAGATTACAGCAGTAGCATATGTGTATTGGTAGACACCCTTTCCTGCCCAGGAGACTCCCCCAAACTGAAACAACGCTTTAGGAGATTTTCAGATAAAAAAACGACATTTGAAATACCCCCCCCAAACTATATATGCTCTGGAAGTATACACCTTAAGATTTCTAGGCGTATCAGGCTTGTTTATGTGGGCGTAGCCTTCTGGAAGTAATCCCTCAATCAATTCTTTGGTTGCACAGAGTTTCTCTAAAAAAGAATAAAACAAGAATCAAAGCCACATTTTCCTAAAATGCATGCATGCATAAATAATGTCAAGGGAAGAGTTGGCAAACACCCCAAAGTAAAGCATGCACGTAACGGTAATTTTTCTTGAAAATTTCAGCACATTTCGAATACCCCCATAAACCATATATTCCCTGAAAATACAAGTTAGGCTTTCTAAGCATACCCAGCTTGTTGTAGTGAGCTTATCTTTCTGGAAGTAATTCCTTGAAGAATTCTTAGGATGCACAGGGTTTCCCTTAAAAATGTATAAAGAAGCAGAATAAAAAAAACATGTTTTCCTAAAATATCAATATGCAAATAAGAAAAAACAAGGCAAATCTGAAAGCACAAGGTCCCCCGAGCAGAACAATACCCAACATGCATAGGTACTATTAACCCTTTTAATTGCCTGCCTATTTGAAGTTTTGTCACTCTCTGTTGACAGGTCATTTTTCACCATATTGCCGCCATGTTTAACCATGATTTTTGCAGGAATTTCCAGGAAAATTATATATATATTTTTGCAGCAGAGTTTAGGCTTTAACATGAAATGTCTTGTTTGCAATTTTTCTACTGTTTTTTTAATTTTTTGTTAAGGGTTAAAACCCTTAAAAATTCCCCCACAAATGACATGGGTCCCCCCTACCCAGCATAAGCAGCCCAGGACCGGCTTGTAGAACAGGGCACAGGGGCCAGCTTTAGTGGCCTCTACCCTGCCGGCTAC
Source organism: Gastrophryne carolinensis (assembly GCA_027917425.1). Lineage (NCBI taxonomy): Eukaryota > Metazoa > Chordata > Amphibia > Anura > Microhylidae > Gastrophryne > Gastrophryne carolinensis. The sequence continues at coordinate 348,080,503 of CM051238.1, read as the reverse complement.
AAGCCCACATAGCTTCTGTGGGCCCGGGCTCTTCTGCCCCCCCCCCCCGGCCTTTGGGGAGGCAGGTAATTGGGGTGCCGGGGGTTAATGGCAACTGACTTGCCAGCCTCTGGCCTTGTGAACTGGTATAGGGGTCTCATGGATCCCTTTCCAGTTCACAAAGGATTAAGTGTAAAAAAAACCACACAGAGACAAGGAGAAAAAATGTTTTATTTGTTTTTTGCTTTTTTTTAATACTTAGCTTCCATCCATCCCAGGGCACTGTGTCCCACGCTGACCTCTCTGGTTTCTGCTCTCCTGCTGCTGCTGGAAGCCTTTTATAGCTGCTGGGCGACAGAACATAAGGGATTAATTTTTAAAAAACTACATCGGGGGGGGGGGGCAATTAAAAATCATACCCTTAAAACCCTTAAAAATCATTAAAAAAAATGACATGGGGTCCCCCTTTATAACCAGCCCAGGACCAGCTATGAGGGCTTGTAGAACAGGGTGCAGGGGCCAGCTTTGGTGGCCCACCACCTGGCCGGCTACAAGCTCCATGTGCCCGGCTCTTCTGCCCCCCCTGAGCTTTGGGGAGGCAGGTAATTGGGAGCCAAGGGTTAATTGTAAGTCACCCCCTAGCCGCAGGTGACTTGCCAGCCCCCAGCCTTGTGAACTGGTATAGGGATCTCATGGACCCCTTACCAGTTCACAAGGGGTTAACAGTAAAAATAAACACGCACACATAAGAAAAAAAAATGACATTTATTACTTTTTTTTTTCTCGACTCACCTCCAATTCTCTGCTGTCCCCCGCGATCATGTCCCACGAAGCTCTGATGAAGGCTCTCGGGTGATCAGTGGAGGAGGGCTGGGGGGGGAGAGATCACAGTCCCCTTGCCCCCTCCAACCTTCCCTCTTTCGATCACCCGAGTTTCTCAGGGCAGATGCGAGGTGCCAGCTGCTGGGTGACAGGTGCCGGGTCATAGAGGACGTTACCCGCCCGCCTACAAGGGGGCGGGGCTAGCAGTCGGCGACCCAGGAAGTGATGAAGAGGGCGATTTCTCACCCCCCTCCTCACCATGGAAGAGCCCGGGGAGTGGGGGCGATCGGAGGACCCCACGGTGAAGAGGAGACCCGGCGGGAGAGATCGCGGCCACAGATGAGTAAATGTCATTTTTTTTTTCTTTTACAGTTATCTGCGGCAGCGGGCGAAGCGCAGGGGGGGGGGGGGAGCGCTATTTCGGGTGCTATTCTGGAGCCAGAAGTGCCCCGTGGTAATTTGGATGCCCCCTGGAGAAGAGAAGACATGGCCCGATCCAACGAGGGGTCAGGTTGGATCAGTTTTTAACTTTCACATTTTTTTTCCTGTGGAGGTTTAAAGTCAGCCACGTAGCTGGCATTAGAAGGGTTAAACTCAGCCCAAAAGTTATAAGCCACAAATAATCCTATAAGTTTAGGACAAATACTCACTTATACACCGTTCCACCATTTCCATGCCCAAGAATGTCCCGATTCTGGATGTCAAGTTCATTGATCTGCAGATAAATAGATGAGAAAATCAATTGAGGTTATAAATGTAATCACACAGCACAGAACAAATGCAACTGAAACTAAAATAAAGTAAACTGTATATAGTATTAAATATGTAACTTGATAAGAGATAAAAGACCTGAAGAACATAACAGTCTAAGGGATGCAGAGCACAGTAAATAAGAGTGCTAATGAAAAAGATTGGACCAACACCTATTTTATAGGCTGGCCCTGGGAGCCAATGGAATGCTCTTTTTATTGTGTTAGGCATTAACTTGTGTTGGTCCAGAGGCACATGTGTGAGCCTGAACATGGTGGTCGCATGATTCAGGATCTCTGCACCCCGCAGGCATAAAAGCATTTTACAGTGACCAGAGACAAATTAATAATGCCTTGCACAGCAGCCTAAGGATATTTAACCTTCTTTTTTGAGGTAAACTAAATGCCCATTCCCAAAATCCCCAACAGCGTGTGGGGACAGGTCCCGCAGTGCCAAGTGGCGGACACCAAGGAATATTTTACAAGAGATTAAATCATGTGATCCAGAAGATTCAATGTCAGCAGTATCCAGAGCTTCATCCAGTGACAGAGATTTAGCTGGTTTTTCACTCAGACAGTCACAGGAGGTGATTTTTCCCACTCCATTAAAACACAGAATAAGAAAGCAAGATAAAGCCCTATATCACATATATCACTACTGCTGGACAAAAAACGTAAAATGTCTCATGATAAACTGACTGCTGATTTGAAAAAAAAAAACATTTTCAGAATATAGGGCAAAAAACTGATACTATAGAAAGAAAGGTAGAGGAAACTAACTAGAAACAATCAAGCAGCGAGCAGATTATGGGATCAATGCAGCATCAGATAGACCAATCTCAATCTAAAATAGAAGACTAAGAAAATTGGTCTAGAAGATATAATTTGTGTTTGAGTGCCTTCCTGGATACATCGCAGATCTAGATTTGGCCATAAAAGAACTGATAACTGCGACTTAATCTGAGGTTGCTCTTTTATCTCAATCCACACATCCATGTTCGTGGTTGAACATTACATACTACTGGGCCTGGCTTCCGGGCTGGTATAACCGGTTAACTGACCAGGCAAATCTCAAATGAAATGCTCACTGGTGTTGGTGAAAGGGCCCTGTAGTCTGCCAGGGTTGTGAGAGAACGAAGTGCCAAGCTGACCATTCCCTCTTGGATTGAAACGTTTTAGTGCAAAATGTTAGTGACATTAGGCGGGGCTGCCAGGTATGATCCTTCACACAGGGATTTTTGTTTTGATGTCTAAACAATGACTGTAAGGCTGATGCCATAAGCAATAATGGCAGCTGTACTGGATTTCAGTTTTGAAACCAGCAGTTTCTTTGATCAATTATGAAGTATTTTAGAGTTTTGCACTATAGCACACTGTACCAAAGAGCGGAGATGTGGCCCATTTAGAATAACACTTTTTCATCTTCGTATTTGGCTTTTTGGTCTCTTTCCACAGATTCACTTAATAAACCTTACATCATGCAGCCAAGAACTCCATACCCCACACTGATGATGGTCCAGTTATGGCTGTGTTGCTCCCCAAGAAAACTTGCTACCCTTATCTCAACTCTGAAATGGAACTCAGTGCGACAACATAAAGATCATATATACATGAGAATAACTGAAGACAGCATAGCAAGTGGCAGCAAAAAGAAGAAGCAAAAGCACTGACAAGCCCTAAGAGTAACTGCATGACAGTATATGAGAGAGAGTCACCATCAGAAGTTATGGAGAATTACAGGGATGGAGAGAAAATATCAGGAGACAGGAGCGGAAAATGAGTGACAGAGGAAGAGCGTGTCAAGCGGTTGATGTGAAGTGTCAGGGAAAAGCAACTTGGGGCCATAAACAACACAGGACCCAGGTCATTTCAAGTTCAGCTGCAAGAACAGCAAGATCAATACAACATTTGCCGTCCAATTTATAAAAGGTGATACCAAGGGACAGAGTGATGGAAAGTTTAATGACAATTTGTTTGCCTGGGTCATTTCATTAAAGTTTGATAAAAGGTGTCAGGCTGGGATGATATATCCAAGGTGTGGGGGGTCACATGAGGGGAGGGAAGATGCGGGGGGATCTTCAGCAGCTCCAGTGGACACCACAGCCTGGCCTGTTTAGCACACTTTCCATCAAGCGTCTAAAGGTTAACTGCGAGGTTTATGTGTATAAAATAACACTCCACAATATATGCAACAAAAACTTGTCATAATTCTGCTCTTAGAGAAAGGAAATGCTGCCTGGACCAGTGCCTTTATCTTCAGACTGGCTGGAAGCCGGGAGCAAGCAATGTTGGAGCTTTATTTAGGGATGGCCAAAATAATTTTATTTTTTTCTGCATTGCAATCAGACTACACTAGCCACAACTTTGTCTTTTTACTGGTTTTTAATTTTACACAAATCAAAAATCAATGTAATTTTAGAAAAGAGGAGGTCCCACCTTTGCAGACACGACAACAGAAGCCATTCATTTAGTCCAAATAATACCAGTTTTCAACCTCAACAAATCTAGAAGTACACCCATGGCTTGTTTGAAAGTAAATTAAAAAGTAAAGAGATTGGTAATATTCTAGAAAGAGAAACAGAGAAATGGAAAGAGAAATAAAGAGAAGAGGAGGTACAAGAGAAAAAAAAAAAGTGTAATCTAGGTTTCATAAAATGCTGATCAAAACGATGATGATGCTTAAAGAGGAGGTAAGGACATGGGGACCATCTTATTGCTCTTCAGAACTAATGGGTTCCCGGCTTCTCTTCAGCCATGTGCACTCCCACGCCTAGCCTCTCTGAATGGCTAGGCATGGGAGAATGCATGCCCAAACAGCGTGCTGGGGATGCCACCAGCCGGCTGCACTTCGTCACAGTGGCACTTCTCAGAGAGCCATCTGGCTTTCTCAAAAAGTTCTGCAGGGCGTGGGTTTGGGTGGTGGAAAAGCATTTTTTTTTAAACCAGGCCAACTGCCAAGCCAACAGCAATGTCTGGCAGCTTGGGGGGGGGGGGGGGGGGGGGTAGTTTGAGCGAAGGACTCATTTTTGGGTATCCATCCGCTTTAAGTTGTCCAAGGAAATTGAAAGAGTCCATAGGCTATGTTTACACGGAGTGATTATCGAATGAGAAATTGCAATTAAACAAACGATAAGCGCTCTGTGGAAATGGCCACTGCAATCAATAGATGAAAGGCGATTAGTTCATCAGTCGTCTGTCGTATCATTTGGCTGACCAGAAATTTCTTGTTCGACGCTGGAATGTAGAAAACGGAAGTCACCCACAATAAATGTGTTTTAGCTATGAGAACACAGCCAATAAAGGTTGTCCGTTTGTCTGATTTTTTCTGAAAGACCAGTATTAGGTTTTATTATCCTAACAGGGTTGGGGTTAGTGTGTGGGTATGTGTTGGGGGCAGGGTCAGGGTTGGGCGATTGCCTAGCAAATGGACTTTAGGTAGACTTGAATGTGACAGAAAAGAACTAGGATGAGTCCTAATTTAAAGTTGGCCTCAGCATGCTCTACATTTTAGCTAGATATACTTCCTCTAAAAAACAAAAGATGGAACTGAACTAGTTGCTATGGGTGACATGCAAAATAACCTCTCGTCTGTAGAATATAAATCCTAAGCATGAAGGGGGTGATAACCGTTCTTGGCAGCACGTCCTGTAATTGTATTATAATGCATTGAAACAAGCGCGTCTTTATTAGATACCAATCAGGACCAGCAGGTCACATTGCGGCTGACCCTCTGTGCTCCAGTACATCACAGTCTGTAAATGTAGAGTGAACAAGGTAAAAGGACTCTCCTTGATGGAACGACAATGCTTTCTATCAGTTGCTGACACCATCAATAAACAATCAATATTCGTATTCAACCAGAGTGACAGGAAAGAAATAAATATTTATACCACATAACCTGTATCAATGCATCACTATTCTTGCCTTGTCAATAACTGATTAACTTCAGGAATGGCTTCTCACTTTTTATTAATGATTAATAATGAGGGATATGAACCCAATATCTGCAGATTTAAAGTATAACTGTGTTGCATCTTTACATAGTCCAGATTACACCAGTGTGGCAAGTGTAATAAATTTGTAATGTGGTACATTTAACCTGTACCCCAACCAACCTGTTCCTCAGATCTAAATTGATGACAAAGCTTGTTTTTACAACTTGCCATACAGAGCTAGGCTCTGACATCACCATCTGTTTGTTTACTGGTACATCTTTTGGAGATGCAAGTCATCTGCAGGGGGTACCATAGTGCCATCACTGCTACCAAAAAATATAATTCCCATTGCTTATACTTTAATGCCCCCTAAAAGTGTCCTCACACCCCCAGCCACTGAAGGATGTGTATGTATGTTGAGTGTATGTGGAGGGGGAGATGGTGCGAAGGGTCAATTGCAGGCAGAGCTACTCCACACCACTGCTGTGGTTGGGAGGTGGTGAGATGTTATGTGTTGAGGCATGACACCTCCGTTGAGTCTAAAAGACTCTTGGGGGGGTTGGTCTACCTCCTTATGAGACATCCTGAAATGGGATGCCCTGCTGTGTGAAACCCCCTTGTTAAGCCGATCCACCCACGTCCTCCAGGAGCCCACACCACGGTCATATCCCCAGCATACCTTTATAGATGTGCACACCCACGCCAGGCCTTTTAAAATAGCTGCTTTGGGCACGCCCACACCTGGAGGCAGGGACACGCCATGAGATTTTCTTTGCTGCACTGATCTCAATCTGAAATGACTGGGGGGTCTGTGCATGCGCTGTGAAAATTAGAAAAATGTACTTGGGGAGAAGGAATCTTTGCTCTGAGTACCATATGCACAGTACCATTTTAGCCAGGACTTTGGAGGATTCAGGGATACGGATTACTGAAAGCTGTAAGATGAGTGGACAGGTAGTAGGAAAAGTAGGATACTCGGCTGCATAGCACGGGGCATCACCAGTAGGAAGAGGGAGGTTGTGATTCTGCTGTATAGAGCCCTGGTGTGGCCACAGCTAGAATACTGTGTGCAGTTCTGGAGACCTTACCTACAAAAATACATTATTCAAACAGAATGGGTCCAAAGGCAGGCAACAAAAATGGTAGAAGGACATAAAAGTCCAGGAGAGTCTTAAATAACTTAATTTGTACAGTCAGAACCTTTAAATGTGTGAAAGGACTGAATAAGGTTCAATGTTTTTTAAGTGGACCAAAACCACAAAAAACAACTCAATCTATTTAGCTCCCTCACCCCAGCTACATTACCGTTTGGATGTTTTCTGGCCTTAATGCTGCTTGTTATTCCTAGTATAGTGAAATTAATTTTAAAATTACCCAGGTATGCCATTGCTTTCTGACAGGATACCATTGTTCTAAACTAGCTATTTAAGCCCCCCCTCCTCCGCCACACCTTGCAATCTCATGCCGCGTGCAATTAGTGGCTGTTGAAAAGAGTGCTAAAACGAAGATGAGAAAATAGTCAAAAGTTGTAATTTTCACATAATTTTATCACAATTTTTCTTTTGAAGACAAAATCGTTTGTGACCATTTATATCCAATTAATTACCAGGACGCTAAGGGCACATCAGTTTTTATTGTTTCAAATTTAACCTTCCCTAGGAGGTGGTTGGTTCACTTTAGGAAAACATTTAATGATAAAACAAGCAGGCACAACCTAAAGCTAGTCGGAGGGAAGATCAGGAGCAACGTTAGAAAATATATTATTTTAGTAACAGTTGTTCAAAAATCAACAGTAAGTGAATTAAACCCTTCTAACACCAGCTACGTCAAATTTACGTAGCCAACCGTTAAACACCAGCTATGCAAATTTTACGTACCTGGCTATCCACCCTGCTAGCAGCAAAAAAAAAAAACGCTTACCTGACCCCTCAATCGATGGGGCCGGATCTTCTATACACCTAGGGGAGCCTCAAACCCCATCATCCGGGCTTCGGGAGAGAGTGTCCGGAATAGGGTAGGGACATTTGCCTATACATCCCTATACCAGTACACAAAGCTCAGGGGCTGGCAAGTCACCTGAGGCTAGCGGGTGACTTACCATTACCTGCCTCGTAATGAAAGTGAATGTCAGTTTTCTCTCATAAAAAAGGAGTGCGTTTACCCACCTGGCAATGAATTGAACGCCCACCCTGTGCTTCCATTTCCAGTGTGACTTTTATCATTGGAGAGGGCTTAAAAGCCAAGGCCCCCTGGTGCGAGGCACTGACAGCCATGAGCCAAGCATTTTAAACAAGGTCTTTTGTTTCAGTCTGAACATGAACCATTAGAGATGCAATATTATATTTCATCATATTCCTTACAATAGCTTTTTGTTGCCTGGACAATAACTTCAGGTTGAGGGTAATAAATAATCCCCTTAGTTTTTGTCTTTCTCTTCAATGGCATCTGTAGCTCACAACCTAATGTAGGTATTTTTTGTGACACCGGTTGGACAATTTACCAAAAAAGTTGTAAAATAAAAATCAAAACATGAATGTATGTATATTAATAAATCAAGACAAGAGGATAGGTCCATTACAGCATATTTACTATGATCTAGATGAATGAGCACCTTCACATACAAAACAACAAACCATATTTTAGTATTCAATCCCTGTGGTTAGGCTAGAGAGCCCAAATGCAATTTAATTGATAAACATTCCTATGTTTGCATTGTAGAAATTGGCCACACGGTGTACAATTATTAGAGTTGTGCTCACCGATGCATGGTGCTATTCATGTAGATTACTGGTCCCTACATGGTGGAGTTAGTGTCCGCTGGGTGAGTAAATGGAGAGAGCGTCTGATAGATGTGTGTTTAGTAAGTGGCGGGGAGAGAGGGGGGTGAGAAGAGAGGCGAGAGGAGGGGCAGCTTAATTGTCTTCTTGACATGTTCAACTATGACGACTTGATTCATGATATGCCGATGAGTGTTGGAGAGGGTCAAGCAGTGAAGACGCCGAGATAATTAAGATTTCAAGCATCTGAACAAGGAAGGCAAGTGAGCAGCAGTTAAGAAATCAATAAGACCCTTTTATTTGCAGTGACACAGATGTCTTGGCCAATTGATCCTAATAGGTAGGCTTGATAGCATCGGGCAGCTGCCTCCCGAGAGCAGCCAGAGGGAGCCTGCTGCTTTTCATATGCAGAAGTCCCATGCGTCGTATATACGGTCAGAATTTGTTACACAAACATTAAAAGAACCAGGTCAGCAGTATGTTCGGATGTTTCAATGTCAACAGTGCATCTTGTAGCAAAAAAGTTTCTCCCCTGGAGGATCATGGCTGATCCACCCACAAACACTTGACTGATTTTCTGGAAGCATTGTACCAAAAATAAAACCAAAAGTTAGCTTGGATTATTGGTAGCAGCACACTGTAGGCAATTAAAATCTTAAGTATAGTGCTATATTAACCAGTGCAAACCTCAAAATTATTTTTAGCAGGCTTAAAGCAGCACTATACTCAAGTCACCAGTTTCTTATTTATGGTGCATGGCACCAAATGGCAATTAATCAGGTGACCAACAGAAACCATTCATGTTTGATGAGCAACCCTACTGGGAAATCCAGATTGCTGGCAGTCACGTGCTTGTCATCCAATAGGATTGCTTTAACCCTTTCGCTGCCAGCCTACCTGCAGCATTTGCCACTCCCTGTTGCCAGACGATGTTTCACCATTTTGCGCTACACATATTCAACTGTCATTTTTGAAGGGATTTCCAGGGATTTCCCAGGAAAATTATATATTGTTTTTTTCAACAGAGTCTGGGCTTTAACATGAAATGTCTTGTTTGTATTTTTTAGGTGTATTCTCAATTTTTTGGGGTGAAATGTGTGAAAAAAAACAAAAAAAAAACATTTTTTTACAATTTGTAGAGTTTTTTTGTAATAAAAAATGTAAGTTTGTCAATAAAATCTTATTGCGTGAGAAACCCCAATTTCTCCCGGTTACAGCGATACCACATATGTATAGGTAGACACCCTTTCCTGCCCAGAAGCCTTTTATAGCTGCTGGATGACAAATGGTTAATTAAAAAAAAAAATGACATAGGGTCCCCCTTCCCGGGGAGGGGGACCCCATTTTTTTTTGGATTTTGAAGGGTTAAAAACCCTTCAAAATCCAAAAAAAAAAATGACGTGGGGTCCCCCTTACCCAAAGTAACCAGCCCGGGACCAGCTATGGGGGCTTGTAGGCACAGAGTGGGGGGGCCAGCTTTGGTGGCCCCCCCACCCTGCAGCCTACGAGCCCACATAGCCTATGTGGGCCCGGGCTCTTCTGCCCCCCCCTGGCCTTTGGGGAGGCAGGTAATGGGGGTGCGGGGGTTAATGGCAAGCCACCCGCTAGGGCAGGTGACTTGCCACCCCCCCAGCCTTGTGAACTGGTATAAGGGGTCTCATGGACCCCTTACCAGCTCACAAAGGGTTAATGTGAAAAAAAAACACTACACAATAATAAAAAGTATTTTTATTAGAAAAAAAAAAAATTTTTTTTTACTGTACTTACCTTCGATTGCAAGCTCTTGTCCCTCGCCGCTCAGCTGACAGATGCCGGTGATCGGCATCCAGAGAAGGAGAAGGCAGGAGATCAGAGGATCTCCTGTCACCTCCTTCCCCTGTGCCGATCACCGGCATCTGAGAAGCTGAGAAGGCTGAAGCCTGAGATCGGGGCCGGGATGACTTCATAAGCCCCGCCCCCAAGGGGGCGGGGCTTAGAGGCATGATGGCGGCCGCCATCGTGCAGAAGAGAGGAGAGAGCCTCCCAGGCTCTCTCCTGAAGATCGGTAAGTCCTGGGGGGGGATCGGAGGCCCCCCAGGTGAAGAGGAGGGACAGCGGGAGCCAGCGCACACACAGGTAAGTGAATGTCATTTTTATTTTTTTTTTTTTTTACAGTTAGAAGCTGCTGCTGCAGAAGCGGGGGGGGGGGGGCGGCCTATTCCGGGGGCTCTCCTGGAGCCATCCGACCCCCCACGGGGGATCGGATGGCACCAAATTAAAGAGGAGACCCGGCCGGATCCAACAAGGGGTCAGGTGAGTATTTGTTGTTTTTACTTTTTAAACTACAAGCGAGGAAAGTCAAGCACGTAACACCTACGTGCTTGGCACTTAAGGCCCAGCCAAGCCAGCACGTAGGTGTTACGTGCTTGGCAACAAAAGGGTTAAAGGAGAGATATCCCGAAAAATAACATTTTGTGATTACTCACCTGTAAAATGGTTATTACAAGTATGTCACACACCCCGCTTCCGAATATTCATGACACTTGGGTAACTGTCCTGTAGAGGGTGATCTTGCAGAGATGACATGAAAAAAAGGAGCCCCTCCTGGCCCATAAATACCTGGGACCTCCCACCATTCCCCAGTATAAGACAGCAGTAAAGGGACCAGGAAGAGCCAAATGTAAACAGCAAAGAAAAAGGTTCACCATATAAAGGATCCCAGAAAACCAAAAAAGGGCGGGATGAAGCGGGGTGTGTGACATACTTGTAATAACCATTTTACATGTGAGTAATCACAAAATAGTATTATTCCCAGTATGTCACACACCCCGCTTCCGAATATTCTTGACACTTGGGACATCCAATAGCAGTGCCCATAATGGGTGGGGATCCCAAAGGCAATAATGCAAACTTAAACTACTGCGGCTTGCAGAACCTTGCAGCCAAAAACAGCATCCGCTGAGGCCCGCACATCAACCTTATAAAACTTGGAAAAAGTATGAACAGAAGACCAAGTAACAGCCTTACAAACTTGTTCAACAGAAGCCTGATGCTGAAAAGCCCAAGATGCTCCAACAGCACGAGTAGAATGAGCAGTAACACGAAAAGGGGGAACCTTCCCCTTGGCAGAATAGGCCCCAACAATGGCCTGTTGAAACCATTTACTAATGGAAGACTTAGCGGGCGCCAGACCTTTCCTGGGCCCGGAGGGCACCACGAAAAAGGCGTCCGTCTTACGAAAAGGAGAAGTAGCCACCAAATAATATTTCACACATCGAACCACATCCAAAGAATGTAAGGTCCTCTCCTTGTCATTACTAGACTTAGGACACAAGGAAGGGAGAACTACATCCTGATTGAGGTGGAAGGCCGAAACCACCTTAGGAAGGAAATCCGGCTTAAAGCGGAAAACTACCTTGTCCAGGTGCCTCTCAAAGTAAGGAGCCTGAATAGACAAGGCCGCCAACTCAGAGACACGCCGAACAGAGGAAATAACCACCAAAAAGGCAACTTTCTGAGTGAGCAGATAAAGAGCAATATCATGCACCGGCTCAAAAGGGGGCCCCTGGAGAGCCGACAGAACCAAGTTTAAATCCCAAAACGGCAGCAAGGGCTTTCTAGGAGGCCGCACATGAGTAACCCCCTGGAAAAATTTCTTAACCAGGGGATGAAGGGAAAAAGACCTTTGAAAGAAAACCGCCAGGGCAGAAACCTGCCCCTTCAAAGTACTAAGCTGGAACCCTGAGTCCAGACCATGTTGAAGAAACTCCAGAATTCTGGGAATAGAAAACACCCTACAAGGCAAGGCCCTAGCCTCGCACCAGTTAATATAAGACCTCCAAGTCCTATAGTAGACGTTAGAGGAAGATCTCCTCCTAGCTCTAACAAGAGTCCGAACCACCGCATCAGAAAGACCTTCCTCCTTTAAGATGGAGGTTTCAGCAGCCACGCCGTCAAAGCCAGCGTTGGTAAATTGGGGTAGCGTAGCTGACCCTGGGTGATAAGATCCGGAAGAAGAGGCAGATAAAACTGATCTACTGGCAGTCGCACGACGTCTGCGAACCACACTCGTCTTGGCCACCTTGGAGCCACCAGAATTGCTGGTGCCCCTTCTAGAGTCAGCTTGTGCACCACTTTGCCCATCATGGAGAAAGGGGGGAACAGGTACAGAAACCCCAGTTCCCTCCAAGCCAGGGACATGGCATCCACTGCTAGGGCCAGAGGATCCTGAGACAGAGACACAAAGGCAGGAAGCTTGTGATTGTGACGAGAGGCAAAAAGATCCACCTCCGGAGTCCCCCACTTGTGACAAAGGGACTGGAATACCTTGGAAATGAGAGACCATTTTCCTCGGCGAGAGGATCTCCTGCGCAGGGAATCCACCTTCGTATTCTCCACTCCCGGGATGTAAATGGCTGAGAAGCATGGGACATTGCTCTTTGCCCAAACAAGGATCAGAGATACCTCCCAGAGGGCACTCCTGCTGCGAGTCCCTCCTTGGTGATTGATGTAAGCGACCGCCGCCCGATTGTCCGATCGGACTTGAACTGGCAATCCCTGCAATAGAAAGCGTCAAGTTGAGTCAAGCGAGACAGAACCAACCAAATGGTCCGTAGCGCCAAAACGTTGATAGGGGTATGAGCCCCCCCCCTGGAACTGATGTTCCCTCCAGAACCCCCCCCCCCAGCCCGACAGGCTGGCGTCCGTGGTGACCGTTTCCCAACAAGAGGTGAGAAAGGATCTGCCCTTCAACAGATTGCTTGACACTAGCCACCACTGAAGGGACTGCTGAGCCCGGGGAGACAGCAAACAAGACTGATCCAATGACAGCGGACACTTGTCCCAAGTCGCTAGAAGATGGAGCTGAAGCGTCCTCATGTGAAACTGGGTAAAAGGGACTGCCTCGAAGGAAGCCACCATCAGACCTACCGGTCTCATCCCTAGCCGGATAGATGTGCGAGGATTGGAAAGCAGAAGCCGAACCAAATCTTGGAACAGAAGAATCTTGGGCTGAGGAAGGAACACCCTGGCCTGAAAGGCATCCAGAGTCATGCCCATAAACGAAACCTCCCTGGACGGGGAGAGGGAGGACTTGGAATAGTTGATCACCCAACCGAACCTCTCCAGCGTGGATACCACCACTCTGGTGTCTAACTCCGCTTGGCTGAGAGAGGAAGCCAAAATGAGAAGGTCTTCCAGGTATGGTACAATGCGAATGCACTGGACTCTGAGGAGGGCCATCACCCCCACCAATACCTTGGTGAACACCCTCGGAGCCAAGGTAAGCCCGAATGGAAGGGCCACAAACTGAAAATGCGGATCTTCCACCATGAACCTGAGTAATCTCTGGTGTGCCAGGAAGATAGGTACATGCAGATAAGCATCCCTGATGTCTATGGACGTCATGAAGTCCCCCTGACGAAGAGAATCGACGGCTGACCGCAAGGTTTCCATGCGAAACTTCCTGAAGCGGATAAACCGATTGAGGAGCTTCAGATCCAAAATGGGTCGAACGGAGCCGTCCTTCTTGGGCACCGTGAATAGATTGGAATAGAATCCCAATCCTTTCCGCGAAATGCACTGGGCAAATGACAGCCATGTCCAGCAGATAACTTACTGCCGCCCGGAGCCCCTGTGCGGCCAGTGGATCCGAAGGCACTCGAGACCTGAAGAATCTGTGAGGAATTCCAGCTTGTAACCGGAAGACACCACTTCCAGAATCCATTTGTCTGAGACCTCCTGGTCCCAGACCTGGAAGAAGTGCCGCAGTCGTCCCCCCACCCGCAAGGGTGAGGGCGCCCCCTCATTGCTGAGCTGGCTTAGCAGCGGGCTTGGGTTTCGAACTCCAATTGTGACCTGGACGGGCACAACCTCTGCCTCTACTCCAGGAATCACCTCTGAGGGTAGAGAAGGCCAAAACTCTGCCAGTTCTGGCACCACGAAAGGAAGGGTTAAAGGAGGCTGCCCCCCGAAAGAGAGGTAACTTCCCTCCTTTCGTGACAGAATCTAATCTTTCTCCAAAGAGCCGCAATCCCACAAAGGGAAGTGCTGTAAGCGACTTTTTGGCCACAAAATCAGCCGCCCACTGGCGCAACCATACCGACCGCCGAATAGCTACAAGCAAGGCCGAGGTTCTACCACACATGACCATGGTGTCATCCAAGGCGGCAAGCACAAAGGACATGAACAATTCACACCGCTTAAAGGCGGCAAACTCATCACTAGCCGGGTCAAACCTGGAGGTACTCAACAGGTCTCTAACCACAGACCTGGTAGCCACTGCCAAAAGCGCCGAAGCACAAACAGGCCGCAAGGCTGAACCAACACTAGCAAACGCGTGGCAAGCCATCTGATCAATGCGTTTATCCTCACCATCTTTGAGAGTGGTGGAGTCAGGAGAATGCAAAATAGAAGTATTGCATAATCCGAGCACCGGGGCATGCACCTCAGGAGGGGACGACTATCGTTTTACCACGTCCACCGGAAAGGGATACTTTTTATCCCAACCTTGAGGAATACCTGGAAGCCGAGTAGGCTTCTCCCATTCCTTAAGAATAATGCCATCAAAATGCTCCGGCGCGGCTGGAGACAAATGCTTTCGCTTAGCCGAGGCCTTTCTGGCAACAGAGCCAGAAATACATTTCTCAATATTAGCCAGTCTGGCACATACATCAGATTGCGAATCCCCACCTGTGACAACATCACTAGGGGTACGGATAAGGCAGGGTGGGGAAGGAGATGAGGCCGGGACCCCGGACCCAGACGCCTGGGCGACTGCTGCGTTATGGCCCGGTGAGCACAAGGTATGCAAACAAGTACATTATCCCCCGCAAGGGATGCCCCACAACCCACACACTGCCGGGGTTGCCCCGAGGGGAGCGCAAGCCCGGTATCCTGAGAAGCCTCCATATGGTGATTTTAATGTAGTCGCAATGACCAGAGGGATTTACGCTATTAAGCTACCCGGGATGCCCCTTCAGGTCCAAAGTGGGAGGATTTATTTATTTATTTTTTTTAATTTTTTTTTTTTTTTTTTGGGAACCCTAAATTAAACTCTAAGGGACCCTAGGACCGGGAGAATTCCCTCTTTAAACTTCAAAATAAGGGATCCCACCGCAGCAAAGCAGCGACCGTCAACCCTCACAGCAGCAAGGGAATGAGAGGGAGAGCAGCAAAGCAGGCAGCGAGGCCAGGAAGAGTGCTTGAGAGAAGCCGACCTCGAGAGGGGGGTGGACGAGCCACAACAAGCACTTGTTGAAAAGTGAAACTGGCCCAGCAACAACGGCCGCAAAACCCCTGTTCAGAGTGACAAATTTTGAATGTACCATTCTGCTTTTACAAGAGAGATCTGCGCTGGTCTGCCCTGAGCTAACCTGTGCTGGAATAACAGTGTATTGCTATTGCAATTCTCCTGATGTGTGCAGATGCCTTTACCCACGGCAGGAAAAGAAAACCACAAACAAATAGGACCTTTTGGAAAAGATTATACGAGTTTTAAATATTGGCCAATTTTGTGATACAGCTTCTATAGAGAAGTCCTTCAGACAACTTCACTACAGAAGTCAGGTTACATGCCAGGGCCCCGTCCGGACAGACCACGTGATCAAAGTGCCCTCCTCCATCTGATGATCAGGGCCCTCCAGCCCAGCCGCATATCCACGACTGGCAATCTCCCTCCTGCAGATCCCCTGCCTGTTCCCCCGCCTACTTTCCTCTACGGTTGCCGATTTCCCGCCCTCCCGCATCGGCTTTGATCACCCTCCCACCCAGCCTCCCGCCGATGTACTCCAGGCCACTGGCTGATGGCTCCCCCAGCCAATGGTATGGGGGGGGGGGGGGGTAAACAGAGGTGTGTGTGTGGGGGGGGGGGGGAGTTTAGAGAGGATCAGCCACCCTAAAAACCAGCCAGCTTATAACAGCTGGGGCACACCGATTTGAGAACCCCCCCAGGAACCCCACAAACACACCTTTTTGGGGTCCCATGGCACATTAGGGTCGATTCAAAGAAACATGTAACAGCTTGGATTTGGGTGCCGATCATCCTATTTTTCCCGTACGCTCGTGCGTTCGTATGAACTTGCGAGTGATTCTATAAGCAAATATGTTTCTATCCTAAAATGTACGTCCGTTCGTATGGCAGTTCGGGAATCAGACCTATGTCAGTTTCCATCCTGAATTTTCCGTTTCATTTCTCAGGTTGCAACATTGGTTTTGCCCTTTTTCCTTTTTTGTCTGGACGTAAATCCTTCTGATCTTTCGCCTGCGCACTACAAACTTACCTCATTAAAGTGCATTCTAAATATTTGGTCTTTTATTTTTCTTTATTTCATTCATTTTGTAGTAACCAACCATTAATGAATGCATTTGCATAAGTAAATCTTACTTTGTTTAATTTTTAGTTAACTTGCATTTTTTACTTGTGGATTTAATTTTAATATTTTGGCTTCAAATGGTACAACTTAAAATTTTGTGTGTGGTTACCCACACCCTCTACATACAGATTGCTCTCAAATATAAAAAAAAACCCAGCAACTTCTGCATGTTATGAGTCTAGAAACAGCCAAGATGGCGGCTCAGGTATTCTCGGGCAGCCTGCAAACAGAAAGGGCCTTGTGACTGTGTTGCTCTGCATTCTTTGATTTCTGACCTTTCCGTGCCCCCAGCTCTGCTGTGTCTGTGCAAAATACAGCAGTAACCCACATCCTGCACTTTATCCCGCTCTCCTCTCCTCAGTAAGTGTGATGCATCTGACCAAAGATGTGCTTAAATAATTAAACAAAGCAAAGGTAAACAACTACACCAATAAATGCAATCTAAAAATATTATTCTAGTACATCAATTTAAAAATAAATAACAAAGGACATAAGTTTCTTTAATTAACGCAAATATATTGCAAAATAAAGGTTTACATGCAAAGGACTAATTAAGGTCCACATTAAAATGCTTTTATAAGGCATACATGAAATGTATTGAATCAGGTATGCATTGCCATACAATTTATGGGCTCGGCCATGCTGATACATGCAGTTCATTGGAGCTCAAGATGCGCAGACTCCTCCACATAGCCAAAAAACCTGTTCAAGAACAGCAATCCGACTGCTAAAAGGTGTCGGCAGTGGCTTTCTTTTAAAACGTATTTAGAGGTTTGAAAACTGTTCTCTGAATCACACCTAAACACATTCGATTATCCTAAGTTTTACGTTTTGATCCTAAGTTTTAGGATTTGATCCTAAGTTTTAGGATTTGATCCTAAGTTTTAGGATTTGATCCTAAGTTTTACGTTTTGATCCTAAAATTTAGGAACGAACTTCCGATGATCGTAAGAGCATATACGCATTCGTACGTAGGCTCGTGCGAGTCGGAAATGGCCAAAAAAACATGAAAAAATGACTAACACCCACCCAAACTTACGATTCTCGATCCGAAATCAATTAACTTTTGCTCTTTGAATCGAGGGGATTATCTACACTTCTATCTGAGGCACCCAGCCATTTCGATAGACTGAGCAGGGGAGCACACCACAGGCCACAGGGAGAGCGGAGATGTACCGAGAATGCTGCATGGGACCCCAGAGTGTCTGTGTGAGTTTCACACAGCGGGGCTAAAAATCTAAAAATACGATGCCCCATGGGTTGCAAGTCAAACAGCTGACTTTTAGGGGATATTTTAGACTGCATGGCTGGCCAGAAAGGTGGATGTTCCTCTTCAAACACCATGGCTGACTATCCCTCCGTGTGATCCCCCAGATAGCCTGCAAACCCCTCACTTTTCCGCCAGCCACAGCTCTGCAGATAGACCAGGGGTGTGGCTGCCCCGCTACAATATGGAATCCAAAAGAATGGCACAAAATACTGAATAGAGGAGCGCCCACGCAATGGCAGAAGTGTGAATCGTGTGGGCGATGTAGGGGTTTTCACACAGCTGGGCCCCTTAAATTGGGATGGCTCTGGGGCAAGAACCAATCACCAGGATAGTGAAAACACTGGTGATTGGTCCATTTTAAAGAAGACCAAAACCCATCTTAGCTGGCACTGTAGTATAAGCACTTATCCCTGGGGCATCCCGCTGTTTAAAACCCTCAGGGATCTTCTGTATACTCCCCTCCCATGTGATCCCCATAGTGCATGTGCAGGTCACGGCCCCATCCCTTGCTTTCCTCAGTGGATGAGCGTGCAGGAGCTCAGCTATTCAGACAGGCTGGGTGCAGGAGTACAAATCTCAGCCGGAGGAAATCGGGGATGATGTCCACTCCACTCCACATGCTTTGTGGACAATGAGAGGTCTATGCCATGCATTAAAGTAGACCAATATTTATAAGACTCCAGGGATGCCCGATTTCCTTTCCTTGGGGCATCCTGATTAGGGATTTGTGAATGGCCAGCATGGATATGCCCCCACTCAAGATCATCGTGGATGCAGCCATCTGCACACTCAGTTTCATTCAGGCCTTATCAGATGAGGCCTCTCGACGGCTAAGAGAAGCCGAATGGAGCCAAGTGTACTGACTGTGCATCTGTGCATGCACCATTGGGTCCGCAGTTATGTAATTATTACAGGTGAATTGGTAGTTTTCATATAGCAGGTCATCCCAAATCGTCATGCCCCAGGGGCAAGTACCAAAACCCAGGATAGTCAAATTCCAGGTTTTGGTGCAATTTAATATGTGTGGTGAGTATACCGGTGATCCCAGGGGGTTTCACATAGCAGGGCATGTGACGTGACACAAGGGGCCCCCTGGAGCTGGCCCTGACAGAGGCCCTCAGGGCCACTACAGGTAGCCCCACACACACCTCTATTAGGTTCTTAAAAGAGAATTAAATTGGGTTAAATTATTCACCCACTCTGCTTGTCCCATGTAACCACATGACCCAGGAAAGTGGTAGAGCAGAGTATTAGGTTACATTTTAAAGCGGTCCTTCACTTTAAATAAGAGCCTATCTTGTATGTTTCCCCACCCTGTACATACAGATTGCTCACATTAAAAATCATCCTACCTGCATCTACTGCATGTTATGAGCCTTTAAACATTCAAGATGGCGGCTCATGGGACATCAGGCAGCCTGCAAACAGGAAGTGCATTCTGACAGTGCTGCTCTGCATTCTGGGATTGCTAACCTTTTCCTGACCCCAGCTCTGCTCTGTGTGAGCAAAGCACAGCTATAACCCGCCCCCTGTACTTTATCCCACTTTCCTCTCCTAAGTAAGTGTGATGCTTCTGAGTCAAGATGGTGGCACCCGTATCTTAAAGTCCTGAACAGAGTTGCAGCCCAGTGGGGGAAAGAATAATAAGTGACTAAAAACTTAAAATATATTAATTTTAGATGCTGGGGAATCGTTTTTTAAGGGTTTGGGCTTTTCATTAAATCATGGTGAAGGTCCGGTTTAAGGTTAATTTTTTAAGAGACTTAGTAATGGGCGGGCATCTCAAATCTTCTGCCAGCTCGCTCATGCAAAGAAACGGTACTGATTAGTTCATTTACTATCTACCTATCTCTATCTACCTGAAGTTTTGCTGTGATACGAAATAGTGAGCTAGTTATTTGGGATCTCCTAGCAATTACATGCGAGAGTGGTGTCATGCTGTTAGATCCAATGGGTCAAAAGTCATAACTGTATATAAGGTATGAATATCATGGATATAATCTAGAGTAGAGGTGGGAAACTCTTTAGCAAGATTGTAGTTTAGTTTCCACATTTTGGCTGTGAAATCTATGACAACTGCAGCAGTTGTTAGGAGATTCCCTAGATATCCATAGAATGGGGCTGATAACTTCATAATCTGCAAAAGGAAGAGGACATGACGTACAATAATACAATTCTGTGAAACTCACCTGTAGAATTGTTTTTGGATACATCCAGTCCAGGTCGTCCCAATATCCTTACAGATGGGTGTTCGCCCCTAGGGGACGCTTGAGTGCAAGATCAAAGATGTTGCTCCTCATGGCCCCCTATAAAGGCAGGTGTCCCTCTATCATTCCCCAGTGGTTAAAAAGCAGTAGTCAAAAAAAGAGGACAGGCTGGGAGGCCTAAGAAACCATGTTACTTCACATAGCTTCAGCTTGTACTCTCTCTAAGCAAAAGATTAGAACAACAGTGTCCAATGAAGAAAAAATGGTTGATCACCATAACAGGCAAACAGGACATAATAAACACAAGGCGGGGTGGGATGACCTGGACTGGATGTATCAAAAAACAATTCTACAGGTGAGTTTCACAGAATTTTATTTTTCCCTACATCCAGTCCAGGTCGTCCCAATATCCTTACAGATGGGACATCCAAAAGCAGTGTCCATATGGGCGGGATCCCCACTGCGGAACAGCATGTAGTTCATTTCACTACCGCCTGAAGCACCTTTCGGACAAAAACAGCGTCAGCTGAGGCCCTGACATCCACCTTGTAAAACTTTATAAAAGTATGAACTGAAGACCAAGTTGCGGCCTTACAAACTTGTTCCACCGATGCCTGGTGCTGAAAAGCCCAAGAGGCACCAATAGTTCTGGTAGAATGAGCTGTGATCCGAAAAGGGGGTTCCTTTCCCCTGGCAGAGTATGCTTGCACCACCACCTGTCTGATCCACTTACTGAGAGTGGACTTGGCTGGTGGCAAACCTTTCCTAGAGCCCTCTGTTAGGACAAAGAGCAAATCCGACTTCCTGAAGGATTCAGTCGCAGCCAGGTAATACTTTATGGCTCTGACCACATCCAAGGCATGGAGGGTCCTTTCTTTGGAATTAGTCGGTGCTGGACACAAGGAAGGTAAGAAAACTTCCTCATTAAGGTGAAAGGGAGAAACGACCTTAGGCAAAAAATCAGGTTTAAAGCGGAAAACCACCTTATCCCTGTGCAGTTCAAAGTAAGGTGGTTTCATACAAAGCGCGGCCAGCTCTGATACACGACGCACCGAGGTGATCGCTACCAAAAAGACCACTTTGAGGGTCAACTTAGACAAAGCAGCATCGCACAATGGCTCGAAGGGAGGACCCTGAAGAGCAGATAACACCAAGTTCAAGTCCCACACAGGTAATACTCACTTACGCGGCGGTCGTACATGGGTAACTCCCTGGAAGAAAGTCTTGATCAACCTATGGTTGGCAATGGATCTCTGGAAAAAAAATGGCTAAGGCCGAGACCTAACCCTTGAGGGTGCTCAGCTGAGGACCCAAGTCTAAGCCGTGTTGTAAAAACTCCAGAATCCTAGAAATAGAAAATATGTGGCAAGGTAGACTCTTGGTCTCGCACCAAGCAATATAGGCGTGCCAAACTCTGTAGTATATCATGGAAGAAGATTTCTTCCGGGCCTGAATCATTGTCTGCACAACCGTGGCTGATAACCCCTTCTCCGTCAGGATTGAGGTTTCAATAGCCAGGCTGTCAAAGCCAGAGTCTGTAAATTGGGGTGCCGCAGCGACCCCTGTGTGAGAAGCCCTGGGTCGTCGGGCATGATGTAGTGATCTATTGACATCTGAACTATGTCTGCAAACCAAATCCTTCTTGGCCAGCGAGGAGCCACCAGGATGGCCGGTACCCCTTCCTGAGCTATCTTGGGCAGCACTCTGGCCAGGAGTGGAAACAGAGGGAATGCATACAGAAATTTGAACTCCGTCCAAGAAATCGCCAGAGCGTCTGTTGCAATGGCCAGAGGATCTCTTGAAAGGGAGACGAACCTTGGAAGCTTGCGATTGTGTCTGGACGCAAACAGATCCATGCAAATCTGACCCCAGCGGAGACACAGAGTGTGAAAGGTCTTGCTGCTGAGAGACCATTCCGCCAGGCGCAAGGCGCTCCTGTTCAGGGAGTCTGCCTCCTGGTTTTCTACCCCGGGGATGTAGACCGCCGAGATGCAGGGAATATTCTCCTCTGCCCATGTCAGAATCTGGGTTACCTCCTTGAGGGATCTCTTGCTCCGAGTCCCGCCCTGGTGATTGATGTAGGCGACAGCCGTCTGATTGTCCGAGCGAACCTGGATCGCACAATCCCTTAAATGGGGAGTCAAGCGTATAAGCACCAACCGGATCGCTCTCAGCTCCAAGAGATTTATGGGTAGGCAGTTCTCCTGCAGACCCCACCGACCCTGGATCTTCTGGGACTGCCAGACGTCACCCCAGCCTGTCAGACTGGCATCCGTGGTAACTATCTCCCAATGGGGAGTCAAAAAGGACTTGCCCACCAGCAGGTTCCGGGAGTTCAACCACCACAAGAGGGACTGCCTGGTCAGGGGGGACAGCGAAAAGTCGTGTTCCAGGGACTCCTGAGTCTGATTCCAGCCAGTCAGCAGGTTCAATTGAAGAGCTCTCATGTGAAATTGGGCGAAGGGCACTGCCTCGAAGCAGGACACCATTAGGCCCACCAATCTCCCCAGACATATCGACGGCTGCTGACAAGACAGCAAGGCCTGCACCTGAGTCTGGATACCCAAAACCTTCTGCTGTGACAGGAAAACCTTGACCTGAGCGGTGTCTATCGTCATTCCCAGGAAGGATCTCACTGTTGCGGGAGTGACAAAGGACTTGGGGTAATTGATTACCCAGCCGAAGGCCTCCAGGGTTGACAACACTGTCCGAGTATCACTCTCGGTCTGCTGAAGGGACTGGGCCGCAATCAGCAAGTCGTCCAGATAGGGTAACACACGAATGCCCTGGCTCCTCAGGATAGCCATGATGCCCGCCAGCACCTTGGTGAACACACGGGGGGCTGAGGATATCCCAAATGGATGTGCTACAAACTGGTAATGCTGAGCCTCCAGAGCAAACCTCAGGAACTTCTGATGTCCCTGGAAAATCGGGATGTGCAGATAAGCATCCCTGATGTCCACCGTGGTCAAGGGATCTCACCACCGACCATAATGTTTCCATGTGGAAATGTCTGACTCTTACAAACCTGTTGAGACCCTTCAGGTCCAGGATAGGCCTTAGTGTTCCGTCCTATTTGGGAAGCGTGAATAGGTAAAATCCCCGACCCTGTTCCTGCCTAGGTAAAGGGCAAATCACACCTATCCGCAGGAGGTGTTGCACAGCCGCTCTCAAGGCTTGAGCTTTTAACAGGTTTCGGGATATCCTGGAATGGAGGAATTTTGTGGGCAGTCTGGCTGCCAGCTCTATCTTGTAACCGGAGGACACTACCTCCTGAATCCACCGATCCAAGACGTTCCGCCTCCAGATCCGGGCAAACAGCAGAAGCCGTCCCCCCACCTGGATGGGTGAGGGTGCCCCCTCATGCCTGAGAAGGCTTGGTGGGGGGCTCAGATTTAGCTACCCAGGAAGGATTGGGTCGGAAATGAAGGACCTCTTCCTCCTAGAAAGGAACGAAAGGAAGAGGGGTTCCGAAAGGACCGAGCAGGCTTCCTTCTCTGAGGAAGTCTACCATCCTTGATCAAAAGGTTTCCCACACAGTCTGTTCCCCACAAAAGGGATACTCGTGAGAGACTTCTTGGCAGCCGCGTGAGCCGACCACTGCCGCAGCCAAAGCAAACGGCGGAGCGCAACAAGCAAAGCTGAAATCCTGGCACCGAGCCGGACCACATCATCCAGCAGTTACAACAAAGCCAATGAAATCCAAGCAAGCCTTGAGGTCCTTATACTCCTCACCTCGCCTGCGAGCCTTAGCTCTATCCACAAGGTGTCTCACCTTCGTTCTGTTGGCTAGTGAGACAATCGCCGAGGCGCACACAGGGCGAAAGAGGGCACCAGCAAAGGTGAACACATGGCAGACCAGCTAAACCATGGGCTTGTCAGCAGGGTCACGGCATAACAGTAGTGTTGGACAAGCCTGACACGGGAGGATCCACCTCGGGAGGGTGAGACCATAGCCGAACTAACTCATCAGGGAAGGGAATACCGCCTATCCAGGCCCTTAGGGACTGATGGTAACTTGTTAGGCCTTTCCCATTCCTTAAGGATCATGTAAGAAAAATGGGCCTGCTTAGGGAAGACCCGCCTTTGCCTCTCGGGCCTAAACAAATCTCCCTGCTTCCTCTTAGCCGCTCTGGGAGGAACAATGTGTGGTGTATCAAACACTGAGGAAAGCAATTTCTCCATATCATTCGAGAGCCATGAGTCCGCGTCCCAGGAACAATCGGACATACTGTCATTGTCAGCAGAATAATCCACTGTGGAACGTGAATCATCAGGCAACTCACATTCCTCCGCAGAGCCCAGACCATCAAAAAGATCATCATCATCCGAGTAAATGGGCTCCAGATGCCACTTCTTACTCAAGGCCTTCTTAGGGGCCGACAGAGAGATCCGTCTCTCGTGAGATATATATATTGGTTCCCCCTCAGGCTCACCATAAGCCTGTGGCCGGCTACCTCTTAGTATAAGGTCTGCAGCCCAGAGCCTAAGCTCTGCCGAACACCAACAGACCCCGGCGTTCACCCTACTGTCACGAATCCTGTAGCAGCCAGAGGCTGGGAGGCAGGAGTGGGTCAGGAGGGATCCATGGAAATAGGGTCCGTAGCGGCCGACGGGCTAGGTGGCCCCGCTCTGCTGCCATTATCTGAGAGAGAGTGCCAACGATCTGATGCAGCCAATGAACAACTGGGGAATGATAGAGGGACACCTGCCTTTATAGGGGGCGGGAGGAGCGACATCTTTGATCATGCAGTCAAGCGTCCCCTAAGGGCGAACACCCATCTGTAAGGATATTGGGACGACCTGGACTGGATGTAGGGAAAAGAGCATTTAAAGCAGACTCCTAGTCAAAACGGACTTTAGTTTCCTTTTAAAGTCACTCCCAGGGATCCAGATTTGAGATTCCTCTAGATCCTCAGAAGCCAAAATAAGGCATGAAACTCTGTATAATGTTGGACCAACCATAGACGTGCACTGCAAAGTACTATGTCTCCCATTTGAGGAGATGCAGCTGCTTCCTGTCCCTATTGGATGGAGCTCCAATAGGAGCTCACTGATGGTGTGAGGGGGTAGATGAGGTTTGTTTAGTGTCCATGCAGACCACGACTCTGGCACAGAGGTCTGCGTTAATATGCTACAAAAGCCCAAACTTGAGCAGTGAAAAGTACAGATCACCTAGGCACAAAGACGGGCTTCCCTAATAAGCAACATCCATCAGTAATGCCGGCTCCAGGTAATTAAATCCTACATCTTCTGTGGGGATCACCCCACTGCCTCCTCACTCACAGTAGTTCTTGCTGCTTTGCACTCATACTTTAAATGGACCAAGAGGCTCCATGCTCTGTGCACGTGTCCGCCCACAGTTCGGGGAAGAAGATCCCCGATAGCAACACCCAGCACCAGAATCACTAGTGATTAGTGCTGGATTCCAGGGGAGGTAAGGTTGTAACCTCGCCCCTCACCTCCAGTGCCAGAGGGAGGTGGATTATTCTTTGACTCGACATCCACTTTAAATCCCAGTTCCAGGAGAATGGCACAAAAACCCTGAAAATAAATGCACATGACGCCCAGATTTGATTGGACTTAAGAGGTTATCTTACCTGTACAAAGGAATCGCCATGTTGTAAAAGTGAGCAGGAACATTGTATATGTACATTTGTATGGTAAAAAGGCATACTAAGCATACCTAAGACTGCTGGTCAAGTGCAGCGGAGATCACAGACTATTATCCATCTTACATTGGACACAATTCTTTCTTAAAGCAAACCTGTTGGATAGGGGCCACAGTACATAGGACTATAGATACAATGATACCAAGCATTAATCCACCTCATAATGCTTCAGACACAATGACAATGTTTCTTTTTGTTTGCTTAGATGATAATAGCAGTCATGTCCAGAATCAGCACCTAGAAAACAGGGGCAGGTGTTGGGGCTCACTTTACAGGCAAAGGGAGACAGGGTGAAAAGGTCACTCGGAAGTGTTACACACTGTGTGTTTCTACAGCAATAGCCATAGACCATCCTGCAGCACCTGCAGTTTCTGGCCACGTGTCCCCAGCAGCACCAGTATCGGGATCAAGGCTGAGGAAGTGGAGGAGTTTGTGGCCAGGAGGAAGCGACGGCGCTGGCAGGACCACAGTGGAAAATGCATTGGTGACAGCAGGACCTGGCAAAGACGGTGCCACCAGGGGGATCATGGTGCAGGAGGTAGCTCTTTTACAGCAATTTGCTGCTCATAGACATCGATGGGCTGCATTTCACTCGCATTGTAAGGGACAGTGCTACACAGTGCCTAGGTGTGAACAAGCTTACAAACTGCAATGAGCAGGACTTCTTCCCCGGCATTCATTGCAATCAAGTATTTCTACTCCAATACAACGAAAATGGGGAGGTGTAAAAGGGGACTTATACCTATGGGCTCTTGCTTTTTTTTTGGTAGCTCATGGGGCATGTTCCCCTCAACCTACACATATTCCTGAGGGTCCTCTTTCTCAAGGATCTGCATTCTCTTGACCTAATAACTTATGGGGCTTATGGGGGGTATGCTCGCACTAGTCTTGTTACTGGTGCAGGGTGGAGATATGCTTCTTTTACTGTTTTGGGTAGCATTTTTGTTCACACACTTTATATTCAGTTTGTGATTTAGGGTTAGTGCACAGTCAGCCCACAAAGATGCCCATTGAGACTTGATTTCCCAAGGGCCCACATAACCCTAGAGCCGGCCCTGAAGACAGTACAGCACATCTCATAATGCAGGGGAACACAGATCATGGGCATGACATGTGCTGAGATTCCACTTTTTTGACAGGTTAATAGCTACCTGTGTATGGAAATATCTATTAGCCTGTGTGTAAGGACCCCAAAGAGGCCATCTATTCTTTATATTACCAGGGATTACATTTAGCAGTTGGTTTGGCATAAATAAATGCATAACTACCCACAAAGTCAACCATGCCCTAGATAAAATACGTATAGAAACGGACTGGTTAAGCTATACAGCAGCTTTTACGTCTTCTGAACACCCTCCACAGCTAAATTTAAAATACGGAATAAGAATTTGGTACAAGATTACATCAAAGCAGTGAATTCCGAGTTAGATGCCAACCAAACCCCCTTAAAGCAGATCAAAAACAGGTGGCAGAGGGCTGGAGGCTAAAACAGCTACATAACCCCCCGAATATAAACTAGTTATGTGTTGGTAATTCCTCTAGTCTAATGAAGAGCCCCCTCCCAAAGAAGTTCAGCAGCAGTGTGTGGAGTAGAGGTTATACAGGCTAGCCACATAACTATCAGAGATCTTTCGGCAATCTTCACTGACTGCACAGTGCTATGGAGAAAAGTGGAGATTTTCTGCCGGATTCTAAGTAGTTTCTAGTGGGTTTTAAGCAGGCATTCCATTATGGCTTTTGCTGCAGGAATATGTGGGGTTGGGTATGCTTTATTGTAGGACTGCTACTGGCAAAGTGGAATGTCTACTGCTAAATAACAATTTGTGTAATAAATAGTTGTATAAGCCAAATAAATTCTTACAACCCCCCCCCCCCCAATACCAAAAAATAGCACTCACCTGTCCATTGGCCAAAATCTTTTTCAGTTCTGCAGAAGAAGCCTTTAAGCTGGAAAAAAATTACAGCATATAAGATTAAAGTGGACCAATCCCATCTGGGGTGGCCCCAGAACCACCCAATTCCCTCTCCCCCGGACATCCTGATTTGGTATGCCCCGATTTGTGAAAACCTCTGATTTCCCAGTAAAACCTACCTTATCGCCAATCCAATGGCGCATGCGTGGGCTGCAGACGCACTATGCTATAACGTGCCCGCGTCAGGCATTTCTGAATGCCCGGCTCGGGCACGCCCCCTAGCTTGGCTTCATTCAGCCCTTTGCCGATTCTTGGCCGCAAGGGCCAAATGGAGCCTAGAGCACTGGCAGGCTATGTGTCCTAGGATCATGAAAAATTGTTTTTCTGGGTGTTCTGTGGGGTTTCTGTCGGGGAGGACAAGTTAGTCTAAATTATAGGTTTTGGTCCATTTTAAGGCAAACATCAGACAACCCAGAATCTCTACAAGTTGCATTAAAGAAAAGGCCACTTTGGATGTTTCTATCAAACCTCAGATCAGACCTGCCATAAGCCCCAGTGTGTGGTTCTCCTGCATGTTTGGCCTTATTCCCAGTAGCTATCCTCATACTCATTTGATGTATTTCTTTCTTTATTTATTGTGTGTGGCATAAAGATTTTCAATGCCCCTATGCTTGGCCTTTAAAGAGTTGGGTGTACTAGACTGTACATAGCTGTTCACCACTGGATTTACATCTATACCACACAAAGGAAGTGATTTCCAGACATGCCCCCTCTCCACAGCAAGACCTTCACTTTGGTACTTGTGTTTCCTTTTGCTGCTTCTGGATGCTCTAGAACCATAAATATGGAAACAAAATGGTTTGCTCAAATGTTCAGTTCACCTATTCTGTATCTAATACTGCCAGCATAGAGCATCCTAAATCTTCTGTAAGGCATGGACATGTGACCAGTGGAAACCAAATCGGCTGCAATTGCTAGAACATGGAAGTAGTATTAATATGCCTGTAATCTTGCTTTCCCAACTGTGCTATGCACAAGGCAAGTCTGTAGGAATCAATCTCACAATTCTGTGCTGGTGACACCCATTTCTTGTAATCAAATGGGATGAGATCAAATCCCCCACTGCAGTAGCAGTAAGTAAAAGAGCCTTAAAGGTTGAACAAAACTCCTATTTCTCAGTTCTAGTCTATTACCGGTCTTAGGAGCACCATGATTTACAAATGCTCGACAGGGTGAAACCCCCTGGTAACCTGTATACTCGCCTCAATCCCACAGTGAATGGCAGCATCCCTGCTCTAAATGCTTATTAACAAGGGCGCATGAGATGGAGGGAGTAGGGAGCCTGCAGAGAGCAGCAAAGATTTGCCTTGTTCATCACTTGCATGGAAAACCATAGGGGTTCACTTTGGGGGGTATCCCAAATCAGGATGCACCTAGGGAAATCTCTTGAACAGAACCAACTCATTTAAATGATCGTTGGTTCACTTTAAAAGTGTATCTCTTGTCACTAGGGAGTACTTGGCGTAAAAAGTTTGGGAACCACTGTGTTATAGGCATGTTTGTTCGGCATCCTGCATATACCTACCTATTGCTGGCCACATTGTCTGAAATGGAAGAGCTGCAGTTACTAGAGGATCCTGCTCTGGTATTCACCTGCAAAATGAGAGATCTATATTAAAAGAAAAGTAAAAGAAAAAAAAATACAATTCTGTGTTTACTCATCTGTAGAATTGTTATTATGAGTATACAGTACGTCCTGCTCCAGATAAGATTCTTTACTCTTGGGTATTACTCCGCCAGATGGCACTGGACTGCAGAGACCGCAAAATTGGCTTCTCCCGGCCCCTCAAATACCCGGGACCTCCCACAAATCCCCAGTATTGAAAGGCAGTTAACAAGAAGCCGGGAGAAAGATAACAGAACCAACTAGCAACTGTAAAACAATGATAACAATCACCATACAGGGGATCCAAGGATAATGAAAACCAAGGGTGGGGTGGAGCAGGATGTACTATATACTCATAATAACAATTCTACAGGTGAGTAATCACAGAATTGTGTTATTCTTAGTATACAGTACGTCCTACTCCGGATAAGATTCTTTACTCTTGGGACATCCAATAGCAGTGTCCATAAAGTAGGGTGGGATCCCAAAAGGTAACAGCAGACAGGTCATACCACTGCCGCCTGCAGAACCTTGCGGCCAAAAGCAGCATCAGCTGAGGCTCTAACATCAACCTTGTAAAACGTTGAAAAGGTATGAACAGAAGACCAAGTAGCGGCCTTACAAACTTGTTCAACAGAAGCCTGGTGATGAAAAGCCCAAGAGGCACCAATAGCACGAGTAGAATGAGCAGTAAGGTGGAAGGGAGGATTCTTCCCCTTAGCAGAGTAGGCCTGAATGATAGCCACCAAAAAGACAACCTTGAGAGTAAGAATGGCCAAAGCAGCCTCCTGCATAGGTTCAAAGGGAGCACCCTGCAATGCAGACAGGACCAAGTTCAAATCCCAAACAGGCAACATAGGCTTACGTGGGGGACGCACATGAGTAACCCCCTGGAAAAAAAGTCCTGATCAGAGAATGCTGAGCAAAAGACCTCTGGAAGAAAACAGCCAGAGCAGAGACATGACCCTTCAGAGTACTGAGTTGAAGCCCCAGATCCAAACCATGCTGTAGGAACTCCAGGATCCTGGGAATAGAGAGCACACAACAGGGAAGAGACCTAGACTCACACCAGTCAATGCAGGCAAGCCAAACCCTATAGTAAATAGAAGAAGAAGACTTCTTCCTAGCCTTTATCATGGTATCAACAACAGGCAGACAGCCCCTTTTCCATCAAGATGGAGGTTTCAGCACCCAGGCCGTCAAAGCCAGAGTTTGTAAATTGGGATGGCGTAAATGACCCTGAGTGAGCAGGTCTGGCACCCTGGGCAGAGCATACTGATCTAATTCCAGCTGCACTACGTCTGCGAACCACACTCTTCTTGGCCACCTGGGAGCCACCAGGATAGCTGGCACCCCCTCCTGAGCAATCTTGCGCAGAACCCTGCCAAACAGGGGGAAAGGGGGAAAAACATACAGAAGCTGAAAGTCCTGCCATGACATTGCTAGAGCATCCGTGGCCAAGGCCAGAGGATCCTGGGACAGGGAGACAAAAGCCGGGAGCTTGTGATTGTGACGGGACACAAACAGATCCACATCTGGTTGACCCCAACGGTGACACAGATAGTGAAACACCCTGTCGCAGAGGGACCATTTTCCCAGGCGAGGGGTCCCCCTGCTCAGAGAATCTGCCTGCAGATTCTCCACCCCCGGAATGTACACAGCCGATATGCAGGGAACATTGTCCTCCGCCCAGGACAGGATCAAAGATACTTCCTTGAGGGCCCCCTTGCTCCGGGTCCCTCCCTGATGATTGATATAGGCAACCGCCGTCTGGTTGTCTGAGCGTACCTGAACAGGCCGGCCCCGAAGGTGCTGGGTCAAATGAGCCAGAACCAACCTGATCGTCCTCAATTCCAGAATGTTGATGGGTGTGTGGGCCTCCCGAGGGCCCCAGCGCCCTTGGAACTGTAGGGTCTTCCAGAAGCCCCCCCAACCTGTCAGACTGGCATCCGTGGTGACCGTCTCCCAGCAGGGGGCCAGAAAGGATCTGCCCGCCAACAGGTTCCTGGAATCCAGCCACCACGAGAGAGACCTCCTGGCTAGGGGGGACAGCACAAGGACCTGGTCCAGGGACGCAGGATCCTTGTCCCAAACTGACAAGAGGTAGATTTACAGAGGCCTCATGTGAAACTGGGCATAAGGGACCGCCTCGAAGCATGACACCATCAGACCCACCAGCTGCATTCCCTGCCTGATGGAGGGATGAGGGCAAGATAGCAGGGACTGAACCTGCTCTAGCAGACTGTCCACCTTCTGCCGAGGAAGAAAAATCCTTGCCTGAACTGTATCCAGATTCATTCCCAGGAATGGCGTCACCAAGGAGGGAGACAGAGAAGACTTGGGATGGTTGATCACCCAGCCAAACGACTCCAGAGTGGACACTACTCGCTGAGTATCCAGCTCTGCCTGATGGAGGGACTGAGAAGTGATGAGAATGTCGTCCAAATAGGGCAGCACGCGAATGCCCTGAGACCTGAGCAGAGACATCACTCCTGCCAGCACCTTGGTAAACACTCTGGGAGCTGAAGTGAGACCGAAGGGCAATGCCACAAATTGGTAGTGCTGATCCTCCAGAGCGAACCTGAGGAATCTTTGATGACCTGGAAAAACAGGAATATGAAGGTAAGCATCCTTGATGTCCACAGAGGTCATGAAGTCCCCTGGACGCAGGCAACTGATAGCAGAGTGCAACGTTTCCATGCGAAAGCGCCTGCACCTGACAAATTTGTTGAGGATCTTCAAGTCCAGGATTGGCCTGACTGACCCATCTCTTTTGAGCACGGTGAAAAGGTTGGAATAGAACCCCTTGCCCCTTTCTCGTGAGGGGACCTGACAGATGACCCCCATCTCCAGAAGGCTTTGCACCGCCAGAATTAGAGCCTGAGCTGACGTGGGGTCCTGAGACATCCGGGATCTGATGAACCTTGGGGGCGGCCAGGCAGCAAACTCTACCTCCTGAATCCACCGGTCTGAGACATGAAGCCTCCAGACGTGAGCAAAATGCTGAAGCCGTCCCCCCACCCAGATGGGTGAGGGCACCCCTTCATGCCTGAGGGGGCTTGGGAGAAGACTTAGGCTTGGAGCCCCAGGATGAGCCAGGGCGTCCACGTCCTCTGCCCCTACCCCAGAAATCTCCTCGGGCCCCAGTAAAGGAGACCCCCCCTCCCCTGTCTGGATCCACGGTTGGGGGAAGAAAAGGAGCCTGGGCCCCGAAAGGGCCGAGACTGCCTCCTGCGCTGGGGTAACCTGCCTCCTTTAGCAAACAGGTCCAGGCGGTCCCCAAATAGGCGTAGTCCTTTGAAGGGAAAACCAGTGAGAGCCTTCTTGGCAGCGTTGTCAGCTGCCCACTGGCGCAGCCAAACCGAGTGGCGTATAGACACCAGCAGGGCAGAGGCTCTGCCACAAATCCTAATGGTATCATCCAAGGCAGAGAGGACATAAGTCACAAAAACCTCACAACGAGAGAGTGCATTAAACTCTTCACTAGACACATCATCAGGAGCACCATCCAGGACACTTCTAAGCAGGGTCCTAATAGCCACCGCTGTAATGGCAGAGGCACAAACCGGGCGCAGCGCCGTCCCCACACAGGCAAAGGCATGGGACGCCAGCTGATCAATATGCCGGTCCTCACTATTCCGCAGCGAGTCAGGGGAATGCATGACAGAGGTGTTATACAACCCTAGGACTGGGGCATCCACCTCTGGAGGGGATGACCAACGCTTCACCACATCAGCAGGAAAGGGATACCGCTTATCCCAACTCTTAGGGACTCCGGGGAGCCTGATAGGATAGTCCCATTCCTTGAGCACAAGATTATTAAAATGGGCTTGCTCAGGAAACTCTAAACGTGGCTTAGCAGTATGAAACAATTCCCCCTGCTGCCTAGGGACCACAACCGGGGGAGAGATAGACAGTACCTTAAAAATCTGAGCCAACAGCCTATCAGTATCATCTGGGGCCCAGGGGTTAGAGCCAGAATCATCATGACCCCTGGGCCTCTCATCAGATGACTCCGAGTCAGAGAATAACTCCCCTTCTTCCAAGGGGGTATAACCAGACACCAAAGAACTCTTCCGCCTCCATAGGGAAGAGAGTGACATCAGGTGTCAAATGCCGCTTCTTAGCAGAGGCCTTACGCGCCATGGTATTAGCAAGCAACTTCTCAACACTAGCCAGTCTAGCAGACACATCAGGCTGAGAATCCCCACTGGTATGCAGCTCAATGGGAGTCAAATTTAGGCTTGGGGGAGTTGGAGAAGCCATACGTGGCGCAGGCCCAGCCGCTGGTAAACCAGGCTGCAGCGCAAGCACCTGCTGGGCACAAGTTATACAGACCCGCACATTGTCAGCACTAGTAGGGGACACCCCACAAGCTACACACAGCCGGGCTTGTACCGAAGGAACCCCGAGCACAATATCCTGAGACGCCTCCATATGGTGATTATAGCGGCACAATAGGCCGATAGGGATTCGCGCTATAAGAGCAACCCGGGATGCCCCAATAGCCCGCTAGGGAAGTGGGAGTACAAAAAGAAGAGAGGGGGCCTGCACCACTCAAAATCTGAAGAAAGGTGCTGGCATAAACACACTCCCTCTGACAAGGAGGGTAATAATGCTATATTGAAAGTATGGTCCCCAGATTGACCTACTGTGTCTATGAGGTATGAGCCGCACACTTATAATAAAATATATATCCAATTTATTTTACAAAAATTAATTAGCGCATACATAAACAGACATACATTTAAAACCAACAAATTAAAAGGAGAAAGGATAAGTTAATGCTCTTAAATAAATCAATGAATTAGTTAGATAGATATAAAGGTTCCCTATGCCTATTGATAATAAATCCAACCCATTAATATATATATATATATATATATATATATATATATACAAAGTGCTAATGCTTAAGTAAACATAAAGTGTTCAAATGCTATAAAGTGACCAGTGCAGATGAAAAAACAACATATGCTGTATTAAACAGCTTGTGCTAATATTCAACAATTGAAAATACAGTGAACCAAAAATAGTGCAATATTTTAAGGCATAAATAATATGGGAACTAATGCCAAGAATTCATGTCACCATAAATACGAGCCTGTTAACCTTTAAACGCCCATTGACGCGTTGCGTAGTGTCGACCCCACTACTTCGCCAGGATGTGTCCCCTACGTTCCCCCACCTCGCCTTATAAATGCCATGTGTGTCTCCACTTCAGCGTAAGTGTACGCCCCTGACAGCGCGCCCCGTCCGGTTTCCCGTGAGGGCTGCGGCGTCCCGGCTTCCTCCTTCCGCCCCCTGGAGCGCATCAGGCCGGGGGTGACGTCAGGCCCGCGCGTGTGCCGGGCGACGTGGGCGCACTCCCCTGCAGTAGGAGACGCTCACATGATCCGGCACTGCGCGTCACGCACACCCTCCCCGCCAGCTGATGGAATAGGGACTGTCAGTTTAAAGGACGCCAGCCACGCAGCAGACAGAATCCAGAAAAAAATGGCGCCAAGTACACCTCAAGGGGCGGGCCGCGGAGACAGTGACGCGGAACGCGCCATCCGCAGGCCCTCCCCCGCCGAAGAGCGCGAAGCAGCACACGTGACAAGCAGCCAATGAAGTTGCAGCAGCGCCTGAGGTAATGCCGCCGCCAACCGCGAAACGCAGTGGAAGCGTGCGCGGCGGCATATTCAAACCGAAACCAGTGCAACCAAAATCAGTGCGGAGACTGAACAAGCAACAAGCACACCAACCAAGTGAAGCACCAACACTCACACCTCCCCCCCCCCCCCCCCGACAGCTACAAGGGAGAGCGAGGGAGGACAGCGGCCACTTAACGTAGGGCCCACTGATAGACAGGGGCAAGGGGCAAAAGTGCGGGAGGGGCATCCCATAAAGGCTCACCATATGCCTGTACCGCCTACCCTTTGGTGGGGGATTGCGGTGGAGCAGCGCTCCTAAGCACCTGAAAGCGGTTCTGCCTACCATCATCCGGACCAGCGCAGCCAAAGCTGGGAGGCACATAATAATGGAACGGGTGGGAATAGTCCTACAGGGCCGCAGGCTAAAAGCCCCGCTCACCTGCGAGAAGAGAGAGCCATCTTCTTGTCCTTCGCAGTCCAGACTGCAGAGAAATTCAGGGATTTGTGGGAGGTCCCTGGTATTTGAGGGGCCGGGAGGAGCCAATTTCGCGGTCTCAGCAGGCCAGCGCCATCTGGCGGAGTAATACCCAAGAGTAAAGAATCTTATCTGGAGCAGGACGTACTGTATACTAAGAATAACAGTTATACTGAACACTAAAGTGGACATACACCATTACTAAAATGGATGGGCAGTCAGCCCCTGTGAAAAAGGCTGCACCATTCAACAATTTTTGTTCAAAGAATTTGTCCAGGTCATTTTGGCCTTCATTTACTTTTCTGGACAACAAAATACTGTAGCCTGCAAAATATACTTACACACTAAGAATGGTATAAACTGGATGTGGCGTGCTAACGTGGCATGTAAGCTCCTTTACTATACATTAGGTTAAATAACACAATTCTAAGTCCTGAATTTACTGAATGGCAGTATGTCAAAGGAGCACTACTGTATCCTTAAAAAAGGTCCAATAATAAAATTCCATTATATGCTAAAGAGTAGGGGGTCACTTATAGACCCTGCATCAAAAAAACAGGCAAGTTGGTTTCATTTTGTTTTAATGGAGAAAAAAAATCTGGGGTTGACCAGTTGGGTCACCCATGGCGCAGGTGCAGCTCTCCTCCAATCAGCATCCATCTGCTGTATGTGGCCATGCTAGACATTCAGCAGTGAGCCCTGAGGGAGTGATGCTGCCACCGCCGCCGTGAGCTCGTTCCCGATGTGAGCATAAGTCCACTTTGCATTGATTCAACTTACCTTTTGTCCTCTGCAGCTGATGTGCTAGTCTAGTGATCAGCTACTCACCTAGTTGCTGGATCTGAACCAGTCATCCGGCGCCCGAACATTGGGTTGGGATTGACATGGTGTGGGGCTCCCGATCTGCCACCAGTCACAGAAGTGCTGCCACCCCCTTATTTTCATTGCAATGGAGGGGGTGTGCTGAGGCCTGACAAGCCCGCTCCATTAAAGTGAATGGAGAGGGAGCATGGTCACACCCCTTTGACTGATGTTGGGGGGATGTGAGCTGGCATAGAAGCAATGGTGAATGGAGTTTGCGGCCTTGCGGGTCGCGGTGGGGGCTCGAATCCAGCAAGCAGGTGAGCTGCCAACTGCAGGACTAGCGCCAATCAGCAGCTTGGGACAAAAGGTGAGTACTTATTTGTTTTTTTTATTAGGCTGCTAAATTAATTTAAATTAAATGACCTCTTTCCAGAGCCATACTGTGCTGGAATAACAGCTTATAACAACTGCAATTCTTCTGATGCACAGATATGCTTTTACCCACCATGCAATGCTTTGGGCAGATATTACGAAAGATTAATGCTGCTGTTCCGCACATGCTAACTCAGGAGAGGCATTAGAATGGAGTGAGGCAGTGCGCCCTCCCCATTCAAATAAATGAGAGCCATCTGCTGAATGAAGTAGTCACAGCAGGCAGCTCTCATTGCCTGCCCATGCACCGTTGGGGTGTGGAAAGGTGAGTTTTTATGGGCGAACTGGGGAGTTTCACACATCGGGTCATCCCAATTAGGGATGCTCTAGGGGCATGGAACACAACCCGGGAATGTCACATTTCTGGGTTTTGTTCTGCATTAAATGTTTGCCCTGGTGGCATCAGCGGTGGTTGACCCTCACTGCAGCACAATCAGGCGTCTCATATGTCATGCAATTTCCACACCAGAGAAACAAAAACTATAATCAAACATAATTAGTCCATGCTGCTATGTCTATGAGACCTGGGCATTGTACGGCCCTTTGATTGGCTCGGAACGTCCCGGGCTGAGCTGGCTGGCAGAGTCCCTCCGCTCGTGATTCAGCGTCCCTCCGCTCATGCTGCCTGCGAGGCACCCGTCAGTCCCTCTTCCCAGCGGGCCGACGCCTCCCGTACTGTACACAGGCGATAATTTAAGCAGCAGCCTTTTTGGCCGCTTGGCTCGACGGGTCTGGCGCGTTCTCCCGATCGGCTGCTGCTTAAGTGATCGTCTGTGTACAGTGTGGGACCCGCTGAGAAGAGGGATGGGCGGGCACCCGATAGTGAAGAAGAGTCCAGCCAGGGGAGGAGAAGGAGGGGCGGGAATTACAATTAATACAATACAACACAATTAATATTATGCAGAATTGAGTTCAGCCTTTTGGCCTGGCCCTCCACAATATTTTTAGTTTCTCATGGAAAAAATAATTGCCCACCCCTGGTCCATGATGAACTTAGCTCTGTTGGAAGACAATGTATTTGAAGAGGCAGAGCTTTCATAGGCGTTTCCTCTCTGGTTTACATGCATCATGTGACTTTTTTGGCCTCTCTACAAGGCAAATAAAACTTTGGCGATGCAATACATTTATAAAAATTGAATCTTCACTATAAGTATGTACATTTTGGTGGTTATATAGTACTTCGCACCTGTTGTCTCCTGGTTGAAGTATGGTGAGAATGTTGGCAAACTTTCTGTGTCGTATTGTTACAATTTTGTGTCCATGTATGGTATATTGTTTATTCTTTCTATGTATTGTTTAATTAGTTAAATTAGATTACCTTATTGCACAATTAGTTCATTAGATCAATTCTATTGCTTAATCATTTACTAAAACAACATATTTACATTTAAAGTAGTAGTGGTTTATAGCCTACCCATTTCCCAGATAATAAGAGGGTCTGATTTTTGTCCCAAGCTAGGAGTTAGGGCTTATTTTTCCATAAACAACAATCTATGTTATGCACTGTCAGGTTTCTTGGTGTTCCAGTTGCTCTTTTCTGAGTTCTACTACATTGCAAGTTTAGCGGTTTGCTCCCCCTGGTGACCGGCTCAGGAGTGGCATAATATCAGCAGCACTACCAAATGCGAGAAAGTGCAGAACTCAACAACCTTTATCGCTTTGGGCCTTTTAGTTTCTTTTGAGAATGTCTGTTTTTCATGGTGAAGGGACTCTCTAATTTTACTTTTTTTTTTACAGCTGCCTGGACACTATTTAAATCAACTTCATTTATAACAAAGTCTTAAACCGGACCAACATCCTGGCAGAATTGGAAAAAAAAGGTAGCAGCCATTTTGGAGCTTCCTCTCCCAGCATCTCAGCCATGCTGCTGCCTGGATTCAACTGACATAACTGGCAATGCCCAGTAACAGGAAGTCCAGCAACACTTCCTGTTTGCAGGCAGCCTGCAAATGCAAGAGCCACCATTTTGTTTCTAAAATTCACTACGGCAGGAGTTCGAAATAGGTAAATACATTTTTATGTGCAGCAATCTAAATTTCCCTGGGGAGGGATGAATACGAGCACCGTTTGTTGTGTTGGTCTAGTTTAATCATTTTTGATTGTTGGTCCGTTTTAATTTTTGAGTAGGGTTTATATTTCAATAATGAAAAATCCTGCTAGGGCTTGTTTTTGAGTAGGTCTTATTTTTGGGAAAACATGTTATTTGGCCCAATTAGGCAATCTTTTGGATCAAGCACAAAAGATGCCAGGATGATGGGAGAAAATGTCAGGATCAGGAAAGTTAAACTGAGAAAAAAAAATTAAAAAGG
Source organism: Gastrophryne carolinensis (assembly GCA_027917425.1). Lineage (NCBI taxonomy): Eukaryota > Metazoa > Chordata > Amphibia > Anura > Microhylidae > Gastrophryne > Gastrophryne carolinensis. The sequence goes on along the minus strand of CM051238.1, from coordinate 348,041,506 downwards.
GATCGGGAAATAAGATACTAGACCTACCATGGATTTATTTAGTTATTATATAGGTAAATGAGGGTTGTTATTCTACTTTTTACACTGTAAGGGAACTAGTAACTTTGCTAAATAAAAGGCAGGAACAGCAAGCTCCCTACCCACACTGGAGGCTTACTGATGACTCTTCCCTATTACTCCCACACTTCAACAGCATCAGCATGGGGCAATAGGGGTGAGGGGCTCCCTTGGCAGAGCAATGCACCGGGATGATAATCACAGGGCTGCAGTTACTGCAAAAGGTGAGAAAGAGTCAAAAGTATTGTTGTGTTACCCACCAGAAAATGTATGCCTCCTTTTTTTGTTTACAGTGACTAAACAGGATGTTCATTTAAAGGAAAATAAACATGGCCGTCAGTAGATCATATTTTGTTCTGGTCACCCACCTTTTGGTCTCAATGATGCCCATTTTCTGTGGCAACTGAAGAAAAACGGAAGCTAGAGCCTTCCAGATTGACAGCGTAAGGAACACTAGGTGCTTCAAATATTTGGATAGAGTTGGGCTTTAAGAATCTCTATGAAAATTGTAATAGAGACGAAAGGTTCACATCTATACTGTACTTGCAGCTATCACTTTATCCAGTAAACGCTTGTCAGCAGTGTTGAAAGTACAGTTTTTTTTTGACGTTTCAATAAGTGGAACACAGCATTTCAAATCCATCCAACTTTACTGAAACAATTATTGAAATTCCTACCTTGAGGCCATGTATGTTCCGCTTCCCGGGAGGCTTGCAGGCTGCAACAGTAATAGACTAAATTGTAGATCACATCGGGGCCATTTACAATTCCTCACCCCCCCCCCCCTTTTCTTTGAAATGAATCATTTAAAAAGAAATGAGAGTGACACCAAAATTAGCAGCGAGGAATGATTGAAGAGAGGTTTTCTGAGCGGAGAGCGAAGTCCCCGAAGACAGGATCCTTTCTGTGAAATAACACACCCTCCTGACACCGTCTCATCTAAATTCTAATTTCTGCTTAAAAGACATAATAAAAAACACACATACACAGAGTAAGCTAAAACTGATTGTGTGCTGCCCCTAATTCCACATTCTGGAGCAGGTGCTGTAATACTGAGAATTCCAGGCAATAGGAAGAACTGACTATTCATATTAATATCCAGGACGCTCTTTGCAGGCTGCCTGTCAGCACAGGGTTCCTTATTAAATGTTCCTGATATCCTTCTAGCAAAGGTCAGTCTGGGCTCATTTCAGGCCATAGCCAGGAACTATGCATATCGCAGCTATATCCGACTATTGACACAGCACAGAGGTATAAATAAGGGTGACCTGCAAACTGAAAATGTGCACTGAATATTCCGGTCACAATAAGGAAACTGCAGACTAGCTGGTTAAAGGGAAATGCCCCCCCAATTTTTTTTTACATAGAAACCTGTACCAGAGGCTGTAAAAACATAAGAAAAAAGTTAACCAGTACATCAAGGAGGCATTCTAGTATGCTCCAATGCACATTGCCATGTTCCTCCAATTAGGAGCAATAGAGCTAAAGTTCATGGTCGTTCTCATCCTCGTGCCATAATGGCTAGAAGTGAAGAGGTTGGCAGCTGCTGGAAATGCCTTGCTGCCCAAGCATTGAGTCTGAAGTGCAAGAACTAAGTTACTAGAAGCAGCATGTTGTACAACGTTCATCATAGATAGAAGGAAGAGTAAGTAAATAAGACAATATCCTTTTAAGGGCTAACTATTAGAATATTTGGAACCAAATTAAAATTTGGAAGAACCAAATCATGCCAGTTTGACAGCCATTTTGAAGGCATTTTCATTTTAGGCTAGCTGTGAATTACAAAATCATTTTCCAGCATAGAGTACAAAAATAACCTATCAATAGCCTTACAATAAACAGTGCTCATAAGCATTACTCCCCAGGGCAATTCAGAGCACTGCACACATTATTTACCTTTTTGTAACCAAAATGATGTACTATGGACCTGCAGGTAGTCTGAAAAGAGGGAGTGCTGCTGGGTTTCCTGCCACTGTGCATTGTGGGTTAAGATAAATCCAAGTCGCAGCATGACTGAGAAGTTGGGACAGGAAGTCTACGGGGTGCTTCAAGATTGCAACCAGGAGAAAATGAGTGAGTTTGCATCTCAGCTTTGAGTGGATGCAGGATTAAATGTAAGTGCTGAGAATGATTCAGTATCACGCATGCAGATGGTTCAAGGGAGTTTTGGGGAGTTTTCTTTCCAGCTGTGCAGGGCCTTTGGTCTAGTTTAAGCATAATCCACATTTGCGTTCTACCCTTGTGAGCATGTGGGAGATCCTGTTCGATATGCCACTATAGAGATTAGCAGGAGCAATACAATAAAAGGACATACATTCATTCACACACATTCTATAAAAACCGGCGGAAGATTTTGCAGATTTGCTCAGAAATTTGTTGTCATTGGAAGATGATCCACAATTTAAAATGGTGCTGGCAGGTGCAAGGGTGTGTTTCAATTTATCCTAGTAACTATGATATAGTAAGAAACTCACTTTCCAGAAAAATATAGAGGTCACAGACACAATTTACACTTCCCAGTTATATCCAAAATCAAAAGCATAATTGTGAACCAAAAAAAAAATAATTATATATATATATATATATATATATATATATATATATATATATAAATAGCTGCTTGTTTTTTTGTAATACAATATGCTTTTTTTGGATATACTGCAGAAGTGTTTACTTCTTTTCTGAAAGTGGTCAGCGACCCCTCCCGTTCCTCTGTAGGTGAAATAGTTCACAAATAAGTTATTTATAAAAAATGTTAATTTTGGATCGATGCTGTCCAATATGTAGCCTGGGCTTTACAGTTGTAGAACTACAAGAATCAGCCTCACTATAGTACAAAATACTAAGGTAGGAAAAACCCTGTCTGTTATGTGTATTAGGGAGTCTTCCAGCAGAATTACTGTGCAAGACCAGCCAACAGTAGGCACTACTGCCTAGACATGTTTAGGAAGTTAAAAGGACACCCTGCCCCCCCCCCCCGAGTCAGGAAGGGAGGGGTTTCCCCTGTGCGCTTGCAGACAGCGCTGGAGGGAATGGATTGGCCGGGGGGAGGGGGGTTGCTTGGACGTAACAACTGTAGAGCCTCTTAAACACAGAGAAATGGACTGTTGAGGGTTACGGGGAAGAGTATGTCACACTTGGTTGGAATTACCCCTCACAAGTCTAGGTTGGGTAGATTTTCCGGATCCCTAATCTGCTATAGTGATTACAAAATGTATAGCTGGCCGGACCCTGTAGCAAATCCAGGAACACCAGCTAATGCTAGGGGAAAGAGAGCTTTATTAAAACAGAAATCATGTACATGGCACATGGACAGGATTTACCCATGATTCTAAGCAGTAGGTGAAGCCATGCAAATAATTTCTTTTTACCTTTGTGATTTTGGCATCCCATGTGACAACTGGTGATGAATAGCATGCTGATCGGGTGTGCAGACACAATGCGACCCCCCTGCCCAGCGGATCCTACTTCCCACCAGCAGATCCCACTGGCCATCAGCAATCATGTAGAAGTCCAGACCAACTCCTGCTGTAAAGAAATGCAGAAGTGATACTCTACCTCATCTTAGGCTTGCTCTATGCTGAGCATACCTTCAGTCTTTTTTACTGTCTAGTTTAAGTAGACCAAACCGAGGATTTTGACCCTCTAGATTTTAGTCCACTAATCAGGGCTGTTAGAAAGCTACTGGATTTGACATATTCACCTTAATCTTGTAATCCCATTGCACATCTGCGGTACCTCTGGCAGCATCCATTGTCTGCTGGAGGGACAGATACAGGTCATCTTTCCAAATGTGTGCATGTAAGCATATGAATTTGCAGAGGGTGTAAAAAAGAAAGATTCGGTTGAACCAAAAGCAAACAGTTTGAATTTAGTTCAGAGGCTGGTTGTATCAAACGACGTGCTGCACTTTTTATTCGGTTTCATAGCGTTTTGGAAAAGACCCGTACCCTGGCCTGCACTAGCGTCTTGCTGAAAGTGCTGATTGAAACGTTTTCCAATGTGTTGCACAACACATATGTGAGCTGCCCAGCTAAAATAGTTAGCATTTGCCCTGGCATTGTGACTGCAATGTACATAGACCTTTTGGCTTCAACAGTGTACTGAGCTTCCAGAACCACTTTATGAGCCAGTGGAACCACCAGGACATGGAAATTAGAGATCAATATGTAGCAGGAGCATTTCTGGTTGATAGATAGGGCCACTGTTGAAAGAAAAAACCCATGGGGATCATTGGTTGCTCACCATGGATGGCATTTAACCCTCTAATGCAGTGCTCCCCAACCCTACTCCTTAAGGACCACCAACCGATCATAGCTGATTCTATAGCTCTGCTGCTCCACTAATGACTTGTGCGTCTGTGTGAAGGGCCACAAAAAGGGCCACCTGTTGGTGGGCCCCTGCCCAAACCATTTTGCCCAGGATGCGATCAGACAAAAGGAAAGGAAAGGAATCTCCAGATTTGCCCGAGCAGAATAAAAGGAATAATAAGGCAGCAAGCAGCTCACGTGAAGACTGTCCCATGTGCCTCTCCTCCATTGTCTGTAGTGCCGGGTAGAAGTCGTAGCAGGGGATCAAACTTTGCTCTTTCAATTTTATATTTCCAGGACCACACAAAAAAGTGGTATAACAACCACTCAGGAGCACTCAGCCTAGAATACATACAGTCATGGCTGTAAATGTTGGCACCCGTCAAATGTTTTAGGTAAATGAAGTATTTCTCACAGAAAAAGGATTGCAGTAACATTTGTTATACACATGTTTATTCCCTTTGCGTGTATTGGAACTAAACCAAAAAAGGGAGGAAAAAAGCAAATTGTACATAATATCACACCAAACTCCAAAAATGGGACACAATTATTGACATCCTTTAAAAATTGTGTATAAATAAGATGGTTTCAAGCATGTGATACTCCTTTAAACTCCCCTGGGGCAAGTAACAGGTGTGGGCAATATAAAAATCACACCTGAAAGCAGAAGAAAGTTAACTTAGTCTTTGCATCGTGTGTCTGTGTGTGCCACACTAAGCATGGACAACAGAAAGAGAAGAGAACTGTCTTGAGGACTTGAAAACCAAAATTGTGGAAAAATATCAAGAATCTTAAGGTTACAAGTCCATCTCTAAAGATCTAGATTTTCCTTTGTCCACAGTGTGCACCCTTATCAAGAAGTGTGCAACCCATGTCACTGTAGCTAATCTCCCTGGGTGTGGACAGAAGAGAAAAATTGATGAAAGGTGTCGAATAGTCCGGATGGTGGATAATCCCAAAACAAAGTTCCAAAGATATTCAAGCTGTTCTGCAGGTTCAGGGAGCATCAGTGTCAGCGTGAACTATCCGTTGACATTTATATGAAATGAAATGCTATGGCAGGAGATCCAGAAGGACCCCATTGCTGACAGAGATATAAGAAAGCAAGACTACATTTTGCCAAAATGCACTTGAGTAAGCCCAAATACTTCTGGCAAAAACATCTCGTGGACATATGAGACCAATATAGAGCTTTTTGGTAAAGCACATCATTCTACTGTTTTCTGAAAATGGAATGAGGCCTTCAAAGAAAAGAACACAGTACCTACAGTGAAATATGGTTGAAGTACAATGATGTTTTGAGGTCGTTTTGCTGCCTCTGGCACTGGGTGCCTTGAATGTGTGTGCAAGGCATCATGAAATCTGAGGATTACCAATGGATTTTGGGTCACACTGTACAGCCCAGTGTCAGAAAGCTGCGTTTGCGTCCAAGATCTTGGGTATTCCAGCAGGACAAGGACACCAAACATACCTCAAAAAGCACCAAGAAATGGATGGCAACCAAGCGCTGAGAGTTCTGAAGTGGCCAGCAATGAGTCCAGATCTAAATCCCATTGAACACTTCTTAAAATTGCTGTTGGGAAAAGGCACCTTCCAAAAAGAGACTTGGAGCAGATTGCAAAGGAAGAGTGGTCCAACATTCTGGCTGAGAGGTGTAAGAAGCTTATTTATGTGTTACTGCGATCCTTTTCTGTAAGAAATACTTTATTTTTTGGAATTTCAGGGCTCAACATTTACTGGCATGACTGTAAGGTATTTCTATAAAGAGCTTGAGAATTTAAAGTCCCTGTCCAGGCACACATCAACTTCCTCTTCATTACCACCCTTGAGGGACAGTGTAAAATGAGCCATTTCAAAGCATCTGAAAATCTTTGATTAATTGTAACATGCTCTACTGCGGTCAGAGAAAGCTGCAGGACCACTGTAGCTTGCCATAATCACTTGCGCTAAGAGAACCAAGGACCAGAGTGGCTGTTAGAGCTCTTATTTGCATGGAAAGGTAAAAAAATATGAATGGCTTCAGTTTGTATAGTAGCTGTACCTAGCAGGTTAGCATATTACATTGATTGAAGATTTGTGTATGACCTCCATGTTGGCCAGGTAGGTTGCTACCACTGCTCTTTGATGCAAGTTTGGAAAGAAGTCCTCGAGAAGCTGGTGCAGGTAGATGCTATGCAGAAGTGGTGTGCCAGGGTTGGGCCCCATGATTAGGCAGCAGCGAGAGGCTGGCGGTAGAAAAGCTCAGTTTAGCTCTATAATTTTGCAATGCGTTCTGCCTGTCAATGCAACGTGACAAATAAAGATGATTACTATGAATATAAACACGCTCACAGGTCTTGGCTCACACGGCGCGGGCTGCTCCCTCTCCACGTCCCCTGTGCGCCACAAATTGTTGTTAAAGTCTCTGTCAATTTTGATTGATTGTCTTGAAGTAAAGAATTACATTTTTGCCCCCTGCTCTGTCTCGGTGGAATGCATATTTAACCCCTGCTGTGTCAGCGAAGAGTGTGCTGTGCCCCAGCTATTAACAATCGTCACGCACTCTATAATTACTGCACACATCAATAAGCCTTTGTGCAACACAGCAAGATGTGAAGTAATGCTTCGGCACGAGGCGGGAATGCGGCAGGGAACAGGTGCAGGACGTCCTGCCTTTGTAGTTGTTGAATGAGTGTGTAAACGTTTGTCAGGCGTGATGCTGGTCTACATGCAAATGCTCTTTATGAATAAGCAGGAAAGGCTGAGCTGGAAAACCTGTCTAGGTAAGGTGCCATGATTCCTAAGCAATGCTAAGCCATAGTCTAATAGGATCAAGGGTAGGTGACAACTTTTCCCAACTATAAATCTAACAAATAAATGCAGCTGTGACCTTTTAGAAATCCACAGTAATAGGCTAGATGGCAAGAGGAGGGGTCACTTATACACCCCAGAAAATTCCTGCAAAGTACCATAATGTTTATGTTTTAATGAAGGAAGAGGGGTTGCAGGCTTGTGCATGTAGAGTCCAGCTTTGACAGGGTAGACCTACTCAACTTAAAGCGGACCTTCACTCTGAATAAGAGTCTATCTTATATGTTTCCCACACCCTGTACATACAGATTGTCCACATTAAAAATCATCCTACCTGCATCTACTGCATGTTATGAGCCTTTAAACATCCAAGATGGCGGCTTATGGAAGCCGCCATCTTATCAGGCAGCCTGCAAACAGGAAGTGCCTCCTGACTGTGCTGCTCTGCATTCTGGGACTGCTGACCTTTACCTGACACCAGCTTTGCTCTGTCTGAGCAAAGCACAGCTATAACCCGCCCCCTGTACCTTATCCCACTCTCCTCTCCTCAGTAAGTGTGATGCTTCTGAGTCAAGATGGTGGCGCCCATATCCTAAATTCCTGAACAGAGTTGCAGGCCAGTGGAGGAAAGAATAATAAGTTAGTGACTAAAAACAAAATATATTAATTTTAGATGCTGGGGAACCGTTTTTTAAGAGTTTGGGCTTTTCATTAAATCACGCTGAAGGTCCGGTTTAAATGGCCTCTCCACAAACCAGTCAAAGCTGTAATAATGGATTCTTGCCATTGCAGTTCTTTGGGTGGTTGGTTTTGGCGCTTTGGGCAGATATTAGAGTGACTATTGCTACAGTTTCCAAAAACATCGCTCAGGAGACAAGCAGATTTAAAGCAGTCCCACGCTCTTCTTTTCAAGGTACTGACTGATGGGAGGGGAGCATCCTAGTTGAACCTCCAGGCACACACTGACATGCTATCGTGCCCAGGGATAGTGACTGGCCACAGGTGGTCATGCAGGACCAGGTCCTGGCAGAGGATTGAGAAAGGGTTAAGGTATGGGGGCCCCAGGCACTGAGCCAATGGGGGAGGGGTCACCAATCAGGATACCCCCACAGTTTGGTCTTGGATACTTAGCTTGATAATCATTACTTATCATACGCTTCCAAGTTTGGGTAGATAGAACATCATTATGGGAATTTATATACTGTCTTTCACCCAGCGAAGCGGCACGCGTACGTAGGTGTCCCCGCTGCTAACCCCCCGCTCCGGAAGGCGTGTTGTGAACTGTGGTGCCAGGCTCTAGTTTCTATATTTTTGTCACTTCTTTTTTATGTGTATTTTATATCTGATATGGGTTTCACAGTTGGGGATTTTTCACATTCTTGAGTATCCCTGACCAGTTGGTCTTGATTTGCTTCACGAGATATTGTATTTAGCATTTTTGCACATTCTTTACTATTTATTAATTATGTGTATCAATTGTCACATGTTTTTCACGAATTGGTATTTTTGTATTCATTGAATCAGGGTTACTATTTATTTGTATATATTATTAAATGTATATCTTTCTATATGGAGATAGGTAGATTTTCTTTAAAAAATAGCCCATAGAGTGTGCCGGCACATTTAATTAGTTTGTACTCCAGTCCCAGCGCGGTTAAGATTAGGGAGCTTCCCAGATACTTATGACTGCCTTATCTTTTTGGTCAGCACTGGAAGTATTAGGGGGGGGGGGGTGCAGTGTTTTTAATGTGTTTTGTTATATGTTGTTGTCAGTCTGCTCCTAATAAAAATAAATTTTGGTACTTTTTAAGATTTTGTCATATCTGTTGTACTCTTTGGTGCTCCTGCCACTAGGGGGCGGAGAGACTGATTGTCTCCCAGTACCCACTAAGATTTGGCGGGAATTTATATACCATATATTTTCTGATCCTGGGTTTGGAATCTGAAAAGAGCTGTATTTATGCTTTATTTCAGATTAAGGCATGCAATAAAATGAGGTGTGTTTTAAAGAGGACCAAAAACCAGGGAAAGCATGCTCGATCCCACTGGGGCACCCCAATTAGGTTGTGTGAAAACCCCCCAGGTCGCCCCAAAACTCACCTTCGTTCTCACTCCAACGGCGCATGCAGGAGCAGCGGCCGCATCCCTGCTATGCCTTTAGCAGGGCACATGCCCGTGCCAGACGTTTCCGCTTGCATTAGACAAGCTCCTGGACGAAGGGGCTTGATCGGATCTGAGCACGCCGATTGGACGAGCGCCGAGACATATATGCCTGATCCAAGTTCTGGGCCACCCGTGCAGCCATTTATAAGTTGTTCTTGTCGATTTAAAACATGATGAACCGTGCCATGCCATCAGTAAAAGGAACTATGGCACTCCCCCTCTATTTAATGCAATGGATGGGGTGTGTTATAGTTCCAGGGATGATGGGGCGGGACAGTCTGGGTTGTGCGGAACTTGGAACGGACGATCTGGTGTTTGAGCCCAGGGCTATTCTCCAGCGGTGATTAAAGGTGAATATAGCTTTTGTTTCCTGCAGAATATTTGGAAAAGTAGGACTACACTGCTTCGGACATTGGGTGGCCTATAACTCAAAGTCATTTTGGGAATTATTTCCCAAAAATATTACTCGCAAATTCACAACTTGAAAAATATCATTTTTAATTAATGGGTTTACTAATCATTTTTCTAGTCCTGGCTCTGAAGAAATTTATGAGTACTGGATCCAAGAAAATCCCTCAGAGAGGAGGATGTACCTGGAGTGCATGAGCCATCAGATTGGCCAGATTGCAATGGCCATGACTTCAATATGAAGCCTTACTGGGAAAAGGCAGCCAATAACACTTTCTCTCCTAACGCTGTTTACATCATTTTAGGTTACAAAAGAAAGTGCGTAAAGGATGCAGGAGGTGCACAGGTTGGCCATAGTCTACATCTGGGGTTCCCAACCAGTGGTACTTGAATGCATTTCAGGTGGTAATCAGGTTACACACGGATTTTTACCTCAATCCTATCTGCTGCCATCAATACTGTACTCAAACCGGATTTGTTCAACGAGTACAAAACAGCTCCAAATTTATGTGGCAATTTTGTGTACATTTCTTTTTGTCCTGTTTTGTGCATTTTTAACACGGTTTTAAATGACTGACAACTCTCCTGAACCACCCAGGTGGTACTTATTTAAAAATGGAAAGAGGTACTTGATGAAAAAAGGTTGGGAACTTCTGATCTAGAGATTTTAATATACCTATTATTTGCTAAATATTTGCATCCAAGCGGCTTCAAAAATAATTGTAATTAAATCAATAAACTGCTGACACGCTCTAATAACCCCACATAAAAATACAATTCTGCGATTACTCACCTGTAGAATTGGTATTATACGTATACAGCACATCCTGTTCCAGAATAATTGTGGCCCCTCCCGAACCTTTATAAGTCAGGGACCTCCCACAAATTCCCCAGTATTGACAAGAATCAAAAATGAACATATAAACAATCACCATACAGAGGTAAAAAAGAATAATGATAACAAGGGTGGGATGGAACAGGACGTGCTGTATACTCATAATACCAATTCTACAGGTGAGTAATCACAGAATTGTATTATTCGAAGTATACAGCACGTCCTGTTACAGAATAATCCTTACACATGGGACATCCAATAGCAGTGTCCGTAAGGTAGGGTGGGATCCCCAAAAGTAACAACAGGCAGTTTAAACCACTGCCGCCTGCAGAACTTTGCGACCAAAAGCAGCATCAGCTGAGGCCCTAACATCAACCTTGTAAAACTTAGAAATAGTATGAACAGAAGACCAAGTGGCGGACTTGCAAACTTGTTCAACAGAAGCTTGGTGCTGAAAAGCCCAAGAGGCACCAATAGCACGAGTAGAATGAGCAGTAAGGCGGAAGGGAGGCTCCTTCCCCTTAGCAGAATAGGCCTGTACCACAGCCTGACGGATCCACTTGCTGATAGTGGACTTAGCTGGAGCCAGACCCTTCTTCGGTCCAGACAGGATCACAAAAAAAGCATCAGTCTTCCTGAAAGATTCAGTAGCCACCAAATAGAACTTCAGAGTCCTGACCACATCCAGAGAGTGTAAAACCTGCTCCTTAGGGTTACTAGGATTAGGGCACTGAGAAGGCAAAACAATGTCCTGGTTGAGATGAAAGGCAGAAACAACCTTAGGCAGAAAATCTGGCTTAAAACGAAACACCACCTTGTCCTGGTGTCTCTCGAAGTAAGGGGGTTTGATGAAAAGACTACCTTAATAGTCAAAATGGACAAAGGGGAACCACGCAAAGGCTCAAAGGGAGACCCCTGCAATGCAGATAAGACCAAGTTCAAATCCCTGACTGGTAACATAGGCTTACGTGGAGGACGCATGTGAGTAACTCCCTGGAAGAAAGTCTTGACCAGATGATAGTGAGCAAAGGATCTTTGGAAGAAAATGGCCAAAGCAGAAACATGACCTTTGAGGGTACTAATTTGAAGACCCAAATCCAAACCATGTTGCAGGAATTCCAGAATCCTGGGGATAGAAAACACCCTACAGGGAGGCGACTTAGACTCACACCAGTCAATGTAAGCATGCCATACCCTATAGTAGATGGATGACGAGGACTTCCTCCTAGCCCGAATCATGGTATTAACAACAGAGGCAGGCAGCCCCTTTTCCATCAAGATGGAGGTTTCAGCAGCTAGGCTGTTAAAAACAGCGTTTGTATATTGGGATGGCGTAGCTGCCCCTGAGTGAGCAGGTCTGGATCCTTGGGCAGAGCATACTGATCTACTGCCAACTGCACAACGTCTGCGAACCACACCCTTCTTGGCCAACAGGGGGCCACCAGAATGGTTGGTACCCCTTCCTGAGCAATCTTGCGCAACACCCTGCCCAGCAAAGGAAAAGGAGGGAACACATAGAGAAGCTGAAAGCTCTTCCAAGACATTGCTAGGGCATCTATTGCCAAGGCCAGAGGGTCCTGGGACAGAGAAACAAAGACTGGAAGCTTGTGATTGTGACGGGATGCAAACAGATCCACATCCGGCAGACCCCAGCGGTGGGACAGGGAGCGAAACACCCTGCTGCTGAGGGACCATTCTCCCAGACGAGAGGTCCCCCTGCTGAGGGAGTCTGCCTCCAGATTCTCCACCCCCGGGATGTACACAGCTGAGATGCAGGGAACATTCTCCTCCGCCCAAGACAGTATCAGGGACACTTCCTTGAGGGCCCTCTTGCTCCGGGTCCCTCCCTGATGATTGATGTAGGCAATCGCCGTCTGGTTGTCCGAGGGGACCTGAACCACCCGACCCCGAAGGTGTGGAGTCAATTGGGCTAGAACCAACCTTATCGCCCTCAATTCCAGAATGTTGATAGGGGTGTAGGCCTCCTGAGGGCCCCAATGACCCTGGAATTTCAGGGATTTCCAGAAGCCCCCCCAACCTGTCAGACTGGCATCTGTGGTGACTGTCTCCCAGCCAGAAAGGATCTGCCCACCAACAGGTTTCTTGAGTCCAGCCACCACGAGAGAGACCGCCTGGCCAGAGGGGACAGAACCAACACCTGATCCAGGGACCAAGGGTCCCGATCCCAAACTGACAAGAGGTGAAGTTGAAGGGGTCTCATGTCAAACTGAGCGTATGGATCCGTCTCGAAGCAAGACACCATCAGGCCCACCAGCTGCATCCCCTGCCGGATGGAGGGATGAGGGGGAAGACATAAGGAGCCTGGTTTGGGCCAGAAGATTCTCCACCTTCTGCTGAGGGAGAAAAATCTTGACCTGAGATGTATCCAAATTCATGCCCAGAAAGGACCTCACCATTGACGGTGACAGGAAAGACTTGGGGTGGTTGATCACCCAGCCGAAGGATTCCAGTGTGGACACCACCAGCTGGGTATCCAGCTCGGCCTGCTGGAAGGACTGAGACATGATGAGAATGTCGTGTAAGTAAGGAAGGATGCGAATGCCCTGAGATCACAGCAGAGCAAGTACGCCCGCCAGCACCTTGGTGAATACCCTGGGAGCCGAGGTAATACCGAAAGGCAAGGCCACAAATTGATAGTGCTGATCCTCCAGAGCGAACCTGAGGAATATCTGATGACCTGGAAAGATTAGTACATGAAGGTAAGCGTCTTTGATGTCTACCAAGGTCATGAAGTCGCCCGGGCGTAGTGAATTGACAGCTGAGCGCAGGGTATCCATGCAAAAGTGTTTGGATCTGACAATTTGTTGAGGCACTTTAAATCCGGGATAGGTCTGATGGACCCGTCTTTTTGGGAACAATGAAAAGATTGGAATAGTAGCCTCTGACCTTTCCCTCAAAGACACCTGGCAGATGACGCCCGACTCCAGAAGGCACAGACCCTGAGCTGACAGGGGGTTTTGAGCCATCCGGGATTTGATGAATCTTGGGGGGGCCAGGCTGCAAACTCTATCTTGTAACCGGAGGACACTACTTCCTGAATCCACCAGTCTGAGACGTGAAGCCTCCAGACGTGAGCAAAGAGCCAAAGCCGTCCCCCCACCCGGATGAGTGAGGGCGCCCCTTCATGCCTGAGGGGGCTAGGGTGAGGATTTTGGCTTGGGACCCTAGGAGAGGCCAAGACGGCCACGTCCTCTGCCCCTTCCCCAGTGATCTCAGCGGGCCCCAGTAAAGGAGACTCCTCGGCCAGTTCTGGAACCACAGAAGGATGGGAGAAAGGAACCCATCCCCCGAAAGGACCAGGACGGCATCCTACGTTGAGGTAACCTACCACCCCTGGCAAACAAATGCAAGCGTTCACCAAAAAGGTGCAGGCCCTTGAAAGGGAAACCAATGAGAGCTTTCTTAGCAGCATTATCAGCTACCCACTGACGTAGCCAGACAGAGCAGCGTATAGCCACCAACAAGGCAGAAGTTCTACCACACATTCTAATGGCATCATCCATAGCAGAAAGAATATATGCAATAAATTCCTCACAGAGCAGGAGAGATCTATACTCTTCTCTACCCGCATCCTCAGATGCACCGTCCAAGAGACACTTAAGCACCCCTTTAATGGCAATAGCCGTAATAGCAGAAGCACAAACCGGGCGCAGCGCCCTCCCCACACAGGCAAAGGCGTGACAGGCCAGTTGGTCCAAGCTCCGATCCTCCCCATCCCGCAGGGTAGTAGTATCAGGAGAATGCATCACAAATGTATTGGACAACCCGAGAACGGGCGCATCCACCTCGGGAGGACAAGACCAACGCTTAACAACATCAGGAGGAAAGGGATACCTCTTGTCCCAACTCTTAGGCACCCCTGGCAGCTTGCTAGGCCATTCCCATTCCTTGAGCACTAGATTATTAAGGTGAGACTGCTCAGGGAACCCCCAGCGTGCCTTAACCGTATGAAAAAGCTCGCCCTGCTGCTGCGGAGGCACTGCAGGAGGGGAAATACAAAGCACTTCAAAAATATGATTCAGCAATCTGTCAGTGTCATCAGGGGACCACGGGTCTTCCCCAAAGGGAGTCCCAGTACTACCGTAAATCTTAGGTTGTTCCTCAGAGGATTCTGAATCAGAAAATAATTCCCCCTCCTCAAGGGGGTAGGGACCTGAGACTGAGAAGGGGCCCTCATCTTCTGCAGGGAAGAGGGAAACCGCGGGTGATAAATGCCGCTTCTTTGCAGAAGCCTTACGCGGGGCAGAACCAGCAAAATGTTTTTCAATGCTTGCCACACGTGCAGCTAAATCAGGTTGAGACTCCCCGCTAGTATGCCCCTCGGTGGGGGTCAGATGTAAGCGTGGGGGGGTAGGCGAAGCCAGAGGGGGCGCAGCACCAGGCCCAGCAACAGGCAACCCAGGCTGCAGTGCAAGCACCTGCTGGGCGCAGGGTACACACACCCTGACATCGTCACTTATAGGGGATACCTCACACACAACACATAGCCGGGCTTGTCCCGAAGGAACCCCAAGCACATTATCCCCAGAAGCCTTCATATGGTGATTATAGTGACACAATAGACCAATATAGGGTTAACGCTAATGATAGCAACCCAGGATGCCCCAAAAGCCTGCTAGGGAGGTGGGAGATTATAATAGTAATAGCCTTAACTAAAAGGGAGAAACCACAATGAGGTCTACCCGCCTGAAAGACATAAGAAGACATCCTGTAAGAATATAACAATAAAAAAATATACATATATATATATATATATATATATATATATATATATATATATATATGTATATCACAAGCCACCCTGCAGGGGCACTCACAGACCGCGTAGGAAACAGCAGACACGCAGCACGAGGAAGGTAAAAATGGCGTCCGCATATACCTTGAGGGGCGGGCTGCTAGAGAAGTGATGCGGAAAATGTCATCCGCAGAGCCCCCCCCGCCAAAGAGAGCGAATCACGCCCACATGATCCCGCTGTCCAATGACGGTGCGGCAGAGCCTGAGGTAATGTCGCCGCTGTCCGCGGTGCGCTGTACAAGCGTGTGGCGGCGGCTAACAGTAAAACACATTAAGCAAGACTTGCCAGATACAAAAAAATCAATTCTGGCCCAAGCAAGTAAACATTCAGGCTGCTTGACATACCGCACACCCCCCCCCCCCCCCCGAGATCTCCCCAGGGAGAGCGAAGTAAGGGTAGCAGTGAACACATAACACTCAAGTGGAATAAAAAGGAGAGGAGGGGGCAGACACCTAAGGGGGGTAGGGATTAAAGGGAAACTCCGGGAGCGGGGGGGGGGCATCCCACAAGGCTCACCAAAGGCCTTTACCGCCTACCCATGTCAACAGTCCTGCAGGGCCGCAGGCTGGTAAGCCCGGCTCGCCTGCGTATATAGAGAGCCATCTTCTATCTTCGCAGTCCAGCCTGCAGATGAAAACTGGGGAATTTGTGGGAGGTCCCTGACTTATATAGGGCTGGGAGGGGCCACAAGCTGTTTTCTGCAGTCCAGCGCCATCTTGTGGATGTATTACCCCATGTGTAAGGATTATTCTGGAACAGGACGTGCTGTATACTTAGAATAATACATCCATGCATATTAATTAATAGGCACACCTAATATAATATACAATAACTAAAATGAACCCATCTAATCTGATTCATCTTACTCCCTCCTCATCCCTTCCTGCCACTGTCACCTTTGCACTGTGGAATGCTCAGTGCGCAACAAACTCACCTATATTCATGACCTGTTTCTCTCTAACTCACCTTCATGGGATTCACAGAAACATGGCTTACCCCATCAGACACAGCTTCACCCGCTGCCCTCTCACATGGGGGACTACATGTCAGCCACACCCCCAGATCCAACAACAAACAGGGTGGGGGTGTGGGCATTCTTCTATCTGAACTCTGCTCCTTTAAACCACTCCCTGCCTTGCCATCTCTATCCTTCTCATCTTTTGAAGTTCACTGCGTCCGTTTATATTCTCCCTGTAACCTGAAAAATCGCAGTCATCTACCGCCCCCCTGGAACTACTACTCTTTTCTACCTGGCTGCTTCAGTTTCTGTCCACAGGCATCCCTGCAATCATCATGGGTGACTTTAACATACCTGTTGACACTAGCAACGTTACTGCCACCAGACTACTGTCATTAACCTCATCTTTCGGATTAAAGCAATGGTCCATTGCACCAACCCACAAAGACGGCCACACAATTGACCTCCTCTTCACTAACCTCTGCTCTGTATCAAACCTCTCATCCTCTTTGCTCCCCCTCTCTGACCATAATCTGCTGACTATGACCCTCTCCCCAATGCCTGCTAACCCCCCTCCACACAAACCCACAACTCAACGCAGGAACTTAAGAAACCTAGATCTTCAGTCCCTTTCTTCCTCATTTCAACCTCTTCAGACCTTGACCTCATTCACGGACATAGACGCTGCATCATCACACTACCATAATACACTCTCCTCAGCTCTGGCCGCCCCTCTTACCTATAGCCGTCCCCGCACCAAAAAACCCCAACCCTGGCTAAATGCAAGCACAACCAGATTGAAACAACTGTCTCGAGCTGCTGAACGGCGATGGAGGAAAACCAAAGCCAATCATGACTTCTGTTCTATGAACAAGCCCTTCAGGAACTCAGGACTGCCCTTTCATCTGCTAAGCAAGCATATTTCTCTTTACCACACAAGCTCGGAATCCCAAACAACTCTTCAACACTTTCAGTTCCTTACTCCGCCCACCACCTCCTCCTCCAACCTCCCAAATAACAGCAGAAGAATTTTCTACATTCTTCAAAGAAAAAATTGACAACATTCGACTTGGCTTTGCCCCTCAGAATCCCTCACCACTTCAAACAATCCCCCTGCCTAACTCTCTTACTTCCTTCACTCCAATAACTGGGACTAACCTCTCTCATTTCTAGGGCCCACCTGACTACCTGTTCCATCCCACCTTATTCCTCAACTGTCTCCATCCCTCACTCCAGCCTTAACCTCTATATTCAACCTTTCCCTCTCCACTGGTACCTTTCCTTCTTCCTACAAACATGCAGTTATTACTCCGATAATCAAGAAACCCTCTCTCGACCCCTCTGCCCTCTCCAGCTACCGCCCTATCTCACTACTCCCTTTCTCCTCCAAACTTCTTGAACAACATGTCCACTCAGAACTGGCACAATACTTATCCACTAACAACTTACTTGACCCCTTAGAATCAGGATTCTGCCGTAACCACTGCACTGAAACTGCCCTCACCAAAGTTACCAAAGATCTGCTCACTGCCAAAAGCAAAGGTCACTACTCCATCCTCATCCTTCTTGACCTCTCCTCAGCCTTTGACACTGTCGACCACTCTCTGCCTCTTGATATTCTCTCCTCTCTTGGGGTTCAAGGGCTTGCACTCTCTTGGCTCACCTCTTACCTCTCTGACAGATCATTCAGTGTATCCTATTCTAAAACAGTCTCATCCTCACGTTCCCTTTCTGTCAGTGTGCCGCAAGGTTCTGTCCTAGGCCCCCTACTTTTCTCAGTCTACACCTATGGCCTTGGCAAATGTATAACTTCACTAGGCTTTCAATACTTCTATGCGGATGACACTCAGATATATCTCTTAAGCCCCAATCTCTCCTCTCTCCTACCTCGCCTCTCCAACTGCCTTACAGCTATTTCTTCATTCATGTCATCTCGCTACCTCAAGCTAAACATGGACAAGACAGAACGGGTCATTTTTCGGTGCCTGGGAGTCATTTTGGACTCTGCCCTCTCTTTCAAACCACATATTCACATTCACTGTCGCCTCCAACTTAAAAACATCTCATGCATCCGTCCCTTCCTCTCACCTGACACCACTAAAATGTTAGTACACGCCCTGGTCATATGCCGACTGGATTACTGCAACATTCTTCTTTGTGGCTTACCAACTAACAAACTGGCACCCCTCCAATCTATTCTGAATTCGGCTGCTCGCCTCATCCATCTCTCCTCTCGCTTCTCCAGTTCTGCGCCTCTCTGCCAATCCCTACACTGGCTGCCAGTCCCACAGCGAATCCTGTTCAAAACTCTAACTCTCGCATACAAAGCTCTCTCCAACCAGGCCCCTCCCTACATCTCATCTCTAATCCAACAGTATCAACTTAGACGCAGCTTCCGCTCTGCTGCGACCTTCTCCTGTCCTCCACCCTGGTCACCTCCTCTCACGCCCGCCTCCAGGACTTCTCACGTGCAACTCCAATCTTCTGGAATGCCCTCCCCCACCCAATCCCCCACTCCACAACCCTCAAAACCTTCAAAGGCGCCCTTAAAACTCACTTATTCAGACAAGCATATAATCTGGGCTAACCAATCTTCTAAAGGGCATATGCCACAAAGCTCAATACTGACTGTTTGTGATCCTTCCCCCTCGTCTTCACCCCTCTTCCTTTAGACTGTAAGCTCGCAAGGGCAGGGCTCTCTCCCTATTGTATCATGTACTCAGAATATCCACTGTCAAATCTGTAAAACTGCATTTGAAATAGTATATGTACCGTATGTTTCTACCCTGTCTGTAATTACTACTTTGTAAAGCGCTACGGAAGATGATGGCGCTATATAAATAAACAATAATAATAATGAACCAATAAATGATGCAATGAGTGCATTAAACGGATCATCTAATGATGAATAGTACAGAGAAACAGCTAAATACCCCAGCTAATACACATTCAAGTATATCTACCTATAACCTATGAGGGCGGTAAGAGGTGGCCACCCAAATTAGATATTGCAATCACTGCAGCAACAGGGTCACAATGATTGCAGGATCAACAAGTCACAGCGGTGTTACAGTCTCACCTACGCTGTGGAAATAAACACCTTTTAATTTTTAGCTGCCAAAATCAGACTAAGTAGGAGGGGGGTGCTAAGGTTTTTAGTTTTAGACTTTAGCATCACATTAGTTTTTTTCATAATACATTTTAAAAGCTACAAACAAGATTTAGCTTCTTTATGTGCAGAATGTTCTTCATCCCGTATTCCAATGGCCTGGTAAGCTGAATTGTTAACGCACTTAAATATTAATTACTTGTAATGTGTAGCAGGCACAATTACATCAATGCTTAAAGTCTATGGCCGCTTTAAGTCTAGGCTTTAACCCTTTAAGTGCCAGACTACGTTTCACTATTTTGCGCTACACATGTTCAACCTTGATTTTTGAAGGGATTTCCAAGGAAAATTTTATATTGTTTTTTTCAGCAGTCTGGGCTTCAACATGAAATGTCTTGCATGGCCTTTTTAGTGGATTCTCAATACTTTTCGGTGAAATATATGCAAAAAAAAATTTTTAAACATTTATTTTTTGCAATTTGTAGTGTTTTTTGTAATAAAAAAATTTAAGTTTGTCAATAAAATGTTATTGCGTGTGAAATCCCAATTTCTCCCGGTGACAACGATACCACATATGTATAGATAGACGCCCTTTCCTGCCCAGGAGACTCCCCCAAACTGAAACAGAGCTTTAGGAGATTTTCAGATAAAATACAACTGTGATATGCGCTATGCGCACCTTGCAGTTTTTCCAGAAAAACAACCCTTTACATTTGAAATACCC
Source organism: Gastrophryne carolinensis (assembly GCA_027917425.1). NCBI lineage: Eukaryota > Metazoa > Chordata > Amphibia > Anura > Microhylidae > Gastrophryne > Gastrophryne carolinensis. The sequence continues at coordinate 348,021,335 of CM051238.1, read as the reverse complement.
CCCACAAACTATATATTCTCTGGAAACCCCAAGCTTTCTAGGCGTACCAGGCTTGTTTATGTGGGCGTAGTTTTCTGGAAGTAATCCCTCAATCAATTCTTTGGTTGCACAGAGTTTCCCTAAAAAAGAATAAAAAGAAAGAAAAAAGAATCAAGCCACATTTTCCTAAAAAAAAAAAACTATATGCAAGCCACAAAAAACAAGTAAAATCTGAAAAAGCAACATCCCCCGAACAGAACAATACCCAACATGCATAGCTACTGTCAAGGGAAGAGTTGGAAAACATCCCAAAGTAAAGCATGCGCATAACGGTAATTTAACTTGAAAATTTCTGCTCTGCAGACAAAGTGCGCACCTTGCAATTTTTCAACCAAAACAACCTTTACATTTGGAATATCCCCCATAAACCATATATTCTCTGAAAGTACACATGTTAAGCTTTCTAAGCGTACCCAGCTTGTTGTAGTGGGATCATCTTTCTCGAAGTAATCCCTCGAAGAATTCTAAGGTTGCACTGGGTTTCCCTAAAAAAAGTATAAAAAAAGCTGAATAAAAAACATGTTTTCCTAAAATATCAATATGCAAACAAGCAAAAACAAGCTAAATATGAAAGCACAAGGTCCCCCGAGCAGAGCAATACCCAACAGGCATAGGTACAATTAACCCTTTCAGTGCCAAGCACGTAGAATCCACCTGCCTGACTTTCCCCCCTGCTAGTTAAAAAAATAAAAAATACTCAACTGACCCCTCGGTGGATCCGGCCGGATATCCTCTTTAATTTGGTGCCATCCGATACCCCATGGTGGGGGCTCAGATGGCTCCAGGAGAGCCCCCAAAGTAGTGCCCCCGCGCTTCGGCAGCAGCAGCTGTGTTAGGCTGTGCCGGACACCTTTCTCTCTTAAGCTGATAATCCCCAATCTCCACCGCCTCTTCTGCCTTTAGACAAGTCCCCGCTCGCAGGAGACGCGGATTATGCCTCTCCAGACTCGGTTACCCCAGGACTTAATGGGCGCAAAGATTACCAGCTTAAGGTGGAGACTGATGAACGGCAGGGAGTCCCAAAGGAGGATGCTTGGGAGAGAATGTCCAAAAACTAGCCGAGGTCAAACCAGGAGGTCACAGAGCGAGGTATCCAGCGGAGGTAACAAAGAGGAGTCAAAACAAGCCGAGGTCAATCCAGGAGGTCACGGAGCGAGGTATCAGAAGGGTCAGGCAAAATCGAAGTCAGGCAGGCAAAAGGTCAGGGCAGGCAGCAAGCAAGGATGGTCAGAGATAACAAGCCGGGTATAAACAATTAAGGACAATCTAGAAGCGCACCCACAAACCAGAGGCTATAACGGGCACTGGGAAAATAGAGCAGCATGGATATAAAGAAAGTACTGGCCAATAGGAAGGGGAACTCAAGGAGGGAAATGGAATGATTGGTGCAACATATAAAACGGGAGCGGTCCCATGAACTGAACCGCCCAGGCCAGACAGGCCATCCAGTCCCTGGGCTCGACTCCCACCAGGAAGATGGTAATAGGACACTTCAAATTTGCCTCCAGCGGATGCGCTGGGAGAAGCGCCGCCGGGAGGCATAAAGAGAAAGTGCTCGCGCACGCGCAAGTTGCTGGCCGAGCGCCCGCCAGGAGGAGGAAGAGCCGCGTCGGCAGACAGGCTGGGGGGACCGCCCAGCCCCACTGGCCGGGCCGCAGCGCGGCCACCACCACACCCCGCCGCCGCCGAGCCCTGGACCCCACAGCAGCGCCGGGGGGCAGCAACGCGAGGGGACCGCCGGACAGGAAGCGGCGGCGAGCTGCCCGAAGACGCACCGCGGGACCGGGGACGGCGAGACGGTAAGAGCCTTACAAGCTGCTAACTGTAAAAAAATAGCTGGCACTAGAAGGGTTAAAGGGTTAACCCTTTTAATTGCCAGCCTACTTGAAGTTTTGTCACCCTCTGTTGACAGGTCATTTTTCCCCATTTTGCGCCATGTTTAACCGTGATTTTTGCCGGAATTTCCAGGAAAATTATATATTTTTTGCAGCAGAGTTTAGGCTTTAACCCTTTAAATGCCAAGCACGTAGTTTCTACGTGGTTGCTTCTCCTACCGTTAAGTGCCAAGCACGTAGAAACTACGTGCCTGGCATTTCCCCCAAACAGTTAAAAAATAGAAAAAAAAAAACACTTACCTCCTGTATCCCCGTGAAGCTTGGGGTCCCCTCTTCCTGCGGGGGGCATCCGATCGCCCCCCCCGTCGTCCTCCGTCTTCAGGAGGGGGCCCGAATCCAGCCGCCCCCCGTTTCCAGCTCTGACATCAGCGCTGTAAAAAAAAAAAAAACAAACAAACTGTCATTTACTCACCTCCACGCCCGAGCCTTCTGTCGGGTCTCCTCTTCACCAGGGGGGGGTCCGATCCCCCCCCGGGCTGCGCAGTCTTCAGGTGAGGACCCACAAAAGCTGGCCCCCCCACTCTGTGCCTACAAGCCCCCATAGCTGGTCCCGGGCTGGTTACTTTGGGTAAGGGGGACCCCACGTCAATTTTTTTTTTGATTTTTAAGGGTTTTTAACCCTTAAAAATAAAAAATAAAAATGGGGTCCCCCTCCCCTGTCATTTTTTTTTTTTGATTAACCCTTTGTGTTCTGTCATCCAGCAGCTATAAAAGGCTTCTAGCAAGTGAGCAGAAGCCAGTGATCGTCGAGGGACAGAGTGCTCCAGGATGGATGGGAGGTGGGTACAGTGTAAAAAAAAAAAATAAAAATTAATAAAAATACCATTTTGTGAGTACTCACCTGAAAAATGGATATTGTTGGTGTGCCACACACCCCGCTTCACTTCTTGAATATTCATCCATTATTGGGTTAATCCACCGCAGGTGACGTAGTGCAGAGAGGAAGTCTTGTAACGAGCCCCCTTCCGGCCTATATATACCTGGTACCTCCCTTCAATCACCAGTATATTTAAAAAGCAGTAATACAAGGTACCAGTATTCCACCAGTAACCTCCAAAATCAATTTTGATATAAATAAAAAAGGGCTTCACCATATAAATGCTTCGGTAATACCAAAAAAGGGCGGGTGTGAAGCGGGGTGTGTGGCACACCAACAATATCCATTTTTCAGGTGAGTACTCACAAAATGGTATTATTCTTGGTGTGCCACACACCCCGCTTCACTTCTTGAATATTCATCCATTATTGGGACATCCAAAAGCAGTGTCCACAAGGGAAGGGCATCTCAAGGCCAGGTGAAGCATAACTTAAATGACTGCAGTCTGCAGAACTTTGCGGCCAAAAACAGCATCCGCTGAGGCCCGCACAACGACTTTGTAAAACTTAGAAAAAGTGTGAACAGAAGACCAGGAGGCGGCCTTACAAACCTGTTCAACAGAAGCTTGGTGCTGAAATGCCCAAGACGCCCCAACAGCGCGAGTGGAATGAGCAGTAATACGAAAAGGGGGAACTCTTCCCTTAGCAGAATAGGCCGCAGTAACGGCCTGACGTATCCACTTGCTAATGGCAGATTTGGCTGGTGCCAAACCCTTCTTAGGCCCATGGGGCACAACAAAAAAAGGAATCCGTCCTACGGAAAGGAGACGTGATAATCAAGTAGTACTTAACACAGCGTACTACATCCAAACAATGCAAAACCCTCTCTTTGTCATTCTTAGGATTAGGACACAAGGAGGGAAGAACAATATCTTGGTTCAAATGAAAAGCAGAAACAACCTTAGGAAGAAAGTCTGGCTTGAACCGAAAGACCACTTTATCCCGATGCCTCTCGAAGTAGGGCGCCTGGATAGTTAAGGCCGCCAATTCTGAGACACGCCAGACAGAAGTGATCGCTACCAAGAAGACAATCTTCTGAGTCAGGGTAGACAAAGCAATATCTTGCAAAGGCTCAAAAGGAGGAACCTGAAGAGCCGAAAGAACCAAATTCAAATCCCAAACAGGGAGTAATGGTTTCCTGGGAGGCCGCACATGCGTAACCCCCTGGAAAAAAGTTTTAACTAAAGGTTTAAGCGCAACACGCTTCTGAAAAAAGACAGATAAGGCAGAGACCTGCCCCTTTCAATGTGCTTAGCTGGAGACCAGAGTCCAGCCCTGATTGTAAAAACGCCAGAATCCTGGGGACCGAAAGGACCCTACAAGGAAAAGATCTTATCTCACACCAAGTGATATAGGCTTTCCAAGTCCTATAGTAGGTGATGGAAGAATACTTCTTCCGGGCACTGATCAGAGTCTTAACGACTGAATCAGAAAGACCCTCCTCCTTCAGGATGGAGGTTTCAGCACCCAGGCCATCAAACCCAGCGCTGGTAAATTGGGGTAACACAATTGACCCTGAGTGAGCAGATCGGGCCGAAGAGGCAGAACGAACTGGTCCACTGCCAGCCAAACGATGTCTGCGAACCTTATTCGTTTTGGCCACTTTGGGGCCATGAGAACGGCGTACACCCTTTCCAGAGCCAACTTCTGAAGAACTCTGCCCAGCAAGGGCCACGGAGGAAACAGGTATAGAAATCCCAGAGCTCCTCAGTTCAGGGACCTGACGTCCACTGTCAGAGCCAGAGGATCCCGGGAGAGTGACACGAAGCTCGGGAGCCTGTGATAGTGATGAGGGGCCAACAGGTCCACCTCCGGAGTCTCCCATTGGAGACACAATAAGAGAACCACCCGAGGATGGAGAGCTTATTCTTCCAGACGGGGAGAGCACTTGCTCAGCCGGTCCGCTACCTGTTCCATCACCTCTGGAATGTAAACCGCCGAGAGACAGGGAACATGGAACACTGCCCATGTCTGGATCAGGGACATTTCTCTGAGAGTACTCAGACTGCGCGTCCTTCCCTGAAGACTGACGCAAGCAATCGCTGATCGATTGTCTGAACACATCTGGACCCGAAGGCCCAGAACGTACTGAGTCAGGAGAGCAAACACCTGACAAAGGGTTCTCGGATTCAGAATACTGATGGGTAAGTGGGGCCTCCACTGCCCCTGAAACCGCAGCTCCTTCCAGAATCTGTCCCATCCCGACAGACTGGTGTCCGTGGTGACACCTTTCCAAGGGAGGGTCAGGAAAGACCTGCCCTATACAAGATTGGTCGAGACCAATCACCACAGGAGGAACTGCCGTACACGGGAGGACAATTGGAAGGACTGATCCAACAACAGAGGTTGCTGGACCCAACACGCTAGCAGAAATAGCTGAAGCGTTCTTGTGTGAATTTGGGCAAAAGAAAGACACACTCCGTCTTGATGAGAGTTCAGGCCGGGATGAACCGACCCCTGAATGGACCGCGAGGGAGGGTGAGACTCGAATTCCAGGTTGTGACCTGTCGACACTACCTCCTGGATCCATCTGCCTAGAACCACATGGTTCCAATGGTAGAAGTGTCGCAATAGTCCCCCCACCCGCACGGGTGAGGGCAGCCCCTCATTGCTGAGTGAGCTTATCAGCAGGTTTGGGCTTGGTGCCCCAGGACTGAGTGGGCCGGCCACGGCCCCTCCCCCGAGTCCAACCTGCGCCACTGGTAGCGGGAAAGGACGTACCTTTGCCCGCTCTGAACCTTTGAAAGGAAGGCCTACCGGAACTTGTCCCCCTGAAGGGACCACGAGGCCTTTTGCGTTGTGGCATCTTACCACCTTTTGCGACTGAATCAATTTTCTCCCCAAACAGACGCAACCCCAAAAAGGGGAGAGCTGTGAGTACCTTTTTGGAAACGGGGTCTGCTGACCACTGATGTAGCCATACTGACCTGCGAATAGCCACCAGCATAGCTGCCGCCTTGCTACTCATAGTCAGCGCATCGTCCTGAGCGGCCAGGACATAAGCCACAAAAGATTCACACTGCTTAAGTGCAGTGAACTGTTTGCAAGCGGGATCAAGATCCTCATATAGCCCCTGAATTAGGGACTTAATTGCCAATAGAAGAAGGGCTGAAGCACATACCGGGCACAATGCTGACCCGGAATAGATAAAACCATGTCGAGCGTATTGGTCAATCCTGCGATCTTCCCCATCTTTGGAGACAGTGGTCTCAGCAGATTGTACCATAGCCGAGCTGGAGAGTCCTAGTACAGGGGTATCGACGTCCGGAGGGACAGACCAAAGCTTCACCAATTCTGGTGGAAAAGGATAACGCTTTTCCCAACTGGAAGGAATTCCAGATAACCGTGTGGGATGTTCCCATTCCTTAAGAACCACCCTCTCAAAGTGGTGCTGTCTGGGAAAAATCAAACTCGGCTGAGGCTCTTTAAATAACTGGCCCTTTGGCGGGGCGGCCGCCTCAGGCGTATCTAAACTCAAAATTTTAAACATTTGAGCCAGAATGGAGGGGGTGTCAAAAATAATCCCCTCTGACCAATCGCCGATCTCATCAGCCACACGCTGACCTGTCGGCTCATCTGAATCCGACGGGAGTTCATCCTCGTCAGGGGATCCATCGGACCATTCCACAGGTTCACAAAACTGGTCCTGTGGAGCCGAAGGTACCGGAGTCAGGTGTCTTCGTTTTGTAGCGGTCTTCAACGCTGCTTTAACGGGCATCATTTTCCGGGGGCAGGGCTGTGCTGCCGCCTCGGAATGCGAATCCCCACTTTTGACAGTGTCATGCGGGGTCCGGAATAGGGAGGGAGAGGTAGGAGATGATGAAGGATGCGATGGCCCCGCAGCCGAAGCAACGGACTGGCGCGCAATAGTCTGTTTTGCACAAGGGATGCAAATAAAGATATCATCAGCTGGGAGTGGAACCCCACAACCTACGCACCCCCCAAACGGAACAGCAGAACCGTTTCCGGAATCTACGGAAGCCTCCATATGGTGATTTATGGTATTCGCAATAATGGGACTTTTAAGGCATAAGCCGACCCGGGATGCCCCCTTTATTTTAGTAATGTCCCGGAAGGGAGGATTTATATAAAAATTTTTTTTTTTTTTTTTAAGTTTAATAGAAACTATATATATATATTTATATATAGTCTATGTATATAAACATTCAAAGCAATCCCAATAATTAGCCAGGCACATAGAGCCGGAGGGCTAGCATAAGCAGGGATCCCAGGATCTGCAAGGCAAAGAAACAACCGTCAGATCCTTCACATGTGTATAACATATAAGTATGGCACCAAGTGCCCTTAAATGCATTATTAAAAAGTATTCCCCATTTAACGGCCCCAACGGGAGGGGCCGCTTACCTGTACAGCAATCAGCCGGTAAGCCTGCAGCCAGCAGCCATGAGCAGGCATGAAGACAAAGTGCGGCCGTGCGCCCACGTGATTTCCTGTGTTTTGAAGGAAGCAAGGACGCTGGGCCCGCCGCAGACGCCGCATGACGTCGGCGCCGCGCCCCCGCGTCAGCGGGACCCGCCCCCCCCCTACGCCGATCAGCTGGAAACACTTACAGCTGGCCACAGCACGTGCGCCCAGGCGGCGGAGGGGGGAGGGTAAAAACCGCATGGTGCTGACAAAGCTACATGAATGCCAGGCGAGGAGAGGGGAGAGGGGAGAGGGGGGAGGGGGTAGGGGGCCACAAAGCAACAAACTGCCAGAGAAGTGGCCAGCCTTTACCCAGCGCAAGCTGCCCTTAAAGCAGACCCAAAATATACACATGCTACAGTGAATGTATAAACATGACATATATGTTAACATGCAGTGATACAAGTGAAACACACATACTAAAAGCACACCCTCACCCCCCCCCCCCCCCATAGTGAAGGGAGAAGGGCCGTAACTGGAGAGAAAGGGGCTACGGGGACCCTCGGGACAGGGGCATCCCATTTCCGGATCACCATGCCGGTTAGCCGCATTGCCCCACGCATGAGGTCGAGCGGTAGGAGATAAGCTCCTAGGCACTTAAAGTGCCATCTACCATTTGCCCGGTGAGCAGCCAAGGCTGGGAGGCTTCCATTTCACCATAAAGGTATACAAACTCAAACCGGGCAGAAATAGACCAAAAGGGGGGTGGCGGGGTAAGAATACCCCGGCCTACCTGTAAGCAGGAGACATCCATCTTCTGACTTGTCAGCAAGCAGAGAGAAAAAATACTGGTGATTGAAGGGAGGTACCAGGTATATATAGGCCGGAAGGGGGCTCGTTACAAGACTTCCTCTCTGCACTACGTCACCTGCGGTGGATTAACCCAATAATGGATGAATATTCAAGAAGTGAAGCGGGGTGTGTGGCACACCAAGAATATATTTTTTTCTCTGCTTGTGTCTGTGTGATTATTTACTTTTAACCCCTTGTGAACTGGTAAGGGGTCCATGACCCCTATACCAGTTCACAAGGCTGGGGGGATGGCAAGCCACCTGCGCTAGCGGGTGGCTTGCCATTAACCCCCGGCACCCCCATTACCTGCCTCCCCAAAGGCCAGGGGGGGGCAGAAGAGCCCGGGCCCACATAGGCTATGTGGGCTCGTAGGCTGCAGGGTGGGGGGGCCACAAAAGCTGGCCCCCCACTCTGTGCCTACAAGCCCCCATAGCTGGTCCCGGGCTGGTTACTTTGGGTAAGGGGGACCCCACGTCAATTTTTTTTTTGATTTTTAAGGGTTTTTAACCCTTAAAAATAAAAAAAAAAAATGGGGTCTCCCTCCCCTGGGAGGGGGGACCCTATGTCATTTTTTTTCTCGATTTAACCCTTTGTAGTGTGGATGGTAGTTGTATTTTTTTTGTGAATGTTATAAAATACTTGTTTCAGTTAGAGGGGTCTCCTGGGCAGGAACAGGGGGCTACCGATAAATATGTGGTACCGTTCTAATCGGTAGAAATGGGGCTTTCACATGCAATATGATATTCCTTAATAAAATACATTTTTTATTTAAAATAAAGGAGTCAATTTTCTAAAAAAATTTTTTATTTATTTTTTTTACTTAATAATATTGTAAAAAAAAAAAAAATTTACAAACAAGACATTTCGTGTTAAAGCCTAAACTCTGCTGCAAAAAAATATATATATAATTTTCCTGAAAGTTCCAGCAAAAATGGCGCAAAACATGGCGCAAAACATGACGCAAAATGGGGAAAAATGGCCTGTCAACAGAGGGTGACAAAATCTCAAGTAGGCTGGCAATTAAAACGGTTAATAGTACCTATGCATGTTGGGTATTGTTCTGTTCGGGGGACCTTGCGCTTTCAGACTTAGCTTGTTTTTTCTGGTTTGCATATTTATATTTTAGGAAAAGGTGTTTTTTATTCAGCTTTTTTATAAATTTTTTAGGGAAACCCTGCGCAACCAAAGAATTCTTTGAGGTAATAATTCCAGAAAGATGAGCCCACTAGAACAAGCTGGGTACCCTTAGAAAGCTTAACGTGTGTACTTTCAGGGAATATATGGTTTATGGGGGATATTCCAAATGTCAAGGGTTGTTTTGGTTGAAAAATCGCAAGGTGCGCACTTTGTCTGAAGAGCTGAAATTTTCAAGTAAAATTACCGTTACGCACATGCTTTACTTTGGGGTGTTTGGCAACTCTTCCCTTGACAGTAGCTATGCATGTTGGGTATTGTTCTGTTCGGCGGATGTTGCGTTTTCAGATTAAACTTGTTTTTTCTTGTTTGTATATAGTTTTTTTAGGAAAATGTGGCTTTGATTGTGCTTTTTTATCCTTTTTTTAGGTAAACTCTTTGCAACCAAAGAATCCATTGAGGGATTACTTCCAGAAAACTATGGCCACATCAACAAGCCTGGTACGCCTAGAAAGCCTGAGGTGTGTACTTCCAGAGAATATATAGTTTGTTGGGGGTATTTCAAATGTAAAGGGTTGTTTTTCTGGAAAAACTGCAAGGTGCGCATATTGCGTAGCACAGTTGTATTTTATCTGAAAATCCCCTAAAGCGCTGTTTCAGTTTGGGGGAGTCTCCTGGGCAGGAAAGGGTGTCTACCTATACATATGTGGTACCGCTGTAACCGGGAGAAATTGGGATTTCACACGCAATAAGATTTCATTGACAAACTTACATTTTTTATTACAAAAAAAAACTACAATATGTAAAAATTTTTTTTTTTTTGCACATATTTCACCCAAAAATATTGAGAATACACCTAAAAAATGACAAACAAGACATTTCATGTTAAAGCCCAGACTCTGCTGAAAAAAAACAATATATCATTTTCCTGGGAAATCCCTTCAAAAATCACATTTGAACATGGGGAGCGCAAAATAGTGCAAAATGGTCTGGCAACAGAGTGTGACAAAAACTCCAGGTAGGCTGGCACTTAAAGGGTTAACATAAAATGTCTTGTTTGCAATTTTTCTACTGGTTTTTTAAATATTTTTTGCGTAAAAAAATAAATAAATAAATATTTTTTAGACAATTGTCTCCTTTATTTTAAATAAAACATTTGTTTTATTAATGAAAACCATATTGCATGTGAAAGCCCCATTTCTCTCGATTACAAAGGTACCACATATGTATCGGTAGCCCCACCATTCTTGCCCAGGAGACCCCCAAACTGAAGAGCACTCTATAACATTTACAAATAAAATACAACTACTAACCACACTAAAAACATAAGGGGTTAATTAATTAAAAAAAAAAAAAAAAACGACATAGGCTCCACCCTTCTGGGTTAAAAACCCTTAAAAATCCCCCCAAAAAGTGACATGGGGTCCCCCTTACCCATCATAACCAGCCCGGGACCAGCTACGGGGGCTTGTAGGAACAGGGCGCAGGGGCCAGCTTTGGTGGCCTCCCCGCCCTGCAGGCTACAAGCCCACATAGCCACGGCCAGGCTCTTCTGCCCCCCCCCCGGGCTTTGGAGAGGCAGGTAATTGGGGTGCCGTGAGTTAATGGCAAGTCACCCGCTAGCTGCAGGTGACTTGCTAGCCCCCAGCCTTGTGAACTGGTATAAGGGGTCTCATGGACCCCTTACAAGTTCACAAAGAATTAAACCGGACCTTCACCACGATTTATTGAAAAGCCCAGACCCTTAAAAAACTATTCCCCAGCATCTAAAGTGAATATATTTTTACGTTTTTAGCCACTTATGTATTATTCTTTCCCCCACTGGGCTGCAAATCTGTTCAGGACTTTAGGATACAGCGCTGCCATCTTGACTCAGAAGCATCACACTTACTAAGGAGAGGAGAGTGGGATAAAGTACAGGGGGTGGGTTATAGCTGTGCTTTGCTCAAACAGAGCAGAGCTGGGGTCAGGAAAAGGTCAGCAATCCCAGAATGCAGAGCAGCACAGTCAGAAGGCACTTCCTGTTTGCAGGCTGCCTGATGTTACATGAGCCGCCATCTTGGATGTTTAAAGGCTCATAACATGCAGTAGATGGAGGTAGGATGATTTTTAATGTGGGCAAACTGTATGTACAGGGTGTGGGAAACATATAAGATATGCTCTTATTTAGAGTGAAGGTCCGCTTTAAGTGTAAAAAAAAAACACAGACACAAGGAGAAAAAAAATTGTATTTATTTATTTATTTTTTTTAATACTTACCTCCCATCCATCCCTGGGCACTGTGTCCCACATTGATTACTCTGGCTTCTGCTCTCCTGCTGCTGCTGGAAGCCTTTTATAGCTGCTGGGTGAAAGAACATAAGGGGTTAATAAAAAATATTTTGGGCGCCCTCCTGAAGCAAGAAGGGTGAAGAGAAGACCTGGCCCGATCCAACGAGGGGTCAGGTGAGTTTTTTACTTTTGTACTTTTTATTCTGTGGGAGTTTAACGTCAGCTACGCGAGACTCACGTAGCTGGCACTAAAAGGGTTTAGACACTGTACAACCCAAAAAAAAAAAAACACACGTCTGGGATCCATCACTGACCATCTGAAATTCCAGCACTGGGAGCAGCCATCTTGGATCTGCTGCCTGCCTTCCCCGTGGGCATGGACAGGCGTTTTCACAGAGCAGGGGAAGCCTCTCAGCCACTCTGTGCAGCCTCCTGAACCTAAGCGACTTGACTATGCATTAAAAGCATTAAACATGTTAAGATGTTCATGTAAAAAGTACAAACAGCCTTCTCCGAGTCTGTAAGAGGATTTTGAGATGCCCCGCTATGTGAAACCCCTGTAATTGGCTGGTATAGAAATGTAGCCAGTGATCTCATGGCACATGCTGCTCCATTTATTAGCCGATCTGATGTCAGGTCAACTAAGCAAGGAATGAATGGAGCACGGATTAGTTAAGGATGCCCTGCTGAAGAAGGGTTTAAAAGGAACTTTAAGTCTGCTTCATCTGTAGGGGACTTATATATCAATTTTTACTTTAAATAAAAAGAAGCTGCCAACAAATCCATCTAGGAAGTCCATCTGGAAATGTTACCTTACAAATCTTCAGGTGATACCCCTATGTGCAGTAAAAACGTCAAGACAAGGAATTATTGGGGACTTTGTGTTTCCAATTAATAAGATAGGGAAAGGGCTTGACATTACTGATTGACAGGTAAAAGGAGCATTAGCCTAACCAGCTAATAGCAATTGTTTCACTGAAAGCAATATAAATTTAACGTATAGCTAAGGATCACGTTCTGTGGAGATCAGTTGCCTTTTGAAAAAAGAATGGTTAAAGTCCAGTTCTTGGCAGATATCATATATGTTATTTTTTATTCAAGTTTTTATTAAAATGCATCAGGAATTAAAAGATTCCCAGTAACTCCTAATATCTTTTTCCTGTCTGCATGTGATGCCAGCCACTTTTCACTCATACGAATGACAGCATGCCCTGACATGAATTTCATTGTTCGGTTACCCCAATCAGAGGGAAAAGCATCCTGAAGCACGTAGTTCCAGAAAAGCTGGAGATATAGTGAGACTGGGAAAAAGGGATCTGCTGGATCAAATACAGATAAGCCTCATAAATGAGAGAAGCATACATGCAGAGGAGTACAAGAAGCTGTAAGTGTAGAACAGGCTTTATTACACAGCATACAGGAAGCTGTCCACCCATGGATCATTGACCAGTAATTAGTTTGGATTTCTATCAGAAGGCAAAACAAAATGGCAGAGAGAAAGTGAAGATTGTTAAAACAATCGTCCTCCACACTGGTCAGCACAGCTGTACAAAGAATGGGCAACATGCCAATCACCCAAAGCCAACAGTTCTACCCAGAAGCTGGAAGCAGAGCGGCTGGATTAGCACTGGATCTCAGCAAGCTGGTGAGTTTTTTCGATCCAATGGGCTCAACTCCTGCTGCACAAAATACTCAAAAAAAAACATTTTGTCTGCCTGTATTCAGTACATGAAAAGTTGCCATACATTGAGCATTTGCAGGACATTGTAAATCCTCAAGCCAGTACCTCCTTCAGGATAATACTAACAAAAATACAATTCTGTGATTACTCACCTGTAGAATTGATATTATGAGTATACAGTACGTCCTGCTCCAGATAAGATTCATAACACTTGGGAACTACTCCGCGAGATGGCGCTGGACTGCAGAGACAGTGAAATTGGCTCCTCCCTGCCCCTCAAATACCCGGGACCTCCCACAAATCCCCAGCATTGAAAAGCAGTTAACGAGAAGCCGGGAGAATTAAAACAGAACCAACTAACAACTATAACCATGATAACAATCACCATACTGGGGATCCAGGATAATACAAAATCAAGGGTGGGTTGGAGCAGGACGTACTGTATACTCATAATATCAATTCTACAAAATATACACATGCTACAGTGAATGTATAAACATGACATATATGTTAACATGCAGTGATACAAGTGAAACACACATACTAAAAGCACACCCTCACCCCCCCCCCCCCATAGTGAAGGGAGAAGGGCCGTAACTGGAGAGAAAGGGGCTACGGGGACCCTCGGGACAGGGGCATCCCATTTCCGGATCACCATGCCGGTTAGCCGCATTGCCCCACGCATGAGGTCGAGCGGTAGGAGATAAGCTCCTAGGCACTTAAAGTGCCATCTACCATTTGCCCGGTGAGCAGCCAAGGCTGGGAGGCTTCCATTTCACCATAAAGGTATACAAACTCAAACCGGGCAGAAATAGACCAAAAGGGGGGTGGCGGGGTAAGAATACCCCGGCCTACCTGTAAGCAGGAGACATCCATCTTCTGACTTGTCAGCAAGCAGAGAGAAAAAATACTGGTGATTGAAGGGAGGTACCAGGTATATATAGGCCGGAAGGGGGCTCGTTACAAGACTTCCTCTCTGCACTACGTCACCTGCGGTGGATTAACCCAATAATGGATGAATATTCAAGAAGTGAAGCGGGGTGTGTGGCACACCAAGAATATATTTTTTTCTCTGCTTGTGTCTGTGTGATTATTTACTTTTAACCCCTTGTGAACTGGTAAGGGGTCCATGACCCCTATACCAGTTCACAAGGCTGGGGGGATGGCAAGCCACCTGCGCTAGCGGGTGGCTTGCCATTAACCCCCGGCACCCCCATTACCTGCCTCCCCAAAGGCCAGGGGGGGGCAGAAGAGCCCGGGCCCACATAGGCTATGTGGGCTCGTAGGCTGCAGGGTGGGGGGGCCACAAAAGCTGGCCCCCCACTCTGTGCCTACAAGCCCCCATAGCTGGTCCCGGGCTGGTTACTTTGGGTAAGGGGGACCCCACGTCAATTTTTTTTTTGATTTTTAAGGGTTTTTAACCCTTAAAAATAAAAAAAAAAAATGGGGTCTCCCTCCCCTGGGAGGGGGGACCCTATGTCATTTTTTTTCTCGATTTAACCCTTTGTAGTGTGGATGGTAGTTGTATTTTTTTTGTGAATGTTATAAAATACTTGTTTCAGTTAGAGGGGTCTCCTGGGCAGGAACAGGGGGCTACCGATAAATATGTGGTACCGTTCTAATCGGTAGAAATGGGGCTTTCACATGCAATATGATATTCCTTAATAAAATACATTTTTTATTTAAAATAAAGGAGTCAATTTTCTAAAAAAATTTTTTATTTATTTTTTTTACTTAATAATATTGTAAAAAAAAAAAAAATTTACAAACAAGACATTTCGTGTTAAAGCCTAAACTCTGCTGCAAAAAAATATATATATAATTTTCCTGAAAGTTCCAGCAAAAATGGCGCAAAACATGGCGCAAAACATGACGCAAAATGGGGAAAAATGGCCTGTCAACAGAGGGTGACAAAATCTCAAGTAGGCTGGCAATTAAAACGGTTAATAGTACCTATGCATGTTGGGTATTGTTCTGTTCGGGGGACCTTGCGCTTTCAGACTTAGCTTGTTTTTTCTGGTTTGCATATTTATATTTTAGGAAAAGGTGTTTTTTATTCAGCTTTTTTATAAATTTTTTAGGGAAACCCTGCGCAACCAAAGAATTCTTTGAGGTAATAATTCCAGAAAGATGAGCCCACTAGAACAAGCTGGGTACCCTTAGAAAGCTTAACGTGTGTACTTTCAGGGAATATATGGTTTATGGGGGATATTCCAAATGTCAAGGGTTGTTTTGGTTGAAAAATCGCAAGGTGCGCACTTTGTCTGAAGAGCTGAAATTTTCAAGTAAAATTACCGTTACGCACATGCTTTACTTTGGGGTGTTTGGCAACTCTTCCCTTGACAGTAGCTATGCATGTTGGGTATTGTTCTGTTCGGCGGATGTTGCGTTTTCAGATTAAACTTGTTTTTTCTTGTTTGTATATAGTTTTTTTAGGAAAATGTGGCTTTGATTGTGCTTTTTTATCCTTTTTTTAGGTAAACTCTTTGCAACCAAAGAATCCATTGAGGGATTACTTCCAGAAAACTATGGCCACATCAACAAGCCTGGTACGCCTAGAAAGCCTGAGGTGTGTACTTCCAGAGAATATATAGTTTGTTGGGGGTATTTCAAATGTAAAGGGTTGTTTTTCTGGAAAAACTGCAAGGTGCGCATATTGCGTAGCACAGTTGTATTTTATCTGAAAATCCCCTAAAGCGCTGTTTCAGTTTGGGGGAGTCTCCTGGGCAGGAAAGGGTGTCTACCTATACATATGTGGTACCGCTGTAACCGGGAGAAATTGGGATTTCACACGCAATAAGATTTCATTGACAAACTTACATTTTTTATTACAAAAAAAAACTACAATATGTAAAAATTTTTTTTTTTTTGCACATATTTCACCCAAAAATATTGAGAATACACCTAAAAAATGACAAACAAGACATTTCATGTTAAAGCCCAGACTCTGCTGAAAAAAAACAATATATCATTTTCCTGGGAAATCCCTTCAAAAATCACATTTGAACATGGGGAGCGCAAAATAGTGCAAAATGGTCTGGCAACAGAGTGTGACAAAAACTCCAGGTAGGCTGGCACTTAAAGGGTTAACATAAAATGTCTTGTTTGCAATTTTTCTACTGGTTTTTTAAATATTTTTTGCGTAAAAAAATAAATAAATAAATATTTTTTAGACAATTGTCTCCTTTATTTTAAATAAAACATTTGTTTTATTAATGAAAACCATATTGCATGTGAAAGCCCCATTTCTCTCGATTACAAAGGTACCACATATGTATCGGTAGCCCCACCATTCTTGCCCAGGAGACCCCCAAACTGAAGAGCACTCTATAACATTTACAAATAAAATACAACTACTAACCACACTAAAAACATAAGGGGTTAATTAATTAAAAAAAAAAAAAAAAACGACATAGGCTCCACCCTTCTGGGTTAAAAACCCTTAAAAATCCCCCCAAAAAGTGACATGGGGTCCCCCTTACCCATCATAACCAGCCCGGGACCAGCTACGGGGGCTTGTAGGAACAGGGCGCAGGGGCCAGCTTTGGTGGCCTCCCCGCCCTGCAGGCTACAAGCCCACATAGCCACGGCCAGGCTCTTCTGCCCCCCCCCCGGGCTTTGGAGAGGCAGGTAATTGGGGTGCCGTGAGTTAATGGCAAGTCACCCGCTAGCTGCAGGTGACTTGCTAGCCCCCAGCCTTGTGAACTGGTATAAGGGGTCTCATGGACCCCTTACAAGTTCACAAAGAATTAAACCGGACCTTCACCACGATTTATTGAAAAGCCCAGACCCTTAAAAAACTATTCCCCAGCATCTAAAGTGAATATATTTTTACGTTTTTAGCCACTTATGTATTATTCTTTCCCCCACTGGGCTGCAAATCTGTTCAGGACTTTAGGATACAGCGCTGCCATCTTGACTCAGAAGCATCACACTTACTAAGGAGAGGAGAGTGGGATAAAGTACAGGGGGTGGGTTATAGCTGTGCTTTGCTCAAACAGAGCAGAGCTGGGGTCAGGAAAAGGTCAGCAATCCCAGAATGCAGAGCAGCACAGTCAGAAGGCACTTCCTGTTTGCAGGCTGCCTGATGTTACATGAGCCGCCATCTTGGATGTTTAAAGGCTCATAACATGCAGTAGATGGAGGTAGGATGATTTTTAATGTGGGCAAACTGTATGTACAGGGTGTGGGAAACATATAAGATATGCTCTTATTTAGAGTGAAGGTCCGCTTTAAGTGTAAAAAAAAAACACAGACACAAGGAGAAAAAAAATTGTATTTATTTATTTATTTTTTTTAATACTTACCTCCCATCCATCCCTGGGCACTGTGTCCCACATTGATTACTCTGGCTTCTGCTCTCCTGCTGCTGCTGGAAGCCTTTTATAGCTGCTGGGTGAAAGAACATAAGGGGTTAATAAAAAATATTTTGGGCGCCCTCCTGAAGCAAGAAGGGTGAAGAGAAGACCTGGCCCGATCCAACGAGGGGTCAGGTGAGTTTTTTACTTTTGTACTTTTTATTCTGTGGGAGTTTAACGTCAGCTACGCGAGACTCACGTAGCTGGCACTAAAAGGGTTTAGACACTGTACAACCCAAAAAAAAAAAAACACACGTCTGGGATCCATCACTGACCATCTGAAATTCCAGCACTGGGAGCAGCCATCTTGGATCTGCTGCCTGCCTTCCCCGTGGGCATGGACAGGCGTTTTCACAGAGCAGGGGAAGCCTCTCAGCCACTCTGTGCAGCCTCCTGAACCTAAGCGACTTGACTATGCATTAAAAGCATTAAACATGTTAAGATGTTCATGTAAAAAGTACAAACAGCCTTCTCCGAGTCTGTAAGAGGATTTTGAGATGCCCCGCTATGTGAAACCCCTGTAATTGGCTGGTATAGAAATGTAGCCAGTGATCTCATGGCACATGCTGCTCCATTTATTAGCCGATCTGATGTCAGGTCAACTAAGCAAGGAATGAATGGAGCACGGATTAGTTAAGGATGCCCTGCTGAAGAAGGGTTTAAAAGGAACTTTAAGTCTGCTTCATCTGTAGGGGACTTATATATCAATTTTTACTTTAAATAAAAAGAAGCTGCCAACAAATCCATCTAGGAAGTCCATCTGGAAATGTTACCTTACAAATCTTCAGGTGATACCCCTATGTGCAGTAAAAACGTCAAGACAAGGAATTATTGGGGACTTTGTGTTTCCAATTAATAAGATAGGGAAAGGGCTTGACATTACTGATTGACAGGTAAAAGGAGCATTAGCCTAACCAGCTAATAGCAATTGTTTCACTGAAAGCAATATAAATTTAACGTATAGCTAAGGATCACGTTCTGTGGAGATCAGTTGCCTTTTGAAAAAAGAATGGTTAAAGTCCAGTTCTTGGCAGATATCATATATGTTATTTTTTATTCAAGTTTTTATTAAAATGCATCAGGAATTAAAAGATTCCCAGTAACTCCTAATATCTTTTTCCTGTCTGCATGTGATGCCAGCCACTTTTCACTCATACGAATGACAGCATGCCCTGACATGAATTTCATTGTTCGGTTACCCCAATCAGAGGGAAAAGCATCCTGAAGCACGTAGTTCCAGAAAAGCTGGAGATATAGTGAGACTGGGAAAAAGGGATCTGCTGGATCAAATACAGATAAGCCTCATAAATGAGAGAAGCATACATGCAGAGGAGTACAAGAAGCTGTAAGTGTAGAACAGGCTTTATTACACAGCATACAGGAAGCTGTCCACCCATGGATCATTGACCAGTAATTAGTTTGGATTTCTATCAGAAGGCAAAACAAAATGGCAGAGAGAAAGTGAAGATTGTTAAAACAATCGTCCTCCACACTGGTCAGCACAGCTGTACAAAGAATGGGCAACATGCCAATCACCCAAAGCCAACAGTTCTACCCAGAAGCTGGAAGCAGAGCGGCTGGATTAGCACTGGATCTCAGCAAGCTGGTGAGTTTTTTCGATCCAATGGGCTCAACTCCTGCTGCACAAAATACTCAAAAAAAAACATTTTGTCTGCCTGTATTCAGTACATGAAAAGTTGCCATACATTGAGCATTTGCAGGACATTGTAAATCCTCAAGCCAGTACCTCCTTCAGGATAATACTAACAAAAATACAATTCTGTGATTACTCACCTGTAGAATTGATATTATGAGTATACAGTACGTCCTGCTCCAGATAAGATTCATAACACTTGGGAACTACTCCGCGAGATGGCGCTGGACTGCAGAGACAGTGAAATTGGCTCCTCCCTGCCCCTCAAATACCCGGGACCTCCCACAAATCCCCAGCATTGAAAAGCAGTTAACGAGAAGCCGGGAGAATTAAAACAGAACCAACTAACAACTATAACCATGATAACAATCACCATACTGGGGATCCAGGATAATACAAAATCAAGGGTGGGTTGGAGCAGGACGTACTGTATACTCATAATATCAATTCTACAGGTGAGTAATCACAGAATTGTATTATTCTTAGTATACAGTACGTCCTGCTCCAGATAAGATTCATAACACTTGGGACATCCAATAGCAGTGTCCATAAAGTAGGGTGGGATCCCCAAAGGTAAAACAGACAGGTCAGACCACTGCTGTCTGCAGAACCTTGCGGCCAAAAGCAGCATCAGCTGAGGCCCTAACATCAAGCTTGTAAAACTTTGAAAAGGTATGAACAGAAGACCAAGTAGCGGCCTTGCAAACTTGTTCAACCGAAGCCTGGTGCTGAAAAGCCCAAGATGCACCAATAGCACGAGTGGAATGAGCAGTAAGGCGGAAGGGAGGATTCTTCCCCTTAGCAGAATAGGCCGGAATCACAGCCTGACGGATCCATTTGCAGGTGCCAAACCCTTCCCAGGACCAGACTGGACCACAAAAAGAGCATCAGTTTTCCTGAAAGGTGCAGTAGCCACTAGATAGTATTTCAGACACCTAACCACATCCAAAGAATGCAAGACCCTCTCCTTAGCATTACTAGGATTAGGGCACAAGGAAGGAAGAACAATGTCCTGATTCAAATGAAAGGCAGACACGACCTTAGGCATGAAAACCTGGCTTGAAGCAAAAATATCCTGGTGTCTCTCAAAGTAGGGGGGCTGGATAGAAAGCGCCGCCAACTCAGAAACACGCCTAACAGAAGTGATAGCCACCAGAAACACAGCCTTGAGAGTAAGAATGGCCAGGGCAGCATCCTGCACAGGTTCAAAGGGAGCACCCTGCAAGGCAGACAAGACCAGGTTCAAATCCCAAACAGGCAACATGGACTTATGTGGGGGACGCACATGAGTAACCCCCTGGAAAAAAGTCCTGATCAGAGAATGCTGGGCAAAGGACCT
Source organism: Gastrophryne carolinensis (assembly GCA_027917425.1). NCBI lineage: Eukaryota > Metazoa > Chordata > Amphibia > Anura > Microhylidae > Gastrophryne > Gastrophryne carolinensis. The sequence goes on along the minus strand of CM051238.1, from coordinate 348,000,871 downwards.
CTGGAAAGAAACAGCCAGGGCAGAGACATGACCCTTCAGAGTACCGAGCCCCCAGCTCCAACCCATGCTGCAGGAACTCCAGGATACTGGGAATAGAGAACACACGCAGGGAAGGGACTTAGACTCACACCAGTCAATGTAGGCACGCCAAACCCTACAGAAGAAGACTTCTCCCTAGCCTTTATCATAGTATCAACAACAGAGGCAGACAGCCCCTTATCCATCAAGATGGAGGTTTCAGCAGCCAGGCCGTCAAAGCCAGAGTTTGTAAATTGGGAAGGCGTAAGTGACCCTGAGTGAGCAGGTCTGGCACCATGGGCAGAGTGTACTGATCTACTGCCAGCTGCACCACGTCTGCAACCCCCATCTTCTTGGCCACCTGGGGGTGCCCAGTATTGCTGGCACCCCCTCCTGAGCCATCTTGCGCAGAACCGTGCCCAACAGGGGGAATGGAGGAAAGGCATACAGGAGCTGAAAGTCCTGCCATGACATTTTCTAGTAACAGGGGTGCACCAGACAATACCACTGAATATAAGCATGTGCTCACTCACATGAACCAAACAAGACTGAAGTGGACATGTCCAATTACACACCTTTCTTCAAAAAGGAGCACCAATATCAATATGGATACAAAATTCTTTATTATGAAAAAGGAGATACTATTAAAATACACAAAAACACACTGGACAATTAAAATCACATGGATGACCCCATGGTCACAATAATATTAATGAAAAACCCCCTAAGGGGAACAATGCATCAAAAGACCCTATGTGCGCTTATTAGATCCTATTATAACAGTTATTTTATGCCGGCATAAAAATTGTATGTGTAAACCCTCAAAGTGTACAACCTCTAATAAATATCAAATCTTAACAACAATAACTCATATGTGAAAATGAATAAAAAACTAAATTCCACAGAAAATATATTGGCAGACTCGCCCAGTTCAAACAGTTATATGTGAATGGAAACAATAAAGATATACTCAAAGTGCACGTGTGCGTGCTAAATGACACCAGCAAACCTGAATATTCAAGAATAAAAAATGGCACATAGAGTCAGCATCACAGTGTCATCAAATATAAATCACTGTGCCCGCAACTCCCATGTTGCTTCAAGGTGAGGGTTGTTTTTGAAGAAAGGTGTGTAATTGGACACGTCCACTTCAGTCTTGTTTGGTTCCTGCCATGACATTGCTAGAGCATCCGTGGCCAAGGCCAGAGGATCCTGGGACAGGGAGACAAAGGCCGGGAGCTTGTGATTGTGACAGGACGCAAACAGATCCACATCTGGTTGGCCCCAACGGTGACACAGTGATTGAAACATCCTGTTGCAGAGGGACCATCCTCCCAGGCGAGAGGTCCCCCTGCTCAGAGAGTCTGCCTGCAGATTCTCCACCCCCGGGATGTACACAGCTGATATGCAGGGAACATTGTCCTCCGCCCAGGCCAGGATCAGAGACACTTCCTGGAGGGCCCTCTTGCTCCGGGTCCCTCCCTGATGATTGATGTAGGCAACTGCCGTCTGGTTGTCCGAGCGTACCTGAACAGGCCGGCCTCGAAGGTGATGAGTCAACTGAGTCAGAACCAACCTGATTGCCCGCAGTTCCAGAATGTTGATAGGTGTGTGGGCCTCCTGAGGGCCCCACCGACCTTGGAACTGCAGGGACTTCCAGAAACCCCCTTAACCTGTCAGACTGGCATCCGTGGTGACCGTCTCCCAGGAGGGGGCAGAAAGGATCTGCCCCCCAACAGGTTCCTGGAGTCCAGCCACCACGAGAGGGACTGCCTGTCTAGGGGGGAAAGCACAAGGACCTGGTCCAGGGACGCAGGATCCTTGTCCCATACTGACAAGAGGTGGAGTTGCAGAGGCCTCATGTGAAACTGAGCATAAGGGACCGCCTCGAAGCACGCCACCATCAGGCACACCAGCTGCATTCCCTGCCTGATGGAGGGATGAGGGCAAGATAGCAGGAACTGAACCTGCGCTAGCAGACTGTCCACCTTCTGCTGAGGAAGAAAAATCCTTGCCTGAACTGTATCCAGATTCATTCCCAGGAAGGGAGTCACCAAGGAGGGAGACAGAGAAGACTTGGGATGGTTGATCACCCAGCAAATGACTCCAGAGTGGACACTACCAGCTGAGTATCCAGCTCTGCCTGATGTAGGGACTGGGAAGTGATGAGAATGTCGTCCAGGTAGGGCAGCACGCGGATGCCCTGAGACCTGAGCAGAGACATCACTCCTGCCAGCACCTTGGTGAACACCCTGGGAGCTGAAGTGAGACCAAAGGGCAAGGCCACAAATTGGTAGTGCTGATCCTCCAGAGCGAACCTGAGGAACCTTTGATGACCTGGAAACACAGGAATATGAAGATAAGCATCTTTGATGTCCACAGACATCATGAAGTCCCCTGGACGAAGGGAACTGATGGCAGAGCACAGAGTTTCCATGCGAAAGCGCCTGCACCTGACAAATTTGTTGAGGATCTTCAAGTCCGGTATGGGCCTGACTGACCCATCTCTTTTGGGCACGGTGAAAAGGTTGGAATAGAAGCCCTTGTCCCTTTCTCGTAAGGGGACCTGACAGATGACCCCCAGCTCCAGAAGGCTTTGCACCGCCAGCACTAGAGCCTGAGCTGACACAGAGTCCTGAGAAATCCGGGATCTGATGAATCTTGGGGGGGGCAGGCAGCAAACTCTATCTTGTAACCAGAGGACACTAGCTCCTGAATCCACGGGCCTGAGACATGAAGCCTCCAGACGTGAGCAAAGTGCTGAAGCCGTCCCCCCACCCGGATGGGTGAGGGCGCCCCTTCATGCCTGAGGGGGCTTGGGAGAGGACTTAAGCTTGGAGCCCCAGGAGGAGCCAGGGCGTCCACGTCCTCTGCCCCTACCCCAGAAATCTCCTCGGGCCCCAGTAAGGGAGACCCCCTCCCCTGTCTGGCTCCACGGTAGGGGGAAGAAAAGCAGCCCTGACCCCGAAAGGGCCGAGATTGCCGCCTGCGCTGGGGTAACCTGCCTCCCTTAGCAAACAGGTCCAGGCAGTCCCCAAACAGGTGTAGTCATTTGAAGGGAAAACCAAGAGCAGAAAGAAAGCACCAAGGCAAATTCACATACAGACCCCCCCCCCCCGAGAGCGACAAGGGAGATCGAGGGAGGGCAGCGGCCACTTAACATAGGGCCCCACCGATAGACAGGGGCAAGGGGCAATAGCGCGGGAGGGGCATCCCATAGAGCAGGGGTACTCAAATGGCGGACCGCGGTCCGAATCCGGACCGCAGACGCCATTTGTCCGGACCGCTGCCCAGTGTTCCCTGTAAGGTGCGCGCCCGCGCACCCGCGACAGCCCCTCCGCTCAGCCTCGCCTGCCGCCCGCGCACGGTCGCTGACGGCAGGGCCGGCACTGGCACTCGGCGGCGAGGTCATCACTGGCACCCGGCGGCGAGGTCATCACTGGCACCCGGCGGCGAGGTCATCACATGCTCTGGGGCGGACCTCGGGTTTACTGGCAGACAGCACAGCCAATGAATCACTGATTCATTCAGGCTGTCTGCGCTGCAAAGACGCTGATTGGATGTGGGCGGGACCATCTCTCCCTCCCGCACCGACTCGCTCCCACCAGCATGCTGACAGTGCTCTGATGTGCGGAGAGCAAAGCACTGATACAGCAATGACAGAGGAACACATGCTGGCTGACCCTGAACCGCTGTCTGGAGAAGAGGTGCTCGGTGTCTCTCAGCTTCGCTTCAGGACAGGTAATTGTTCAATGTGAACTTTGTTAAGGGTGCTAGGGACAGGGGCTGGGTGTGGATGCATTCCATCCCTGGAATCTAAGAGATTCTATGGCTGCCCGCTGACTCTTCCCCTGGCCATTCCAAATTGGGATGCCCCACAGTATGAAACTCCCAGAAAACTGCTATTCACTCACCTCTTCTTCTTTCCAATGGCGCATGTGACATAGTTGCGGCAGATGAGAACCCGCACATGGGCCGTTGGAACGAGGAAGAGGTTAGTAAATGGCGGCGTTCTGGGGGCATTCATGCAGTGGGGCATCCCGATTCACGATGCCCTGGGGGAATGGAACAAAACCCAGGAAAGTTGAAACCCAGCCATTCTTCCACAGATCTTAGCTGTCTGAGCCCACGGCACATGTGCGGCCAGCAGCGGCATCACTTCGCACATTTTCTTTCGGCTGAAGGATGCAAGTGATGCCACCTGCTGCGGATGTGTGTGGCTGGGATTCCATTTAAGTGGATCAAAACCCACAGAGATCGTCTCGGGAATCTATAAGATTCCAGGGCTGCTTGATTCCCTCCTCCCGGGGAATCCAGAATCAGGATGCCCCTCTGTGTGAAACCCCCCAGGTCACCCAAAAACTCTTCCCTTCTTTCCCGGTCCAACAGTGCATGCACGAGCAGCGGCCGCATCCCCGCTATCCCTTTAGCAGGGCACGTACCCATGCCAGGCATTTGTGAATGGCCGGCGCGGGCGCGCTTCTTGTTAGAGGGTGGCAGAGGATGCCACCGCCAGCACGCTCAGGCATTGCCCAGCTCCCTCGCCCCCCCGGACCTTCATCCCACGGCAGACCCTGGTAAGTGGACCTCCACTGAAAGTAATTGAGTACCCCTGCCATAGAGGATCACCATATGCTTGTACCACCTACCCTTTGGTGGGGGATTGTGGTGGAGCAGCGCTCCTAAGCACCTGACAGCGGTGCTGCCTACCATCACCCGACCAGCGCAGCCAAGGCTGGGAGGCACATTAATAATGGAATGGGCGGGAACAGTCCTACAGGGCCGCAGGCTAATAGCCCGCTCACCTGCGAGAAGAGAGAGCCATCTTCTTGTCCTTTGCAGTCCAGACTGCAGAGAAAATCTGGGGATTTGTGTGAGGCCCCAGGTATTTGAGGGGCCGGGAGGAGCCAATTTCGCTGTCTCTGCAGTCCAGCACCATCTGGCAGAGTAGTTCTGAATCTTATCTGGAGCAGGACGTACTGTATACTAAGAATAATACTGTTATATTAGGTAGTGTTTTAGGGACAGTCCAGGTATTTTTAAGTTTTCAAAATATGCCCCGCACTGCCTCCCTTTCCTGGGGCTCAGACAGGGTAGGGGGGGCTTTCTACAAGGAAAGCAAATTACCGCACCCAGGATCGAGGGCTGATCATCATTTGTCCTACCGCACAGAGCAGTTTCCCCATTCTATGCAGCAGATCAAAGATGGCTGCGCCCAGCATCAAAATTGCCGCATGACCGCCGATGGATCTCAAATGAGGCAAGTTGTTCAGGATGAAAGTGGCCGTCTCCATCATCAGTATGTATGTGCAGGGGACAAAGGGGGACTATATTTTTTATGTTATTGCTATTTGTTTAGAAATAGGATAAATATTCTTTAAGTTTCATCTAAGCAGCCCATTATGATGATGTTATGATTTTACTATAGTACATTTGCTATTATTAATTATTGGCTATTTAAAAAGTTGGAGTCAGGGCCTGATAAAATAGAGGAGTCAGACTTTGGCTTAACGACTCCATAGCCCTGCTACCACCTATGCTTGTCTGTGGTGCCATTTGTATGTTGTCTGCCATTCGTTTTTCCTTTCCCTCAGATCTTTGACCCTTCATTTGAGAATAGGCAGCATGGAGGCATCCCAATGAGAGATACTTTACTCTAAAAGCTAGGGTGGCAGGCTGGTCATACTGTGCACCTACTCACCCGGCAGACTCCACTGGTCACATTGGGCTGCCATCCCCTCCCTTAATTGGATGGCACTGAAATAAAAGGACCAAGGATTGGCCTTTCAGGCCTTTATGTTCTTCCTTTCTCTGCCTAGGACAGCTCTTATGTTACCATTGCTCCAAACATGCTCCTTGAACTATGGCTCTGGTTTGACTATTCAGGTTTCAGTCCAAGGGCTGCTCAAGTGTCTAGCATTTCTCCACACCAGGGCTGACCATCATCTTTAACAGAATGTAAAGAAAATAGACAACACTAATTCCTAGGTATTTCCAGGTTTGTTTCAAACAGGAAAACAAGAATCTGATTTAACAATGTATAAACCTTGCAGACATCTTTCATTTGCTTGAAAACATATACAAGGAATTAGTCTGGCTATTGTAAGCAATTATCCCACTTAACATCCCCACTCTTTTCTACAGTTTGTTATTCAAGTCAAATAAATCTTAACTCCTTCCCTCATGACACTTGGCCTGATTTTAACTCAGCACTAGTACTGTGCTGGTTACTACATTTTGGAATTCAAAGGTTTTCAATATGTTATACTTTTTTATTTTATTTTTTTTAAGAAAAACATTGACAGAAAAAAGTGGTGTCTCAAAACCATGTAACAACATCCATCCATCCTGAGACATTACAGCCATTCTTCTACATTTCCTCAGTCCTCTATTCTAGTTGAAAGGTTAGCAACCCTTGGAGACTATATTGTTTACATTCTAGTGTCTCCAAATCTCCTGTAAGAAATGATCTGGAAAAAATGATCTAAATGTTGTTTCAAGGCTGAGTGCTGCGGCTTCATTGATGATCTGTCACACTCTGTAATGCTCCTGAATGACTGAACGGACCTTTAGGCGCTATATATACAGAGCATCCGTTACTTACTATCCATCATGTGTGATCAGCCGGTGACTTCCAATAATAAAAAGGGCAACAAGAGGTTAACTCCACACACTTATGCTGTTCAAATCATCAAAATAAAGTGATTTATTGCAAATCTTCAGGCTAAGTAACCTTTTAGGGTACAACCCCTCTGAATAAAGGGCCTTGCGTCTAAATGCTGTACTGGGCAGCATGAAAAGGTTTACAAAAAAGAACTCTGGCACAATGCAGGGTGCAGATGCTTGGTGGCGGTGGTGGGGGGTTAATAGTTTGTGTGTGCATATATCTTCACACGCACCCATACATTTATGTATTACAGTTTTTTTTTTCTTATAATCATGGACACTTTAAAAATCTAAAGGTCAACAATAAACATCAATGTGAGTCTACTAAGGCACTTTTTGTTTGTACCCTATGATGGACACAAATTAAATGTATAGTTGCCACCTCAGAAAGGAAGTGAAGCTAAATGGGAGGGAACACAAGCAGAAAAAGTGGGCATGTAAGTGATAACCCAATAAAATCTATGTGTAAAGATGCTCCCTGATCATCCATAGAAAGCTTGTAAAGGAGTTACTTTCCATACACAGGCCTATTAAAAGCGGGATGAACGTCTGAAACATGAAATACCGTATTTTTCGCCCTATAAGACGCACCTGCCTATAAGACGCACCTAGGATTTGGGGTAGGAAAATTTGAAAAAAAAATATTTTAAACCAAAAAACACACCATTACAGACAGTGTGGCATCCCCCCTCCCATTCCCCATATACCCAGTGCGGCATCCCCCTCCATTTCCCATATAGGCAGTGTGCACCCCATTATCATAAGCAGTGTGTGCCCCCTCCTATTCCCCATATAGGCAGTGCCCCCCCATTCCCATAGGCAGTGTGGCATCCCCCTCCCCCCATTCCCATTGGCAGTGTGGCATCCCCCTCCTCCCATTCCCATAGGTTTTGTGGCATCCCTCTGCCCCTATTCGCATTGGCAGTGTGGCATCCCCTCTCCCCCCATTGTCAGTGTGGCATCCCCCTCTCCCCCCATTGGCAGTGTGGCATCCCCTCTCCCCCCCATTGGCAGTGTGGCATCCCCCTCTCGCCCCATTGGCAGTATGGCATCCCCCTCTCCCCCCATTGTCAGTATGGCATCCCCCCTCCCCCCATTGTCAGTGTGGCATCCCCCTCTCCCCCCATTGTCAGTGTGGCATCCCCCTCTCCACCCATTGTCAGTGTGGCATCCCCCTCTCCACCCATTGTCAGTATGGCATCCCCCCTTCCCCCATTGTCAGTATGGCATCCCCCCTTCCCCCATTGTCAGTGTGGCATCCCCCTCTCCCCCCAATGTCAGTATGGCATCCCCCCTTCCCCCATTGTCAGTATGGAATCCCCCCTTCCCCCATTGTCAGTATGGAATCCCCCCTTCCCCCATTGTCAGTGTGGCATCCCCCTCTCCCCCCATTGTCAGTGTGGCATCCCCCTCTCCCCCCATTGTCAGTGTGGCATCCCCCTCTCCCCCCATTGTCAGTGTGGCATCCCCCTCTCCCCCCATTGTCAGTATGGCATCCCCCTCTCCCCCCATTGTCAGTATGGCATCCCCCCTCCCCCCATTGTCAGTGTGGCATCCCCCTCTCCCCCCATTGTCAGTGTGGCATCCCCCCTTCCCCCATTGTCAGTATGGCATCCCTCTCTCCCCCCATTGTCAGTGTGGCATCCCCCCTTCCCCCATTGTCAGTATGGAACCCCCCCTTCCCCCATTGTCAGTGTGGCATCCCCCTCTCCCCCCATTGTCCGTGTGGCATCCCCCTCTCCCCCCATTGTCAGTGTGGCATCCCCCTCTCCCCCCATTGTCAGTGTTGCATCCCCCTCTCCCCCCATTGTCAGTATGGCATCCCCCTCTCCCCCCATTGTCAGTATGGCATCCCCCCTCCCCCCATTGTCAGTGTGGCATCCCCCTCTCCCCCCATTGTCAGTATGGCATCCCCCCTCCCCCCATTGTCAGTGTGGCATCCCCCCTTCCCCCATTGTCAGTATGGCATCCCTCTCTCCCCCCATTGTCAGTATGGCATCCCCCTCTCCCCCCATTGTCAGTGTGGCATCCCCCTCTCCCCCCATTGTCAGTGTGGCATCCCCCTCTCCCCCCATTGTCAGTGTGGCATCCCCCTCTCCCCCCATTGTCAGTATGGCATCCCCCTCTCCCCCCCATTGTCAGTGTGGCATCCCCCTCTCCCCCCCATTGTCAGTGTGGCATCCCCCTCTCCCCCCATTGTCAGTATGTGATCCCCCCTTCCCCCATTGTCAGTGTGGCATCCCCCTCTCCCCCCATTGTCAGTATGGCATCCCCCTCTCCCCCCCATTGTCAGTGTGGCATCCCCCTCTCCCCCCCCATTGTCAGTGTGGCATCCCCCTCTCCCCCCATGGTCAGTATGGCATCCCCCCTTCCCCCATTGTCAGTGTGGCATCCCCCCTTCCCCCATTGTCAGTGTGGCATCCCCCTCTCCCCCCATTGTCAGTATGGCATCCCCCTCTCCCCCCCATTGTCAGTGTGGCATCCCCCTCTCCCCCCATTGTCAGTATGGCATCCCCCCTTCCCCCATTGTCAGTGTGGCATCCCTCTCTCCCCCCATTGTCAGTATGGCATCCCCCTCTCCCCCCATTGTCAGTGTGGCATTCCCTCTCCCCCCATTGTCAGTATGTGATCCCCCCTTCCCCCATTGTCAGTGTGGCATCCCCCTCTCCCCCCATTGTCAGTATGTGATCCCCCTTCCCCCATTGTCAGTGTGGCATCCCCCTCTCCCCCCATTGTCAGTATGGCATCCCCCTCTCCCCCCCATTGTCAGTGTGGCATCCCCCTCTCCCCCCCATTGTCAGTGTGGCATCCCCCTCTCCCCCCCATTGTCAGTGTGGCATCCCCCTCTCCCCCCATTGTCAGTATGGCATCCCCCCTTCCCCCATTGTCAGTGTGGCATCCCTCTCTCCCCCCATTGTCAGTATGGCATCCCCCTCTCCCCCCATTGTCAGTGTGGCATCCCCCTCTCCCCCCATTGTCAGTATGGCATCCCCCCTTCCCCCATTGTCAGTGTGGCATCCCCCCTCCCCCCATTGTCAGTATGGCATCCCCCTCTCCCCCCATTGTCAGTATGGCATCCCCCTCTCCCCCCATTGTCAGTATGGCATCCCCCTCTCCCCCCATTGTCAGTGTGGCATCCCCCTCTCTCCCCATTGTCAGTGTGGCATCCCCCTCTCCCCCATTGTCAGTGTGGCATCCTCCCTCCCCCCATTGGTAGTCGGCATCCCCCTCTCCCCCCATTGTCAGTGTGGCATCCCCCTCTCCCCCCATTGTCAGTGTGGCATCCCCCCTCCCCCCATTGTCAGTATGGCATCCCCCCTCCCCCCATTGTCAGTGTGGCATCCCCCCTCCCCCCATTGGTAGTCGGCATCCCCCGTCCCCTCATAGTCGGTATAATAAAAAAAAAAAAGTATAACTCACCTCTCCGCTGACAAGCGGCTGGCTCCGTGAATCGGGTGGGCGTGGCCTGCGCCGCATCAGCGTTGGCGCAGGCCACGCCCACCCGATTTACGGAGCCGGCCGTAAGAAGCAGCGGCGGGCTGTGTCCCGGCCCCGCCGTTGCGATCGCTGTCTTTTCAGGCAGCAATAGCAGTGGCGGGGCCGGGACACAGCCCGCCTGCTCCTCCATCTGCTGCCTCTTCCTTGCCACACGCGAACACCCATGTCAGAGCAACGGGTGGGCGTGGCCTGCACCGAGTCAGTGCAGACCACGCCCACCTGCTGCGCTGACCTGGGTACTCGTGTGTGATCTGACAGGAAGAGGCAGCAGATGGAGGAGCGGGCGGGCTGTGTCCCGGCCCCGCCACTGCTATTGCTGCCTGAAAAGACAGCGATCGCAGCGGCGGGGCCGGGACACAGCCCGCCGCTCCTCTGGCCTTTCTCAGTGTGACGGGCAACGCGGGAGCGCCCGGAACGGGTGAGTTTTTTTTTAATAATTTTTTATTTATTTATTTATTTTTTTACATTCGCCCGATAAGACGCACAGACATTTTTCCCCCACTTTTGGGGAAAAATAAGTGCGTCTTATAGGGCGAAAAATACGGTATATTTTTTTTACTCTAAAATGGAAAAAACTAAAATGGTCATTAATAAGCATGAAAACTCCTGCATGCTTATTAATAACCTACTCAACTTATCTGGCTGCAGGCTTAAGATGACCTAGCTCCCATGCCACCCAACTTGCTACACCCGGGGGTATGTATCCCACAATACTCCCGGGTGCAGCCATTGACCATGTGCCAGCCTCTTGCAGAGAGCAGCCAGCTTTCCTTCTCTAGCGGTGGCGGGTTCAACATCTTGGAGGCAATGGCAGCGGGAGTTGCGGTGCTGGACCTTCAGCAAAAGCTGCTGACTGTTGCCCAATGACTTGCCAGTGATCCGTAGCTTTATAAGGGTTCATGAAGCATGGTTTTACCGCCCTACAGGAACCCGGAAGCGGCTGACAAAAGCAGCAGCACAGTCAACAGTCAGCTTTGTGCTGTGGGAGCATCTGGACCTGCGACTGGAAGGTAAGTCCTCTGGGCTTTGTTCCCCTGACTTTTGGTCCGCTTTAAGGCATGCTCATTCCTTGCCAATTAAAAGAACTGATCGCAATGTTGGCCTGATTTTAGTGGCCAAGATCAAAAGATACTGACCTGCTGTGGAAAGTGGGACGGATGAATAGAACTCACATGTAAATAGGGGTAGAGTAAATTTGGGAAGCTGCATGGAAAGAAAAACTGAGATGACAGCACTGTCTTGGAGAAACACAATGATCTGACCATTGGATTGTGTTTGGGCATACCCCAGTGAGTTAAAATCAGGCCAGGTGTCGTGGGGGCAAGGGTTTAAAATAAGATGAATCTGCCTGGAGTTGGGATGGACGTGACTTGACTAACAAACTGTAGAAAAGTGTGAGGATGCCAAGTTGCTTACAAGGGCCAAACTATTGCCTTCTATATGTTTGAGCACCCCTGTCTTAGGGATTAGTCCATAGTTAGGTAGTGTATAGTAAGTAATGGCTGACAGTGGCCAGGTACTGGTATTTCCAAGAGTCCTTCAGGACAGCCACTTGAGAGACGGCTCCTCCCCCTGGAGAGGAAACACAAACTGGGACAAAGCTTAAAAGCCCCACCCCTTCCTCCCAGCCCTCACTATTTTAGCAAGTATAACAAGAAAAACCAAAAGGACCAATTGAATTTGGGAGGGTAGCTAGGGCCGTCTGGAAGAACTTGTAGAAATACCATTCCCGGGAAGACTAACAGGGATTTTCTACCTTCGTCCTTCAGGACAGCCACTTGAGAGGATAAGAAAGTAATGTAATATTTAAGGGCAGGAAACCAAATTAAGAAATCTTCTGCCAAAGGATTGTTGAGAGTCAGACAAAATAGCAAGTCTATAATGTTTAAGAAAAGTATGAGACCATGTGGCTGTCTTGCAATCTCTTCCAAGAAGGCACCGGATCATTTCGCCCACTGACCTGGTGGTGTGTGCTGCAATGTAGGGAGGTGGAGTGTTCATAGATAATGTAGGCTAAAGAGAAGGCTTGCCTAATCCATCTGGCTATGGAAGCTTTGGAGGCAGCCAGTCCCCTTTTCCGCTAAATGACACAAATAGGTGGTCCAACCGCCTCCAATCGTATGTGTGTTCTAAGTAAATGATCAAGAATCTTCTAACATCCAAAGAATGGGTATTACCCCCCCCCCCCTAAACTTTCAGGTTGCCCCTGAAAGATGGTAGGAGAATATTCCGAGATCTGTGAAACGTGGAGGCAATCTTAGGCAAATAAAGAGGATCGGGCCTAAGGAAGGCTCTGTCTGGTAATACTGTACAGAAGGGTTCTTGAATGGAAAGGGCTTGTAGATCACCAATCTTATCGTAGCAAGGCTAGAGTCACATTAAGGCTGTTTAATACAGAAGTCTACGAGTCTCCTGTCAGTAGGAGATTGTCTAATAAGAAAATATGGAGATTCCCCTGAAGTCCCAGTACACTCATGATTCCTGCCAGGATCTTTGTGAATATCCTGGGAGCTGAGGAGATTCCAAATGGCAAGGCCCTGTAATGAAAGTGAAGTGCTTCTGAATTAAGGAGGATTTCAAATTTCAGAAAACGGTGATGTGCCTGAAATATATGTATATGCAGGTAGGCATCCTATAAGTAGATGTTTACCTTAAACTCCTCCGCCATAAGCAGATTCCTTATGGAGAAAAACCATTCCATCCTGAATCTCCTTTAGATAATGAACGGTTCAGGATTTTCAGATTCAGAATAAGTCTGAAGGCACCTGACAGTTTTTGCACCAGGAATACATGAGAGTAAAACCCTTTTCCTGGGAGACCCTGGGAACTGATTTGATTACTCTCGTGTTGAGTAATTCCTGAATAACTGGAAAGGCTTCTCTTTTCCTGGGATCCTATGGTAATTATGTAATCTGGAACTTCTCTGGGGTGTTTGACCAAAATTCCAGTTGGAATCTGTGCGGTTGTTCTTAGCACAAAAGGGTTTGGGGTTATTGACTGCTACTCTGCCAGAAAAAAATGAGTCCCCCCCCCCCCCCCCCCCACCTGATGCTCGGAGTCAGAAGCAAGGTTTATTTGGTTGCTGTGGGGGGTTACAAACCAAATTTGGCCTGTGTCCCCCCTTTGTGCTGACCCCAACATTTCTTGGGTTCTTGCCTACCCTGTTGGGAAAATAGTTGCCTTTGCATAAAAAGAGTGTTTTTGAGGTTTGACTGGAAATCTTTTTGTTCCGAGGACCCGGAGAGTGTAGCCTCTAATTCAGGGCCAAACATTAGATTGCCTTCAAGGGTAATCCCACAGATCCTCACCTTGGACGCGAGGTTGCTCTGCCAGGTCTTTATCCAAATAGCCCACGAGTTGATGATGGGCAGAGTCTGATCGATTAACTGTGGGGCCAAAGGGGGAGTACCGTACCCTTTTTTTAATTGGGTGGTCAATCCCTTTAAGCCAAGAAGAGGGGTAAATATACAAATTGTAATTACTTCTCATGGGTGCCCCAAGCTTTTATCATTGCTAAAAAATTTACTGCAGTTGCTTTTTTATTTTAAAGGCATAACTAGAGCTCAAGTTTCATCTCATGTCTTATATCTATCTGTGTAGCGCCAAAATTGTGAGGTGCTGAAAGTCAGGGTCCTTCCCTTCAGAAACCGTCTCTGCCAACTAAAAGATTGTTGCTATTCTTACAGATTGTCTTCTGAGTTTTGAAAAGAAGCCATGAAGTAGCTTAAATGGCACAGGAGCAGACCAAAGAAGCCTTGACATTTGATGGCAGAGACTGGGAGCCCTTGCCCGTAACAATACTAGGTGTTCCCTCCATCTGCTCCCCCCCCCCCCCCCCCCATGACCAGAAGATGGAGATAGGACTATAATTGTCTTATCTGTTATATTTGTTTACCATTTGATTTAAAGTTCCATTAAAACTGACCAAAACCCACTGAACTTGTGAGATACATTTGACCAAAGCCCCTGCAGATAGTGTAAAACTAGAAATGGATATTTTTACTTTTTGAATTGCCCTGGAACAGTGATCTTTTTGCTGCTTCTCGATGTGAGATGACAGATAATCAATCATTGCATAGCTGTGGCAATGACATCATTGCCACACACAACAGTGGCACTGAATGGAGGAGGCAGAGCTTTATAGCTAAAAATCGGCAGAATTATTTGGGATTAGAGTGAAGCAGGAGCAATGAAAATTGTCAAAAAGTTCTCTGCATTGGGGGGAATTACTTAAAAATGTGGGTTTTGGTCCGCTTTTGGGGAAAGTTTGATTACTTGGAGCTACAAAGAAATTGCTTGTGTCCAATGATAGAAGTAACAGTCAATTCAGACTTATATGTGCTCCACAGCTACAATCACTTTACATTCTGGAAATGTATATCCCTTGTGAACGTTTGTTGTATTTATAAACTTGTACGGTTTAAACATTTCTTTAAGGCGCACTAAGAATTAGATGAGGTTTTGAACTGAACACTATTACTGGACATTTGAGAACTGACCCGGAAGTGGATGGCGAATTATTGGCCGATTTGAGGAGAACCAATCTGAGATTTGCAATTTCTCTACAGTCAGTTGGTAAGAGTATTCTTAAAATTTTTCCGAAATGTTTTCAGTCTTTTCACCAGTGACAGTTTGGATTTAAAAGCAAAAGATTGCTCTGTGCCTTATTACATATATCTTTCTTTAGACTTGTTGGAATAAGAAGTCTGGCACGTTGCAGCGGTCTGAGAGACATTTTTATTGTAATCATAATTGTGATTTGATTATTTGCTGTGTAAGAGAATTTATAGCGTGGTGTTTTAACATATTCATTTAAACATTTCTTTGATAAAAAATGTTGAAAAAAAAAAGGTTGCTTTTGCCTTCGCTATCCCAGGTTTATGATGCCCTGTTCGGCGACACCCAGCTAGTGTCGGCCGCTATACATACCTTGCCATTATTCCCACAAAGTGGACGCAGCTCTCCTCCAATCAACTGCATTTAAATGTATTACTGGAGAAGCTGAACAGGAGCATAGCCGCACTTGCGATCGGCCACTTGCCTATGGTGGGTGCGGCTGAAGGGCCGATTGCAAGTGCGGCTATGCCATTGTTCATGGGATCGTCGGCCAGGTAAGAATATTGGCCCAAATCCCAAATCAGGATGCCCCAGGGGTCTAACCCGGTCCTAGCATCTTATAAAAATAACATGGACTAAAAATGCTGCATAACATCTGACAAACATCTGGTGAAATTTCTAGACCAAATAGTAAATATGATGAATTAACTACTTTATAAAGAGCAGACAGAACTTACCACGAGGGTAAATCTGGAGAGGCTCAATCAGTGGACTGCTTCCCTGCTGCTCCAGAACCATGCTGCAATACTGCAGGAAGACAAACACAAACGAATGGTTAGAGGGCATCACAGAATACAAGGATGGATGGACAGATTAGATTGATTGAACATTCAACCCTTACTGTGTAAAAGCAGATGAGCAAAACCCTCAAGTTTGTTACAAAGTATACGGTACCAAAAGACTGAGGGTGGGGGAAGTAAATGACAGCCTCAAGGGGGTTAATTACTAATGAGCCATAACTTTAAGTACTGCATAAAAAATGGTAAGGAATTGATAGTTCATTTATTCAGCATAATACCTAATGCACAAATCATTAAGAGAGATTATTCCTAATGTATTGTTTACTAAAAACATCAAGCGAGACCACAATTCTTAAAGATATAAGAGACCATTTGCTTCCCCAAGGACCCAGCAATGGGCTGGAGGACAAATGAACAAAGAATCTTTCTTCAAATGACAAATACTGTATATGTACAGCAAAAGCAATGGTTATAGAAAAGAGTAGTCAGACTTGTGACGTGTCTGTACTATCAAGCCCTTTTATTTTATAGCCATTTCATCCATTCCAAATTTTGGTTTCAGCACTTCTAATATAAAGTATCTAAGTAATTATATCCAACCCCCTAAAATAGTATAATATAGTATACAGTGCCTTGCATTTATACAATTTTTTCATTGATCTTTTCCATGTTAGAGAACTTTAGTTTAGTTTAGTGAAAACCAAGGAACACACCAGACAGCTCAGGGATAAAGCGGTGAAAACGTTCATTGCAGGGTTAGGTTACGAGAAAATTATAGCCCAAGCTCTCATCATCTCACGTAGCCTTGTTCAATCCATCATCTGCTTATGGAAGGAGTATGGCAAAACTGCAAACCTATCAAGACATGTCCCCCTAAGCTGACAGCACAGGCAAGGAGAGCACTATTTAGAAAAGCACAAAGCTCAGGTGGGGGAATCTGTCCATAGGCAACTGTTAGTTGTGTGCTTCACAAATTAGGCTTTTATTCAAGAGTGGCAAGAAAAAAGCCATTTTGGAAAGCAAGACATAAGGAGCCCCATTTGCAGTTTGTCTCAAGCTATGTAGGGAACACAGCGAGCATGTGGAAAAGGGTGCTCTGGTCAGACCAACATTGAACTTCTTAGCCTAAAAGCCCAAAAAAGCGGTGGCAGCATCATGCTGTGGCAGATGCCAGTCTTCAGCAGGGAAGCGGGTCACAGTTGATGGGAAGATGGATGGAGCGAACGATACAGGGCGATCCTGGAGGCGAAGGTGGGAAGAAATAGGCAAGAGGTAAGGAAGAAAAAGCAGAGCTGGGCTGAGGTGAGGGGGGCAGAAGTGAACAAGAGGTGGACTGAGGTGAAGCAGGAAGAAGTGGGCAATGGGTGATGTGGGCGAGATGGTTAGCGGTGATGCATTGGGGCTGCAACTGAGGTACTGGGGGGCAAAGGTTGTGCATCCCTGCATTAAAAAGAATTGTGTGGTCATTGGCAGTTTGCTCTGCAAGGACACATTTCACACAGTACTTACATAAGACAGCATAGCCTTCATTTCCTCATCACTCCTCACTGTGATCCGGTCACCATCTTCATCTTCATCTACAAAAATGTGTAACCAGAAAAGAAATTAATGTATTAATTCCTGAACAATATGGGCCTGATTTATCAAGCACTATGACAGTGTGCGCATGGTCATAGCTAAAAAACAGATTTATCAATATTAGCTCACATTAGCACATGCCAGCATATTGTAAAGCTGACATTTACTAAACTGTAGACAAAGCTGTAAACTGCAGCAGCACAGCAACTGTTTTTACCGGCATATGCTCTCTATTCCCATCGGATATAATGGGCATTTTACCTCCCCAAGGCTTTAGGATGATGTAGGGGACACCATAACATATAATTTTATTAAGATTATCTCCATTATGTTTGTCATATGTAGCAAATATTACTTTTTTTTTTTACTAGTCAAAGTTATACTACAGCCAAACCCGATTGTGGTCCCATTGTCTCGAGACTACACTTTGCAATGTTCCAAACTTCTATTCGTTTTCAAAAAGACCCTGCAGTTCCAAAGATATGTGTAAAGGTATTAGAGGATTGGAGATGCAGAGAAACATTGAGGAGAAACGTTGGGTGTGGGGCGGGTTGGTTTTCCTCATCAAGGAGGCAGACACGAGAGGAAGGACAACATTTGAGCTATGTATGAAAAGCTACTGATTATTTTTTTTAGGACTTTTGCCTTGCCAAGCACTTTAAAATGTTAGCTTTAAACCAAAGTATTTTCTCTATAGATGTGGGCCTGGCTAAAAAAAAACACCTGAAATAGTGATAAATACAGGCTGAAAAATGTAGGCGCACCATGGCTGGCCTATACAGAAACCATTTGAAGCAGTTTATAACAAGGCATCTTGCTACTAGTGGTGCTATACATTGAGACCCAACTACAGGCATTAAACCAGAACACCTATGTTGTCCGCTTCCTCTACTGTGCTGTAATGCCTAGTAAATGCAAAAATCTTACCTTTCAAACCGCTCTGCAGGAAAAACCCCGCAGGCCTCCCCTAAGCAATCGGCCGCTGGCAACCACATGACTCAGGCAGCCAATTATAGGGCGCAATTTCACCAGGAAAAATGTTGTTGTTAACCTAGCGTTACAGCGCAGAACAACACTCATTTACATAATAATGGGTGTTCCCGATTTAATGCCCGGTTTTGGCTTCCTAACGATATTTAGCTATAGAGGTATCCCAGGAATAGTGTTAAAAGTCACACACTCATTCTTGACTCTTAGCCTGCTTTAGGTCCCGTTCACACCTAGCGGTTTGTGTTGGAATAGAAATACTCCAGCATGTCCCAAACTGCAAAAACATGCAGCTCCTGAAATTAATTGGACCCTTTCATGCTGATGCACTGCATTTTGCAGAACACTGATTGCAGCATTTTCCCACAGAGTAACCACAACACAGCTCATAGTGGTCTATGGATGCCAAAAGTAGAGCTTGTGTATTTCCCTTTACCTGCAGTGCGTTGCGATGCAGTAGAAAGGGCCAAACGCACTGCCACCTCCAGGTCCATCGCGGCTGTTCTCCTGCCGCTGTCACAGGCTTCTCTCCTCCGGTCCAGCGCCTGCTGCAGCCACCTTCTTGGAGTCCTTCACAGGTCCTTCCTAGATCAGAGGGCTATAGGACCCCCAGTAGATGACTACTGTAGTGCCAGACAGGAGGAGGATGCCAGATCCCGATGTTGCCACCTGTCTTCTCAAGGAGCTGGGGCTCCTTCATCTATCCCATCCTACTCCATACCCTCAACTATCCTGATTTTCGTGGGAAAATCCTGTTTTCGGCCGTTTGTCTTGGCATCCCGTGGCATTCTAATGTGTCCTGCGCCGTCACCATGCTTCTGCCACCATTCTCTGAAGGCCGGCTGTCTACCAGGGCCATCCGCCACCAGCCCTGAGTGTGCAGCTGAACGCTCACACCTGGGGTGGGACTCCAGAAAGGAATCTTATTTAATTGGTGGTTCAGTGGGTGACACCAGTCTGACCAGTCTGACACCAGGTTGTAAGAACATGGGTAAAAAAAAAAAACTGTTGCAACAAAATCAACATGGCTAAAATTAAATCAGTTCCTCACATTCAAACGCAGTAGTTGTTGCATCAGGGAGGACCTGGCCGATCACTTCCTAAAAGGGAACAAGAAGAAAACAGAACAATTAGAAAGCTGCAGACTAAAACATTTTCATCAGGACTGACTGAACACATGTAAGCAAGGCCCTTCATATACACACAGCACCAGACACAAAGCATCAAGCATATTTACTTTATCTCACAGGACACTTGAAAGGGAACCAAACTACACCCAGACCTACTCTCAGGGAACTTCAGGAATCAAGCCATTTACCCCAACTCTAAACCTTTGTCCTGGATGACCATTCAGGGGTACACCCTCACCAGGAAGACACCGCATAGCTGACTAGCTAACTGTTCCTTCTTAGCTGCAGTCTCCTGTCCCCCCAGACACAGCAGTCCCTTCGGGTCTCCATTATCTTGCTTCAGTAGCTCACATAGCAGGTGGAAGGATACAGGCCAAACACATAGAGATGAGTTAACTGCAGCTTTAAAGAGAAACTCTGGTCAGAAACAGGGTGGATAAAAATCAATGTTTTTTTTTTTAAAAATAAAAAAAAATCTGATTTTTTTGATTTAAATCGGATTTTTTTGATTTAAATCGGATTTTTTTTTCAATAAACTGCTTTTTGAGGAAAATATTTTACCATCCAAAGGTTCTTCCATCATGAGATAAAGCTGAGTTGTTTAACTCAGTAGAATAAAGGCTGTATATGTGTAACATTCACAATGCCATGCTCTTCCAGAGGTTTCTGTAGGATTAGTGGGCAGTTTCTCTCCTATATTATCACAGACGCTCGCTTTACTTACGCAGTTCTCAAAACTGAATTTGACTCCGCAGATGTCCCAGCCTCTTCTTCACAGCAAAAATGTTACAACATGAACAGAGTTGAGAAAAAGACCTTAATCCTATTGTTCTACAAACCTATGACTAGTGAGCTACAGAGGACAGCAGGGACAGTAGTATTTAAAGCGGTCCTTCACTCTGAATAAGAGTCTATCTTATATGTTTCCCACACCCTGTACATACAGATTGCTCACATTAAAAATCATCCTACCTGCATCTACTGCATGTTATGAGCCTTTAAACATCCAAGATGGCGGCTTATGGAAGCCGCCATCTTATCAGGCAGCCTGCAAACAGGAAGTGCCTCCTGGCTGTGCTGCTCTGCATTCTGGGACTGCTGAACTTTACCTGACCCCAGCTCTGCTCTGTCTGAGCAAAGCACAGCTATAACCCGCCCCCCTGTACCTTATCCCACTCTCCTCTCCTCAGTAAGTGAGATGCTTCTGAGTCAAGATGGCGGCGCCCGCATCCTAAATTCCTGAACAGAGTTTCAGCCCAGTGGGGGAAAGAATAATAAGTTAGTGACTAAAAACTTAAAATATATTAATTTTAGATGCTGGGGAACCTTTTTTTTAACAGTTTGGGCTTTTCATTAAATCACACTGAAGGTCCGGTTTAAGTTTTTCATGTGTCGGCTGGGCTGACAGTCTAAGTTTCTTAAAATATATATATATTTTGTTTAGCCAAATTAGTTAACAAAACATGGATGTTTGTTTAAGCAAATAACTTATGCTGTAATGTTGTTATTGTTTCAGTTGAATATTTAAATTGTTATTAAGGTCAGGATTATTTTTCTCCTTCCTAAGTACAACAGAACAGTGGTGTCCAAATATGAATGATTAACCCATTAAACTGGGGAGAAAAAAGTAATATAAAAAGTGATTCTAAAAATCTTCATCTACTTGCATGTTAAAATAGCAAGAACTAGTTTAGGTAGAAACTTTGATTTAAATCACTGATTTAAATCAAGCCTTACTGACTAGTGATTTAAATCGTGATTTAAATAGTGATTTAAATCAGTTAGATTTAAATCAAATCCACCCTGGTCAGAAATGACCAGACTCCCTCTTCAATATGCAGCAACGGGGGTTGTCCGGATCGGGCTCCTCCGCTGTGTTTTTGAGTTGCTGAACTAGAGTACAGGGCTATCCGTATACTCTTCTGGGATCCTTCTGCGGCAGTTATGGAGCAGTCCATCAGGCTTGCACAGCCAGTGAATGTACAGTAATTTGCTTGGTCCCCAACTACCCAGATAGGCTGCTCGCGGTCATGTGAGGAAGCGCAACCTGGAAGAGGTGGTTATCTGGGCGTTGTCGTTCTTTAGTTTAGCCGCATATTAAAGAGGGAGTTGGATCATTCCTGAGCGGACTTCCTCTTTAACCACTGGCATTAATATACAAGGTTTCCTTCACTGGATCCAGACTGGGCACATATACAAGCCATACCATATGATGTAACTGCAGACATGCCAAGTCACCCGTTTTTGACCCCTCACCTGGTCACCAGCTCATTTAACCTGGCAGCCGGGCTAGCTGCCTCCCAGTCCTGATGCTCAGGGAAAGACACTCACAGACCCTGCTCTGGCAGATGAAGGGGGGCTTTACACAGGATCAAGAACCATTCTAATGGGGGGGCGCCACTGTGCCTCACTTACTATTCAGTATCTGTGTTAGCTGCCTGTCTGTTTGATAAACAGCTCTGATGGCAAGCAAGCGTGTGTTGATTGCTACTGCCCAGCAATGTATAGTCTTGCTGGCAGTAAAATCCATCCTCCTCTCCCCTTATTTGTGATGCCCATTGTCTGAATACTCCTCCCAAAGCAGCTATACGTACCATTCTATACAAACCAGGCACTGGAGGCCACTGCACATGACGTCAGGTCACAACAGTCTCCCCCAATAAGTGTGTGTCATGTTCCCATGTCCCCTAACATCCTATACTTCAGTAACTAAAGCTGTAGAGGAAGGAAATATGTCACACTGGGGCCATGCCGCAGCAGGGTGGACATAGCCCAGACTTCTGCTTAAAAGAGGACAAAAACCCACCCTAAAGTCTATGAGACTCCAAGGCAGCCATACTCACTCCCCCCGAGGTTGACCGACAACTCACCTTCATTCCTGGTCCAGCAGTGCATGCACGAGCAGCGACCACATCCCCACCGTCCCTTTGGCAGGGAGCGTACCTGCACCAGGCATTTGTGAATGGCCAGCGCTCCCTGTTAGAGGGTAGCCGAGGATGTGGCCACCAGCACGCCCGATTGAACAAGCAGCCGCGTATGCGTCGTAGGACTGGGAAGAGGGGAGTTTGTTCGGGCGACCTGGGGTGTTTCACACAGTCCTGGGTTTTGGTCCACTTTAAATGCTAGGGACATTTTGAGCACACTATTGGAGTTTCTTACTGGTAACTGTATTTCCAATAGTCCTCCAGGGCGGCTTAGCCACCACAAAAACACAAATCTGACAGAATATTAAAGCCCCGCCCTTTCCCCTTGACCGTCAGTGTTTTAAGCAAGCATACAGGAACCACCAAGAGACCCAAAGGGGATATAGACAGACCAAGAATGAGCACTCGTCTTACAATACATTGTTAGAAATGAAAGTAGGGTGGGATGTAGGACGCCATCCTGGAGGACTATGGGAAATACCTTTACTGGTAAGACTAACTAGGGTTTTCCCAGGCGTCCTCCAGGATGGATTAGCCACAGAGGGCAAGCAAACACTCAGATTCCACCTCAGGGTGGGCAGACCGCCTGTACCACCTTCTTTACAAATCTTTGCTGAACCTGGTCTCACAAGTCCACCTTATAATGTGCAGGAATGTATGTGGTGATGACCAGGTGGTGGCCTTGCAGATATCTTCTAGTGAAATGCCGCCGTTATAAGCCCAAGAAGCCGAAACTGCCCTAGTACAATGGGCTCCAATTCCTGAAGGGGCCGGGGCACCTGATACCTTGCTATTGAAGCTTAAGAAGCCAGTAACCCTTTGTTCGTCCCCGCAAAGGAGATTAACAAATGGTCTGAATTTCTCCTGATGTAACCTGCAAATACAGTATATAATAAGTTTCCTAGCGTCCAATAATCCTAAGGACCTAGTCTCCTGGCCTGATGGAAGGAGTTGACCGCAGGAAACACAATTTCTTACCTGGGTGTCTTAGCCCATGGAGCTAAGTCCACTTCCTTAATTGGAAATCTGCACTTTAATGACTTTGGGAAGAAAGTCTTCCATTCCCCAGCAATAAAATCCTTAATGGAGTCATGTACAAAGAAACATGGCATTTTGGGGTCCTGAAACCCCTGGTATAAAGAATACTTCAGGGACATGACCTGGGCCGGAGTCTCTATCTTCAGGGCAGTAAGGATGGCTTGTATTAGGTTTGGCGTGTCTTCTACCGAAAACCAAAACCTATATAACTACCCACAGATTCTAACTTCCCTGAATGTTCTGTGCTACCTGTATGAACTGACTCATCTGAAGATGCTAGACCCTCTTCCTCCTCATCCAATGATCTATTCCTGGGAGGTAGAACCGGAATCTCCCTGGATGACCCACCCCTGACCTGAGCAGCCCTTTCTTCCTCAGAAGTTGGACAAGTAACCGGGCTAGGGACTAACAGGGCAGGTAGGAACTTACCTAGTAAGAACTATACTTACCTCCTTTCAGGCATTCTAAAATTCCTGACATGCGACAAGACGAGACGAGTGCAAGGGAAAGGAGTCCTGCGATTGGGCGCCCGGCAGTCAAGCGAGCAGCTCGTGTCCCTTCTACCGGCCAGAAGTGCCCCTGGTGCCCACACCTCAGACCCGCCACCAGACCCTCACCCATATACTTATGACGCCACCCGGAACCAAGTACCTGACCAGCAATCACAAGCGGTGACCACTGGCCCACAATTCCCACCCTGAAGCCTGCCAGGGAGCATCACACCTGGGAGCCTAGCAACTGTCCAAGACCTACATTGGTGTGGGGGCGTGTAGGGAAACTCTGCATCCTATATCCCCCCCCCCCCCCCCCCCCAAAAAAAAAAGTAAAAAAAAAAAAAACTTTTGGGGAGGTGCAATCCTGTCCTGGTACCCGACCAACGGCCCAGGAATGCAGGGGGAATATGGGTAATGCATCCTGTGATTAAGCCGAGCCCCATCACCATGTAAGCTCGTCTCCAAGGTTGACATCTCTGTGACTGACAGCAGAAATAATCTCCCTAGGGTGCACCATCTTCTCCAGTGTTCCCCAAGCTCCACCTGAGTTTTTGAGGTAAATGTCTCTACATTATGGTCAATTGCACAGCAACAGACCCAGAAATATAAAGAACATTTAGAAAATTCGGGAAAACATTTCCAACTGCCAGTTAGGCAGCTAGCTCCTTATATAGGCCGCTGTAACTGCCAATTGGTGATTGGCTGGAGAGTCTTGACTCACACAGCAAGTTCTCCACAGATACATACTATACACATAGGGACTAGAAAATCCCTCCGCCCTTCAGGAGGAACTATTTTACCCAAAGGGGGCCCTACACACTGAACCCTTCCCTGGTAATATTGTCAATTTCTAGAACCTGTTTTATTGCCCGCAAATTTCTTTCCAGTCAGAGCAGAGAGTGGCCCCAAATCTCACAGTGTAGCCAGCTCCATGCTTTCCCCTCTTGTCTCCAGCTCTTATCCCTTAGACCAGGGATGCACAACCTGTGGCCCGGGGCCACATGCGGCACACATAGCCATCAGTTGTTCCCCTGGAACCTCTGCCCATCTATACCCACCTCTGCTTACCTCAGACCCACCTTTGCCCTTCTCACCTCCCTCTGCCTGATCCCTGCACACTTGTTCTTGCTTCAACTCAGTCCAATTTGCCTTTTCCCTACCTTTCATCAGCCGCCCTCACCTCTTACTTTCTAATTCATATATATATATATATATATATATATATATATATATATATATATATATATATACATACACAATGAAAGTGGAACAAACCTGGGAATTTTACTTTCCCGGGCCTTGTTCCGTGCCACCTGGGGCATCCGGAATTGGTTTGCCCCACTGTGTGAAACCCCCCAGAACACCTGCGTGGGCTCTTGTTTTTGATCCACTTTTCAGGAACATCCCAAGCTGAAACCTATGTCTGCCACAATTCATAGCCTCGTTCCCTAGTCTTTCAAACGTGTGGGCTCTCCTCCAACCAGAGCAGATGTGCATATTAATGCCAGGCATGTGAAAGTATTGCCAGGGCACCTCCCTGCAGCTGCGTACCAGCTACTGAGATGCACCTGGGAGGGGTGCAGGCACTAGAAAGAGGGGGTGCTGAGGAGGGTGATGGGGGGCTGTGCATGCAACACAGAGTGAGGAATGAGATATGCAGCTAACCCAGGGGTTTCACATTGCAGGGCATCCCAAAACAGGATGCCGCTAGGAATGGCTGATTGGGCCACACAGGAATTAGGTCTGCTTTAAAAGGAACCTCAAGCCAGGTCTGCTCTAATGTTTCGGTTGTCTTACTGAGTTACTTAATTACTGAGAATTTTTTTCACTGGGGATGTTGCACATTCTGTTCCGTCACTAGAAAATACAACTCTGTGAAGTACTCACCTGTAGGAGTTGATATTATATGCATACAGCACGTCCTGCTCCAGGATAGTAATAACGTGTGGGTAATCCTCCGCCTCAGGTGCCGTACACTGCAGACATGTAGAAAACAAGCTCCTCCCGGCCCTACATATACCGAAGGACCTCCCACAAATCCCCAGCATTGAAAAGCAGTGAGAAGAGAAGCCGGGATGAACAACCACCCAGAAAAACTGGTAATAATATCAATTGATAACAATCACCATACAGGGGATCCAGAACAAGTGAACCAGGGTGGGGTGGAGCAGGACGTGCTGTATGCATATAATATCAACTCTACAGGTGAGTATTTCACAGAGTTGTATTATTCTAAGCATACAGCACGTCCTGCTCCAGGATAGTAATAATGTGTGGGACATCCAATAGCAGTGTCCATAAGCAGGGTGGGATCCCCAGGAAAAAACAAGGCACAGCGGACAGTAAAGGCGCGGTCACCTGCAAAACTTGCAACAGGCATGACATCAGCAAAGGCTCTAATCTTAATCAACAGAAAAAACCCCGGTGCTGAAGGGCCAGTGGTACCCAAGCACCAATAAAACGGAATAAACAGAAAAAGGGGAGAATCTTTCCCCTAAAGAGAAATATAGGTCAGTGCAATGACCCAACCAGCCCACAGGCCAGGAAGCCTCGTGGCAAAACTTGTAACACCCCCTAAGGGAAACATAACAGGTCACCCGACCAAGGCGGGAATACTGACCCCTAATTATCACGAAGCCAAGGCTTCACTCAGGATCAGGGAACATCCAGAAGGATTAATCCAAAAGGCGCAATGGCGCTGGAAGGAGATATCAGGCGCATACATAAAGAGGCGCCCGTAGACACCAAGAGCATCAGTCCCCCTAAGGGCCATGAAAACCCTCATGGGGAAAAGTGCAACACCTGTAGAGGGAATGTAGCCCCTCATATTAGTATTATTATAAGTCCATAGTTAGACCAAAGGACTAAAACAATGATCCTACAGACCACTTGGACCGGAGGCCCGTCGTAAGAAGGAACACCCCCAAGGTATGGGGAGCCTGTAGCCATATATATCTGTATATATATATATATATATATATATATATATATATATATATATATATCTCGAACCAAGGTTAAGTAACCAGATCTACCTTCTTAGGCACACGTCTGACGGAGTCAGGAGGCCCCAGAGAAGCGACCTGGACTACCAGGCAGATCAGACAGTGTCCAGCAAAAGTCCCCAGGAAAATCCGCAGGGTAAAAATGAAAATTGATCCCCACAGGGACCATGGAACTACTTGGGAGATGCAGCTAAGCAATCCCCAAAGGAACTCCCCACGAGGGCGACAGAACCAGACTCCTGCAGGAAAGGCCAGGACAGAACCTGCACCTTCAGAGTCCCCAGATGGGGAGCCAACCCCAACTTACGCTGTAATGACTTTAAAGGCCCTGGGAACCGAGAACGTTTAACAGGGAAGAGACCAAAGCTCATGCCAATCAATATGGTTTACCACAAAAAACCCCCATAGACGGAGGAAGTGGAAGCTGGGGAGCTTGCTCCCCGCCCCCCCTCATACTAAGTCATCCAGAAGACAAGGCCCGTCTCCAAGGGGTGAATGAATCAGCTGTCAATCCCCAGACAGGAACCTTATATTGGTACAAGGGAAGGGGCCTGACAAGGGTAGAACCGCACTCCTGAGAGAGCGAACAGGTCAGCAGACTTCAGCAGGGGCATCTGCGAACCACAGCTCACAAGGCCACCCAGGCCATCCATCTCACGGAACTCTCTATCAGGCCAACCGTGCGCAGAACCCCACAAGTAGGGTGATGAAGAGAAGGCATATAAATAACAAGTCTATGCCTAAAATACTCAGCTCCCCAGACCAGAGTCAGAATATTCTGGGACAGCAAAAACAAGGGCAGAGCCCCTGTGTTAGGAGGGAGACCCAACAGAGCCACGCTAGGCTCCCCGGGCGACACCAGGATAGCATAACTTGCCGCTAAGAGCATCCATTGAAGCGAATACCGCTGAGAAGCAGGGGAAGTAGACCCCCGCCCAAGGCAGGATCAGGGACCCTCCAGAGGGAGCATCCTGCCACAATCTTTAGACCAGTAGTAAAACAGGCCATTGTCATTCAACAGACCAGGAGTCCCCCAATAAACCGACCGATCCTAAAGGAGGAGAAGTCCAGCCATATAGAGTCAACGGAGGGCACACCGTTTCAACAAAACCAGCAGGTAAGATGGACCCTCTAGGGGACCCTACCTAGAAATCACGGGGATTGTGGAAGAAAATTCCCCTCCCCCGCCAATCCTGCGAGACTTGGTACCCAGGGTGACCATTCACTGGAAGATGCTAGTAAGGAAGGGGGGTGCCCCCTGACGGGGCCCTTAAATATGAGACGCTCACGAGGAACCACCTTACCAAGGGGGCATGAGCACAGACCAAGCACCAGGGTCCTGGAACATATGTAAGCTCAATAACCTACTGTGCCGAAGAGCCCAAGGGCTCGGTATATAAGTGACATCATCTTGATGTGCCACCAACGGGCCCACCAGCTGCCATCCCGCCTGGTGAAGGTAAGGCGCCAGTAAAGGGGGGCAGAGCCCCCGTAACCAGGAGTCCCCTTATTGCCCGAGAAGAAGGCTTCAAGCCTGAACCGAATCCCAGGAATGGGGGATAGCGGATAAGGGACCATGAGGGATTGAGGTGACTGAGCAACCATCCAGTAGCTCCCAGGGGACACCGCTGGCCGACCAATCCACTCGGCCAGACGCAGAGACTGGGGAGTAAGGAAGACGACCCGGTAGGTCCTAACGCAGACGCCCCCGCCCAGGCGTGTCAGAGACATCACCCCCATTCGTGCCATGGCGAGTAACCTGGGAACGAAAGAGAGGCCCCAAATAATGCCTCAATCCGCAGGGTTGGTCCTGCAACACTATCTAGAAATGGTCTTGGTGTCCAGCAGACACAAGGGAAACTAAGAAGATCTAGTACTTCACAAGAGGCCGGAAGCCCCCCCCCCCCCCCGCACAGGGGGCCCGTGACCCAAGACAGAGGTGTCATATAGGGACTACCTGGGAAGGTAGAATTGCCAAGCCTGCCATAGGCCAAC
This sequence comes from Gastrophryne carolinensis, assembly GCA_027917425.1. Taxonomy (NCBI): domain Eukaryota; kingdom Metazoa; phylum Chordata; class Amphibia; order Anura; family Microhylidae; genus Gastrophryne; species Gastrophryne carolinensis. The sequence goes on along the minus strand of CM051238.1, from coordinate 347,972,181 downwards.
GTGGCCCAGACTGCCTCATACTGTTGAGGGAGGGAGGAAGGATAATATAGAGGCCATAGCCCCATACCGTTAAGAGCAACCTGTAAGTAACCCCAAACACTGTAGGCCCAGTCCGGCCTGCGCTAATTCCTGAAGGAAAAGCAGGGGCTAGAAGCACCCTGACAATCACTGAGAGGGACCGCCCAGCAAAAGCCATCCTGTGTCCAGGGGAACTACATCCTGGAACCACCAGAAGGAGAAGGTATATTCCTGGATGGGAGACAGCTGCTGCAGCAGTACTCTCGCCCAGAAGAGCGAGGGCGCCCCTTCATGCTTGGGAGGTCTTGGCAGATTTGGACTTAGTCCTGCCAGAAGGCCCAGGGCGCTGCCTGCCCGCCCCATGGTGGAAATCCACACCGAACAGTTGGAAGCACACCTCAGGTTCACGTTTTAACGTAGGGAGGTGGAGGGGTGACTCTGCCTCGTGGAGGCCGGAGCGGCCTTCTGCGCAAGGGTGCTTTACCCTTTTTACCAAAAAGGTCCAAACGGGCCCCAAATAACTGCCGTCCTCTGAAGTGAAGGCAAGTGAGAGCCTTTTTTGTAGCCTCGTCAGCACCCCACTGTCGCAGCCATACCAGGCGGCGAATAGCTACCACAAGGGCAGAGGTTCTAGCACACATCTTAATGGTGTCATCCAGTGCTGAGAGGATAAACTTCACAAACGCATCACAGTCTGATCTAGTGATCTAGTGATCTAGTATTTTTCTGACAAGAGTCCTGGCGGCCACCGCAGTGATGGCCGCGGCACAAACCGGGCGCAAAGCCGTCCCTGCACACGAGAAGGCGTGGGAAGCCAGTCTGTCAATGCGCCGGTCCTCGGCATCCCGAAGGGTACGGTAAAAAGGAGCCGTCATGAAAGGGGGGTTTGTGACCCCTATAACCGGTGCATCCACCACCAGGGGAGTTGACCATAAATTAACCACATCAGGAGGGAAAGGGTACTTCCATTCCCAGACCCCTGGGACCCCTTTAAGCTTACAAGGCGATTCCCATTCTTGGGATATAAGATTCTGGAAATGTTCCTGTTCTAGGAACTCCAAGCGCAGCGGCGCTGTATGGAAACTCTCCCTCTTAGGCTTGGGGATCTCCCCAGGTGGGGAGATTGACAAGACCTCAAAAATCTTAATAAAAATTTCATCTGTGTCACACAGACCCCAAGAACCGGGCTCAGTATCATCGCAGCCTCCAGGCATCCCGCTCGAGGAACCCGAATCTGAGAATAGCTCACCTTCCTCAGAAGGGTCAGGGTCCTGCATATCAGCAGAGTCATCGGTATCGTCAGGAACCGGGGAGCCAGGAGGCGGCAGGGACCGCTTTTTACCAGGGCCCATACACTCCGCCAATCCAGAAAGCACCTGCTCCGCCGTGGGCAACCGATTGCAGGTCATCCCCGCTGGAGTGGGACTCATCATGAGCGATGTTTGGGAGCGGGGAGACGGGGGTGAGGAAGGGAGGTGCCCCCGTTGGCAAACCTGCCTGTTCTGCACACTGTCCGCAGACCCGTGCCCTGTCAGCCTCAGCCTGGGGCTGACCACACACTGCACACAGCCGGTCATGTCCCGGAGGGACCCCGGTTACATAATTCTGAGATGCCTCCATATGGTGATTATTAAGCAGTATGACCGCAGGGATTTATGCAATAGGCAACCCTGGATGCCCCAAAAACCCTCTAGTAATGTGGGAGAATTTGTAAAGTGGACCTGCTGTAATATATGTTAGGCCGGGGGAAGCCACCGAAGTCCTGGCGTCTGAAAGACATAATGGAACAAGAGGGGTGGAGTCAGTGCCATGCGCAGCCTGAAACACATAGAACCATGCCGCCCCGGAGGGCACTTACATGACCAAGGGAGGAGGCGAACCGCACCACGCGCGAAGATAGAGAAAATGGCGCCAGCGAACCTCGAGGGGTGGGCCAGGCCGGGCTGTGATGCGAAGCACGTCATGCCGAGTCTCCGCTTCCCCAAAAAGCGCGAAGCTCTAACCAGCGGCAAAAACATAGAACAGTTGGGAATAAGGCGCACGTCTAAAATGCTGACACGCTGGAATGATGCTGCCGACTAGGCAGTTTGTTAATGAAAAAGACGGCTCACACTGTATAACAAGGCGCGACACTGACCCCAATAATAAAAAACCAAACCAAAAGTGCAGTTAGCACTAGGGCTGCCACACATACCCCCCCCCCCCTTCTTTTCCCCCCCAGTTACGGGAGGAAGCGAGGGGGAAGCGGACGGTGTCCATGGACTAAGTCTGTGAGGGGCACGGGCAAAATTGCGGGAGGGGCATCCTCTAGAGCAGGGGTACTCAACCACTTCTTGTAAAGGTCCATTTACAGGCATCTGGTGAGAGGCGAAGGTCCGGACGGGGTGCTGTCGGGGGGGTGGATAGTTAGAAATCAGCGCACTGGGGGCGGGTTGGGGGTGGATTATACCTTGCAATGCCACTTCCTGCACATTCAGTACTTCATATTGCAATGCTAAGTGTCAGGGAGTCATGAGACACTGTCAGGGAGACAAACTACATCGCCAATCCTGTCAGGGCAGGGGTCCAGAAATCTGGCACAGAGGTCCGCATTCGGACCCCGGTCCGCCAATTGAGTACCGCTGCTCTAGAGGCTCACCATCGGCCTGACCGCCTACCCTATGGAGGGGGATTGCGGTGGAGCATGGCTCCGTTCAGCACACCAGGTGCTGCCTACCTTCACCCGACCTGCGCAGCCCAGGCTGGGAGGCATATTTCTTCTGAAGAGGACGGGTGGAAATAGTCCCACAGGACCTTGGGCCGTAAGGCCCGCTCGCCTGCGAGAGCGTGATACTTCATGTCTTCACAGTTCCAGCACTGCAGAGAAATCTGGGATTTGTGGGAGGTCCTGCAGTATATGTAAGGCCGGGAGGAGCTTGTTTTCTACATGTCTGCAGTGCACGGCGCCTGAGGCGGAGGATTACCCACACGTTATTACTATCCTGGAGCAGGACGTGCTGTATGCTTAGAATATAGGACAGATCATTTTCTATGGTCTCAGGGACACCCCTTGCTTTTCTGTCAGATCATTTTCCTATTGCTGGAAAGCATAACCAGGAATACCCCAAAAAAGGGCAACAGACAGGTCCCCCTCAGGAACTATGACTACGATGCGTTGGTTACAGAGGGGCTTTGATACAGAACGTTTAGAGGTAGAGGAAAGGTCACGGCACTGTTGGCCAATCTGGCTCTACTGTGTGCTAAAAGTGAACCAACAGTCAAAAATTACTTAATGTGGACCAACACCCAGGATTTTGACTATCCTGGGTTTTGGTCCACTTCCCCGAGGCGCCCCGCTATGTGAAACCCCCCAGATCAACTCACCTCAACCCCGCTCCTACGGCGCATGCACGGACGCTCGTCCAATCAGCGCGCTCGGAGCCGCTGTGGTATGCGCGTCAATGAGACGTCTTACAGCAGCGGCTCTGAGCACGCTGGCGGCTGCTGTTCACAAATGGCCGTCGTGGGCACGCGCCCTGCTAGAGAGAAGCACGAGATGCGGCAGCGGACGTGCATGCGCCGTTGGACCGGCAATCAGGTAAGTGCAGGGGGAGTTCTGGGGGGTTTCACACAGTGGGGCATCCCGATTTTGGATGCCCCGCGGGGAGGGGCCGATCACGCTGGGTGTTGGTCCACTTTAAACCAGACCAACACAACAAACAATGCCCATATGCGTCCCTCCTCAGGGCAATTAAGATTGCTGCACATAAAAAGTCATTTACCTTTTACTAACTCCTGCTGGGTTCAATTTATAAACAAAATGGCAGCTCATGGACTTGCAGGCCACTTGCAAACAGGAAGTGCTGCTGAGCTTCCTGTTACTTTGCATTGTCAGTTATGTCAGTTGGGAGAGGAAGCTCTTTTCCAACTGTGCCAGGCTGTTGTTCCGGTTTAACAGATATGTGATCCCAGTTACAGATGGTCGGTAAACCCCATATACTCCCTACATATACCCCCCTCCACATATCCCCATATACCCCCTCAAGGGCAAGGACAAAAGCTCACAGACCCCCATACAGACTACAGCCTCAGTGAGGGGCATCCCCAACAATGGAGCAGCAGCCCTGAAACTGAAGTCCAGCACAAGCAATGCGTGTGACGTCACAGTGACGCGGAGGTGTCCCCGGTGGCCCCTTCTCACCAGGATGTCCCGGAACAATAGCTGTGTGGCCGGCTGCACGGTCCAGTCCACGGCTCCGCCGTCCGGAATGTGGATTCGGATGACCAAGGCCTGGCTGTCCATGTCCAGGGGAAGCTCGTAGTCCAGTAACAGCATCCCGGCCCTCGCCGGGTTACATCGTTCGGGGAACCAAGTGTGACAGGAGGAACCAAATAGCGATGAGCCGGAAGCCGGGGGGAAGAGAAGGGCAGTGGACGCGCCGCCATTTTTGAACAGGGCATCTCCTTACTGGAGGGCTAGCGCGCCATATTAGAATTTGGCAAATAGGAGACGTATTTAGTCTTTCAAATGAACTAGAAATGACTGCTGTTACTATTTACAGGTATTTTCTGTGTCAGGAGACATATGTTAGAAATAAAACTCTGCTTTAGAGCAGAGTACAAAATTATTTTAGACCAAATTAGCATTCACACTTGTTCGCAGTCATATCTGAGACTGTCCCTCTCTTAAAGTGGACCAAAACACAGCTGGAGATTCCCGGGCGATCTATTCCCTCCTCGCAGGGCATCCAAAATTGGGATGCCCCGCTTTGTGAAACCCCCCAGGTCGCCTGCTACATTTACCTTAATCCCGGTCCAACGGCCCATGCGCGGGCCGTGCCGTAGGACTGCGGTCAGGTGAGTTGATGCGAGTGATCTGGGGGGTTTCATATAGCGGGGCAACCCCCATCGGGGTGCCCCTGGGGGAGTGGACCAAAACCCAGGATAGTCAAAATCCTGGGTTTTGGTCCACTTTAAGTCCATGTCCCCCTGTCCCTCGCTCTCATTTGTCCCTTTTTTAAGGAGTAACATGCAGATCTGCATCAATAATTGATTCATTTGCCTATCCAAAGTGATTATATTGTTGTAATTGTTACATCCTATCTCCTATCCAGCCCTCAATGAGGGGTGTGGCTTAATTTAACAATTGTCCCTCTTTCCCACCCTGAAAAGTTGGAAGATATGTCAGCAGTGGGTAGGGGCGGACTGGCCGTAAGGCATACCAGGACAATGCCCGTTAGGCTGCCACCTCCTCTGCACTGGTCGGCTGCCGAGGCCCCGGCTTCTAGCAATGGGCCAGATGAATGGGAGCCACAGAGGGGCGCCCAGAGCTCCCGGCAGCTCCGATTTAACTGGCCGTAGCTAGAAGCATTAAATTACAGGGATTTGGGCAGTGCAGCGTAGGTGGTGGCCTCCCTATGATGCATAACTTTTTAGGGTGGGAAAAGGGACAATATTTCAATTAAGTCACGCCCCCTAATTGGGGGATGGCTAGGAAATAGGATGTAACAATTACAACAATATAAACACTTTGAATAGGCAAATTAATCATTTACTGATGCAAATCTGCATGTTACACTTCAAAGAGGAACTATCAAGAACAATGAGGAACAGGGGCACATGGACTCAAAAGAGGGACAGTCCCTCGGAATCAGGGAAAGTTGGGAGGTTTGTAGGATGTCTGGGCGTCGCACAGCATCAGCACAAATGTCTCGGCACTGCCAGAACTCTCATGTGCTGCTGTATTGCCATCTGTACATCATATGCTGCTGCACAGGGTCTCAGATGGCGGCAGGCAGCCCCCACTCGGCGGTGGTCCTCGGCTCCCTGTGACGACAGCAGGATCCCCGACTCCTAGCGGCAGCATCACTGGGTTCCAGCAGCGGCAGGACAGCAAGGTGAACAGGGGCAAGGGAGTGAGGGGGTGCACTCAGCATGTTATGGGGGGGTTCTGCTTCACAGCCTGTTATATGGGGGGGGGGGTTCTGTCACTCAGCATTTTATGGGGGATTCTGCCCCACAGCCTGTTATATGGGGGGGTTCTGACACTCAGCATGTTATGGAGGGATTCTGCCCAACAGCTTGTTATTGGGGGATATTGCCACTAAACATGTTAGGAGGGATTCTGCCTCACGGCCTGTTATAGGGGGATTCTGCCACTCAGCATTTAATTGGGGGGTGGGGGGGTCTGCCACTCAGCATGTTATGGGATTTTTGCCTAACAGCCTGTTATGGGGGGTATTTTGCCACTAAGCATGTTATGGGGGATTCTGCCTCACAGCATGTTATGGGGGGTGTTCTACCATTCAGCATGTTATGGGGGGAATTCTGCTTCACAGACTGTTATAGGGGGAATTCTGCCACTCAGCATGTTATGGGGGGGTTCTGCTTCACAGCCTGTGATGGGGGTGGGGTTCTGCACGCTGCCTGTTATGGAGGGCGTGCATACTAGGCAGAAGGGCCAGTGTGACCAGAAAAGTCCCGGGCCATTTTTAACCCCAGTCTACCCCTAGCAGAGGGGGACTGGGGCAAAAAATCAGCCCAGTATTACCAGCAGCCAGCCTGCCCGACTTTGCTAACCTCCCCATGCATATCTAAATATGCATAGCTCCCAACTGTTCCTTATTTGGATGGACTGTTGAGTTTGAGTTTATGTCCCCCTGTCCCTTGTTGTTCTCATTGTTCCTCTTTGAAGCTCAAAGCAGAACAAAGCCCAGGAATTTGACTTTCCCGGGTTTTGTTCTGTTCCCCTGGGCATCACAAATTGGGATGGCCTGCTGTGTGAAACCCCCAGAACATTGCTTTTCACTCACCTCTTCCTAGTTCAAATGATGCATGCGCAGGCTCTCGTCCAATAGCCCGTCTAATGAGAGCCGTCTTCCGTGACTATGTCATTCGGCAAACAGCTCTCATCAACTAGAATGGGGAGGGTGTGCCGCCACATCCCCCGCAGTGGCATGCTCTGAACGCACACTGATGTGGTAACTCAAACCTTTTCTGTTGTTCCTCTCAGATACTCCCCCCCTCGTCAGCGTGATCTTAAACGTTGATATCCTGCTGAATTCCACCCCCGCCGGGAGCTGGTGAGTGAAACGCGTAATCTGAAATGGGCGTGGGACTTCTAGATGTCTTCTAGATGCCAAAGTTTCCAAAGTTCCACTTTAACATGCAGATCTGCATCAATACATTATTCATTTGCCTAAACAAAGTGTTTATAGCCATTCCTCAATGAGGGGTGTGGGGGGGGGGGGGGGGGCTGGCTGTGTGTGTGTGGGGGCTTGCCAGTAATTTATTATGTAATTATTAGGTGGTGTTTCCCTTTAAGGGTGTGGCTGGAAGTGTGTCTTAATGATGAAAAATGTTGCCTCAACAGCCGCACACAATGCAGCACTCCTCACTCACCTTCTCACGCTGCAGCAGCTCTAGCAGTGAGCGCTGCACACCCGTCACACCCCCTCTCCCTCCTCCGAACACTGTCTGCATTTAACCCCTTGCATCTTCACCCCCCCAGCAAGTGGGGTACAAGCAAAAAAATATGCCTAGGGCAGCCTGGACACCAAGTACAGCCCTGCATTGAGACTAATAGGCACCTTGGTCAGGGCTTGTACTCCTCACATTGGCAGCAATCTTACTACCCCTCTCTTAAATCTATTCCTACCTGCACAATTTTGGATACCACAATTTTTTTGTTGTTTTGTTTGAGCAGCCTTCTAGCTTAGAAAAATACTTTAGCTTCTGGTCCAGTATTTGACACCTACTGCTTGTCCTTCCTTTACAGTGTAATTTCAGCCTATAAAAGAATGACCTGGACTGACCATGTCAGCCACCTGTCAGTTATTCACTTCTAGAAACCCAATCTTAGAGAAACATTAATAAATTAGGCAAAGGATCTTAAGCGGGGTCATTGAAGGATTCAAATTCAACAGGGACTGTAAAGCCATTGGCAGTAATAATGCAGCAAGCAGCTCACCTGATGCCTGTCCCTTGTGCATCCCCTCCATTTCCTGCAGTACTGGGCCATAGCAGGGCTCAATAGTTTGCCCTCCTTTCAATTCTCTATCGCTCCAGGACCACATAAACAGCCACTCTGCCCCTTGGTGTTTTCAGCATGAATAAGTATGGCAAACCACATTGATCCCAAGTTGTGCCATGACACGTACATTCTGAGCTCAGTTGCATCTCAGAAAATGAGGCAAAACAAATACAATTCTGTGATTACTCACCTGTAGAATTGGTATTATACGTATTCAGCACGTCCTGTTCCAGAATATTCATTACACTTGGGTAATACATCCACAAGATGGCGCTGGACTGCAGAGGCAGAAAAGTGGCTCCTCCCGGCCCCATATATACCAGGGACCTCCCACAAATTCCCCAGTATTGTAAAACCGGTTAAAATGAAGCCGGGAGAACTATAACCATCATCAAATATTGAACATAAGAACAATCACCATAAAGAGGTAACTAAAAATAATGATAACAAGGGCGGGGTGGAACAGGACGTGCTGTATACGTATAATTCCAATTCTACAGGGGAGAAATCACAGAATTGTATTATTCTAAGTATACAGCACGTCCTGTTCCAGAATATTCATTACACTTGGGACATCCAATAGCAGTGTCCATAAGGTAGGGTGGGATCCCCAAAAAGTTAGAGCAGACAGTTTAAACCACTGCCGCCTGCAGAACTTAGCGGCGAAAAGCAGCATCAGCTGAAGCCATCAACCTTGTAAAACTTAGAAAAGGTATGAACAGAAGACCAAGTAGCGGCCTTGCAAACTTGTTCAACAGAAGCCTGGTTCTGAAAAGCCCAAGAGGCACCAATAGCACGAGTGGAATGAGCAGTAAGGCGGAAGGGAGGATTCTTCTCCTTAGCAAAATAGGCCTGAATCACAGCCTGACGAACCCACTTGCTGATAGTATTCCAATGGGAGTGGCCGTGAAAAACACACCTCCCTCCCTATAAGGAGCACCAAAGATATACCAAATCTCTATATACAAAATGTATTATTACATATAAATTCATAAAATACACATACACTAAATAACATATGACACAAGACAATTAAAAACAATTATTGGGTCCCAATTCATATTATTGTCTCAATATATCTCCAAGCCCCAGTCCTGGGGAAACTAATATAACATGTGTTGTGATGCAGACAAAGCTCCAATACTGTATACTTAATAATGGGCAAATGAATACCTATAGATGAAGTACTGGGGTCTGTGCATGCAGAGGTAAACAACCTCTACACCCACTTACCCCAGTATCTGTGCCGGCACTCTGAGGACCCAAAATAGGGTCTCTGTTATATTCCACAATCCTATTTTGGACCCTATTTTGGGTCCTCAGAGTGCCGGCACAGATACTGGGGTAAGTGGGTGTAGAGGTTGTTTACCTCTGCATGCACAGACCCCAGTACTTCATCTATAGGTATTCATTTGCCCATTATTAATTATACAGTATTGGAGCTTTGTCTGCATCACAACACATGTTATTTTAGTTTCCCCAGGACTGGGGCTTGGAGATATATTGAGACAATAATATGAATTGGGACCCAATAATTGTTTTTAATTGTCTTGTGTCATGTGTTATTTAGTGTATGTGTATTTTATGAATTTATATGTAATAATAAATTTTGTATATAGAGATTTGGTATATCTTTGGTGCTCCTTATAGGGAGGGAGGTGTGTTTTTCACGGCCACTCCCATTGGAATGGTTGGAATTATTTAGAGTGAGCACAATAATTATAGTTATTGGTGGTGCACCCCATAGTAGAGACACTTGCTGATAGTAGATTTAGCTGGAGCCAGACCCTTCTTAGGTCCAGACGGGAGCACAAAAAGAGCATCAGTCTTCCTGAAGGATTCAGTAGCCACCAAATAGAACTTCAGAGTCCTGACCACATCCAAAGAGTGTAAAACCCTCTCCTTAGAGTTACTAGGATTAGGACACAGAGAAGGCAAAACAATGTCCTGATTGAGATGAAAAGCAGAAACAACCTTAGGCAGAAAATCTGGCTTAAAACGAAACACCACCTTGTCCTGGTGTCTCTCAAAGTAAGGGGGTATGATGGAAAGCGCCGCCAACTCAGAAACACGCCTAACAGAAGTAATAGCCACCAAAAAGACTACCTTAAGCGTAAGAATGGACAAAGGGGCCCCCTGCAAGGGCTCGAAGGGAGACCCCTGCAGGGCAGATAAGACCGAGTTCAAGTCCCAGACTGGTAACATAGGCTTACGTGGGGGATGCACATGAGTAACCCCCTGGAAGAAGGTCTTGACCAGGAGATGCTGAGCAAAAGATCTTTGGAAGAAAATGGCCAAGGCAGAAACATGACCTTTCAGAGTACTGAGCTGAAGACCCAGATCCAAACCATGTTGCATAAACTCCAGAATCCTAGGAATAGAAGACACACGACAGGGAAGCGATATAGAAAATATAATATAAATTCCTCACAACGCAGAAGAGCTCTATACTCTTCACTACCTGCATCATCAGGGGTCCCATCTAAGAGACTCTTGAGCAGGCTTTTAATAGCAACAGCTGTAATGGCAGAGGCACAGACTGGACACAGCACGGTCCCCACACAGGCAAAGGCATGGCAAGCCAGCTGATCTATGCGCCTGTCCTCCCCATCCCTCAGGGTAGTAGAGTCAGGGGAATGCATGACGAATGTGTTGGACAACCCCAGAACTGGTGCATCCACCTCAGGAGGACATGACCAACGTTTAACCATCTCAGCGGGAAAGGGATACCTCTTATCCCAACTCTTTGAGACCCGGGAAGCCGGCTAGGCCGTTCCCACTCTTTGAGCACCAGATTATTAAAGTGAGTTTGTTCAGGAAACTCCAAGCGTGGTTTAACAGAATGAAACAGCTCCCCCTGCTGCCGCGGAGCCACGGCAGGAGGAGAGATACAGAGTACTTCAAAAATGTGAGCTAAAAGCCAGTATCATCTGAAGCCCATGGGTCAGACCCAGAATCGGCACCATGAACCTTAGGCTGTTCCTCAGATAATTCTGAATCAAAAAATAATTCCCCCTCTTCCAGGGGGGTATAACCGGTAATGTCAAAAAATTCCTCAGCCTCCATAGGAAAGAGTGTAACACCAGGTAATAAATGTTGCTTCTTAGCAGAAGCCTTACGCGGGCCAGACCCAGCAATATGTCTCTCAATGCTGGCCACCCGTGCAGCCAAATCAGGTTGAGACTCCCCACTGGTATGCACCTCACTAGGAGTCAGATGTAAGCGTGTGGGGGTAGGCGAAGCCAAAGGGGGCGCAGGCCCAGCCAGTGCAAGCGTCTGCTGGGTGCAGGGTACACACATCGTCACTTATAGGGGATACCCCACACGCCATACACAGCCGGGCTTGTCCCGAAGGAACCCCAAGCACATTATCCTGAGAAGCCTCCATATGGTGATTATTGTGGCACAACAGGCCAATTGGGATTGATGCTAATAAGGCTACCCGGGATGCCCCAATAGCCCGCTAGGGAAGTGGGAGACAATGGATCACAATAGTCCTCCAATAAGGAGTTAACGCTAAATAGAGGGGATAGAGCCGGGAGAAAGCACAAAAAAGTTTGACCCGCCTGCAAGACATAAAGCAAAGATCCCGTAAGCATAATGCAATGAAATACAAAGAAAAGCCAGCCCACAGGGGCACTTACGGACCGCGATAGGGAGACTCCAGACACGCAGCACAGGAGCTCCAAAATGGCGCCCGCATATACCTCGAGGGGTGGACTGCGGAGAAGTGATGCGGAAAATGTCATCCGCAAGGCCCGCCCCCCAAAGAGGGTGAAAACGCGCCCACGTGACAAGGCCAGCCAATGACGGAGCAGCAGCGCCTGAAGCGATTGCCCCGCCATCCGCAGAGCGAAGTACAAGCGCGTGGCGACGGCGATAATAAAAAAACAGTGCAACCAAATCAAACCGGGATCACAACATGGATAAATACATAGTTAATACATACACCACCTCCCCCCCCCCCCCCCGAGATCTACCCAGGGGAGAGCGAAGGGGAAGCAGCGGCCGGCCTAAGAGGAGCCTAACTGAAGGGACAGGGGGCGAAGGGCAAACGGCCACGGGAGGGGCATCCCATAAGGCTCACCACGGGCCTGTACCGCCTACCCTTTGGTGGGGGACTGTGGTTGGACCAGCGCTCCTTAGCACCTGACAGCGGTGCTGCCTACCATCACCCGACCGAAAGGAACGGGTGGGAATAGTCCTACAGGGCCGCAGGTTAATAAGCCCTGCTCACCTGTGAGTAGAAAGAGCCATCTTCTAGTCATCGCAGCCCAGACTGCAGAAAAGAACTGGGGAATTTGTGGGAGGTCCCTGGTATATATGGGGCCGGGAGGAGCCACTTTTCTGTCTCTGCAGTCCAGCGCCATCTTGTGGATGTATTACCCAAGTGTAATGAATATTCTAGAACAGGATGTGCTGTATACTTAGAATATTGACATTGTTTTGAATACAAAGGGTATTTACATATAATTGGAGATTTTTATATGCATGTGCCTGAACGGGACTTAAAGGAGAACAAAAATGTGTAAAAATCCATATTAAACAATATTAAATGAGAGAGAGAGAGGGAGGGAGGAGAGAGAGGGAGGGAGGAGAGAGAGGGGGGGAGGAGAGAGAGGGGGGGAGAGAGAGAGAGGGGGGGGAAGGAGAGAGAGAGGGGGAGGAGAGAGAGAGGGGGGAGGAGAGAGAGAGAGAGGTGGGGAGAAGAGAGAGAGAGGGGGGGAGGAGAGAGAAGAGAGAGAGGGGGGAGGAGAGAGAAGAGAGAGAGGGGGGAGGAGAGAGAAGAGAGAGAGGGGGGAGGAGAGAGAAGAGAGAGAGAGAGGAGAGAGAGAGAGGGGGGAGGAGAGAGAGAGAGAACACTCTGGAGTGTTTAGAATTTGTTACCAAGTGTATCTTGATCACCATAATCGGGCATGGGGCTTTCCTGTTTCCTACTGAATGGAGCTCTGCTACGGAAAAGGTGAGTGTCTTTATAATGCAGGGCTCACTGATGGTGTGAGGGGGTTGATGTTAGTTCAATGTTCTTGTAATCTAATACTCTCCCTGGCACAGAGTTGCAGGGAGAGTCCGCATTAAAACTAAAAAAGAATGTATGGAGTTCAGAAGTAGGTTACCAGCTAATTAGATACTCTTGGGTTATAGCATTCTCACCAGGAGTTGGACATGTCTGTGATCTGAGAACTACCGTGCTGTGGCCTCTTGGTGTGATGCATTTATTTTTAGTATGGTGGAGGAGCTACAGTCAAGGGCAGTAGAGTACTTTGATGCATGCCTGCATAAAAAAGATGTGGACCTTTCCTGTACCACTATTTGAATCTAGCAGTACGTTTGGGCATTGATTTTACATCCATCTTCAGCACATAAAGGTCCAACTAGTTCATCTTTAATAATACTAGCCCAAAGCTGGCATCTGAGGGGAGTGGAGCTCTGCACCCCTTACTGATCCAACTAGAGACCCATTTATTTGATCCGTCAAGAGAAACTCATTTCATCAAATCATAAAATCTGTCTTCAACTATTTCTTGACATTTCAACGTATTTGTCTTGTTTTGTGGTGGTTGCCTTTCAGGCTTACCTACCTCGGCCATGTTACTGAGTACTGAACACCTTCTACTTCTGGACACTCCAGGGAGGTTGCAGATGTGGAATATATCACATCACTGGATGAGATTCTTCTTAAATTTTTGGCAGTTAATTTGCATCTTTTTTTTTCTATACATGTTTCTTGCTAGTTTGATGGTTCTGCGATTGCACCCCAAAATCTTCGCAGTTTCAGGAGTGCTGCATCCTCGGAAACACTTTTACCAATATGTAAATTATTAGAGTAGGTTAAATCTCTTTTGTGGCCCATTTTGCTTGAGGAAAATAAGCTGCATAATTGCGCACACCTTGATTTAGGGATCATTTTAGGCCACACACTTCCTCATTACACAAATAAATATATCCTGATATGTATCAATCCAATAGGCATTCAAGTTTATACAGCTTGGTGTTGTAAATAATGCATACATTTTATTTTTTTTTATCACCCCCCTATTTTTCCATCCCCGTACCCGGCCAGCCCCCATTTCCCCTTTTAAGTGGACCAACACCCAGGGGTGATCGGCCCGGGAATCGGGGTGCCCCCCCGAAGTGGACCAAAACCCAGGATAGTCAAAATCCTGGGTGTTGGTCCACTTTAATCCAAAGTTGGGGGATGGCGGTGTGGAGAACTGTGGCACGGATGGGATGCCACCCTACCCATTGGCCCAATACTATAGCTATTACACAATAGTTACCATTATCAAAAGCCTCTTCCACATTAGCATCCAAAAGAAATATGACACTTTAGAATGTGTATTGACAATAGACAATCGTTAACCTGCCTGTGTGTACAATTAGATGAGAAATAATTTGTAACAGAGTTATTGAAAACTTTATTATACTGTAAAATCAAACGATTACAAAATAACAATAAAAATATTGAATCAGAAAATATGCAGACAAATTTTATGATATGGTCAAAATACTCCCTTGTTTGCTAATTGTACAGTTAAAGAGGTTAAAACCTCACTGATCTGCTGCCCCCCCCTTACCTTTGGGCAATTTTTACTCACCTTACCAGGACATCCATCTTCTGGGCGACGCCATCTTGCATCCCATCAGGAACTGTGCGCAGCCCCCAATCTCACGCCTGCTCAGTGCCCATGAATAGGATGCAATGAAGCCACCCTAAATCCAGCGAGACTTTGCAGAGCTGCAAGATCGCAGTGGGACATTGGCAAGTGCGGCTAAGGTCGTGCTTCTCAGTTAGCGACGGTGGAGTGAGGATTGGGCTCTGAAGCAGCCAGATGATGACATCCAAAAGATAAGTAGGGGCCAATTGGGGGGGTCGTCCCCTTTTTATTTTAGATCCGATGTTCCTCTAACACATGCCTCTACATTTAATGAGAACAAGTAAGGTTTATAAGGAATGTTTTTTTTTGCTATCTATGACCCTACTGTGGACCGTCTTGTTCTTGTTGCCATCTATGACCCTAGGGTAGACCCTAAAGTTCTTTTTTCCATCTATGAACCTAGTGTAGACCCTAATGTTTTTTTTGCCTTCTCTCACCCTACTGTAGACCCTAATGTTTCATTTGCCATTTATGACTCTACTGTAGACCCTAATGTTCGTTTTACTATCTATGACCCTACCATAAACCCTAATATTTTTTTGCCATCTATGACCCTACTGTAGACCCTAATGTTCTTTTCACCATCTATGACCCTACTGTAGACCCTAATGTTCTTTTTGCCATCTATGACCCTACTGTAGACCCTAATGTCCTTTTTGCCATTTATAACCCTAATGTTCTTTTCGCCATCTATGACTCTACTGTAGACCCTAATGTTCGTTTTACTATCTATGACCCTACCATAAACCCTAATTTTTTTGCCATCTATGACCCTACTGTAGACCCTAATGTTCTTTTCACCATCTATGACCCTACTGTAGACCCTAATGTTCTTTTTGCCATCTATGACCCTACTGTAGACCCTAATGTCCTTTTTGCCATTTATAACCCTAATGTTCTTTTCGCCATCTATGACCCTACTGTAGACCCTAATGTTCTTTTTGCCATCTATGACCCTACTGTGGACCCTACAATTCTTTTTGTCATCTATGACCCTACTGTAGACCCTAATGTCCGTTTTGCCATCTATGACCCTACTGTAGACCCTAAAATTATTTTTGCCATCTATGACCCTACTGTAGACCCCAATGTTCATTTTGCCATCTATGACCATACTGTAGACCCTAATGTTTTATTTGTCATCTATGACCCTACTGGAAACCCTACAATTCTTTTTGCCATCTATGACCCTACTGTAGACCCTAATGTCCGTTTTGCCATTTATAACCCTACTGTAGACCCTAAAATTATTTTTGCCATCTATGACCCTACTGTAGACCCCAATGTTCATTTTGCCATCTATGACCCTACTGTAAACCCTACTGTTATTTTTGCCATCCATAACCCTAATGTTCTTTTTGACATCTATGACCCTACTGTAGAGATAGAGTCTGACTCAGATGAATGTCCTATTTGGTCACAGCAGACTAACAGAAAAGCAATGGTTGTCACAGACCAGAAGGGTGTAACTAGAATAGTAAAATCTGCATTTGGTGGCATTTTTGAAAGTGTATACATCAAGTTCCAATTATTATGCAAGTGATATTTTTTTCTGATTTTCCTAAATGGTCAATACAAATGAGAGCCAGTACAAAAGAGTCAGTAATCAACTAGAAACAAACTTCCCAACGATAACATTATTTTTCACAAATTAAAATACTAAAAAACTGAAAAGGGTCATTTGTTGAACTTCCGGCATAAATAGGTCACAATTACCACAGTTACCAAAGCTATTTTAATCTAAAACATTAACAGGCCAAGCTACATGTTAACACGAGAACCATCTTTCATCATCTTCACTTGCATCTTTTAAACTTTTTGGGTTTTCAGTTTTTGAAGGGTTTCTGCTTCAATGCAGGATTCTGGAATAACCAGAGCTGCTGTTTTGATGTGAATTGCTTCCCACCCTCATAAATCTTTTGTTTAAGGAAATGCCAAAGGGTTCTCAATAAGCTCAGGGGAGGATCGTGGCTACACCATATGTTTCTCTCCAATTATGCCTATAGCAGCCAATGAACCAGAGGTATACTTTGCAGCATGAGATGGTACATGGGCATGGTCATGCACAGGCACAATTTTGCTATGGAAGGCTTTTTTTTTTTTTACTATGGATGAAAGTGGTCTATCAGGTCTATCAGTGTCAAACACACTCCTGAAGGGGCAGCAACAGGTCATGTTTTGTGGATCTCCATATAGCTGTCTCTATAGCACTGTATGGGCACTAATTACTCCACCTGTGCGCCTGTGTGGATATACACAAAACCTGGCCTGTTGCCGGCCTTTCAGGAGGGAGTTTGACACCTGTGCTCTATATACTGTGCCAAGGTAATTTTTACACCTTCAGGGACCCTAAAGGGGCCTACCAGCTCTCTCCTGAGATTTCCAGACCAAAACAGGACTCCGCCACCTCCTTGTCGAAGAAACAGCATTGTTGGGACATGGTGGCCATCTACCAACCATTTACTACTCTATCAGGACCATCCAGCATTGTACAGCACTCATCAGTAAGCAAGACTGTTTGAAAATGAGTCATGTGTACTTTATGAATGTCCAGGACCACTGCAACAGTTTCTGCTTGTGAGCACTGGTTAGAGGTTGCCGAATAGTAGGTTTATGAACAACTATAAGCCCCTGGAGGATTCTACACCTTGAAGTTCTCGGGACTCCAGAGGCACCAGTAGATTCAAAAACCTGTTTGCTATTTTGTAAATGGCATTTTAACAGTTACTCTCTTAATTGGATGAATTTGCCTGGAAGAAACAGTACTTATGCCTTAATCTGCACAAACCCATCTATGCTCTGAAACAGTCACGAATCTCTTCATAGTACAATGATCATGATTTTTCATGGCCTAGCACTATTTGATGCTTTTCAGGCAGCAGAGAGATCCTTTTATTTCCCATATTGCTTGAAACCTGTGGCCTGCTTAATAATATGGAAGATCCTTCTTAGTTTTCCTTTACTTGGGCTCACATTTCAAACTAATTATATCAGGTATTTGAGACCGATTTCAATGATCCAAAGAGCCCTGAGACACAATTCAAACCTTTACGTCTATAGGACATTTAAAGCCGACCTTCAGCATCATTTAATGAAAAGCCCAAACCCTTAAAAAACTATTCCCTGGTATCTAACATTAATATATTTAACGTTTTCAATCACTTACTTTTTATTCTTTTCCCCACTGACCTGCAACTCTGTTCAGCACTCTAGGATATGGGCACTGCCATCTTGGCTCAGTAGCATCACAAGAGCATGAGAAAAGGAGAGGGGTCAAAAGTGCTGGGGGCAGGGTTATAGCTGTGCAAAGAGCAGAGCTGGGGTCAGAAAAGGACAGCAATCCCAGAATGCAGAGCGGCACAGTCAGAAGACACTTCCTGTTTGCAGGCAGTCTGAGAATCCATGAGCCGCCATTTTGGATGTTTAAAGGCTGATAGAATAAAGTAGGTGCAGGTAGGATGATTTTTAATGTGGGCAATCTGTATGTACAGGGTGGGGGAAACATAATACAATTCTGTGATTACTCACCTGTAGAATTGTTATTATGAGTATACAGTACGTCCTGCTCCAGATAAGAATCATTACACTTGGGTATTACTCCGCCAGATGGCGCTGGACTGCAGAGGCCCCTCAAATAACCGGGACCTTCCACAAATCCCCAGCATTGAAAAGCAGTTAACGAGAAGCCGGGAGAATGATAACAGAACCAACTAGTAACTATAACAATGATAACAATCACCATACAGGGGATCCTAGGATAAACCAAATCCAAGGGTGGGGTGCAGCAGGGCGTACTGTATACTCATAATAACAATTCTACAGGTGAGTAATCACAGAATTTTATTATTCTTAGTATACAGTACGTCCTGCTCCAGATAAGATTCTTTACTCTTGGGACATCCAATAGCAGTGTCCATAAAGTAGGGTGGGATCCCCAAAGGTAACAACAGACAGGTCAGACCACTGCCGCCTGCAGAACCCTGCGGCCAAAAGCAGCATCAGCTGAGGCCCTAACATCAACCTTGTAAAACTTTGAAAAGGTATGAACAGAAGACCAAGTAGCGGCCTTCCAAACTTGTTCAACGGAAGCTTGGTGCTGAAAAGCCCAAGAGGCACCAATAGCACGAGTAGAATGAGCAGTAAGGCGGAAGGGAGGATTCTTCCCCTAGGAGTAGGCCTGAATCACAGCCTGACGGATCCATTTGCTGATAGTAGATTTAGCAGGAGCCAAACCCTTCCTAGGACCAGAAGGGACCACAAAAAGAGCATCGGTTTTTCTGAAAGGTGCAGTAGCAGATAGTACTTCAGACACCTAACCACATCCAAGGAATGCAAAACCCTCTCCTTAGTGTTACTAGGATTAGGGCACAAGGAAGGAAGAACAATGTCCTGATTAAGATGAAAGGCAGACACGACCTTAGGCAGAAGATCTGGCTTGAAGCGAAAAACCACCTTGTCCTGGTGTCTCTCAAAGTAGGGGGGCTGGATGGAAAGCGCCGCCAACTCAGAAACACGCCTAACAGAAGTGATAGCCACCAAAAAGACAACCTTGAGAGTAAGAATGGCCAGGGCAGCCTCCTGCACAGGTTCAAAAGGAGAACCCTGGAAGGCAGACAAGACAAAGTTCAAATCCCAAACAGGCAACATAGGTCTACGTGGGGGACACACATGAGTGACCCCCTGGAAAAAAGTCCTGATCAGAGAATGCTGGGCAAAGGACCTCTGGAAGAAAACAGCCAGGGCAGAGACATGGCCCTTCAGAGTACTGAGTTGAAGTCCCAGCTCCAACCCATGCTGTAGGAACTCCAGGATCCTTGGAATGGAGAACACGCGACAGGGGAGAGACCTAGACTCACACCAGTCAATGTAGGCACGCCAAACCCTATAGTAAATAGAAGAAGAAGACTTCTTCCTAGCCTTTATCATGATATCAACAACAAAGGCAGACAGCCCCTTTTCCATCAAGATGGAGGTTTCAGCAGCCAGGCCACCAAAGCCAGAGTTTGTAAATTGGGATGGCGTAAATGACCCTCAGTGAGCAGGTCTGGAACCCTGGGCTGAGCGTACTGATCTACTGTCAGCTGCACCACATCTGCGAAACACACTCTTCTTGGCCACCTGGTGGCCACCAGGATTGCTGGCACCCCCTCCTGAGCTATCTTGCGCAGAACCCTGCTCAACAAGGGGAATGGGGAAAGACATACAGGAGCTGAAAGTCCTGCCATGACATTGCTAGAGCATCTGTGGCCAAGGCCAGAGGATGCTGGGACAGGGAGACAAAGGCCGGGAGCTTGTGATTGTGACGGGACGCAAACAGATCCACATCTGGTTGGCCCCAACGGTGACACACAGATTGAAACACCCTGTCACAGAGGGATCATTCTCCCAGGGGAGAGGTCCCCTTGCTCAGAGAGTCTGCCTGCAGATTCTCCACCCCCGGAATGTACACAGCTGATATGCAGGGAACATTGTCCTCCGCCCAGGCCAGGATCAGAAACACCGCCCTTGAACTGCAGGGACTTCCAGAAGCCCCCCCAACCTGTCAGACTGGCATCCGTGGTGACCGTCTCCCAGCAGGGGGCCAGAAAGGATCTGCCCACCAACAGATTCCTGGAGTCCAGCCACCACGAGAGGGACCGCCTAACTAGGGGGGACAGAACAAGGACCTGGTCCAGGGACTTAGGATCCTTGTCCCATACTGACAAGAGGTGGAGTTGCAGAGGCCTCATGTGAAACTGGGCATAAGGGACCGCCTCGAAGCACAACACCATCAGGCCCACCAGCTCCATTCCCTGCCTGATGGAGGGATAAGGGCATTATAGCAGGAACTGAACCTGCGCTAGCAGACTGTCCACCTTCTGCTGTATCCAGATTCATTCCCAGAAAGGGTGTCACCAAGGAGGGAGACAGGGAAGACTTGGGATGGTTGATCACCCAGCCAAATGACTCCAGAGTGGACACTACTAGCTGAGTATCCAGCTCTGCCTGTTGGAGGGCCTGAGAAGTGATGAGAATGTCGTCCAAATAGGGCAGCACGCGAATGCCCTGAGACCTGAGCAGAGACATCACTCCTGCCAGCACCTTGATGAACACTCTGGGAGCTGAAGTGAGACAGAAGGACAATGCCACAAATTGGTAGTGCTGATCCTCCAGAGCGAACCTGAGGAATCTTTGATGACCTGGAAAAACAGGAATATGAAGGTAAGCATCCTTGATGTCCACAGAGGTCATGAAGTCCCCTGGACGCAGGGAACTGATAGCAGAGCGCAAAGTTTCCATGTGAAAGCGCCTGCACCTGACAAATTTGTTGAGGATCTTCAAGTCCAGCATGGGCCTTCTCTTTTGGGCACGGTGAAAAGGTTGGAATAGAACCCCTTGCCCCTTTCTCGTAAGGGGACCTGACAGATGACCCCCAGCTCAAGAAGGCTTTGCACCACCAGAATTAGAGCCTGAGCTGACATAGGGTCCTGAGACATCCGGGATCTGATGAATCTTGGGGGCAGCCAGGCAGCAAACTCTATCTTGTAACCTGAATCCACCGGTCTGAGACATGAAGCCTCCAGACGTGAACAAAATGCTGAAGCTGTCCCCCCACCCGGATGGGTGAGGGCGCTCCTTCATGCCTGAGGGGGCTTGGGAGAAGACTTAGGCTTGGAGGCCCAGGATGAGCCAGGGTATCCACGTCCTCTGCCCCTACCCCAGAAATCTCCTCGGGCCCCAGTAAAGGAGAACCCCCTCCCCTGTCTGGATCCACGGTAGGGGAAGGAAAAGGAGCCTTGGCCCCGAAAGGGCAGAGACTGCCTCCTGCTCTGGGGTAACCTGCCTCCCTTAGCAAACAGGTCCAGGCGGTCCCCAAACAAGCGTAGTCCTTTGAAGGGAAAACCAGTGAAAGCCTTCTTGGCAGCGGTGTCAGCCACCCACTGGTGCAGCCAAACCGAGCAGCGTATAGCCACCACTAGGGCAGAGGCTCTGCCACACATCCTAATGGTATCATCCAAGCCAGAGAGGACATAAGTCACAAAGACCCCACAACGAGAAAGAGCATTTAACTCTTCACTAGACACATCATCAGGAGCACCATCTAGGACACTTCTAAGCAGGGTCCTAATAGCCACCGCTGTAATGGCAGAGGCGCAAACTGGGCGCAGCGCCGTCCCCACAAAGGCAAAGGCATGGGACACCAGCTGATCAATACGCCAGTCCACACCATCCCGCAGCGTAGTAGAGTCAGGGGAATGCATGACAGAGGTGTTAGATAACCCAAGGACCGGGGCATCCACCTCCGGAGGGGATGACCAACGCTTCACCACATCAGCAGGAAAGGGATACCTCTTATCCCAATTCTTAGGGACTCCGGGGAGCCTGCTAGGACGCTCCCATTCCTTGAGTATGAGGTTATTAAAATGGGCATGCTCAGGAAACTCTAAACGTGGCTTAGCAGTATGAAACAATTCCCCCTGCTGCCTAGGGGCCGCAACCAGGGGAGAGATAGACAGAACCTCAAAAATCTGAGCCAACAGCCTATCAGTATCATCTGGGGCCCAGGGGTCAGAGCCAGAATCATCATGGCCCCTGGGCCTCTCATCAGACGACTCAGAGTCAGAGAACAACTCCCCTTCTTCCAAGGGGGTATAACCAGACAGTTCAAAGAACTCTTCAGCCTCCATAGGGAAAAGAGTGACATCAGGCGTCAAGTGCCGCTTTTTAGCAAAGGCCTTACGCGCCATGGTATTAGTAAGCAACTTCTCAACACTAGCCAGTCTAGCAGACACATCAGGCTGAGAATCCCCACTGGTATGCAACTCAATGGGAGTCAAATTCAAGCTTGGGGGAGTAGGTGAAGCCATACGTGGCGCAGGTCCAGCCGCTGCTAAACCAGGCTGCAGCTCAATCACCTGCTGGGCATAAGTAATACAGACCCTCACATTGTCAGCACTAGTAGGGGACACCCCACAAGCTACACACAGCCAGGCTTGTC
This sequence comes from Gastrophryne carolinensis, assembly GCA_027917425.1. Classification (NCBI taxonomy): domain Eukaryota; kingdom Metazoa; phylum Chordata; class Amphibia; order Anura; family Microhylidae; genus Gastrophryne; species Gastrophryne carolinensis. The sequence goes on along the minus strand of CM051238.1, from coordinate 347,949,515 downwards.
CCGAAGGAACCCCAAGCACATTATCCTGAGACGCCTCCATATGGTGATTATAGCGGCACAATAAGCCGATAGGGACTCACGCTATAACAGCAACCCGGGATGCCCCAATAGCCCGCTAGGAAAGTGGGAGTAATTAGCACACTAGGCCTCACAAAGTTTAGTAACTAAACGAGGGGTAGGGCCGGGAGAACCAATGGAGTTCGACCCGCCTGAAAGACATAAGCGAAGAGGACCCCATAAGCGACATGCATAATGACATAGGGTAAATAAAACAGCTCGTGAGGGCACTCACGAGCCGCGGTAGGTAGATGCCAGCCACGCAGCAGACGGAATCCAGAGAAATAATGGCGCCAAGCATCCCTCGAGGGGCGGGCCGCGGAGAAGGTGACGCGGAACGCGCCATCCGCAGGCCCACCCCCCTGAAGTGCGCGCAGCAGCACATGCGACAAGCAGCCAATGAAGGCGCAACAGCGCCTGAGGTAATGCCACCGCCGCCGACTGCAGAACGCAGTGGAAGCGCACACGCGCGGCGGCGGTGGTGGCATATTCAAACCGCAACCAGTGCAACCAAGTCAGTGTGGAAACTGAACAAAGTCAACAAGCACACCAGGCAAGTGAAGCACCAACGCTTAACACCCCCCCCCCCCCGAGAGCTACAAGGGAGAGCGAGGGAGGGCAGTGGCCACTTAACGTAGGGCCCACCGATAGACAGGGGCAAGGGGCAATAGTGCGGGAGAGGCATCCCATAGAGGCTCACCATATGCCTATACCGCCTACCCTTTGGTGGGGGATTGCGGTAGAGCAGCGCTCCTAAGCACCTGACAGCGGTGCTGCCTACCATCACCCGGACCAGGGCAGCCAAGGCTGGGAGGCACATTAAGAACGGAACGGGTGGGAATAGTCCTACAAGGCTGCAGGCTAATAGCCCCGCTCACCTGCGAGGAGAGCCATCTTCTTGTCCTTCGCAGTCCAGACTGCAGAGAAATTCTGGGGATTTGTTGGAGGTCCCGGGTATTTGAGGGGCAGGGAGGAGCCAATGTCGCGGTCTCTGCAGTCCAGCACCATCTGGCGGAGTAATACCCAAGTGTAATGATTCTTATCTGGAGAAGGACGTACTGTATACTAAAAATATAAGATATGCTCTTATTCAGGGCAAAGGCCTGGTTTAAATCCAATTTGCTAAATAATTTTGCGCAGTTTATTATCGGGTTCGAAAACACCAAGATCTACAAGAAGAGAGAAGTGAGCCCTGTACAATAATCGCTCACTGTAGGTTCTAGGTTGTGGTTGACGAAAATACCATTTTGTGATTACTCACCTGTAAAATGGGTATTATAAGTATGTCTCCCACCCTGCTTTGGAAATATTAATTACACGTGGGTTATGTCCAGTAGAGGGCGAACTTCTGCAGGGATGACTAGAAAAAAGAAGCCCCTCCCGGTCCATAAATACCTGGGACCTCCCACATATTCCCCAGTATAGGAAAGCAGTAAGGGGACCAGGAAGAGCAAATAAAATCTATGAGAAAAAAGTATCACCATATAGAGGATCCAAGATACAACTCAGGGTGGGAGGAAGCAGGGTGTGAGACATACCGTATTTGCCGGCGTATAAGACGACTTTCTGCCCCTGAAAAACCTGCCTTCAAGTGGGGGGGTCGTCTTATACGCCGGGTGCACGGCACAGCACTGTTACCTGCGGGGCCGCTAGGATTCCGGGGCGGCCGGGAGGGAAGGCAGCGCGCAACCCGGAGACGAGAAGGCAGTGGGCGGGGCCGTCGACCAGGATGGAATGCCCCTCGGCGCAGCCCCGTCTGCTGCCCGCGCACAGTCGCCTTACGTCGCCGCGGCCAGGAGGAAAAACTGCGTGCGGAGCCGGTGGGCGGGGTCGGCGAGCAGGAGGAAAGACAGGGGGCGGGGCCGGTGGCCAGGAGGAAAGACCCTGCGCGCAATTCTGAGGCTCCTGCGCTTCAGTGGAACTGTGTGAGGAGCTGTACGGGACCGCGAGCAGCGCGCATTGCTCCCACAGCCTGGCTTCAGGTAAATAGGGAAAACACGGGGAATATCTCTGCATATATGCCCCCTCCCAAATACACATTTAGCTGTAATTCCTGCCCCATACCCGACCCACAACCAGCCTTTACCACCCACCACAGGTCAGTCAGAGAAAGCGTGTGTTACTGGAGCCTATAGAGGCTGCTGCTGGGGACTAATAGTGGCTTCTATTGTATTACTGGAGACTGGTGGCTTCTGCTATATTACTGGAGACTAATAGTGGCTTCTGTTATGTTACTGGAGACTGCTGGCTGCTGCCATGTTGCTGGAGAATGATAGTGGCTTCTGTTACTTTACTAAAGACTGCTGGCTGCTGCCATGTTGCTGGAGACTAATAGTGGCTTCTGTGATGCTACTGGGGACTGCTGGGCACCGCAGAGGCCAATGGGATGGCCTGCCCTCCCATCATGTCTCCCGGCCGGACCCAGTTGCCGGCACTGCTCCTGTGATTAGAGGGAGCCAGGCTCCCCCATGCCCTCAGTTCGGCCATCTTGCTCCATCATAGGTAAGTCCCCAAAGGAAAAGGTAAGCTCTTCCTTGGGTGTGGGTAACGGTTTATGGGATAACTGGAGAGTATGGGAGTTAAAGTGGACCTACATGTGTGGAGCATCCAGATTTGGGATGCCCAAGGGACAATGATAGTGAAAATCCTGGTGTTCCGCTTTAATTGGTGTCTGGGGATAACTGGTCTATATGTTTGGGGGTTTATTGGGTGGGGGGTTACTGATGTATATGTTTGCGGGGAGGGCTTAATGACTGTATATTCAGGAATGCCAGTTTTCTCCATCCTTTGGGATGCCTGATTTGGGATGCCCCCTTGTGCAACCCCCCTCGTGTTTCCACAAAACTCTCCTTTGTTTGTTCTTTTTTGTTGTTTGTTGTTTATTTGGTGTGTGGAAGGTGTGCGGAAGAGGGAGTAGTCTTATACGGCGAGTATATAACAAATTCTATATTTTGAGTGGAAATGTTGGGGGATCGTCTTATACGCCCAGTCGTCTTATACGCCGGCAAATACGGTACTTATAATACCCATTTTACAGGTGAGTAATCACAAAATGGTATTATTCCAAGTATGTCTCACACCCTGCTTCGGAAATATTAATTACACGTGGGACATCCAATAGCAGTGTCCAAAAAGGGTGGGGATCCCAACAGGCAAAAGTGCACAAATTAAACCACTGCAGCTTGCAGAACTTTGCGGCCAAAAACAGCATCCGCTGAGGCTCGCACATCACCTTATAAAACTTGGAAAAGGTATGAACAGAAGACCAAGTAGCAGCCTTACAAACTTGTTCAACAGAAGCCTGGTGCTGAAAAGCCCAGGAAGCCCCAAAAGCACGAGTAGAATGAGCAGTGATCTGAAAAGGGGGATCCCTCCCCTTGGCAGCATAGGCCCCAACAATGGCCAGACATATCCATTTACTAATGGTAGACTTGCCGGGCGCCAAACCATTCTTGGGCCCAGAGGGCACCACAAACAAAGCGTCCGTCCTACAGAAAGGAGAAGTAGCCACCAAATAGTACTTCACACAACGAACAACAAAGAGTGCAGGGCCCTCTCCTTGTCATTGCTAGGCTTAGGACACAAGGAAGGGAGAACCACATCCTGATTGAGATGGAAGGCAGAGACCACTTTAGGTAGGAAATCTGGCTTAAAGCGAAATACCACCTTGTCCTGATGTCTTTCAAAGTAAGGGGCCTGAATAGACAGAGCCGCCAACTCAGAAACACATCGAACAGAGGTAATAGCCACCAAAAAGGCAACCTTTTTGCATGAGAATGGAAAGTGCAACATCCTGCATCGGCTCAAAAGGAGGCCCCTGGAGAGCCGACAGAACCAAATTCAAGTCCCAAACAGGCAACAAAGGCTTTCGAGGGGGCCGCACATGAGTGACCCCCTGGAAAAAAGTCTTAACCAAAGGGTGGAGAGCAAAAGACCTTTGAAAGAAAACCGCCAGGGCGGAGACCTGCCCTTTCGAGGTACTAAGCTGAAAACCCAGGTCAAAACCATGTTGAAGAAACTCCAAAATCCTGCGAATCGATAAACACCCTACAAGGCAAGGCCCTAGCCTCGCACTAATCAATATAGGACCGCCAAGTCCTGTAGTAGATGTTAGAGGAAGACTTCTTCCTAGCCCTAACAAGTGTCTGGATCACGGCATCAGACAAACTTTCATCTTTTAGAATGGAAGTTTCAGCAGCCACGCCATCAAAGCCAGCGTTTGTAAATTGGGGTAACAAAGCTGACCTTGAGTGACCAGATCCGGAAGCAGGGGCAACCTGTACTGATCGACCGCCAGCCACACGACGTCTGTGAACCACACCTGTCTTGGCCTCCTTGGAGCCACCAGAATTGCTGGCACATCCTCTTGAACCAGCTTGCGCACCACCCTGCCTACCATGGAGAAGGGAGGAAACAGGTACAGGAGACCCAGATCCCTCCAGGCAAGGGACATGGCATCCACTGCCAGATTCAGAGGATCCTGAGACAGAGACAAAAAAGCAGGGAGCTTGTGGTTGTGACGGGAGGCAAAGGGAACCCCCACTTGTGACAAAATGGATAGAAATACCTTGTTGTTGTTGAGGGACCATTCCCCTCGACGAGAGGACCCCCTGCTGAGGGAGTCCGCTTCCATGTTCTCCACACCTGGAATGTACACCGCCGAGATGCATGGAACATTGCACTCGACCCATGCAAGAATCAGAGAAACTTCCCTGAGGGCACTCCTGCTGCGAGTCCCTCCTTGGTGATTGATGTAAGCGACCGCCGTCCGATTGTCGGATCAAACCTGACCCGGTAAGCCTTGGAGGTGATGCGTCAAGTGCAACAGCACCAACCGGATAGCCCCCAGGCGTGGGGGTGTAGGTGATGAGGCCAGCTGCGCTGATCCAGACGCCAAGGGCCCTGATTGCCACGCAATGGTCTGCTGTGCACATGGTACGCACATAAGCACATTATCCCCCCAAGGGATACCCCACAAACCACACACTGCCGGGGTTGCCCCAAAGGGATCCCGAGCCCGGTATCCTGGGAAGCCTCTATAAGGTGATTTTTTTTTTTTATGGTAGTCGCAATGACCAGTGGGAATTACGCTAATAAGCTACCCGGGATGCCCCTTAATGTCCGTTAGTGGGAGGATTTGTTAACGACAAGGAATAGACCCCAATTTGAGCGAGGGACCTAAGGACCAGGAAAACCCCATTTTATCTAAGGTAAGGTATTCCCCCGGAAAAGCATTCATTCCTGATAAATATATAACATATATATATATATATTGTCAACACATATAGCATAAAAACACACCTTCCATGAGCTGAGAGCCCCTAACGGGTTAACAGCAGTGTACAAATAAAACGAACAGGCCCAGCAGGGCACTCACAGAGACCCAGAGGAAATGGCGTCCATCAAGCAGCAGAGAGAAGAAGGAGGACGGACCAGCACGGATCGCGCGCCGCGCGTGGCCCCGCACCCTCCCAACCATGGCCAGAGACAGCGGTACCCAGCCATTGGCTGAGGACCGCAAAGGGTGCCAGAGGAGGGGGGCGGGCCGCAACCAGAGCGCCGAACGCCCGGCCCCGCCCCCTCTCCTGACTGAAACGTGAAGAGAAGGAATGGCCGCGCTCCCAGCCATGCTGCGGAGTCGGCCCATTCTTTAGGGAGCCAGCCCGCCGCCGCTGAGAGCAACAGCCGTGCGGACCTGGCAAAATGAAACTAAGTGCGCACAATCATTCCCAAACACACACTCACTCACACACACACGCTGGCCAGCGTAAGAACCACAATAGGTCGCAAAATGGAGGTACAGTTCCCCCCCCTATAATCCAAGACGGGGAGTAACGGAGGGGGGTCCCAAACTACCTAATGTAGAGCAGGGAAAATAAAACGGACAGGGCATCCCATACCAGGATCACAAACCTGGCGGCCGCCTACCCTTTGGAGAGGGTCTCACGGAGGAGCAGAGCTCCTATACAGTACACCTCTAAGGTTTAACCTTCCCTCACCCGGACTCACAGCCAATGCTGGGAGGCATAGGGACTAAGAACTAAAGTCCAGGCAGAAATAGGGACAAGTGGCCGGGTGTAAATCCGGCTTACCTGCAAGGGAAAGATAGACAGCCATCTTCTTGACTTACTTCGCCGTCTGCAGAGACTTATCTGGGGAATGTGTGGGAGGTCCCAGGTATTTATGGACCGGGAGGGGCTTCTTTTTTCTAGTCATCTCTGCAGAAGTTCGCCCTCTACTGGACATAACCCACGTGTAATTAATATTTCCGAAGCAGGGTGTGAGACATACTCGGAATAAGAATCACATAAAATATTGTATTGTGCACAGACCTATGATACAAGCCAGTTATAAAATATGGGCCTAAACAGTTACATTAACCCCTAGACAGTATAGATATCACATGGACTAAACAATTACATAATACAATTCCTAAAATTACCAAAAAATTTTACTATTTACAATTGCCAGTTGACAAATAGGCCTAAAATTACCTGCACTTAGTAACCAATACAGGGCCCTCCTTGGCCCCCTCCCAATCGCCAAAATATTTCCCCAAATCCTTCCAGGACACCTGACTTCCTGCTGGGAAGGACTAGCCCCTTCCTTCAGCCAGCCCATCTACTAACAAAAGGATTTCATGGCCAGGCGCTGACTGCATTTACATTACATAATTAAGAATCCTTCATACACCCAAAGCTATTGTGTCCACCCCACCTGGTATCTGGGTCTTCATTGCTACCAAATTAGTATCTAAGAGGCTCAATTACTTTCCTAGCTAGGGAAGCTGAAGACCTAAAGAACCTACATCTCTAATATTTTATGGGAATTCTCGATTTCTTACACCTGCTTCTGATGTTTGGTCAAATCAATATAACATAGCAAAAAAAGGCCCTGTCCAGGCACAGAGTAACTGCCTGTAAATCAGACATTTTAAACATCCCTGATTATATGTAAAAATCTTATGCATTCTAAGCGAAGTCAGTTTCCTTGGGAAAAATTCCGGGTTATGAGGTCATAGCTTTATAAGCGCACTCTGCTGTGGTCAGATGTAGCTGTGAGACCACTGTGGCTTGCGGTGCTTGCTTAAGCTGATAGAACTAAGGGACACAGTGGCTGTTAGACTACCTTTTTGCAAGATGTTGAAGGAAAGAAATTGAAAGGACAAATTTGGAGACCTACTACGACTAATGAGAGACCTACTATGACTTCTACCCCGACTGCAGAAATAGAGGATAGACACATGTCTATAAAAGCCACTGGGGTTATGGTGCCTTAAATCAAATGGCTATAATTGGATGAGAGCCCGCGTATGCGCCATAGGTCAGTGAGTTTATATGGGAGATCTGGGGTGGGGGGGTCGTCACACAGCAGGGCATCCCAAATCAGGAGGCAGGGAACAAAACCAGGAATAGTCAAAATCCCCGGCATTGGTTCACTTTAAAACAACAGGTTGAACTGAAAGTCGTGATTTCTCTTTAACTTATAGTTTCAATATTTTTTTTAGCTTGCAATGACAAAACATCATCAGCAGGGGAAATGAATACAGCAAAACAAAATACTTGCAATATTATCTAAAATTAGCATTTTACATTATACTATAATCCAGGCATGTCAAATTCAAGTGGAACCATGGGCCAAATCAGTAAGATGACTGTATAGGGCTTCAGTATATCTTCCCTGAGGGCTAAGCTTCCTCAATAACAAAAATCTTATATATTTATAATGCTTAGTAACTAGTTGTGTTTTTATAATAATACACCACGCATAATGAATCCCCAAAACATTTTCTGTGCTGCTGCATATAACTGGTAAAAGCATATTAAAGCGCTCCTGTACCCAGCAATAGTCTTATGTCTGTGGCCTAACCTGTCCCAAGGAATGCCTAATATGCCTGTCTACTACCTTTTTACACAAATAAATACAAATATCTTTTTTGGGAGAGAAATAGGATTAAACTTGTGCCTAGGTTACTTTAAGATATGAGGCAATTTGGATAACTATAAACACACTGTATGCTCTGTGTCATTCAAAGAATCTATCAATACACACACTCTGTTTAAAATGTAAAATAAACTCTATGGGCTTGATTCAACAAAGGTAGAAAAAAAATCGTTTTGCTCGGAAAATTGGATCGCATGCGTGAATTTTTACATTTTTTGTGCAATTCAGCAAAGGGGTTGAATTAAATACGTGCACTCGAATGTGTGGGAAAATGCGATCGTAAAATTTTCGAATAGCTCGTAAAAAGGCTGTAGCAAGCGAAAACTATTGGAAAATGTGCTCAAATTTTCCAGTAAGCATTCTTAACTGTGTATGTGCATTTCTGGGGCAGAGTATTGTTTCTCTGACTTGTTGCATGTTGTTTTTAGCCTTTTCATTGGCTATTTTTGCATATGAAAAGGCAAACAAAACATATTTATATGTTTTGTTCTTCATCCCACTATTAGGAAAGGCATCTGGATGACTTGTGAAATGTGGTGAAGTAGGAAATGTGGTGCACCAGGCATAGTAAGCCCAGGGTCAAAAAGCCGAACCAACTGCCCCTGGCAACCTTCCAGCCTCAGAGCCTTTGCCCAAGGTTTAGCACTTTTGCTTGGGTGTCAGCTTTTATATTTTATTATAACAGTAATTAAAAAACATAAAACTAATAAAGAGATGTAATGAGTAATAGATCAAGGCAACCGTACTTGCTGTTTTGCCTTGCTCCACATTTTGTTATTCATCCCACTGGATGTATGTTAATTTTTAATTTATTTACTGTTTCAATAAAAATGAAAACAAATTATGGCTCCTATCTCCAGATTACCAGGTTAGTGCACCAGTCTGGTCCTAGCAACTCATTTGCCCCTTTAGTCTTTGGCCCAGGTTTGGTGCTTTGCCTGGGGTGTCGGCAGTTTTAAATTAAAACAGTCGGAAAAAATATAAAGTTATTTCCGCATGTCTTTTAAAACGCTGATAAAAAAAAAACATTCTGACAGTTGCTGGCCTGGCTTTTTTGGGTAAAATAGCCATAAGGGAATGTGCTGAGAATTGCTTGGGGCAGCTGTAAATAATTAGTTCAAAAAATTAGTCAAAACATTGGTGAATCGCACTAATATTTTACAATTGTAAGTTTCAGTTGTATATTCTTGGTGTGCCACACACCCCGCTTCACTTCTTAAATATTCATTACTTCATGGGTTAATCCACCGCAGGTGACGTAGTGCAGAGAGGAAGTCTTGTAACGAGCCCCCTTCCGGCCTATATATACCTGGTACCTCCCTTCAATCACCAGTATTTTTCTCTCTGCTTGACAAACAGAGGTTGGAAGTTTCCTGCTTACAGGTAGGTCGGGGTATTCTTACCCCGCCACCCCCCTTTTGGTCTATTTCTGCCCGGTTTGAGTTTGTATACCTTTATGGTGGATAGGAAGCCTCCCAGCCTAGGCTGCTCACCGGGTAATTGGTAGACGGCACTATTGGTGCCTAGGAGCTTATCTCCTCCGCTCGTCCCCCTCTTTTGGGGGCAATGCGGCAATCCGGCATGGTGATCCGGAAATGGGATGCCCCTGTCCCGAGGGTCCCCGTAGCCCCTTACTCCCCCGTTCCGGTCCCTTCTCCCTTCACTATGGGGGGGGGGGGGGGGGTATAGAGGGTTGTGTATCTTGTATGGTGTTTTCACTGTATTGCTGTTTTCTGTGTGTTCACTTTGTGCATAGTAGCAGGTAGCATGGTGCGCTTTGTCTGTTTTTGGCTGGAGCTCCGGGCAGATACTTTTAGGGATGGCCAGTGTGTTGGTCTGCTTTATGGGGGTGGGGCAGCGGACCGCGCTCAGCTGCTGTGCTTCAGATGCGTCCCCTCCCGCCTCCCTCCCTTCCCCGCTGCTCCGTGCGGCAGCCTGTGTGGCTGCGCTTATGTCTCCTTCCCCCTCCTCCTCCGCCGCCTGGCTGGGTGTCAGCCAGCGCAGCTGGTGGCAATCCCTCATTGAATGGAACGGGGCGGCTCCCTGTGACGCGGGGGGGGGGGGGAGGGGCGTGGCGCCGGCGGAAGCGGCGCCGGCGGAAGCGGCCCCAGCCTCACTTCCTTCCTGTCGCTATGAAGAGAGGTCACGTGGGGGGGGGGGGGGGGGCGCGCGCTGCAGCAACACATGGGTTTTTGTGTTCTACTGCTGCGGCTGCTACATGTCCCTCCGGTCTGGCTCCTGGCGTCGGTAGCAGGTAAGCGGCCCCGCTTTTGTGGGGCCAAGAGTGAGATTTCTTATGGGGCAAGCTTTTAAGGAGGCACTCTTATCATACTATTGTGAACATGCTGCATTGTTACACTCACAAGGGATCTGATGGTTTGTTTTTCTTTCCTTTCAGATCCTGGGATCCCTCTTTTATTGCGGCCCTCCGGCTCTATATTGCCTGGCTAGTCATTCTTGATATATGAAATTGCACATTTTAGATATATATATACATATATATATATATTTATTTTGAGACTGTTAAGGGGGACCTTTTTCTCTTAAAAAAAAAAAAAAAAAGTGTATTTACAAAAACCCTCCCTTCCGGGACATTCTTTATAAGGGGGCATCCCGGGTTGGCTTATGCCTTAAAAGTCCCAGTGTTTGCGATACCATAAATCACCAATATGGAGGCTTCTGTTACTACCGGAAACGACTCGTCAGAGCCGTCCAGGGGGTGTGTAAAATGTGGGGCTGCGCTCCCTGCTGATGATATCTTTATTTGCATTTCTTGTGCAAGGCAGATTGTTGCGCGTCAGTCTGTTGATCCGGCTGCTGACCCGTCGCAACCTTCATCATCTCCTGCCTCTCCCTCCCTGTTCCGGACCCCGCATGACACTGTCAAGGGTGGGGATTCGCAATCCGAGGTGGTGGTAAAATCGGCCAGGCTTCGGGAAGTATTGCCCGTTAAAGCGGGGCTGAAGGCCCCTGCAAAACGGAAGCGCCTGACTCCGGTATCTTCGGCTCCTCAGGACAAATTGTGTGAGCCTGTGGAATGGTCCGATGGCTCCCCGGATGAGGGTGAATTCCTCTTGGAGTCAGATGAGCCGGCAGATCAGCTTGAGGCTGATGCGATTGGCGATTGGTCGGCGGGGGTTGCCCTTGACACCCCCTCCATTCTGGCTCAAATGTTTGAAATTCTGAATTTAGATCCGCCTGAGGCTGTCACCCTGCCAAAGGGTCAGTTGTTTAAAGAGCCTCAGCCGCGTTTGGTTTTTCCCAGACAGCACCACTTTGAGAGGGTGGTCCTTAAAGAATGGGAACATCCCACGCGGTTATCTGGAATCCCTTCCAGTTGGGAAAAGCGTTATCCTTTTCCGCCAGAATTGCTGAAGCTTTGGTCCGTCCCTCCTGAAGTCGATACCCCTGTGCTAGGGCTATCTAGCTCCGCTATGGTACAGTCTGCTGAGACCTCTGTCCCTAAAGATGGGGAGGATCGTAGGATTGACCAGTATGCTCGCCATGGTTTTGTTTATGCTGGGTCAACGATGCGCCCCCTGTGCGCTTCGGCCCTTCTTCTTTTAGCAGTAAGATCTGTAATCCAGGGGCTATGCGAGGATCTCAATCCCGCTTGTGATGAGTTCGCTGCGCTTAAGCAGTGCGATTCTTTTGTGTCTTACGTTCTATCCGCTCAGGACGATGCGCTGGCTATGAGTAGCAAGACAGCGGCAATGCTGGTCGCTATTCGTCGGTCAGTATGGCTGCGACAGTGGTCGGCGGGCTCAGCTTCTAAAAAGGTGCTCACAGCTCTCCCCTTTTTGGGGTTGCGTCTGTTCGGGGAGAAAATTGATTCAGTCGCAAAGGGTGGTAAGATGCCACAACGCTAGAGGCCTCGACGCCCCTTTAGAGGGGCAGCTTCTGGTAGGCCGTCCTTTCGAGGATACAGAGCGGGTAGGGGGGCTTCCCTTCCCTCTACCAGTCGTACAGGTTGGACGCGGGGGAGGGGCCGTGGCCGTCCCGCCCAGTCCTGGGGCTCCAAGCCCAAACCTGCTGGTAAGCCCGCTCAGCAATGAGGGGCTGCCCTCACCCGTGCGGGTGGGGGGACGATTGCGACACTTCTCCCAGGTTTGGAACCGGGAGGTTCCGGACAGATGGATTCAGGAGATAGTGTCGTCCGGTTACAAGCTGGAATTCGAGTCTCGCCCTCCTTCACGGTTCTTTCGGTCTCGGGTGCCCATCGATCCTTTGGCCGCACAGGGGCTCCTGGCGTCGGTAGAGAATCTGTTAGAGATGGCGGTCATCCGGCCGGTACCGCGTTTAGAGATGGGCCTCGGTTTCTACTCCAATCTGTTCGCAGTCCCCAAGAAGGATGGGTCAGTTCGTCCCGTCCTGGACCTGAAGTTACTCAACAGGTTCATCCGTTTTCGGAAGTTTCACATGGAAACCTTGCGCACTGCCGTCGGCTCTCTTCGGCAAGGGGACTTCATGACGTCTATAGACATCAAGGATGCTTATCTGCATGTTCCCATCTGCCACCCTCATCAACGTTTTCTTCGATTCATGATGAAGGATCGGCATTATCAATTCGTGGCACTTCCGTTTGGCCTTACCTCAGCTCCAAGAGTGTTCACCAAGGTGCTGGCAGGGGTCATGGCCATTTTCAGAGCTCGGGGCATTCGTGTCGTACCTTATTTGGACGACCTTCTTATCATGGCTCCGTCACTCGATCAATCGGAGAAAGACACCAGGGTGGTGCTCTCCACGCTGGAAAGTTTCGGTTGGGTGATCAACCTCTCCAAGTCCTCCCTCGCTCCGGCCAGGGTGGTGTCCTTTCTGGGGATGCAGTTAGACTCTCATCAACACAGAGTGTTTCTCCCTCAGTCCAAAATTCTTCTGATTCAGGAGTTGGCTCGGGTCCTACTCTCCGATCCTCGGCCGTCCATCCGTCTGGGGATGAGGCTGGTAGGGTTGATGGTTGCCTCCTTCGAGGCAGTTCCTTTTGCTCAATTCCACACGAGGACGCTTCAGCTTTATCTGTTGGCGTCTTGGGACCGGCAGCCTCGGTCGCTGGATCAGCCCTTCCAGTTGTCCTCCCGGGTCCGGCAGTCCCTCCAGTGGTGGTTGGTCTCGACCAATCTCGTGAAGGGCAGGTCTTTCCTGGCCCCCCTTTGGGAAATTGTCACCACGGACGCCAGTCTGTCGGGATGGGGCGGATTCTGGAAGGAGCTGCAGTTCCAGGGGCAGTGGGGACCTCAAGAGGCCCACTTACCCATCAATATTCTGGAACTGAGAGCCATCCGTCGGGTGCTTGCTCTCCTGACTCAGCACGTTCTGGGCCTTCCGGTCCAGGTGCGTTCAGACAATCGAACAGCGGTTGCTTACATCAATCATCAGGGAGGGACTCGCAGCCTGAGTGCTCTCAGAGAGGTGTCCCTGATCCTGACCTGGGCAGAGGCCCATGTTCCTTGTCTCTCGGCGGTATACATCCCAGGAGTGGAGAACCTGGAAGCGGACCGCTTGAGCAGGGGCTCTCCCCGTCGGGGAGAATGGGCCCTCCATCCTCGGGTATTTCACTCACTGTGTCGCCAATGGGGGACTCCAGAGGTGGACCTGTTTGCCTCTCGTCACAATCACAGGCTCCCGAACTTCGTGTCGCTCTCCCAGGATCCTCTGGCTCTGGCAGTGGACGCCATGTCCCTGAGCTGGGGGGATCTGGGGTTTCTGTACCTGTTTCCTCCGATACCCATGCTAGGCAGAGTGCTTCGGAAGTTGGCTCTGGAAGGGGTGTCCGCCGTTCTCGTGGCCCCAAGTTGGCCGAGGCGAGTGTGGTTCGCAGACATCGTTCGGCTGGCAGTGGACCAGGTCGTTCTGCCTCTTCGGCCCGATCTGCTCGCTCAGGGTCGATTGTGTTACCCCAATTTACCAGCGCTAGCTTTGACGGCCTGGCTGCTGAGACCTCCATCCTAAAGGAGGAGGGTCTTTCTGATTCAGTCGTTAAGACTCTGATCAGTGCCCGGAAGAGGTCTTCTTCTATCATCTACTATAGGACCTGGAAAGCCTATATCGCTTGGTGCGAGATGAGATCTTTTCCTTGTAGGGTATTTTCGGTCTCCAGGATTCTGGAGTTTTTACAATCTGGGCTGGACTCTGGTCTTCAGCTAAGTACGTTGAAAGGGCAAGTTTCTGCCTTATCTATCTTTTTTCAGAAGCGTGTTGCGCTTAAGCCTTTAGTTAAAACTTTTTTCCAGGGGGTTACGCATGTGCGGCTTCCCAGGAAACCATTACTCCCGGTTTGGGATTTGAATTTGGTTCTTTCTGCTCCTCAGGCTCCTCCTTTTGAGCCTTTGCAAGATATTGCTTTATCTACCCTGACTCAGAAGATGGTCTTCTTGGTAGCGATCACTTCGATCCGGCGTGTCTCGGAATTGGCGGCCTTGTCTATCCAGGCGCCTTACTTCGAGAGACATCAGGATAAAGTGGTTTTTCGGTTCAAGCCAGACTTTCTTCCTAAGGTGGTTTCTGCTTTTCATTTGAACCAGGATATTGTTCTTCCCTCCTTGTGTCCTAATCCTAAGAATGACAAAGAGAGGGTTTTGCATTGTTTGGATGTAGTACGCTGTGTTAAGTACTACTTGGTTACCACGTCTCCTTTCCGTAGGACGGATTCCTTTTTTGTTGTGCCCCATGGGCCTAAGAAGGGTTTGGCACCAGCCAAATCTGCCATTAGCAAGTGGATACGTCAGGCCGTTGCTGCGGCCTATTCTGCTAAGGGAAGAGTTCCCCCTTTTCGTATTACGGCTCATTCCACTCGCGCTGTTGGGGCGTCTTGGGCTTTTCAGCACCAAGCTTCTGTTGAACAGGTTTGTAAGGCCGCCACCTGGTCTTCTGTTCACACTTTTTCTAAGTTTTACAAAGTTGATGTGCGGGCCTCAGCGGATGCTGGTTTTGGCCGCAGAGTTCTGCAGACTGCAGTCATTTAAGTTATGCTTCACCTGGCCTTGAGATGCCCTTCCCTTGTGGACACTGCTTTTGGATGTCCCATGAAGTAATGAATATTTAAGAAGTGAAGCGGGGTGTGTGGCACACCAAGAATAATACCATTTTGTGAGTACTCACCTGAAAAATGGATATTGTTGGTGTGCCACACACCCCGCTTCACACCCGCCCTTTTCGGTATTACCGAAGCCTTTATATGGTGAAGCCTTTTTATATCAAATTTGATTTTGAGGTTACTGGTGGAATACTGGTACCTTGTATTACTGCTTTTTGATTATACTGGTGATTGAAGGGAGGTACCAGGTATATATAGGCCGGAAGGGGGCTCGTTACAAGACTTCCTCTCTGCACTACGTCACCTGCGGTGGATTAACCCATGAAGTAATGAATATTTAAGAAGTGAAGCGGGGTGTGTGGCACACCAACAATATCCATTTTTCAGGTGAGTACTCACAAAATGGTATTTTTTTTAGATGATTTTTTTTCACTTTATGAAAAAAAGACAAGTGAAAATAATTAGTGTAGAAAATGAAGAATGTTTTTTTCTTTGTTGAATCACAAGAATTTGAAAAAGCTAAAACAGTAGTATTTTTTTCTCAAGAAACAGACTAATTTCTTGTTACAAACTTTGTTGAATCGAGCCCTATACAATAAACTTCGGATAGATGATGCTCTAAATTTGCTAGTATGCTGTAAATAGTGAGGAGAACTGAGAAGAGTTCACTTATCTTTAGACCAAATGATCTTGGTGGAAAATAACAGTCCAGTTATTGCTGAATACAACGGGGCTGTTTCTTTAAATATTTTCCAGCTATGGGTCTCAAAAGCTCTCCAAAATAAAATGGGGCATACTCCAACCGCGTTGGGTCCCTTTCTTGCGCTCCACAGGAGGCTTCACACAGTGAATAACACATCAAAAATAAGTCTTTACACCCTTAACACAGTTCAGCAGTGAGGTAAATAAGGCGAGTTTTAGTTTCAACCAAAAATTTCACTGTGGCCCTATAATTTATGCAGGCTCAGAAACACATCCAAACACAGACTCTTTGACCCGCCTCACAGACTCTGGTGTCTCAGAGCTGTTCTGTGCCTTTTATAGCCTGCGGGAAGGACTGCACCAGTCTCTATCGTTTAGCTGGCCCTGCCCACCCACACACAGCAGAATCTTCCAGGACCCTACCCAGCCAGCAGGGCCCCCTCCCTCCCCCAAGATGGCTTATTGCTTCAGCACATGCGCAGCGTACCTCACTGCCTCCAGCTATCTGGCCCTCTTCAAAATGGAGAGAGCAGCGCCACGCGAGCAGTGACCATCGCCCACCAAACCACCTCAGTGGACGGAGAAGACCCTACCAGCCGGAAGAATCCCAGAAACCAGCCGACAGAGGTTTGTTATTTGCCGGTTACAGACAAACTCCCTTTCCGGGTAGAGGATGCCCTTTGACCCTAGGGCTGAATTGGCACCAGCAAAGCATGCAAAACTTAGCAGAAACCCTAGGCCCAGTTGATGAGAGGACCAATTTTCGGATATGACCCTCTTGCTTATTTAGTACATTTGCTCATTAAAAGTGTCTCAACCCTTAAGAGCATGGCCATAAGATCCATTAACAGGTTGAGGACACTACACCAAACCCTCACACATCCCTTAGCCCTTTAAGTGCCAACCTACCTAGATTTTTTGTCACACTCTGTTGCCAGACTACTTTTCACGTTTTGGCACTACACATGTTCAACCTTGTTTTTTGAAGCGATTTCCAGGGATTTTCCAGGAAAATTATATATTGTTTTTTTCAGCAGAGTCTGGTCTTCAACATGAAATGTCTTGTTTGACCTTTTTTTAGTGTATTCTCAATACTTTTGGCTGAAATATGTGCAAAAAAATAAAAAAAAAATCTATTTTTACAATTTGTAGTGTTTTTTTGTGATAAAAAATTTAAGTTTGTTAATAAAATATTATTGCGTGTGAAAGCCCTATTTCTTCCGGTTACAACGTTACCACATGTGTATTGGTATACACCCATTCCTGCCCAGGAAACTCCCCCAAACTGAAACAGCAGTTTAGGAGATTTCAGATATGATACAACTATGCAATATGATTGCATAGTTGTAAGGGGTTAACTTAAAAAAAAATGACATAGGGTCCCCCCTCCCGGGGGGGGGGGGCTCTTTTTTTTGGAATTTTAAGGGTTAAAAACCCTTAAAATCCCCCCAAAAAATGACGTAGGGTCCCCCTTACCCAGCATTACCGACCCGGACCAGCTATGGGGGCTTGTAGAACAGGGCGCAGGGGCCAGCGTTGGTGGCCCCTGGCCCTGCAGGCTACTAGCCCACATAGCCACTAAGTGGCCCGGGCACTTCTGCCCCCCCCCCCGGCCGTTGGGGAGGCAGGTAATGGGGGGCTGGGGGTTATGGCAAGTCACCTGCTAGCCGCAGGTGATTACCAGCCCCAGAGCCTTGTGAACTGGTATAAGGGGTCTCATGGACCCCTTACCAGTTCACAAATAGTTAAGTAAAAAAGACACAGACACAAAATAATAAAATTCTGTGAAATACTCACCTGTAGAATTGGTATTATACGCATACAGTACATCCTGCTCCAATATAATACTTACACATGGGTAATCCTCCACCAGAGGGCGCTGTTCACTGCAGACATGCAAAAACAGGCTCCTCCCGGCCCTTAATATACCCAGGGACCTCCCACAAATCCCCAGTATTGAAAAGCAGTGAGAAAAGAAGCAGGGAGAAACCAACCACCAAACTGGTAACAATGGCAATGATAACAATCACCATACAGGGGATCCAGAAAATGTAAAACCAGGGTGGGGTGGAGCAGGACGTACTGTATGCGTATAATACCAATTCTACAGGTGAGTATTTCACAGAATTGTATTATTCTAAACATACAGTACGTCCTGCTCCAATATAATACTTACACGTGGGACATCCAATAGCAGTGTCCATAAAATAGGGTGGGATCCCCAACAAAAAAGGCACAGCAGACAGTAAAGGTTCTGTCACCTGCAAACCTTGCTACCAAGTACGACATGAGCAAAGGCTCTAACGTCAAGCTCATAACAAAACATTTGAAAAGGTATGAACAGAAAACAAGCAGCGGTCTAGCAAACCTGTTTAACAGAAAAACCTGGTGCTGAAGGGCCAAAGGCACCCAAACACAATTAGAACAGGATAAAAAGAGAGGAAGATTCTTCCCCCTAAAGGAATAGGTCAGAGTAACGGCCTGACCAGTCCAAATGCAACAAGAGCCTCTGTAAAACTTAGAACTCTCCCCAACGAGGAATTGAAAACTGGTCTCCCGCAAGACAGGCGGGGATACTGACCCCTTCACTAACAAGGATCAGCAAGAAGCCGAAACCTTCACTCAGAACCAGGAAGGCAAACCATCCAAGTAAGATCAGTCCAAAGGGCGCATAGACCCTGGAAGCAAACGAGATCAGGCGCATACCTATGGAGGCGCCCGCAGAACCCAAAGGGCATCAGTCCCCCTAAGGGACAAGAAACAACCAGGAAAATGTCAACACCTGTTGAGGGAATGTAGACCCATTACTTCAGCATTACTAAGAATAAGGCCCATAGGCAGACTAAAAGGACTTAACTAATGATCATAAAACACCACCTTGGACAAAGGTCCGGCGTAAGGCGGAATACCACCACAGCATGGTGTGTATATATATATATATATATATATATATATATATATATATAATGAACGAGGGCTAAGTAATCAGTGTCAACTTCTCAGGCACACGTCTGACTGAAGCAACAGCCCCCGGAGCAGCATCCAGAATAAGTCCCAAGGGAACAATCCGCAGGGCAAACAGAATGAAAATCGATCCCAACGGGGACCATAGAACTACTTGGGAGATGCCCCTGAGCAATTCCCAAGAGAACTCCTAACAAGGAAGACTGAACCAGACTTCTACAGGAAGGCAGACAGGACAGAACCTGAACTTTCAGAGTACCTAGATGGGGAGCCAACCCCAACCTATGCTGTAACAACTCTAGAACCCTGGGACCCGAGAACGTCCAACAGGGGAGAGACCAAGACTCACGCCAATCAATATGGGTACACCATAACCCACAATAGACGGAGGAAGAAGAAGCCAAGAAGCTTGTTCCTAGCCCCCCATAGACCAAGTCACCCAGAAGATAAAACCGTCTCCAAAGGGGTGAATGAATCAACTGTCAAGCCCTCAGACTAGAGTCTGTAGATTGGGACGACATAAGAAGGAGCCTAACAAGGGCAGAACCGCACTCCTGAGAGAGCGTACAGGTCAGCTGACCTCAGCAGAAGCATCTGCGAACCACAGTTCACTAGGCCACCCAGGGGCCATCAATCTCACGGGTCTCTTTATCAGCACGACCGTGCGCAGAACCCCACATAGCAGGGTGAATGAAGAGAAGACATATAAAATAGAAAGTCTATACATAAATTTACTAAGCCCCCATGTCCAGAGTCAGAATATTCTGGGGCGAGACCCAACAGAGCCACCCTAGTTGGCTCTCAGAGGGACACCAGGATAGCACAACCTGCCACTGAAAGACATCCATTGGAGCGAATACCACTGAGGAGCAGGGGACCTAGACCCCCACCCAGATCAGGATCAGGAACCTTCCAGGAGAATCATCCTGCTTCAAGCTCCAGACCAATAATAAAACAGGCCATTGTCTTCCAACAGGCCAAGAGTCCCCAAATAGACAGGTCCTGAAGAGGAGAAGTCCAGCAGTATAGAGTCAACTGAAGGTTCATTGTTTTAACAAAGCCAGTAGGTAAGATAGACCCTCTAAGGGACCCTACCTAGGAACCACGGGAGGGGGTTTGGAAGAAATTCCCCCCCCCCCGCCAACCTGCAAGACTTGGTACCCAAGGTGACCATTCACAGGAAGATGCAAGGAAAGAAGGGGGTGCCCCCTGACAGGGTCCTTAAATATAACCAGCTCAAGAGGAACCACCGTACCAAAGGGGAATGAGCACAGACCTAGCTCCCGGGGTGCTGGAACCCCATCTAGGATCAATAACCTACTGTGCCGAAGAGCCCAAAGGCTCTGTATATAACGGGCCCACCAGCTGCAATCCTGCCTGGTGAAAGGAAGATGTCAGCAAAGAGGGACAGAGCCCCCATAACCAGGAGTCCACTTGTTCGCCAAGGAAGAAGGCTCAAGCCTGAGCCGAATCCAAGAAATGGAGATAGCGGATAAGGGACCATGAGGGATTGAGGTGACTGAGCACCCATCCAGTAACTCCCAGGGGACACCGCCGGCCGACTAACCTACGCGGCCTGACGTAGAGATTGGGAAGTAAGGAAGGACGATCCGGTAGGTCCTAGTGCGGACGCCCCACCGGCATGTCAGAGACATAACCCCCATCCACATCTTGGCGAGTAGCTTGGGAGCAGAAGAGAGGCCAAAAATAAGGCCCCAATCCGCAGGGTTGGTCCTTCAACACTGACTAGTAAAGGTCTTGATGTCCAGAAGACACAGGGGGAACTAAAAGGATCTAGAACTCCACAGGAGGCCGGAAGCCCCCCTTGCACAGGGCGCCTGTTTCCCAAGACAGAGATATCATACAGGTGCTACCTGTGAGTGTAGAATTGCCAAGCCTACCATAGGCCAGTATGGCCCAGATCGCCTCATCATTTTGAGGGAAAGAGAAAGGTTAACATAGAGGCCATCGCCCCATTCTGTTTAAGGGCAACCTGCAAGTAAGCCCAGACCCTGCAGGCAGAGTACGGCCTGTACCAACTCCTGAGGAGAAAAACAGGGGCTAGAAGCACCCTGACAACATCTGAGAGGGACCGCCCAGCAAATTATATCCTGTGTCCAGGGGAACTACCTCCTGGAACCACCAGAAGGAGAAGATACGCTCCCAGATAGGAGTCAGGTGCTGTGGCAGTCCCCTCGCCCAGAAGGGCGAGGGCGACCCTTCATGCTTGGGAAGTCTTGGCAGATTTGGACTTAGCCCTGCCAGAAGGCTCAGGGCGTTGCCTGCCCACTCCGTGGTGGAAATCCACTCAGAAAAGTTGGAAGCACACCTCAGGTTCGTGTTTGACACTAACGTAGGGAGGGGTGTCCCTACCCCGAGGAGGCCTAGACGGCCTTCTGCGTAGGGGTGCCTAACCCTTTTTTCCAAAAAGGTCCAAATGGGCCCCAAATAGACGCCGTCCTCTGAAAGGAAGGCCAGTGAGAGCCTTTTTCGTATCATCGTCAGCACCCCACTGTCGCAGCCAGACCAGGCGGCGAATAGCTACCACAAGGGCAGAGGTTCTAGCACACATTTTAATGGTGTCATCCAGCACTGAGAGGATAAACCTCACAAACACATCACAATCTGAGAGCGCATTAAAGACCCCCCAGGGGAGGTCCTCAGGTCGGTGATCAAGTAGTTTTCTAATGAGAGTCCTGGCGGCCACCGCAGTGATGGCCGCGGCACAGACCGGGCGCAGAGCCGTCCCTGCACACGAAAAGGCGTGGGAAGCCAGTCTGTCAATGCGCCGGTCCTCAGCATCCCGAAGGGTACGGTAATAAGGAGCAGTCATGAAGGGCGGGTTAGTAACCCCTATAATCGGTGCATCCACCACAGGAGGTGCTGACCAAAAATTAACCACATCAGGTGGGAAAGGGTACTTCCAATCCCAGACCCCTGGGACCCCTTGAAGTTTACAAGGCGATTCCCATTCTTTGGATATAAGACTCTGGAAATGCTCCTGTTCCAGGAATTCCAAGCGCGGCGGGCGCTGTGTGGAAACTCTCCTTCTTAGGCTTGGGAGTCTCTCCAGGAGGGGAGATTGACAAAACCTTAAAGATCTTAATAAGTAGTTCATCTGTGTCACACAGGCCCCAAGAACCGGGCCCGGAATCATCACGGCTCCAGGGCATCTCATCCGAGGAGCCCGAATCGGAGAATAGCTCACCTTCACCAGAAGGATCAAGGTCCTGCATAGCAGCAGATTCATCAGTATCATTAGGAACCAGAGAACCAGGAGGCGTCAGGGACCGCTTCTTTCCAGGGCCCAAGCGCTCTGCCAAACTAGACAGCACCTGCTCAGCCGTAGGCAGCCTGCGCGGCACGACATGCTGGTCATCCCCGCTCGAGTGAGACTCATCAGGAGTGAGATTTAGGTCCGGGGAGACAGGTGTATTGAAGTGAGGTGCAGCCACTGGCAAACCTGATTGCAGGGTCAGTACCTGTTCAGCACACGGTCCGCAGACCCGTGCTCTGTCAGCATCAGCATGGGGCTGACCACACACTGTACACGTCCGATCATGTCCCCGAGGGACCCCGGGTACATAAATCTGAGATGCCTCCATATGGTGATTATCTGAGCAGTATGCCCGCAGGGATTTACGCAATAGGCAACCCTGGATGCCCCAAGACCCGCTAGGAATGTGGGAGAATTTTTTATGTGAACCCGCTATAATATATGTCAGGCCGGGAGAAGCCACCGAAATCTTGGCGTCTGAAAGACATAAAGGGGATAAGAGGGGGGTGTGACGATTGCACGGGTTGATCAGACCTATTGATCGTTCATCTGATCAGACCGGCCAATCGTACCACACGTGTGTCACAGCAATTCTTCAATTGGCAACACACGCGGTTATAAACTGCTGCCACCAGAGCACAACAGTGCTCAACTCTATAATATAAGATAGGCCACACACAATACAATCAGATCGAACGTATCGATCGACCCACAACCACTTCCAGGCGGGGGGCGATCGAGCGTCCTAGGCAAGTAAGGTAGCCAGTCTCTTCAGAATAGCATGGGCCTTTTAGATCTTTTAACCCTTTAACCGCCAGCCTACCTTGAGATTTTGTCACCCTTTGTTGCCAGACCATTTTGCACTATTTTGCGCTCCCCTTGTTCAACTGTGATTTTTGAGGGGATTTCCAGGGATTTCCCAGGAAAATGATATATTGTTTTTTTCAGCATAGTCTGGGCTTTAACATGAAATGTCTTGTTTGTCATTTGTTAGGTGTATTCTTAATATTTTTGGGTGAAATATGTGCAAAAAAAAAAAAAAAAAAAAAAATTTTTACATATTGTAGTTTTTTTTGGAATAAAAAATGTAAGTTTGTCAATAAAATCTTATTGCGTGTGAAATCCCAATTTCTCCCGGTTACAGCGGTACCACATATGTATAGGTAGACACCCTTTCCTGCCCAGGAGACTCCCCCAAACTGAAACAGCGCTTTAGGAGATTTTCAGATAAAATACAACTATGCTATGCAATATGCGCACCTTGCGGTTTTTCCAGAAAAACAACCCTTTACATTTAAAATACCCCCAACAAACTATATATTCTCTGGAAGTACACACCTCAGGCTTTCTAGGCGTACCAGGCTTGTGGATGTGGCCATAGTTTTCTGGAAGTAATCCCTCAACGTAATCTTTGGTTGCAAAGAGTTTCCCTAAAAAAAGGATAAAAAAGCAGAATCAAAGCCACATTTTCCTAAAAAAACTATATACAAACAAGAAAAATCAAGTTTAATCTGAAAAAGCAACATCTCCCGAACAGAACGATACCCAACATGCATGGGTTCTGTCAAGGAAAGAGTTGCCAAACACCCCAAAGTAAAGCATGTGCGTAACGGTAATTTTACTTGAAAATTTCAGCTCTGCAGACAAAGTGCGCACCTTGCGATTTTTCAACCAAAACAACCCTTTACATTTGGAATATCCCCCATAAACCATATATTCCCTGAAAGTACACACGTTAAGCTTTCTAAGGGTACCCAGCTTGCTGTAGTGTGCTTATCTTTCTGGAATTAATTCCTCAAAGAATTCTTTGGTTGCGCAGGGTTTCCCTAAAAAATTTATAAAAAAGCTGAATAAAAAACACCTTTTCCTAAAATATAAATATGCAAACCAGAAAAAACAAGCTAAGTCTGAAAGCGCAAGGTCCCCCGAACAGAACAATACCCAACATGCATAGGTACTATTAACCCTTTTAATTGCCAGCCTACTTGAGATTTTGTCACCCTCTGTTGACAGGCCATTTTTCCCCATTTTGCGTCATGTTTTGCGACATGTTTTGCGCCATTTTTGCTGGAACTTTCAGAAAAATTATATATTTTTTTTTGCAGCAGAGTTTAGACTTTAACATGAAATGTCTTGTTTGTAATTTTTTTTTTTTTTTTTACAATATTATTAAGTGAAAAAAAAAATAAATAAATAAAATTTTTTTTTAGAAAATTGACTCCTTTATTTTAAATAAAAAATGTATTTTATTAAGGAAAATCATATTGCATGTGAAAGCCCCATTTCTACCGATTAGAACGGTACCACATATTTATCGGTAGCCCCCCGTTCCTGCCCAGGAGACCCCCCCTAACTGAAACAAGTATTTTTTTTTAACATTCACAAAAAAAAACACAAAAACCATCCACACTACAAAGGGTTAAATCGAGAAAAAAAATGACATAGGGTCCCCCCTCCCAGGGGAGGGAGACCCCATTTTTTTTTTTGATTTTTAAGGGTTAAAAACCCTTAAAAATCAAAAAAAAAAATGACGTGGGGTCCCCCTTACCCACAGTAACCAGCCCGGGACCAGCTATGGGGGCTTGTAGGCACAGAGTGGGGGGGCCAGCTTTTGTGCCCCCCCCACCCTGCAGCCTACGAGCCCACATAGCCTATGTGGGCCCGGGCTCTTCTGCCCCCCCCTGGCCTTTGGGGAGGCAGGTAATGGGGGTGCCAGGGGTTAATGGCAAGCCACCCGCTAGCGCAGGTGGCTTGCCATCCCCCCAGCCTTGTGAACTGGTATAGGGGTCATGGACCCCTTACCAGTTCACAAGGGGTTAAATGTAAATAATTACACAGACACAAGCAGAGAAAAAAATTTTTTATTAATTTTTATTTTTTTTTACACTGTACTCACCTCCCATCCATCCTGGAGCACTGTGTCCCTCGGCGATCACTGGCTTCTGCTCACTTGCTAGAAGCCTTTTATAGCTGCTGGATGACAGAACACAAAGGGTTAATCAAAAAAAAAAATGACATAGGGTCCCCCCTCCCAGGGGGGGCGGACCCCATTTTTTTTTGATTTTTAAGGGTTAAAAACCCTTAAAAATCAAAAAAAAAATTGACGTGGGGTCCCCCTTACCCACAGTAACCAGCCCGGGACCAGCTATGGGGGCTTGTAGGCACAGAGTGGGGGGGCCAGCTTATGTGGCCCCCCCACCCTGCAGCCTACGAGCCCACATAGCCCATGTGGGCCCGGGCTCTTCTGCCCCCCCCTGGCCTTTGGGGAGGCAGGTAATGGGGGTGCCAGGGGTTAATGGCAAGCCACCCGCTAGTGCAGGTGACTTGCCATCTCCCCAGCCTTGTGAACTGGTATAAGGGGTCATGGACCCCTTACCAGTTCACAAGGGGTTAAAAGTATAAATAAAAACAAACACACATGTTTTCAAATATATTTATTAAAAAAAAAAAACATTTTACCTTTACTCACCTCCGATCTTCAGAAGCAATGTCCCGCGGCGATCTGATGCAGGTGACAGCTGGGCAGAGAAGGGGGGAGGCAGGCGATCGGAGGATCGCCTACCTCCCTCCTTCTCCGCCCAGCCATCACCGGCATCTGAGAAGAGAACTGCCGGGTGCCCCGATGACACCCGGCGGTGACGTCATTAGCCCCGCCCCCGAAGGGGCGGGGCTAAAATCCAAGATGGCGGCCGCCATCGGAAGATGCGACGGAGGGAGGGCTGTTATGCCCCCCTCCAGAAGACAGAAGACCCGGGGGGGGTAATCGGAGCCCCCCCCCATGAAGAGGAGAGGCGGCGGGAGTCGGCGGGAGCGGAGGTGAGTAACTGTCATTTTTTTTATTTTTTTTTTTTAACAGGGAATCCGGCGGCTGCTGAAACGGGGGGGGGGGCACCCTATTCCGGGCCCTCCCCTGCAGCCGGAGAAGCCCCGATCGGCGATCGGAGCCCCGCTGGCTGAAGAGGAGACCCGGCCGGACCAAACAAGGGGTCAGGTAAGTGATTTTTTTTTATACTTTTTATTTTATTAATGGGGAAAGTCAGGCACGTAAATTTTACGTGGCTGGCGTTTAACGGTTGGAGAGGCAGCCACGTAAAATTTACGTGGCTGGCGTTTAAAGGGTTAATAAGAGCGTCAGGGACTATGCTGTATTTTAGAATTTATTCAAACAAACAGAAAACACAAGGACAACAAGAAACACGATGCAAGTGATAAAACAGAATTGACTATAAGCACGGTAAATAAATAAATAGCAATGCAAAATAAAAGTAGGTGGAAAATATACTTAAAAGTCCGTCTGGGCTGCGTTCTCTTTGATCGAATCAATTGTCCCCACACGCTTTCTGGTCTTGTTCAGCTTGGATGTTAAAAGCCAGCGTGTGTCAATCTTGATGGTCAGATTGAGTCTCTCTATCCCCATCTCAAGCTCATCTTAATCCCTCTAACCAGGAGTCAGTTTACGACCCCTCCCACGGATAGAACAATTGGTGTCACCCACTGCCCAACATGACATTCCATGGAAGGGGGCAGGATATAGACCTTGTCTGATCCTGATAAGACTCTGTTTATGCTTTGCAGTTTATGAGGGGAGAAAGTAATTCAAGGTGACCCTGTGTGCATACAGGGGGGGGGGGGGGTTTATGGCACTCAGGGGGGAAGTTCTGCAGAGCAGAAAGGTCTGGCCAAGGCATACATATACACACACACACATATATATATATATATACTCATACACACATTGAGAAATTAAATACACCTAGGTTTTCTGTGACAGGGGGTGTTAGTGCCATGCACAGCTGAATAAAAAGTCATAGGAACAAAAACCGCCTGGGAGGGCACTTACATGACCAAGGGAGGAGGCGGATCGCAACCACGCGCGCGTGAAGACCGTCAAAATGGCGCCAAGCGAACCTCGAGGGGCGGGCCTGATCTGGCCGTGACGCGGGGCGCGTCATGCCAAGTCCCCGCCCCCCCAAAGAGCGCGAAGCTCTAACCAGCGCAACGTCAATGACAGCAGTGGATAGGACACACATACAGAGTGTAATTGAGGAGATTGCTCTCAACACTAGAGAATGATGCTGCCGCCCGGGCTGCACACTTCATGTAATGAAAGGACACACACGCGCACAACCAGACAAGGTTTATGTGGGGCAAGGAGCGCGGCACTGACACCCAAGTTTAAATGAAAAGTCAACGGCCATAACGTGTTAACATTACGCTGGGGCCGCCACACACATACCCCCCCCTTTCTTTTCCCCCGAGCTACGGGAGGAAGCGAGGCAGAAGCGGACCTGCACCCAGGGTTCATCGCTATGAGGGGCACGGGCGACAATGCGGGAGGGGCATCTATTGGAGGCTCATCACCGGCCTAAACCGCCTACCCTATGGTGGGGGATTGCGGTGGAGCGTAGCTCCGTGAGCACACGAGGTGCTGCCTACCTTCACCCGGCCAGCGCAGCCCAGGCTGGGAGACACATCCTTATCGAAGAGGACGGGTGGTAATAGTCCTGCAGGGCCGCAGGCTGTAAAAGCCCCGCTCACCTGCGAGAGAGTTGATACTTCATGTCTTCGCAGTCAGCACTGCAGAGAAATCTGGGGATTTGTGGGAGGTCCCTGGGTATATGAAGGGCCGGGAGGAGCCTGTTTTTGCATGTCTGCAGTGAACAGCGCCCTCTGGCGGAGGATTACCCACGTGTAAGTATTATATTGGAGCAGGACGTACTGTATGCTTAGAATATATTATTATTCTTGTTTTTACTTATACTTACCTCTGATCCCGTGTCCCACGCCGCTGCAGATGACAGTTGTCGGTAGTGATCGGAGCAGGGAGGGTGGGAGGCAGGGAGATCAGAGCCTCCCTGCCTGCCACCCTCCCTGCTCCGATCGCTACCGACAAGTGACAGTCGGAGCCCGGGTGCCAGTATAGAGGAGCTGGATGACGTCATCCAGCTCCTTCCACAAGTGGGCGGGGCCAGCGCCGGAGGAAGAGGACGGTGAGGGCCCATTGCTGGGTCCTCACCTGAAGAGTGGTAAGTCCAGGGGGGGGATCAGAGCCCCCCCTGGTGAAGAGAAGACCCGGGGAGAGCGATCGGGCTGTCAGGTGAGTTTGTGTCATTTTAATTTTTTCTTTCAGATGGCGCGGGGGGGGGGGGCTATTACGGGCCCCCTCCTGAAGATCAGAGGCCCGGGGCCAAAATCAAACAGCTGATTCTTGAAGAGAATCGCTGGCACTATCAAATGAGGGGTCAGGTAAGTCTGTATCTTTAATTTATGGGGGTTTAAAGTCAGCTACGTGAGTCTCACGGAGCTGGCACTTAACGGTTGGAGAGGCAGCTACGTGAGACTCACGTAGCTGGCACTAGAAGGGTTAATCCAGCCACCAGACAACCCAGGTGGCTCCAAAGTGCTAGAAGAGGAAAGAAGCACCACTGTGAAAGTTCTCATTAATCAAGATCATTGTTTACCTGTAGGAATATATCAAGGCAACTGACTCTTACATTTATGACTTGGGCAGTAACCTAGCAGCAACAAGTTATAGCTGTAATCCATGAAAGGATAAGAGAATTCTGTGAGTACTCACCTGTAGAATGAATTTCTCTTCCATTATTACTTCAGGACATCAGACTTAATTCAGAGATGATTGGGTTAACCTCTCCTGAAGGATGTGGTCTGCAGGAACAAAGGTCTACCTCCCAGGCCTATATCCACCTGGCTGACTTGATCCAGTTTAATTAAAAAGCAGTAGAACCAGCCGCCCGGGAGGCATACCTATCCTGTTGGAAACAAAAGGCTGGAGACAAAATACAAGACTCCTCTCTCCGTTTCATTTTTTTTTTCATTATGCTGATTATTTACAGCAACTATTTACATATTTACCACTCCACTAAACTAGGCATCCAAGACATGGACATAGTAACCCAGCAGACAGGGAGGGTCTGATGTCCTGAAGTAATAATGGAAGAGAAATTAATTCTACAGGTGAGTACTCACAGAATTCTCTTTTCTCTTCCATTTTACTTCATGCCGTCAGACTTAATTCAGATACGATTGGGACCTCCAAAGGCAGTACCCGAATTCGGGTGGGATCCCCAAACCTTATTCCTTTCAGGAACAAGACATTCCAAAAACCCTTATTCCTTTCAGGAATAAGACATCTCAAAAACCCCTATTCATTTCAGGAATAAGACATCTCAAAAACCCTTATTCATTCAGGAATAAGACATCTCAAAAACCCTTATTCCATTCAGCAATAAGACATCTCAAAAACCCTTATTCCATTCAGGAATAAGACATCTTAAAAACCCTTATTCCATTCAGTGTGGGGTTGTCCCTTCATGCCTGAACAGGCTTTGAAGGGGGTCTGGCATTATTCTGCCAGACACCTGTTGCCTTAATTTGGAACTTTGTCTTATTCCAAAATTCCGAACCTCTAACCGCGAGTATTAGAGGCCCTGCGGAAGCAGTATTAGACTTCGGCTTCTGTGGCAGATTAGATGATTTACCACTAGCAGCATGCTTTACCATGTCAACCAATCACTCCCCAAACAGACACCCCACCTTAAAGGGGAGTCCTGTCATTCTTTTTTGGAGGCTAGGTCAGCTGACCATTGCTTAAGCCATAAAGCACGCCTTAAGGCTAACAGCAGAGCTAGGCCTCTGGCACTTTACTTGCTCAATCCTCAATAGCCCGTATCATATACCTGTTGTAGCCAAACTGGTCTTGATCACATGGGAGCATGACTTCCATGAATGACCCCTACGAGTCTTCAAGTCCAGTTGTTTAAACAACCTCCTGCTCCCCAAAGAAAAACCTATGGATGTAGCCAAGGCCGGCCGCAAGGTCGACCCCATAATAGAATAAGCAGGAAATGCCACCTGATTCACGTGCGCTTATTCGCTGGATCCTTTGGAGACCTTTGTTCTTGCAGACCACATCCTTCAGGAGAGGTTAACCCAATTGTCTCTGAATTAAGTCTGATTGTCCAAGGATGGCATAACCAAAATCTTAAAAAGACCTGGCCCCAGAGCGTCCACCTCAGGAGGGTGAGACCATAATTCAATCTGATCTGGTGGAAAGGGATACATAGTATCTAGTACTTTAGGAATGGGCGGAAGACAACCTGACTTCTGCCATTCCCTATTGATCAGATTACAATAATGTGTATGCTCTACAACATCCTCCAGAATCGAGGAAATCAAAACCATCCATCCAACTTAACTGAGCATCTGAATACGAGTCCCTACTGGATAAATCCTCCCAGCGGATAACTTCCTGGGAGACTATGGCAGCTACAATATCCTCTTCAAGTTAGAGGATAAATCTTCTCTTTAAAAACCCCTTTTAGTAGCCAATCCTTCTAAAACTCTCTAAAGGTTTTAGGACCACTTGAGGGCTGCCGACAGAGTTTAAAGACTCAGAAGGAGGCTATGGCAGCCACAATATCCTCTTCAAAACTCAGAGGAATTTTTTTTTTTCAAAACCTTCTTAGTAGCTCATATGACTTAAAGGTTTTAGGTCCGCTTGAAGGCTGCCAGGGGGGGTTTTAAGCTCAGAGGGCACCGGCAACAAGGGTCAGAGCCCTTGCAGGGAGGAGACAATTGTCTTCCATATCCACTACTACAGTAGCATAACCCTGCACACCGTGCTATCCTCGTCCAGTGTCTGTTTGCATACTGGACATGGGGTAAATCTATCTGCTAAAGGACCAGATCCGATTACCCCAGATGCCTCCGTCATGGTGATTAATACTAGATTACCTCCCAGGGGGTCTAAAACCTAGTATGTGAACAGTTCCCGATAGTCGCAAGACTATTCTGAGAGCTCAGAAGGTGAACCACATTAATATATTGCCAGTCTTATCCCACAAATATATTTCTTTTAAAAACAAGAACAATTAAAAAACATTAATATGTATATATGAATAATATATTAATACACCCAAAAAATGACCTACCTAAAGATTTAGGTTCGCTTGAGGGTGGCCGTGCAGTGGCTCATGATATTTTTGTGCTTTTCCCGGCCGAAAAACTTCCAGTGAAGGTGGCCGGTGAAGAACCGCGATCTCAGCGGTACTCGGCTCTTCGCCCGGCCGAAAATCTTCCATTAAAGGCGGCCGGAGGAGAACCGCAATGTTAGCGGTACTTACCGCTTAGTCCTGGCCGAAAATGTTGCAGTGCGGGCGGCCGCAGGAGAACCGTGATGTTAGCGGTACTTGCCGCTTAGCCCCAGCCGAAAATGTTGCAGTGCTAGTGGCCTGAGGAGAACCGCGATGTTAGCGGTACTTGCCGCTTAGTCCCGGCAGAATATATTGCAGTGCGAGCGGCCAGATGAGAACAGCGATGTTAGCGGTACTTGCCACTTAGTCCCGGCCGAAAATGTTGCAGTGCGAGCGGCCGGAGGAGAACCGCGATGTTAGTGGTACTTGCCACTTAGTCCCGGCCAAAAATGTTGCAGTGCGAGCGGGTAAGAAAAAGACAATTCTGTGAGTACTCACCTGTAGAATTGCCTTTGCCATGCATGGCACGGCCTGCTTCACGAAGTCATGACATCTGGGTATTCCGCCACAAGGTGGCGCAGTGCACTGCAGAAGAGTTGTGGCTCCTCCCGGTACCATATAAAAATGGAATCACCATAGACTTATCCAGTGTTGACAAGCAGTTATTCAAGAACCGGGAGATAATAAAAGTAACAAGAAAACCCCAACTAACTTGGAACAATCACCATACAGAGGCAACCAAGTACAACGATAACAAGGGTGGGGTGAAGCAAAAAGCAATTCTACAGGTAAGTACTCACAGAATTGTTTTTTCCCATTGCATGGCACGGTCTGCTTCACAAAGTCTTTACGTATGGGACATCCAATAGCAGTGTCCATAAGGTAGGGTGGGATCCCCAAAGAGTAACAACAGGCAATTTAAACCACTACCGCCTGAAGTACCTTGCGGCCAAAAGCAGCATTAGCTGAGGCCTTAACATCAACCTTGTAAAAATTGGAAAAAGTATGAACAGAAGACCAAGTTGCGGCCTTACAAACTTGTTCAACAGAAGCTTAGTGCTGAAAGGCCCAAGATGCACCAATAGCATGAGCAGAATGAGCAGTAATCCTAAAAGGAGGTTCCTTCCCTTTAGCAGAGTAGTCTTGTACCACCGCCTGACGGATCCACTTGCTGATAGTGGATTTAGCAGGAGGCAAACACTTCCTAGGTCCAGCAGGAAGAACAAAAAGAGCAACAGACTTCCTGAAAGACTCAGTAGCAACCAAATAAAACTTCAGAGCCCTGACAACATCCAAAGAGTGAAGGGTCCGCTCCTTGGAATTAGCAGGGTTAGGACACAAGGAAGGCAAAACAATAGGCTCGATTCAGAGAGACAAAAAAAAACTTCCGTTTTAGTTCCGATCCATTTTTTTTTGGAAATGTTTCCGTTCTCATATGAGTGTGCGAGCGATTCTATGCATGCATTGAAAACCTTCTGTAAAGTTTCCGTCCGTTCGTACGGCAGATTACGTATAAGAGGATGTCATTTTCCATCCAGACTTTTCCGTTTCATTTTTACATGTTACAACGTAGGCTTTCGTTTTTGCCCTTTT
Organism: Gastrophryne carolinensis; assembly: GCA_027917425.1. Lineage (NCBI taxonomy): Eukaryota > Metazoa > Chordata > Amphibia > Anura > Microhylidae > Gastrophryne > Gastrophryne carolinensis. The sequence goes on along the minus strand of CM051238.1, from coordinate 347,916,952 downwards.
CCCATCGTATCCTCCAATGAATCCTTTACGTTTCCCGTTAGTTTCTGTTTCCCTTTTTCAATAAATAATCGTCCAGACGGAAATCCTTACGATCTTGCGCATGCGCAATACAAACTTAACTCATTAAAGTGCTCGCCTACATATTTGCCACCCTCACTTCTACTACAATGTTTAGCTAAATCACTTAGCACTGTCCTCCATCTTCCCTTTTGGACCCTTAAAGCTCACCCAAACCACTTAGCACTATCCTCCATCTTCCCTTTTGGACCCTTAAAGTTCACCCAAACCGCTTCTCGGTCATGTGAATATTCATCTTTAAATATTTCTGGGCCCATTAGTTTTGTGTTAATGTATTTTGTAAATGAAATGACAATGTAACATTTTTTTTATTCCATCATAATTTTTAAAAATTTTGAAAATTTCAAATTTTTACAACTATAAAAAACAAAATATATGAACATTATTCTTCATCTGTGGTCCCCAACGAGTTGCGCAGCTCCTGCATCTTGCCCACCAACTGAAGGACCCTGACACTCAGTTGTGCCACTCTGGCACGTGTAGTTAAAAAAAGGTAAATTAAAATATTGGTATAACCGTGTTGGGGTCATACTGCAGTGCCCCCCCCCCCCCCCGTATGGTCCAAACACCTAAATCTGGACTTCAAAAGCCAGAGGGCCCTCGCCACGGGCCGGGTTTTGCATAGTGCCCGATTGGAGAACCCCTGGCCCGCATTCTGCAGGGAAAGAACGGGCATCAGGAGCAAGGGCGAGTGGCACATCTTGCGGTTCCTGCAACCAAATATAAAATAATTACACAAAGCAAAGGTAACCAACTAAAACAATAACTCCTACAACAAATTAAGATTCAGGTTCAACAATCCAAATATAATTCACAAAGGACATAAGTCTAAAAAAATATAGCAATTATATGGATGTGTGGAAAAATAAATGTTTACATGCTAAGGACTAATTTAGGTCAGCATTAAAATGCATCTATAAGGCATACATGAAATGTTTTGATTCAGGTATGCATTGCTATACAATTTATGGCCTCGGCCATGCTGATACATGCAATGCCTTGGTGCTAAAGGCAAGCAGACTCCTCCACATAGCCGCAAAACACGTTCAACGATAGCAATCCGAGCCCTCAAAGGTCCTGTAAGTGGATCGGAAATGAAACGGATTTATAGGGTGATGGTCCATCGGAAATCAGCTCTCTGAATCAGACGGAAACCCATCCCAACAACGGAAGTTATCTGAACGAACGGAAAATTTCCGATTTTGTTTGGAAAATTATCCGAACTAACAGAAATGTTCAGATTTTGTTTGGAAAATGATCCGAACTAACGGAAATGTTCCGATTTGCTTCCGTTCATCAAAAACGCATTCCCGAACGTCCGTACGAATGAAAAATGAACGAAAAAAAGCAAAAAAATGACAAACACCCACCAAAACTTTCACAGACAGCTACGGAAGTCCGGACGAATGTGTCTCTGAATCGAGCCTAATGTCCTGATTGAGATGAAAAGCAGACACAACCTTAGGCAAGAAATCCGGCTTAAGCCGAAAACACCACCTTATCCTGATGCCTCCTGATGACTTGGGGGAAGGTTTGGGCTTGGGGCCCCATGATAGACCGGGACGACCACGGGATCTGCCACGGCCCCAAGAATCCCTGCGTGTACCCGAGAATAGGGAGCCACGACCTCCTCTGGAAGCACGAAAAGAGGGGAGGGAAGAGGAGGACCACCGAAAGGGCCGAGGCTGCCTCCTCCATTGAGGCAGCCTACCATCCTTGGCTAAAACACTAAAACATCCAGACGCTCACCAAGGAGCCGCAGCCCCGTAAAAGGGAGCCCAGTGAGAGCCTTCTTACCAGCAGTATCAGCCGCCCACTGACGCAGCCAAACAGAGCGGCGCATAGCCACCAAAAGGGCAGAGGTCCTACTACACATCCGTACCGCATCATCCATGGCAGTAAGGACAAAGGCAACAAAATCAGAGCAAAGCGAAAGGGACCTATAATCCTCCCCCGTGTTGCCAGCCGTAGCGCCCTCCAGGAGACGCTTGAGCTGTCTTTTAAGGGCAATAGCTGTAATGGCAGCAGCGAAAACCGGACGCAGCCCAGCCCCCACACACGCAAAAGCATGGCAGGCCAGCTGATCCATGCGCCGGTCCTCGCTGTCCCGCAGTGTAGTAGTGTCTGGTGAAGGCATGGCCGAGGTGTTGGACAGCCCGAGCATGGGAGCGTCCACCTCAGGGGGACACGACCATCGCTTGACCAGGTCGGCAGGAAAGGGATACCTCCTATCCCACCCCTTGGGCACCACGGACAATCTACTAGGACGTTCCCACTCCTTGAGCACCATATTAGTGAAATGGCTCTGCTCAGGGAACTCCAGGCGCTGTTTGTCAGGATGAAAGAGCTCGCCCTGCTTCCTCTTAGCCACTTCAGGGGGGACAATGTGCAAGATTTCAAAAATGTGAGCTAACAGGCTGTCAGTGTCCTCAGGGAACCATGAGTCTTCCCCAGACCCAGGGTCAAAGCCGTAACCCTCCTGCTGGTCCCCAGAGGAGTCAGAGTCCTGAAAGAGTTCCCCCTTCTCTAGGGGGTAAAGGCCAACAAAAGTATCAGGTCCCTCATCCTCCTTAGGAAAGAGGGATGTCACGGGAGCTAGGTGCCGCTTCTTGCCAGAGGCCTTACGTGGAACAGGCCTGGCAAGTTGCCTTTCAATACTGGATACACGCAGTGCCAAATCAGACTGTGACCCCCCGCTAGTATCAACCTCACTAGGGGCTAAATGCAGGCACGGCGGGGTAGGTGATGCCGAAGGAGGCGTAGAGCTGGGAAGCGAAGCAGGCAGCCCAGCCTGGAGAGCAAGGACACTTTGGGCGTACGGCACGCACACCCTGACACTGTCACTCACAGGGGATACCCCACACATGGCACACAGCTGGGATTGCCCCGAAGGACCCCCAAGCACGCTATCCCCAGAAGCCTCCATATGGTGATTAAAGTGGACCGTCACCCATGGGTGATCGGCCCGGGAATCTATAAGAGTCCCGGGCCGATCACCCCCCTTACCGCGGGACATCCGAGATCGGGATGTCCCGCGGTGAGGGACCCCCCCCAAAACCCCAAAAGAACTCTAGCCGTGCGCGCGCCCGCGCCGGCCGTTTGTGAATGGCCGGCGCGGGCACTGTCAGAGGGGTGCGCGGGAGGCGGACGCGCTGCCTTGTCCGCCGCTTGTCCGTGGGAGCGTGGTGAGGTGAGTTTGGGGGGTGCCCCCCTGAAGTGGACCAAAACCCAGGATAGTCAAAATCCTGGGTGTTGGTCCACTTTAACACAGGCGCAATAGGCCAGCACAGGGTAAGGCTAGCAAGAGCCACCCGGGATGCCACCCCAAAGGATGCCCCCAGAAGCCAATAAGGGAAGATGAGGGATGGGATCACCGCCGCAGCTCCGGGATAAGAAGGGCCCCAAAGCGCAGCAGAAGCAAGATCGGGCCGGCAGAGGAACCTTGAGGGGCGGGCCGTGGGAGGACGACGTGTCATCCACCAGCCCCGCCCCCCGAAGAGCGTGAAAACGGCGCTCACGTGACCTCGCCGGCGTCATCACAGTAGAGAAAAAAAACCCTCACACATATAGCGACGCCCGCCGCGGAGCGCAGTACAAAGCGGAGAGGCGGCGAAACACAGTTAAAACCACAGTGAAAAAAACGTGAATACACAGCCAAAGCACCCTCGCCGCTACCAACGACCCCCCCCCCCCCCTCCCCCGAGCACACTACGGGGAGGGAGCGAGGAAAGCAAGCGAGCAGCGGTGAGGGCCCAGGCCAGGGACGGGGAGGGATCCCAAAACACCAGAACGAGTAAACAGTCCCCAAAAATACTCACCCCTTAGAAGTTAGGACAGGAACTCCGCATCCCTAACAGGCTCACCATAAAGCCTATAGCCGGCTACCCTTTGTGGTACAGGGTCTGTGGCTTGGAGCATCGCTCCTCGAGCACTTGACCCTAGTGCTCTTCTACCTTCATCCAATCCGTCAGCCGAGGTTGGGAGGCACCGAGGGTTCGGAAACAGGTGGAAATAACCATGCAGGGCCGCAGGCTTGTTTGCTCCGCTCACCTGCGCAATATAGAGAGCCATCTTCTATCTTCGCAGAATCACTGCAGAGGAAAACTGGATAAGTCTATGGTGATTCTGTTTTTATATGGTAGCGGGAGGAGCCACAACTCTTCTGCAGTGCACTGTGCCAGGGAAAATACAATTCTGTGATTACTCACCTGTAGAATTGGTATTATGAGTATACAGTACGTCCTGCTCCAGATATAGTACTTACTATTGGGTATTACTCCGCCAGATGGCGCTGGACTGCAGAGACATCGAAAATAGGCTCCTCCCGGCCCCCCAAATACCCAGGGACCTCCCACAAATCCCCAGCATTGAAAAGCAGTTAATGAGAAGCCGGGAGAATAAAAACAACTCAAACTAGTAACCATAACAATGATAAAAATCACCATACAGGGGATCCAAGATAATGCAAAACCAAGGGTGGGGTGGAGCAGGACGTACTGTATACTCATAATACCAATTCTACAGTGAGTAGTCACAAAATTGTATTATTCTTAGTATACAGTACGTCCTGCTCCAGATATAGTACTTACTATTGGGTATTACTCCGCCAGATGGCGCTGGACTGCAGAGACATCGAAAATAGGCTCCTCCCGGCCCCCCAAATACCCAGGGACCTCCCACAAATCCCCAGCATTGAAAAGCAGTTAATGAGAAGCCGGGAGAATAAAAACAACTCAAACTAGTAACCATAACAATGATAAAAATCACCATACAGGGGATCCAAGATAATGCAAAACCAAGGGTGGGGTGGAGCAGGACGTACTGTATACTCATAATACCAATTCTACAGTGAGTAGTCACAAAATTGTATTATTCTTAGTATACAGTACGTCCTGCTCCAGATATAGTACTTACTATCGGGACATCCAATAGCAGTGTCCATAAAGTAGAGTGGGATCCCCAAGTTAAAAGCAGACAGTTTAAACCACTGCCGCCTGCAGAACCTTTCGGCCAAAAGCAGCATCAGCTGAGGCCCTAACATCAACCTTGTAAAACTTTGAAAAGGTATGAACAGAAGACTGGTGCTGAAAGGCCCAAGAAGCACCAATAGCACAAGTAGAATGAGCAGTAAGGCGGAAGGGAGGATTCTTCCCCTTAGCAGAATATGCCTGAATCACAGCCTGACTGATCCATTTGCTGATAGTAGACTTGGCAGGAGCCAAACCCTTCCTAGGACCAGAAGGGACCACAAAAAGAGCATCAGTTTTTCTGAAAGGTGCAGTAGCCACCAGATAGTAATTCAGACACCTAACCACGTCCAAAGAATGCAAAACCCTCTCCTTAGCATTACTAGGATTAGGGCACAATGAAGGGAGAACAATGTCCTGATTCAAATGAAAGGCAGACACTACCTTGTCACCTTGTCCTGGTGTCTCTCATAGTAGGGGGGCTGAATGGAAAGCGCCGCCAACTCAGACACATGCCTAACGGAGGTGATAGCCACCAGAAAGACAACCTTGAGAGTAAGAATGGCCAGGGAAGCATCCTGCACAGGTTCCAAAGGAGCACCCTGCAAGGCTGACAAAACCAAGTTCAAATCCCGAACAGGCACCATAGTCTTACGTGGGGGACGCACACGAGTCACCCCCTGGAAAAAAGTCCTAATCAGAGAATGCTGAGCAAAGGACTTCTGGAAGAAAACAGCCAGGGTAGAAACCTGACCTTTTAGAGTACTAAGTTGGAGCCCCATCTCCAACCCATGCTGTAGGAACTGCAGAATCCTAGGAATAGAGAACACATGACAGGGAAGAGACTCACACCAGTCAATGTAGGCACGCCAAACCCTGTAATAAATAGAAGAAGACTTCTTCCTAGCCTTTATCAAAGTATCCACAACCAAGGAAGACAGCCCTTTCTCCATCAAGATGGAGGTTTCAGCAGCCAGGCCGTCAAAGCCAGAGTTTGTAAATTGGGATGGCGTAGTGAGCCCTGAGTGAGCAGATCTGGTACCATGGGCAGAGTGTACTGATCTACTGCCAGCTGCACCACGTCTGCGAACCACACTCTTCTTGGCCACCTGGGGGCCACCAGAATTGCTGGCACCCCCTCCAGAGCAATCTTGCGCAGAACCCTGTTCAGCAAGGGGAATGGAGGGAAGACATACAGAAACTGAAAATCCTGCCACGACATTGTCAGAGCATCCGTGGTCAAGGCCAAAGGATCCTGGGACAGGGAGACAAAGGCCGGTAGCTTGTGATTGTGATGGGACGTAAACAGATCCACATCTGGTTGGCCCCAACGGTGACACAGAGATTGGAACACCCTGCTGCATAGGGACCATTCTCCCTGGCGAGAAGTCCCCCTGCTCAGAGAGTCTGCCAGGAGAGTTTGTAAATTGGGATGGCGTAGTGAGCCCTGAGTGAGCAGATCTGGTACCATGGGCAGAGTGTACTGATCTACTGCCAGCTGCACCACGTCTGCGAACCACACTCTTCTTGGCCACCTGGGGGCCACCAGAATTGCTGGCACCCCCTCCAGAGCAATCTTGCGCAGAACCCTGTTCATCAGGGGGAATGGAGGGAAGACATACAGAAACTGAAAGTCCTGCCACGACATTGTCAGAGCATCCGTGGTCAAGGCCAGAGGATCCTGGGACAGGGAGACAAAGGCTTGTGATTGTGATGGGACGCAAACAGATCCACATCTGGTTGGCCCCAACGGTGACACAGAGATTGGAACACCCTGCTGCATAGGGACCATTCTCCCTGGCGAGAAGTCCCCCTGCTCAGAGAGTCTGCCAGGAGAGTTTGTAAATTGGGATGGCGTAGTGAGCCCTGAGTGAGCAGGTCTGGTACCATGGGCAGAGTGTACTGATCTACTGCCAGCTGCACCACGTCTGCGAACCACACTCTTCTTGGCCACCTGGGGGCCACCAGAATTGCTGGCACCCCCTCCAGAGCAATCTTGCGCAGAACCCTGTTCATCAGGGGGAATGGAGGGAAGACATACAGAAACTGAAAGTCCTGCCACGACATTGTCAGAGCATCCGTGGTCAAGGCCAGAGGATCCTGGGACAGGGAGACAAAGGCTTGTGATTGTGATGGGACGCAAACAGATCCACATCTGGTTGGCCCCAACGGTGACACAGAGATTGGAACACCCTGCTGCATAGGGACCATTCTCCCTGGCGAGAAGTCCCCCTGCTCAGAGAGTCTGCCAGGAGATTTTCCACCCCCCGGATGTACACAGCTGATATGCAGGGGACATTGGACTCCGCCCAGGTCAGAATCAGAGACACTTCCTGGAGGGCCCCCTTGCTCCGGGTCCCTTCCTGATGATTGATGTAGGCAACTGCCGTCTGGTTGTCCGAGCGCACAGGCAGGCCCCCGAAGGTGAGTAGTCAAATGAGCCAGAACTAACCTGATCGCCCGCAGTTCCAAGACATTGATAGGTGTGTGGGCCTCCTGAGGGCCCCACCTCCCCTGGAACCGCAGGGACTTCCAGAAGCCCCCCCAACCTGACAGACTGGCATCCGTGGTGACCGTCTCCCAGGGGTAAGAAGGATCTGCCCCCCAACAGGTTCCTTGAATCCATCCATCACGAGAGGGACCTCCTGACCAGGGGGGAGAGCACACAGACCCTGTCCAGGGATGCTGAATCCTTGTCCCCCACTGACAAGAGGTGGAGTTGCAGAGGCCTCAAGTGGAACTGAGCATAAGGGACTGCCTCGAAGCACGCCATCATCAGGCCCACCTGCTGCATCCCCAGCCTGCTGGAGGGATGATGACAAGATAGCAGGAGCCTAGCCTGTGCAATCAGACTGTCCACCTTCTGTTGAGGAAGGAAGATCCTTGCCTGAACTGTATCCAGATTCATTCCTAGGAATGGAGTCACCAAGGAAGGGGACAGTGAGGACTTGGGGTGGTTGATCACCCATCCAAATGACTCCAGGGTGGACACCACCAGCTGAGTATCCAATTCTGCCTGATGTAGAGATTGGGTGGTGATGAGAATGTCGTCCAGATAAGGAAGCACGCGGACGCCCTGATACCTGAGCAGAGACATCAGGCCAGCCAGCACCTTGGTGAACACCCTGGGAGCTGAGGTAAGACCAAAGGGCAATGCCACAAACTGGTAGTGTTGATCCTCCAGGGCGAACCTGAGGAACCTTTGATGACCTGGAAATACAGGAATATGAAGGTAAGCATCCTTGATGTCCACAGAAGTCATGAAATCCCCTTGGCGCAGGGAACTGATGGCAGAGCGCAGAGTTTCCATGTGAAAGCGCCTGCTCCTGACAAATTTGTTGAGGATCTTGTCCAGGATGGGCCTGACTGAACCATCTTTTTTGGGGACTGTGAATAGGTTGGAATAGAAACCCTTGCCCATTTCTCTTAAAGGGACCTTGCAGATGACCACCAGCTCCAGGAGGCCTTGCACTGCCTACACCAGCTCCTGAGCTAACACAGGGTCCTGAGAAATCCGGGATCTGATAATTCTTGGGGGCGGCCAGGCAGCAAACTCTATCTTGTAACCGGAGGACACTACCTCCTGAATCCACCGGTCTGAGACATGAAGCCTCCAGACGTGAGCGAAGTGCTGAAGCCATCCCCCCACCCGGATGGGTGAGGGCGCCCCATCATGCCTGAGGGGGCTTGGGAGAGAATTTTGCCTTGAGGCCCCAGGAGGAGCCAGGACGCCCACGTCCTCTGCCTCTACCCCAGAAATCTCCCCGGGCCCCAGTAAAGGAAACCCCCCTCCCTTGTCTAGCACCACGGTAGGGGGAGGAGAAGGAGCCCTGACCCCGAAAGGGCCGAGATTGCCGCCTGCGCTGGGGTAACCTGCCTCCCTTAGCAAAAAGGTCCAGGCGGTCCCCAAACAGGCGTAGTCCTTTGAAGGGAAAGCCAGTGAGGGCCTTCTTGGCAGCGTTGTCAGCAGCCCACTGGCGTAGCCAAACCGAGCGGCATATAGCCACCACAAGGGCAGATGTCCTGGCACACATTCTAATGGTGTCATCCAAGGCAGAGAGGACAAAATTTACAAAAACATCACAACTGGAGAGTGCATTGAACACCTCACAAGACAAATCATCAGGGGCACTATCAAGTATATTTGTGATAATGGTTCTAGTGGCCACAGCGGTAAAGGCAGAAGCACAGACCGGGCGCAGCGCCGTCCCCACACATGCAAAAGCATGGGACGCCAGCTGGTCAATGCGCCGGTCCTCAGCATCCCGCAGGGTAGTAGAGTCAGGGGAATGCATGACAGAGGTGTTAGATAGCCCTAGGACTGGGGCATCCACCTCGGGAGGGGATGACCAACACTTTACCACATCAGCAGGAAAGGGATACTTCCTATCCCAACTTTTAGGTACCCCGGGAAGTCTACTGGGGCGCTCCCATTCCTTGAGCACAAGGTTATTGAAATGTGCTTGCTCGGGAAATTCCAAACGTGATTTAGCTGTATGGAAGAGTCCCCCCCTTTGCCTGGGAGCCGCAACAGGGGGAGAAATGGACAGAACCTCAAAAATCTGGGTCAGCAATCTGTCAGTGTCATCCGGGCCCCAGGGGTCAGAGCCAGAGTGGTCATGACCCCTTGGCCTCTCATCAGATGACCCTGTGTCAGAGAAAAGCTCCCCTTCATACGAAGGGGTATAGCCACAAAGATTCCAAAACTCCTCAGTTGCCATAGGGAAAAGAGTGACATTAGGCGTTAAGTGCCGCTTTTTTGCAGGGGCCTTATGCGCCAAGGTATTAGCAATCAACTTCTCAACAGTAGCCAGTCTAGAAGACACATCAGGCTGAGTATCCCCTTTTATATGCAACTCAGTAGGAGTGAGATTTAAGCTTGGGGGGAGTAGGTGAAGTGATACGAGGTGCAGGCCCAGCCACTGGAAGGCCAGATTGCAGTGCAAGTACCTGCTCAGCACAGGGTACACAGACCCGCACCTTGTCAGAGTCAGAATGAGGCTACCCACACGCTACACACAGCCGGGCTTGTCCCGAAGGAACCCCGGTCACAATATCCTGAGATGCCTCCATATGGTGATTATAGCGGCACTATAGGGATTAACGCTATAAAGCAACCCTGGATGCCCCAATAACCCGCTAGGGAGTGGGAGTAATTACACTAGGCCTTAACAAGTTAACAAACTAATAGAGGGCCGGGAGAAGCCAATGGATTCGCCCGCCTGAAAGACATAATAAAAGGGGGGCCGTTAGCAGACAGTAATAAAGATGGGATAATAAGGCACTTACGGACCGCGGTAGGTAGAGGTCCATCGCGCATAAGCCAACCAAGCAGACAAAGATGGCGTCGGTATACCTCGAGGGGCGGGCCGGTATCAGCAACAACGCGGAACGCTCCATAGACGGGCCCCGCCCCCCCGAAGAGCGCGAAGCCAGCACATGACAAGCAGCCAATGACGGCGCCTGAGGTAACGCCGCCGCCAAGCGCGGAACATAGTGACAGAAAAGGCACGCGGCGGCAGTCATTTTAAATACAGTATTAGTAAGCAAGACAACGCGGCGGCTGACACAAGGCAAATGAAATAAAGTATAAGTCTAAAACACGTAAATGCATAGCATACACACCGACACCCCACCCCCTCTTTCCCCCCGAAGGCTACAAGGAGAATGAGGGAGGACAGCGGCCACTTAAATAGGGCCCACTGATAGGCAGGGGCAATAGTGCAGGAGGAGCATCCCATAGAGGCTCACCATAAGCCTGAACCGCCTTTTGTGGAGGATTGCGGTGGAGCAGCGCTCCTAAACACCTAACAGCGGTGCTGCCTACCATCACTCGACCAGCGCAGCCAAGGCTGGGAGGCATATTACTAATGGAACGGGTGGGAATAGTCTTACAGGGCCGCAGGCTAATAGCCCCGCTCACCTGCGAGTAGAGAGAGCCATTTCTCGTCCTTAGCAGTCCAGACTGCAGAGAAAATCTGGGGATTTGTGGGAGGTCCCTGGGTATTTGAGGGGCCGGGAGGAGCCTATTTTCGATGTCTCTGCAGTCCAGCGCCATCTGGCGGAGTAATACCCGATAGTAAGTACTATATCTGGAGCAGGACGTACTGTATACTAAGAATAGGAGCCACACACCGGTGCTTGCTGCTATGCTAAGCCAAAAATGTTTCCATAGCGGCGGGCGCAAATTTTGAATTTTTCAACCAGTAAAAAACACATGGGAAGAGCTATAAAGAGGAAATGAACTCCCCTGGTTCCCCTCAATCAGGCTCACCAGACAAAAGCCTTATGGCTGCTTTCTGTGGCGGAATTCTCAGCCATGAGTGTCATTCTTTTTTAAAAACAAAAAGGTGACACCCCACAGCGCCCCAAGACCCTGGCGCTTACCTTACCATCCTGATCCGAATGCAGCTTAGCTGCGGAGGCAAAGTGGGTCCATTCAGATCCAAGGAGTATAAGGGCCAAGGAACAGTCAGGTTTCCATTACCCCCGCTTCCAAGGCATAATTCCTTTTAAAACAAAAAGTAAATGGGAGAGGAGTTCAGATAAGTCCTTGCAGTGCCCACTGCAAGAAAGGAAACTGAAGTGGATCAAGTCAGCCAGGTGGATATGGGCCCAGGAGGTGGAGACACATCTTTGTTCTTGCAGACCACACCCTTCGGGAGAAATTAACCCAATCGTCTCTGAATTAAGTCTGATAGCCTGAAGTAAAATGGAAGAGAAAAGTAGCTTTTGCTCTGCTTAAGGGCTTCCATTTTGTATACCTCTAAGCATCATTTGATGAAATGTTGTGTGCACGTAGTACATGCAGCGTTTGCCACGAGTTAAAGTGGACCGTCACCCATGGGTGATCGGCCCGGGAATCTATAAGATTCCCGGGCCGATCACCCCCCTCACCGCGGGACATCCGAGATCGGGATGTCCCGCGGTGAGGGACCCCCCCCAAAACCCCAAAAGAACTCACCTCCCGCGCGCTCCTCTAGCCGTGCGCGCGCCGGCCGTTTGTGAATGGCCGGCGCGGGCACTGTCAGAGGGGCGCGCGGGAGGCGGCGGCGGACGCGCTGCCTTGTCCGCCGCTTGTCCGTGGGAGCGTGGTGAGGTGAGTTTGGGGGTTTCTGGGGGGTTTTAAACAGCGGGGTGCCCCCCTGAAGTGGACCAAAACCCAGGATAGTCAAAATCCTGGGTGTTGGTCCACTTTAAGTTTCTATTTCTTAGGAACAATTCACTTTTTGTCATTTTCGCTTGCATTATCAGAGCATACTCTCTGAGAAGTTACAAGAAAGTTCTTTGTGCTGAACATAATAAGAGCTGCAACAATAAACAACAGATCACTCTGGGAAACTGTACCTTGTATGTGTCAGTTTCTTAATGGTGGTCTCCAGCGCTGCAGGGTTCGAAGGGCACTCTATGCAGGAGGACTGAGGAGCCAGTGAGGCCTACACCCTAACAATCTTCAGTTTACCACAAACAGCGTGGAGGCAAGGTGTTGATTGCACTAGTATGGCTGAAGCTAAGAGGTGTTATTAAGCTACCTAAGGAGTAGTGTTAGCAACATTGCACATGGGCATTGCATCACCTCTATTCAAACTTGGCTTCTCCATTTTCTCCACATAGGCTAAGGACTGTAGAGAGCACATGGTCATCTAAATAAAGCTTGCATCTTGGATACAGAAGGTGAGAATGAAAACATTTATGGTAAATTGATGAAGCCAAGTTTAAGTAGAGGCAAGGGGCTGCCACACTTATTGCCATATAAAATGCTGTGTTAACACCAATCCGCAGACAACTTCATAACAACTCATAGCTGCAGGGATACCTAACCCTCCATGCGGCTTATGCTAAACAGTAGATGTGGACTGGAGCTACAACTCAGTGCTGCTAGATTCCTGTACAAATCATTCTGAATTGAGAAAGCGAGTCGGATGACCAGTTAACGCTCTTCAAGATAAAAATAACAGCAAGTTCATTTGCCTTGATTTATTCCTACAGATAAACTGTCATCATTGTCTCCACACATCTGATGCAATTCTGCCGATTCCAATATGCTACAGTTGTTTTTTTACTGATCCTACACATGGACCCCCTGATTGTGCGGTCATTCAGAGAGCAGATGGGATTTTGGTACAGGTGAATGAGGCACAAACAAAACTGGGGAAGGGAAGGGATTAAAGGTGAATAGAGTAAAAAAACACATTGGGGTGAACAAAGCAATAGGGGGTGTTAAGATTGCAAAGAGCAGGTGAGGTGGTAAATAGGGCAAAAAGGTGCTTGACTGAAACAGCAGGAGGTTGCGATTGATGCGTAAATGTAGCAGTTAAGGGGTTCAGGTGGACAAATAGGCAACGGAGGGTAAAAGGCACTTTGGGGGGCACAGGGACAAAATGAGAGACCAGGGGTGAGGGAGTAAGGTAAGGTAAGCAGTACCATAAAGATTATTTGTGTGAAATAGCTCCTGTCTATACATGCTTTGCTCCCCCTGCCCCACCCAAAAACTTTCTGCATGGCCAAGTCAAGCTACAGCTGTCCCCGAACAATCTTTAAAAAATTATGTACATGCAGTCAGCTTTAATGACAGCTTCTGACAATAAAAGCTCGTTACAAAGCGGTCTACAGCACGTTAACATTTTATTGTGTCCCTGCCACATGTCTCCCACCATTAAACACATTAGTGAGAGTGACAAGCTGAGATATGCTGATTACAATCTGGATTCTATTGATCAGTATGTCATAGGTAATCTTTCAAGAGTTAATAAGAGCACACATTTGGAGGTCCTGGTGAATTTTACACCCAATGCTGGTTAGCTATTCATCTTTTTAATATAAGTGTCCCTGATTACATCTAATCCCTCAGGAGTAATAGTCCTGTAAGAGACTCCAATTATGATTGGGTTTACCGATTTATGCCCAGTGTACATTAGAAGGTATTAGCAAAGCCTTAACTATTAAACATTTAAAATAACTGCATGCACAATAGGAAGCAAATTAGATTGAAGACATTTGTCCAAGTCAAGCCAGTGTCCACAATTTACAATGTCTGCACTGTGATCTATACTTTACAATTACTGTACAATTCCACAGTAGGACATGTAAAACTCTAGGGAACTGTCTCCATTTATTTTAGGAACACATAGGCTAAACACAAGGCTTTTTATCTAAAACAAATTAAACTACCTACACCCAAACACAAGACCCCTCCCTACATCTCTAAAACACATTTCGATCTGGATTTTGGCAGCCAACATATGGCCCACTACTAAAGAGGAGAACTTGCCTATAAACGGGTTAACCAGTCAAGCATTTTGGTCACCCATATAGGTACATTTTTGAGCCATAGGTCATACAACTCTCCCCCAAAAACGTTGCAGTTGTGTTCCTATACGTAAAACCGGGTATTTGTAGTTTGCATGGTAAAATACTAATTAATGATCCAACAGCCTATCACTTCCCTAACCACTGTTTTTACTACAATGGGACCCCCGTATGAACCTAATATAGACTTGTCTGGGTCCCCCAACCAAATGTCCACCCCGGGCCCCCATAACAACCAACCATTTATAAAGTGTATGTGCTGCCACCCAACCTACAGTTAAGAGCTAACTCAGATCGTCTATACAGGGTTGTGGAAAAACAAACACAAGAGAGAGAGGAGATGCTGTTCAACAGCTTACAGCTAGTCTCGGTATGTGATATGCATCTATATTGCTAATTTAATTGAGTTTACATTTATGTAGATGGCACTGTTACATATCTATGTGTAATCTCTGTTGTACATTCTCTGCTGAATGTTGTGTTTCCTGTACATTGAGCTGCTCTCTATGACTTATTTTTCCTGCCTATGTTTTCCACCATTTAAGACGACCTTCTCTTACTGAACAAATGTTCCCGGTTAAGCCAGTTCCTGTTACACCACAAATGTCTATCTGGATTTTACTCTGCTGCACTCAGCACTCACACTGTGCAACAGTGTTATGGTGCTCGGACTAGACTCTCTAAGCACGGCATATATAGAGTGTCTGTATTGGGCACTCCCGACAGCCTATCTATCTGGGCCCAACCAATCCACACAACCTATAGCAATTCTAGGTTTTTCTAGATGACTGCAACTCTTGATGGACCAGAATGATGTACCTGTGGCTGGATCAGTAATGGGTACACAGCACCATAGCAAGGTGGCGGCAGAGATGTGATACTTCTGAAAGTGGACTCAACCCCCCAACCTATTACCAATTTTAGAAGATACTTTTTCTTCAAGCAGTAGTACAGGAAAGGGTCTGCATTTCAGAAGCGCACAACAGCTACAAGGATGCCGGGGATGCGGCCGCCAGCAAACACAGCTTTGTGAGTGCCACTGGTAAAGGTGAGTTTACCAGCAAACCCAGGCATTTCACACAATGGGGCAAGCCATTTAAGATACCCCGGGGGGCAAGCTAGTCTTTTAAACTCCACGGCCCGCCTGCGAGGCTTTTGTGTAAATTTAAAGATGAAAGAAAATGTACATGGCCACCTTCCTCATCTGATCTAACCCCTATTAAGAACTTGTGGGCCCTTACTAAATGGAAGATTTACAGTGAGGGAAAACAGTACAGCTCTCAAAACAGTATCTGGAGGCTGGACTAAAGGTTGGATGTTGACAGACTTCATGGATGGAAAGCTTATAATTGTTCTGTTTTTTGCCCATCCGCCCATTCAAGTGAATGGGTGGGACCGGGAACAGAGCAGGGTGAGCCACTTTGCAGTCGATCCAAGGTGTTGGTGCTGGAATACCTGGGTGAAGAGCAGAATGAGGTAAGGCATTATGCTCACTGTAAACCCCCCTGCCCCAGTCCTGGAGGGTTACCAGTTGACTGGACTTTTACTTTAAATATTCTGGTTCAAGTTTTATTAACATTTTGTATTATTCATCAGCAATGTAGTTGTTCAATAATTACAATGACTATTCACTAAACATTGTGCTCACAATGTATGTATGTCTGTACTGACCTGATGGCGGCCCTGCCTGACCATTCTGAGGATTCAGAGAAATGCTATTACCTTCTGTATATATAATGAACACCGCTCCTTTAGTGGGCTTTTTGTTTTGGCCCACCACACTAAACTCTAGCTGGATAGTCATAGGATGGCTTGCTCATGCTGACCAAATCCAAGGCCAGTTGGGGGCTGTTAGCTAGAGAGCAGTTTGCCAAGTTGTAATATAAAGAGGTGAGTTATGAGCAGACAGAACATAAGGTTAATTAGACAGGAATTTAATTAAATAATATAAAACACTGTGGTATATTTGTTAGCGACATTTGATTTCTGATATCATTGGCATATGGCAGGAGAATTTCAATTACCAAGCAAACTCACCTACCAGTTAAAGTCTTTTCACCCTATCTGCCCTAAAAAGGTTCAATCTGTCAATGGTTAGAGACTTATTTAAGGGACATTGTATCTATCTGACCCCAACAGCACGATGATATGAGACATTGAGATAGAGAGCGTTGAAAGGTGGCAGGGATCGGATCTAGGTGCCCAAGGTTCAGTTACAGAGGCGGCGGAAATCATTAACTCATCATATACCAGGTGAAGATTCACTAAAGCATTATTTGGCCAAAAGCTTGCTAATAAACTAGCAATAATGATGAAAAGGCATTCCTCCTTTTATTAGGAAGGGCACTTTTCTAGCTCTGTCGCAGGGATTATCATTCTTTTTGCCTCATACCTGCAGAATTTGTGCTAGACACTTTCAGCTGAATAATGTATTCTTCTGCAAGCTTCAGCAAGCAGGTTGCTTGGTGTAAAAGTGTGAGTAAGTCTACAGTGACAGATGGAGGAGCAGTTTATCCATGCTGAGAAATGATATCGTCACATTGACCTCTGACCCTTGACAGCTCATCTCTCACCATAATCAACTCTACAGGAGCAAAAGGTGCATTGATTTCCATGTAATACAAGAAAATATTACATTTGCCTAATGGTTACACAGTGACAGCGTTAGGCACGAAATAAAACGCCTGTTTAATGCAGCTTGCAATTCACAGCAGCCAGATCGATGGAGCAGTTTGTCAAAGGTGTTCTCAGAGGAGCTCACTCCGCTGCTGGTCGGACACGCGGCCTCGTTATTTGTATTTATTGGAATTCAGGTACGCATAGTCAGCAATACATGTTTATCTGAAATCAAAGCAGACCTGCTTGAGGGTTGGGGAGTGGATAGTGTGAAGGGGGGGGGGGGGGGGGTGAATTTACTCAAGTAATTAAAAACTATTATATTAAAGCTTTCCAGAGAACCTCAAGGCCTATTAGATGAAGTTCTGAACCATTGGCCAGCCAACCAGAGGCTGTAATATCCTTTAATAGCCTTTAAAGTTTGTTTTCTAATTGGGAATTAGTAGTTTAGCAAATTATAGATGTAAGAAAAACACAAAGTAGGGATACAAACAGTTATTACAGCTCTATTTATACATTGGAAACCATCCTATCAAAACCATTTTAAAATCCACCATCTAAAAACCTTCTATTTGGGGAAAGCGAAGAAAGCAATATCGGCCAATCACAGCTGTTTTTCTTTTCTCTATTGCCTCCAACACCCCTCCAAACCTTGGAACCTTACCTCGCTGCATACACGATCCTTTGGCAAGCCACAAGGCCTCTGGAGGAATGGTATCACAGAAAGGCAAGTATGTACCATAATTCAGTGGGTGAAAATGGGGATGAAAAAAATACCGTTTTGTGAGTACTCCCCTTTAAAACGGGTATTATGAGTGTGCCATACACTCCACTTCGGTCTTCATGACATCTGGGTAATCTCCAGTAAAGGCGAACTTCTGCAGAGATGAATATGCAAAAAGAAAGCCCCTCCCGGTCCATATATACCTGGGACCTCCCACCAATTCCCCAGTGTATAAAAGCAGTAAAGGGACCAGGAAGAACCAAATATAACGTTAACAATCAAAACCAATGGTTCACCATATAAAAGCCCCAGAATACCTGTAAAAAAGGGGTGGGGCGAAGTGGAGTGTATGGCACACTCATAATACCCGTTTTAAAGGTGAGTACTCACAAAAGTGTGCCATACACTCCACTTCGGTCTTCATGACATCTGGGACATCCAATAGCAGTGTCCGTCATGGGTGGGAACCAGAAACAGTAAAGAATGCACCAACTCAAACCACTGCAGCTTGCAGAACCTTGCGGCCAAAAACAGCATCCGCTGATGCCTGCACATCAACCTTGTAAAACTTGGAAAAAGTATGAACGGAAGACCAAGTAGCAGCCTTACAAACTTGTTCAACAGAAGCCTGGTGCTGAAAAGCCCAGGACGCACCGACCGCACGAGTAGAATGCGCAGTGACACTAAAAGGAGGAGTCCTCCCCTTAGCAGAATAGGCCCCAACAATGGCCTGACGAATCCATTTGCTAATCGTAGACCTAACCCTTTCCTGGGCCCGCAGGGCACCACGAAAAAAGCGTCCGTCTTGCAGAAGGAAGAAGTAGTCACCAAATAGTACTTCACACAGCGAACAACATCCAAATTGTGCAAAACCCTCTCCTTGTCATTGTTAGGCTTAGGGCAAAAGGAAGGGAGAACAATATCCTGATTGAGGTGGAAAGCAGACACCACCTGTCACGCTCTGGGTACTTCAATGATCCGCTCAGGTAACTCCAGCCCTCCAAGTAAGCCCTCAACCCCCAATCTCCGCAGCCAGCTTCACCTATAGGAGCCCCCGCTTGCCGGGACGCAGAAAACGCCTGCCCGGGATCGGTTGCCCCCAGGACTTCAATGGCTCAAAGGATGTAGGCTTACTGTTCGGAGGTCTGGAGAACCCGTGGCTGGGAGCGGTATTGAGTGGGCCCAATAGCAGGAGCGTATAACGGAAGTCCAAACAGGCTTAGGGTCAGCAACGGAAGTTCTGAGATGGCAGCGGTACAATAGGGTTGGACAAATCGTGGTCGAGGATCAAAGCAGAGGTCGGCAACAGGAGATCAGATCAAGATTGGTCGGTTCAGGCAGAGGTCGGCAACGGAGATCAGAATAGTCGGTTCAGGCAGAGGTCGGCAACAGGGTTTCAGATCGAGAGGCGTCAGCAAGGCAGAGGTTGGCAACTGGAAATCAATCGAGCTTCAATGCACAAGACAAGCTTGGTACTAGGCGCTATAACAGGCAATGACACACTGCAGTGGAAATCCCTTTATAGTGGGAAAACCGGCAGGATTGGACAGCGAGACAGTGGCTGGGATTGGTGTACTTAGGATCTGGCAGCAGATTGGAGCACTGGCCCTGTGGTCTGATTGGTGAGCTCTGGGCTGATTGCTCCAGCTGAGCTTCCCAGGCAAACTGCTCAGAGCTGCACCTTCTAGACTTCGTTCTTTTAAACAGCCTCCGGTGGCCATTCTGAGTATTGCACCCCCGGAGGACAGGAACTGATTGTATAGGCCAGCAAGCACAAGCTGAGTGACAATGGGCAAGGGGGGAGGACTTACTCGGCGGCACACGCGCCGCTGGGGATGGCACCCGAGGCAGAAGCGGCTGCTGGGCAGGAGGAACCCGAACCCGTTGCCTAGGGACCTCACGGGCACGGGTAGAAGGCAAGTCATTCATGACATTACCCCCCCCTTCACGAGGGGCCTCCGGACCCTCACCAGACTCAACAGGGCAAACGCCCCGAATTGTTCTGACAGACTTCAACAAAGATACACGAGGTCCCCTCCTGGATGGAGAGGCAGGCGGACAAACAAATTCTGAGACCAGGGTTGCCCCAACAGTGATGCTAGAACAGTGTTCTTCACAGTGTGGGCCCCATCCTGTCAATTCCCCAGTTTTCCAATTAAGGGTAGGGTTGTGCATCTTCAACCAAGGGAACCCTAAGACAACCGGGGTTTCAGGGCAGTCAAAAACAAAAAATTCAAGATTCTCAGAATGGGAGGGTCCCACAACTAGGCTGATAAAAGGGGTTTTGGAGGTTACAGTTCCTCCACGAACAGGAGTATTATTAACAGCCAAAATCTGGAGGGGCTTCCCAAGGGGAATAACTGGAATGCCTAAGGCGGCCACTATGGATTTATCCAAGAAGTTGCCCACTGCTCCGCTATCGACAAAAGCGGGGATGGATTTCCTGGACAACTCCCAACCCACAGTAGCAGGTAACGACATCTTATTTCTATGAAGGGAAGTTACCTGACCGTCCTGACAAACTTTCTCAGTCTTGTCAGGACGTTGCAATCCCGGCAAAGGTTTTTTATTGGGGCAGGTCCTAACCAGGTGACCAGAAGTCCCACAGTACATGCATAGGCCTAAGGTGCGACGTCTACTCTTTTCATTAGGGGAAAGGTGAGTAGCACCAAGTTGCATAGGCTCATCAGGGGGCGAAGATGAGACAACTCCTACAGTGGATGACTCCCGGTGGGAAGATTCCCGGAAGTAAGAGTGATTCTTCTCCATGTGTCTCTCCCGTAGCCGTCTGTCAATTTTAATGGCCATAGGCATGAGTTCATCCAGGCTTCTGGGGTAGGGAAAATTCGTTAGAACATCCTTAACACTCTCTGAGAGACCAATTCGATACTGACTACAGAGAGCAGGATCATTCCAATGGGATTCAATCGCCCAGCGGCGGAATTCAGCACTATATTCCTCTGCTGAACGCTTCCCCTGTTTCAGGCTTCGAAGCCTGGCATCGGCGGTCGAAGTCTTGTCTGGGTCTGAATACAGAATCTCCATAGAGGAGAAAAAAGCTGAGACAGTTTGCAAGGCCTCATCAGTGGGCGCTAAGCCAAACGCCCAGGACTGTGGATCACCCTGGAGCAGAGAGATAACCAGACCGACCCTCTGCAATTCGGTGCCCGAGGAGTAGGGCCGTAGTCTGAAATAAAGTTCACACGAGTTTCTGAAGTTGGAAAATCTTTTTCGGTCCCCATTAAATTTTTCAGGAAGGGGAACCTTCGGTTCGACAAGAGGTAAGGATGAAGGTGGTGCAGCCGGCAGGCGATCTTGATTAGCCACACGTTGGGACAAGTAGTTAATGGCGGTACCCATGCCATGCACTTGTTGTTCAAGTCGCTCAAAATCAAAACTCTCCTGAGTGGCTACTCGCTGGGCCAGCTGGTTGATGGCGGTGGCCAAAGCTTGCACCTCCTGCACCAGGTCATCCATGTTGTGGCCTGTTATAATGTCACGCTCTGGGTACTTCAATGATCCGCTCAGGTAACTCCAGCCCTCCAAGTAAGCCCTCAACCCCCAATCTCCGCAGCCAGCTTCACCTATAGGAGCCCCCGCTTGCCGGGACGCAGAAAACGCCTGCCCGGGATCGGTTGCCCCCAGGACTTCAATGGCTCAAAGGATGTAGGCTTACTGTTCGGAGGTCTGGAGAACCCGTGGCTGGGAGCGGTATTGAGTGGGCCCAATAGCAGGAGCGTATAACGGAAGTCCAAACAGGCTTAGGGTCAGCAACGGAAGTTCTGAGATGGCAGCGGTACAATAGGGTTGGACAAATCGTGGTCGAGGATCAAAGCAGAGGTCGGCAACAGGAGATCAGATCAAGATTGGTCGGTTCAGGCAGAGGTCGGCAACGGAGATCAGAATAGTCGGTTCAGGCAGAGGTCGGCAACAGGGTTTCAGATCGAGAGGCGTCAGCAAGGCAGAGGTTGGCAACTGGAAATCAATCGAGCTTCAATGCACAAGACAAGCTTGGTACTAGGCGCTATAACAGGCAATGACACACTGCAGTGGAAATCCCTTTATAGTGGGAAAACCGGCAGGATTGGACAGCGAGACAGTGGCTGGGATTGGTGTACTTAGGATCTGGCAGCAGATTGGAGCACTGGCCCTGTGGTCTGATTGGTGAGCTCTGGGCTGATTGCTCCAGCTGAGCTTCCCAGGCAAACTGCTCAGAGCTGCACCTTCTAGACTTCGTTCTTTTAAACAGCCTCCGGTGGCCATTCTGAGTATTGCACCCCCGGAGGACAGGAACTGATTGTATAGGCCAGCAAGCACAAGCTGAGTGACAATGGGCAAGGGGGGAGGACTTACTCGGCGGCACACGCGCCGCTGGGGATGGCACCCGAGGCAGAAGCGGCTGCTGGGCAGGAGGAACCCGAACCCGTTGCCTAGGGACCTCACGGGCACGGGTAGAAGGCAAGTCATTCATGACACCACCTTAGGAAGGAAATCCGGCTTAAAACGAAAAACCACCTTATCCTGGTGTCTCTCAAAGTAAGGTGCCTGAATCGACATGGCCGCCAACTCAGAGACACAACGAACAGAGGTAATAGCCACCAAGAAAGCAACCTACTGAGTGAGAACCGAAAGAGCAAAATTCAAATCCCAAACAGGAACTACAGCCTTCCGAGGGGGCCGCACATGCGCCACCCCTTGGAAAAAGGTCTTAACCAGCGGGTGTAAAGCAAAAGACCTCTGGAAGAAAACCAACAGAGCAGAAACCTGTCCTTTCAAAGTACTAAGCTGTAACCCAAGATCCAGATTAAGCTGAAGAAACTCCAAAATCCTGGGTATAGAAAAAACCCTGCAAGGCAAGGCCCTAGCCTCACACCAATCAATATATGACCTCCAAGTCCTATAGTAAATGCCAGAAGAGGACCGCTTCTGAGCCCTAATCAGGGTCTGAACAACAGCCTCAGACAAACCTTCCTCCTTCAAGATGAAGTTTTCAGCAGCCAAGCCGTCAAAGCCAGCATTTGTAAATTGGGGTAAAGTAGATGACCCTGAGATACCAGGTCCGGCAACAACTGAAGCCGGTACTGGTCTACGGCCATCCTTACGACGTCTGCATACCAAACCCTTCTTGGCCACCTTGGAGCCACCAGAATCGCTGGTGCCCCTTCTAGAACCAGTTTGCGAACTACCTTGCCCAGCATGGAGACAGGTGGAAACAGGTACAGAAACCCCAACTCCTTCCAAGCCAGTGACAAGGCATCCACTGCCAGAGACAGAGGATCCTGAGACAGAGACACAAAGGCCGGAAGTCTGTGATTGTGCCTCGAGGCAAAGAGATCCACCTCCGGAGTCCCCCACTTGCGGCAAAGATCCAGAAAAACCTCGGGATTGAGAGACCACTCTCCGTGGCGAGAGGATCCCCTGCTCAGGGAATCCACCTCCGTGTTTTCCACTCCCGGAATGTAGACTGCCGAAAGGCAAGGAACATTGCTCTCCGCCCAGCGCAGGATCAGAGAGACTTCCCTGAGGGCACTCCTGCTGCGAGTCCCTCCTTGGTGATTTATGTAAGCTACTGATGTTCGGTTGTCCGAACGAACCTGAACCGGAAGACCCCGTAAATGTGGGGTCAGCCGAGCCAGAACCAGACGAACGGCTCTGAGCTCCAAGACATTGATGGGGGTGTGAGCCTCCTGGGGACCCCACATCCTGCTGAACTGATGACTCTTCCAATAACCTCCCCAGCCCGACAGGCTGGCATCCGTGGTAACCCTCTCCCAACAAGGGATCAGAAAGCATCTGCCCTTCACCAGATTGCTCGATTCCAGCCACCACCGAAAGGACTGCCGAACCCTGGGAGACATCCTGAAAGGTTGATCCAATGACTGAGGGCACCTGTCCCAATACGTCAATAGGTGAAGTTGAAGAGATCTCATGTGGAACTGTGCAAACGGCACCGCCTCGAAGGAGGATACCATCAAACCCACCAGTTTCACCCCCTGTCGGATAGAGGGACAAAAACTGTCCAGAAGAAGGCGGATCAGGCCCTGAATCCCCTGCACCTTGGATTGGGGCAGAAACACTCTGGCCCGACTGGTATCCAGATTCATGCCCAGAAATGAAATCACACGAGACGGGGAGAGAGAAGACTTGGTGCGGTTGATCACCCACCCGAACCTTTCCAGGGTCGACACCACCCGGTGGGTGTCCAGCCCCGCCTGATGGAGGGAAGAAGCTGATATCAACAGATCGTCCAGATAAGGCACAATGTGAATGCCTTGAGATCTGAGCAGAGCCATTATGCCCGCCAAAACCTTGGTGAAGACCCTCGGTGCCGAGGTCAGACTGATAATGTTGATCCTCCACCGCAAATCGGAGGAATCTCTGATGTGCCTGAAAAATCGGAACATGCAGATACGCATCCTTGATGTCTATGGATGTCATAAAATCCCCTTGGCGAAGGGAATTGATAGCCGAGCGCAGAGTCTCCATGCGGAACTTCTTGGCTCTGATAAATCTGTTGAGAACCTTGAGGTCTAGAATGGGTCTCACCGAACCCTCCTTTTTGGGAACCGTGAAAAGGTTGGAGTAGAAGCCCCTGCCTCTCTCCGACAGAGGCACCGGGCATATAACCCCCATGTCCAGAAGGTTTTTTTTTACTGCTAACAGGAGCCCTTGTGCAGCCTGAGGGTCCGAGGGCACCCGAGACCTTAAGAATCTTGGGGGCAGCCAGTACTCGAACTCCAGTTTGTACCCGGAGGAGACCACTTCCAAGATCCAACTGTCTGTGACCTCCCGAGCCCAGACCTGGGAGAAGAACCGCAGCCGCCCCCCCACCCTTGCGGGTGAGGGCGCCCCTTCATTGCTGAGCCGGTTTAACGGCAGGCTTGGGCTTGGGACCCCAGGCAGACGCGGGACGTGCCCGACCTCTGCCTCTGTTCCAGGACGAGCCCCTGACACCTGAGAAGGCCAAACCCCTAGTCGCTCTGGCTCCTCGAAAGGAAGGAGTGAACGAGCCCGCCCCCCGAAAGGGGCGGCGCTGTTTTCTCCGCTGAGGTAACTTACCTCCTTTAGCAACAGCATCCAATTTATCTCCAAACAGCCGCGAACCCAAGAAGGGAAGAGCTGTGAGCGACTTCTTGGCCCCAACGTCCGCTGTCCACTGCGCATGGCTGAAGTCCTACTACACACGACAATAGAGTTTTTGATCGCAGCCATGATAAAATCCATGAACGATTCGCATTTCTTAAAGAGGACCAACACCCAGGGGTGATCGGCCCGGAAATCTATAAGATTCCCGGGCCGATCACCTCCCACCCCGCGGGACATCCGAGATCGGGATGTCCCGCGGGGTGTAACCCCCCAGAAACCCCAAAAACACCTTACCTGATCCGCCGCCGCCGCCTCCCGCGCACCCCTCCAGACGTGCGCGCGCCCGCGCCGGCCCTCTGTGAATGGCCGGCGGGGGCGCGCGCGCGCCGAGAGTGACGCGCGGGAGGCGGCGGCGGCGGAAGCGGCCTGGACGTTCCTGATCCCCGCCTGGACGTTGGCGGGGATTGGCTGCGGCGCTCACGTGGGAGCGTTGAGAGGTGAGTTTTTTGGGGTTTCTGGGGGGTTTCACACAGCGGGGCACCCCCGATCGGGGTGCCCCGCCGAAGTGGACCAAAACCCAGGATAGTCAAAATCCTGGGTGTTGGTCCACTTTAAGGGTAGCGAACTCAGCGCCAGCTGGATCAAACTGAGCGTTATTCAGCCAGTCCCTGATAAGAGACCTGGTAGCAAGCGACACCAGGGCAGATGCACTAACAGGCCGCAGGGCCGAGCCCACGTTGGCAAATGCGTGGCACGCCATCTGATCAAGGCGCTTATCCTCACCATCCTTAAGGGAAGTGGCGTCTGGGGTATTCAGCACAGAAGAGTTGGTCAAACCTAAGACAGGCGCGTCGACCTCGGGAGAAGACCAGCGCTTAACCGCCTCCACCGGAAAAGGATACTTCTTATCCCATCCCTGAGGCACACCAGGAAGCCGACTGGGCCTCTCCCATTCTCTAAGGATCAGCGCATCAAAATGACCCTGGGTAGGGAATTCCAGACGGGGCTTGCAGGCCCCAAAAAATTCCCCCTTCTTAAGAGGGGGCGCCTCAGGCGGTTCAATATCCAACACCTCCAATAAATGTGACAAAACAGTGGCTGTATCTACAGCATCCCCAGCGCCTGCCCGACATTGGAATTCCCAGACTGAACACAGTCAGCCTCTGTTTCCTGATACAATTCCCCCTCCTCTAACGAGGAATGATCTGACAAATCAGCGGACTCGTCGTCAACATCCAACAATGGCTGGGCCGACGACAAATGTCTCTTTTTAGCCTGGGCCTTCTTGCCCACCGTGCTAGCAATAATTTTCTTGATGCTGGCCAATCTAGCCCAAACATCAGAAAGCGACTCCCCACTAGTACCAATGTCACTTGGGGTACGGATCAGGTGGGGAGGGGAAGGTGATGAAGCGGGAGGAGCCGACCCAGAAGGCTGGGTACCCGACTGCCGTGTTATGGCCTTTTGTGCGCATTTCCATTTGGGTTTTGTGCCTTTTGTGCGCATGGTATACAGATCAGCACATTCTCCCCCGTAAGGGATACCCCGCACCCCACACATGGCCCGGATTGTCCCAGAGGGATCCCGAGCCCAGTATCCTGCGGAGCCTCCATATGGTGAATTTTTGTGGTCAGTCGCAAGACCGCAGGAAATTACGCATAAGCAACCCGGGATGCCCCTTAAAAGTCCCGGTGGGAGGATTTTTGGGGTGGACAATTTTACACTAGGGACCCCAGGACCAGGAGGGATCCCTTAATATGCACATATACAGGGCAACCTGTAACACAAAAAACAAGCAACATAAGTGCAGAGCTATGTAAAAATGGCCATAACCTTACATTGAAAAAGACCACAGCATTTGATCTTGCAGCCACACAATATGTAAATACATGTATCCCAGCCAGGTAGTGTAATTAACACCCCCCACACACACACACACTCTAGACCAGTGGGGGCCCCCGCTAAAGAGGAGCCCCCACACACACAAGCTAAGGAAGTGGCCATCGGGCCCTTACCACACCGTGCGGCCTGCACAAGAAGATGGCCCCCACGAAGCTGTATGAGGGAGAGCAGGGGGAGGGCGGGCCAGCACAGAACGCGCATTTGCCGAGGCCACGCCCCCTCTCCCAGCAGACCCTTAGACACGAGCAAAGCAATTGCGCCAAAGAAGGGGGCGGGGCTACCGCTGCAGAGCCGAGAGCCCGGCCCGGCCCCCTTTCCGAACGCAGCCTGAGGGGGAGAAGCTCCCCCAGGCTGCACTAGTCCCTGGTATGCCGATGAGGCAGTCTGACACTCACACAAAGTAAAAACACTAAGCACACAGGGACACAAGCTGGGGAAAACAAAATATCGGCCAGGCCAGGCAACCCCCCCCCGGAGGGGAATAAGGGACCCGGAAGGGGGGGAACCCTGCCAGAGCCGGCCATAAGCCTAGAGGGACGGGGCATCCCACACCAGGATCACCAAGAAACCTGGATAACCGCCTACCCCATAGTGAGTTCTCACGGTGGAGCAGTGCTCCTGCTGCACCCATAGGGTGCTCCTACCTTCACCAGGACCCGCAGCCTAAGCTGGGAGGCTCAATATAGGACAATTTAGAAGGGTCCTGGCAGTAATAGGGATAATAGAAGGCCGGGCGCGAGCCCGGCTTACCTGTAAGTAAAGAAGTCTTCATCTTCTGTCTTGTCGCCTTCCTTGCAGAGAAGGAACTGGGAATTGGTGGGAGGTCCCAGGTATATATGGACCGGGAGGGGCTTTCTTTTTTGCATATTCATCTCTGCAGAAGTTCGCCCTCTACTGGAGATTACCCAGATGTCATGAAGACTGAAGTGGAGTGTATGGCACACTTAGAATATCCTGTGCGGTTGAAAGATGCCTGTGTACACCCATTCAAACAATCAGACCATGATCACAGTGGAACCATGCTGCCCAGGTCATGAAGAGAGGATGCACCGCGCTATCATGACCCCTGGCATGCACTGAAGCCGCGCTACCATGACCCCTGGCATGCACTGGAGCCGAGCTACCATGACCCCTGGCATGCACTGAAGCTGCGCCACCATGACCCCTGGCATGCACTGAAGCTGCGCCACCATGACCCCTGGCATGCACTGAAGTCGCGCTACCATGACCCCTGGCATGCACTGAAGCTGCGCTACCATGACCCCTGGCATGCAGTGAAGCCGCATTACCATGACCCCTGGCATGCACTGAAGCCACGTTACCATGACCCCTGGCATGCACTGAAGCCACGTTACCATGACCCCTGGCATGCACCTTCCTTCACAAGTCCCATTAATAAACAGGAGTCGAGAACTTACCAGCAACACTTTTGAAGATCATAGAAGAGAAGGTTCCAGCTCCCAAGTGACATAAAACATATTTTACTACATTCTAATTAAATAACATAACTCCATGTGAGTCAATCTATACACCAAGCAGGTGACACGTTTTGTGGTTCTACCCCTTAGTCCTACCAGACTAGGGGAAGTTTTAAGTGAAAAAGTCAGGGACAAGCAGAACAACACATATAAGAGAAATGTATAATAGATAAGGTGGGATCAAGTCTATGACCAAATATGACCATATCGCATTAAGATACTTTACATACAATAAGAATCTATAAATCAGAACATAGCTCCTTCATCCTCTTTGATAAGAAAGTAGATGGTCACAGGCCCACAGCTGGTAGGGACCGTCTCTGTGACTCTGGCAAATAGCCATGATCCCAGTCCATACATCAAAGTGGGTATCCCTGCCAAATAGACAGAGAACCAGTTAGAAAGCATCCCAAAGCATCATCATCTTCAACAGCCCATTGTGTACCTCTGCATTAACATCCCACCATCCCCGGCCTCACCATTATTGCCAGCAATGAAGAGAGCGGGTAACTTTATTTTATTTATTTATGTTACAAGCATCTCTGCAGCTTCACTAATGAAAGGCAGCCAGAGAGATAATAATGCGATTAATATGAAACCCATAATAACCCGCTAACATAATGGGCTGTTCTAACCAACGGCAGCAAGGGAGATTTAAATAAGCTGCAATAATAAAGCAAAGTAATTAATCCCAGACATATGGATAAGCAGCCACAGGAAGCCACGCTCCGCATATTCTGTTTGAAAAGACAATTGATGGCCTTTATATAGCTAAATATTTAATAAGCCTAGGGTAGGAGGCAGGATGGAGTGTGTGGGGTGTAATTACAGCATCCCTCCATCACTTACCTAGATTTATGGCTTTCAGGGTGGTGAAAAAGTGGTTGAGGAGGTTCAGGTCCTGGGGGGCAGCCCGGGTGCAATGATATTTAATGAAGGGGAAGCAGCCAGTTCGGAGGATGTGGTAATTTGTGCCTTTCACTTCCCAATTAAAGTTAGATAATGCAAACTGGTCATTGTGCACCGTACTGTACTTCACACAAAACGAGGTCCAGTGCGGCAGGTTCCGCTGGAGAAGATGCTGGGTCAGGACTTCAGAGGCGCTAGGTCGAGAACGTCTGAAAGATCTTGCCGGGAAGAGGAGAACTTTTAGCAGGGCTTCATGGGCTGTCTTCGCCAAAAGCATGACTGTGATAGAACAGAGAGTTCTGTGGTGAAAACACACCCAAAATAACAAATTGCAGATGGAAAACTGATGGATGTCACAACTGCTGTGTTTAGAGAGGAGCAACCACTGGCCTAGAGTCTACCAGATTCTCAGACCGGTGGTGTGCCTCTCCATAGAGTATCCCAATTTGGGATACCCAGCTGTGTGAAGACCCCTAGTTCACCTTTAATCTTAAAGGAAAACTCCAGAAGCAGGTGAGACTGTCTTAGTTGTTTTGATATCCATAATCCTATTGAGAATGTTTAACCAAGCTTTATGTCCATAGACAGGTGATTACAGGTGTAAAGTGAGTTCTGCTAGATGTGGAAATATACAGAGTAAAGGGGAACAACAGACCCCAAATGGAGTCTGATTTGGGATGCCCCTTTGTGTGATACCCCTGTGGTATTGTTTGCTATCGCACAACCAAGTCAAGCCAAGATCAGGGGCGCAAGCATGATTAAGGGTTTAAGATGGGTAAGCAAGATCTGGGCTGGCAGCTATGGTTTCGAAAGGGATATCAAGCCCTGTACTCTAGCCAATACAGTTCTTAGGTCATAACATGTAATCAGTCCACAGGGAGAATGATAAAGATCAGACAACAATTCCAAAGCTGCCAGTCGTGCCTTTTAAAGCAGACCAAAACCCACTGATTGAAGCCCCTGCCAATACTCCCTACCTGAATATTTTCGCCTACCGAATTGTCCTGGAACACTGATTTTTTTTTGTTTGAGGACCCTCTCTGTTAGATTGCGGGCAACCAGCCGTTGCATAGGTGCCATAATGGCATCACTGCCACTCACAACAGTGGCAATGACTTGAGCAGGCTGAACCTCCAGCTGAAACAAGCAGCAATAGCTGAGAGCAGAGTGATGCAGGCGCAGAGAAGGTACTTTTCCAGGGGGGAGAAATACAGGGGAGGCTAGCTAAAAATGTGGGGTTTGGTCCATTTTAAACATCGGGCATGCACATAATCCCTAGTGCAGGGGCTCAGCAGTTGTGATTCTCACAGGAAGTCTGGTGTGAAAGGACGTGAACATGGAAGATTTTTTTGTGCGCAACAGCAAAAAGGTTCTCTTTAATAGGTCATACCTGTTCTCCATCCCATTATTTCATCAGATTCTTTTTTCCACCCCCAGGAGGTTGCAATATATTTTTCCAGAAAAATAAAAATACTCCGCCCAACCTCTTGAAGGAGTATTTTTAGCCACAAAGGAGTAAGAGATTTGCAATAATTAAAATTAACAATAGAGTCATACGTGGGGTTAAATACCGGCTATGTAATTCAAGGGATCATTCGTAGCGTGTCTAGCAATGCTTCCACGCATGCACCGGTAGGCAATGCAAGAAATTCTAACCCTTTTTAAAGAGGAACTAAATTACTTCAGGTCTAAGGGATTCCCTGTCCCTAAGGCATCCTGATTTGGGGTAATGCTCTGTGTGAAATTCTCCACATCACCTTGTTTACTCACTTGCCAGCAATCCCACTGCTCATTCGTGGGCCCCACTTACCGATCACCATATCAGCACCGATCAGCTGTGCGGGACAAAAGACAAGCACCCTTTTTTGCCTGCCTAATCAGTTTAAAGTGATCACTATACCAGGTTTTGGTCCATCCCCTAAATCTGGAGGCCACGCTGTTCGCCAGTTTTTCTCACCTTTCTATAAGTCTACATCGCAGGAGCGGCTATCCTCCAATCAACTTCTTCAGGGGCTGAATGGGATCCTAGCCACACACACGATCAGCGTGTGGCATTACCCACGTTTCTGAGGCCATGTGTGTCATTCAGTTGCGGCGGGCGTGGCTGCGCACAACCTGAGAAGGATTCAACTAATGCCACTGCTGGCCATGCATGCGCCATGGGCTTGTTGGCAAGGTAGGCATGTCGGGTGAGTGGGGGGTCACACAGAGAGGCATCCCGATTTCGGGAGACGAACTGAGGCAGTCCTGGAGTCTATTAGACTGCTTTTGGTCCACTTTAAAGGACATGTATCATCTTATCTCTGCAGCAGCTGACTTTCCCCCTCACACTGGGAAGTGTAAATATTTTATTTAGTACATTTTAAGAGGTTGTTTACATTCTGACTAAAAAAGTTACATTTGAAGGAAAAACATAAGCTGAACATGTCAGGAGTAGCTGTACGCTCTGAGCGCTCTTTCACATGTGAAAGCACCCATAGATTACCATTACAGACAGCTGTGGGCCACTTGTGAGAAAGCGCAGGTGTGAAACAAGCCTTAAAGCCAAACAAAACCTGGGATTTTGACTATCCCAGGTTTTGTTCATTGGTGCGGTGGCATCTGCCCCACTGTCTGAGACCCTCCAGATCACCCATACAAACTCACCTTTTCCTGGTCCTACAGTGCATACGTGGGCTCTCCTCCAATCAGTGCCGTTTGTCATGCATATTAATGATTAGCAATACAGCTCTGTTTAGTGGCCTGTGAGCGGGGGGCCACGAAACGCGTTGGGGGGATTGTCACTCGACCTGGAACATTCTTGGGGGATACCCAGATCTGCACATTTAGGTGATGTGTTTGTTTATTGTGTATTTGTTGTAATCTAGTACTTGAGTCTTTTCTTCCTTTGCCACATTTAGTATCAATTGAATTATGGTTTGCACAAATTTTAGACTAATGCACTATATGAATTGTTTACAGTACTGGCACTTTATTGAAATCTAATGTTTGTGGGATTGGGATTATGGGTGTAATTGGGATGCCCCTGGGAATGTGCGATCCAGTGTTATATGTCTTTTAATTGTCTGTTACGTGATTTTTATGGGTACTTGCCGATAAATAATTTATGAATTCATTATATATATTTGGTTGATGTATTGATTACCGTGGAGGGGGTGCAGTGATTTGGAACTATTTTGGGTGAATTGCTGGATTCACCATTATAACACTATGGCTCTGTTTAGACCAGTGATCGTCAAGCGAGAGCAAGAGTGGCCACATCCCCAGTGCTGGCTAAGGTGCCAGCGAGCAAACCCTGAAGTTTCACACAGCCGGGCATCCTGATTTTAGAACCCAGGGCCTCCCACTTAAGGTTTTGTTCAACATTAATAGAACCTATGCCCACCCTTTACCTCAGCTGTTAATGCCTCCCTAGCATTGAAGAATCTTTCGCAGCCCACTCTGAGCCCCCAAACACCCTATAATGCTATAAAGAAAGGCGGACAGGCTGGGGATTGTAGTTTTAGGGCTACACATGGGTACAGGGTCAGTGCCAGCACTGGGTATACCAGGGCAAGTGTCAGGCTCCCAGGCATCTTTAGGGACCACTCAGGCTCAGACTGGGCAGTGGGATGATTTTCTGCAGCGGAGGACCCATTGGTAACAGCCAAGCTGTAGGGTGACATGACACACCAAAAAGGATCCCACTAAAACTGTCTTGCCCAGGGGCCCACATAGGCCTGGAGCCAGCCCTGCCTGTATATATCAGTGAAAGTGGAAAAATAGATGTGAAATGCTAGAAACACAGTTGAATATCTGCTCCCATTATGCAGCACACAAACAAGGCAGCTGTCATTTCCTCCCCCAGCACATTCATGACCTCCTCCCACTGAACAAATTTGTAAAAATCTTTAAAATACAAATACATATTGGGCAGATATTTTGGTATATTTGTTAATGGTGACCACCAGCAACAGACAATAGCATACCTCCCAATTGTCCCTCTTTTAATTCTATGTTCCCCTGTCCCTTGTTGTTCTCATTTTTCCCTCTTTGGGGTTTAACATGAAGATCTGCATCAATAAATGATTAAGCTGCCTATCCAAAGTGTTTATATTGATGTAACTGTCACAACCTATCCCCTATCAATCCTTCAATGAGGGGGCGTGGCTTAATTTAAAAATGGTCCCTCTTTCCCACCCTCAAAAGTTGGAAGGTTTGGGCAATGGTTAGTGGATTTAAAATAGGAGTAATCCTTTGCCACTCGTTAACCGCCTGCAACATCATTACAACATGAAAGCCACTAACAGTCTCCACTTCTCTTTATTAGCACACAAAAGAGAAATCTACTGCTCTATTAATTACGGAGGTGAAGACGCCTTGTTTATGTCTGCCTATGATTAATAAATAGCAGCACCTGCCATTTTTAGTGCAGTAAATAAACAGGGAGCTGATTAATTAGAGTCCGCAGAGCGCACAGCTCAGCGAGTCCGGGAAATCACTAGAAGAAACTGCAACGAAGCCTCCTGCTCATCTGGGCAAAGGGTTAAAAGAAATTCTGGGGACTGAAGAGCAATGATGAATTTGCCATAATAACCAAAAGTATCACAACATGATTGGCTTGATCAAGTCCTAAGCCACATGAAAAACAGTGCTAATAACTAGTGAACTAAGCAGAGGCATCATAGTTTGAGGGATTGGCAGCAGGGAGGGCATCAAATCAAGTCCCCAAGGGGAATTTATGGCTGGACACTGAAGGGCTGCAGCCTTGATGTTCCCCCTACTGCCAATCAATGATGGAGTCCCTCATGACCAGCAACAATGCTGGAACAAAAGCGTGCTGCTGGCACCTAAACCGACATTGCTGAAAACATGTGGGATCAAGCCTGGGAGCATGCAGGTAAAAGAGCTTAAAGCGAACCAAAACCCAAGATTTTGACTATCTTTTTGGTACTTTCCCCTGGGGCACCCCGATTGGTGCCCCAATGTGTGAAACCCCCCAGGTGGCCAAGCGCAACTCACCTCTTCCCGGTCCTACAGCGCATGCGCAGCCACTCGTCCAATCAGCGAGCTCGGAACCACTGACGTCACGCCGTCTAAGCCTTTGACTAAGGCCAGCGGCTCAGAGTACACTGGCGGCAGCATCCCTGCTTCCCTCTAACAGGGAGCATGCCTGCGCCAGCCATTCACAAATGCCTGCCACAGGCATGCACCCTGCTAAAGGGATAGCGGGGATGTGGCCACAGCTTGCGGGAAGCAAGGTAACTAAATGGGGCGACCTGGGAGTTTTACACAGCGGGGGCATCCTGATTTTGGATGCCAGCTTTTGGCAGGGCAGTTTCTATGGGAGGGCAAGCAGGGTGATCGCTCTGGGTGCCAGGGCCATTGGGGGTGCCTATATCACAGACGCTTTACTTGATACTGAAGATTAGACAGGGCCAACCATACAGCAGGCCCCTCATCCCCTCATATAGAGCTCAGTCATGGAGAGGGGACACTGCCTGCTGCTAAGGATGCCACAAATCAGTACTGAACAGCAGCAGCCCCATAGGATGGGTGAGGAGGGAGTAGAATTGTTTTCATTCCCACGCCTTTTATGCCTAGATGCTGCCCTGGGTTTTGGAGCTGCCCGCACAAAAACAAGACTGCTTCAGTTGTTTAGAACTCTATATTTGTTGTATAAAATGTAATGCCAAATTACAGTTTCAATCCCCCAAAGTCAAGGCTGCAGCTCCGGTGCCAAAAGCGCCTGCGGCCACCCCTTTTGCGCACACTAGTATTCACTGTAACATGCATGGTAACGTGATGCGCCCCCTGCTGCCAATCAACAGTGGAGCCAGCTCTCACATGACCATCAGCAAGAACACACACTGAGTGCACTGTTGGCACAAAGTTAAAAGTTCAACATGGGATAAAGCTCGGCGGCTGGGGTCTTTTTTTTTACCAGGGCTTTAAAGTAGAGCAAAACCCATAATTTTCACTTTCCTCTATGGCTGAATTGGAATGCCCCATTGAACACCCATAAACAAATCTTTCCTTCTCCCACACGCCATGTTTCCGCGCAGATGACCAATCTCCTGCGTACATTTCATTCAGTTTGTGTTCTGCAGCTCAGTGACCAAGCTGAATGGTTGCTGCTGTCTGGACCCCCCACTCCTATGCACTTATATGTGCCAGGCTTTTCTGAATGGCTGGCGGGGGCAAATAAAGATATGCAGATATACGATTTGAGCATGTGCCGTAGGGTAGGCAGTAGGGTGAGTTTTTCAGGCACTCAGGGTTTTACACTCCAACTGGAGACTAGCAGCTAATAGTCTGTAGGTTGGTTGTTGCTCTTTTTGAAAGAGAAACCCATTAGTCAGCCCCTAGACTCCTAGGGCTGGGTAAATACTCATCCAAGGAGCAACCCTATTGACTGGGATACACTGCAGTCCCCCGTATACGCAACTCAATCCGGGATCCCACAACTCATGCATTGTCCTCAGGTGCCATCTCTGCTACCTCATAGACATTCAAGTCTGCCAGGTGAGAGCTGCACATACACCATGGGATATCAGATCCAGGTGAGTATACATGGACCCTGGGGGGAGTGTCACTGTGGGACATGCCAAATCAGGATGCCCGCGAGCAAGATTTACTTTGGGTCCACTTTGAGAACCTATTGCTTAGATGTACTATTTACCCCCCAATGTTTTTTCTTTTTGTGTCCCGGAGTGTATAAGACCCAGGGCCGCCTGATTTGCCCCTTGCGGCATCCAGATTTGGGATGCCCTGCTGTGCAAATCCTCTGTAAAACCCACCTTCTCTCTAATCTAACGGCACATGTGCGACAGGAATTTGTAAATGGCCGGCACACACCCTGTTAGAAGGTAGCAGGGATGCAGCTGCTGGAATGCTTGGCTCACCTTAACTTAGCTGACCTTAAAGTGGACCTTCACCCTGAATAAGAGCCTATCTATGTTTCCCACACCCTGTACATATAGATTGCCCACATTAAAAATCATCCTATGTGCACCTACTGCATGTTATGAGCCTTTAAACATCCAAGATGGAGGCTCATGGAACATCAGGCAGCCTGCAAACATGAAGTGTCTTCTGACTGCGCCACTCTGCATTCTAGGATTGCTGACCTTTTTCTGACCCCAGTTCTGTTCTGTCTATAACCCCACCCCCTGTACTTTATCCCGCTCTCCTCTCCTCAGTATGTGATGCTTCTGAGTCGGAAGATGGCAGCGCCTGTATCCTAGAGTCCTGAACAGAGTTGCAGCCTGGTGGGGAAAGGATAATAAGTGGCTAAAAACTTAAAATATATTAATTTTAGATGCTGGGGAATAGTTTGGGCTTTTAAATCATGCTGAAGGTCCTGTTTAACCGATTTTGATGAGTTCGCTGATTGGCTGTGCATGCATGCATCAGGGACAGGAGGGTTAACTGGGAAAACTGGGCAGTTTCATATAGCAGGGCATCCTGAATCAGGGTGCCCCAAGGGCAAGGACCAAAACTCGGGATAGTCAAAATCCTGCCACTATAAGGGACACCCACCATGTGCCCTATAACGAAAACCCCGCCTACTTAGGTGAAGGAATAACCAGCAGCTTGTGTCAGTCGTGTCTGTCACAGTCCCTCAGGCTCTTATTGAACATTCTAGAAAGCTTCTGTGTCACAGCAGCAAGGGGACGGGTGACATACAGTGAGCTGAGGAAGGACGCGCTGTAACGGCCACATACCTACAGACAGGCCAGGCTGCCGGCTGCCCCGAGCACACTGTGCTACTGGCCAGGTCTGGCAGCTCTGCTGTAGATTAGTCGGGTCTGGCTGATATGATTGGATGGCGGAAGCTGCTTGCTGTATATAGGGCGGAACAGGCAGCAGCAGCAGCAGGTCACACTCTACTATACTATAGGCGACCCTCGCTGTCACTAAGGGGAGAGCAAACGGCGACCCAACACCTGCGCTCCTGGCACAACGTGCACCAAGCTCCGCCCCTTTCTCGTTGCGTTAATAGGACGCTGTTACCCAGTGCATGAATCTGATTGGATGCTTCTTCTAAGAGGCGTGTCCCAGGGACCTGTTGGGCGA
The DNA here is from genome assembly GCA_027917425.1 of Gastrophryne carolinensis. NCBI lineage: Eukaryota > Metazoa > Chordata > Amphibia > Anura > Microhylidae > Gastrophryne > Gastrophryne carolinensis. Next base: position 347,879,825 of record CM051238.1, on the reverse strand, counting down.
TAGAAGCGGGGAGTCCCTGGAGTTTTATTGCATTTTTTGTGACAGGGCCGGCACATAGCACCCGGCATGGCTCCTGCTCCCAGCTCTGTGTGCAAAAGCTTTATCAAATATTTTTAGCCGACCCGGGTTCCTTTCCAGCGAGGCATCCTGATGTCTGCAGTGTCACACAGAATGCCCTCATGGATACACGTGACATATGCATGACTTGCTGACCAATCAGCGCTTGCCTTGCATTCATATTTTCGTTAGCCAACTTGACGTCAGAGAGGCTGGGAAAGGCTTGCTGGGAAAAAGCACCTCACATGGAGGCCACACCCCTGCCCATCAGAAATACTTCAGCCGAAGTCATACCAGCAGCTTGCATATATGCTGTGGGATAACAGGCTATGTACTGGGTGGTCTTGGGGGTTACACACAGTGGGCATCCCAATTTGGGATTGGGAAAACAGCCTTTTAGACTGCGTCGGGGGTGGGGGGCATTTGTCCTTCTTTCCAGTGCCAGTCCTATTGAGTTTTGTTTCACATTAAGAAGACCCAAGTCACAAAAAGTGGAGCAAAACCCATGTCGATCGGCCCAGGAAGATTCCTCCCCCCGGCATCCAACATAGACTTTGCGCGAGCCCGCACCTGGTATTTGTGAATGGCTGGTGCAGACAAGCTCCCTTTTAGAGGGATAGCGGGGTTGTAGCCGCCAGTACACTCAGAACCGCTGGCTTTGGACGCAGGCTTAGACGACGTGATGTCAGCGGCTCTGAGTGCGCTGATTGGACGAGCGGCCATGCATGCACCGTAGGACTAGGAAGAGGTGAGTTGTAATAGGCGGTCTGGGGGGTTTCACTCAGCGGGGCACCCGACCAAAACCCAGGATAGTAAAAATTCTAGGTTTTGGTCCACTTTAAATTTAGTGTCTAAAAGACTGACTGGCTATAACCCTACTCATATCACCCCCTCCTGATCTCTGGATCCCATGCAGCCCCTAATCTAACCTAATTGGGATGCCCTGCTGTGTGAAACCCCGAGAACGCCTGTACTAACTCACTTTCCGGTCCTACGGCACATGTGCAGTTCTCATCCAATCAGAGCTCGGCAAACGGCTCTGTTTACATGCAGGGTCTCGGCAATTGGAGGGAGAGTGGATGCATCTCTTGCGTGCATCACCAAGGCTGCCAGGAAGCAGGTGAGTTTTCATAAAAAATGACTAGATGTCTGCTGAGCCCTGGGGACATTACAATTTGACATGCCCCGCTATGAAGAAAAAAACCTGATATGAGGCCAAGATTCTTACCTGCAGCTGACTCCACCGCCACTACACAGCTGTTGGCAGCCACTGGTGAACATATGGACCGCATATGCACTTTTTTTTAAATCTGTAGCAGGGTATCCTAATTTGGGATGCCCTTGGGGGTGCAGGGTTTTGGTCTGTCCCCCTGGGGCATCCTGATCGGTGCGCAGCACTCTCTGCATCCCTATGCTGTGCATTCCTATGCAAACCATTCAGTTATGGTGGACATGCATTCAACATGGACTCATTGAGGTAAGCATATCGTGCGACTGGGGAAGGGAAGGTTCCCAAATCAGGATGCCCCAGGGGTGGTCCACTTTAATGTCATCTTTATTTTAAAGAATATACCTGACCTTCATCATGCTTGCCCCCTTGTAGCCCATAGCACACATTTGACTACCTCTGGCACACTATGGCCACCTGCTGCTAAAAAAGCAATTCTGTGAGTACTCACCTGTAGAATTGTTTTTGTTCTTGCATGGCACGACCTGCTCCGGTATTCATAACAGTTGGGTTATTCTGCCACAAGGTGGCGCAGTGGTACTGCAGAAAGCTGTGGCATCTCCCGGCCCCCTATAAAAATGGGATTAGCCATAGAGTTCCCAGCGTAGACAAGCAGTGAGACAAGAAGCCAGGAGAGAATAGAGGTAAATAAGGTAAAAAACCCCAATTAACTTGGAACAATCACCATAAAGAGGCAACCAAGAATAACAATAACAAGGGTGGGTCGAAGCAGGCCGTGCCATGCAAGAACAAAAACAATTATTCTACAGGTGAGTACTCACAGAATTGCTTTTTTCTTTATTGCATGGCACGGCCTGCTTCGGTATTCATAACAGTTGGGACATCAAAAAGCAGTGTCCAAAAATAGGGTGGGATCCCAATGAGTAACAGCCGGCAGTTCAAGTCACTACCGCCTGAAGCACCTTGCGGCCAAAAGCAGCATCCGCTGAGGCCTTAACATCAACCTTGTAAAACTTGCAAAAAGTATGAACAGAAGACCAAGTAGCGGCCTTGCAAACTTGTTCAACAGAAGCTTGGTGCTGAAAAGCCCAAGAAGCACCAATAGCACGAGTGAAATGAGCAGTAATTCTAAAGGGAGGTTCCTTCCCCTTAGCAGAATAGGCTTGAACCACACCCTTCTTGGCCAACAGGGGGCCACCAGGCTGGCTGACACCCCCGCCTTCCCAGTAGAGGGAACGGAAGGAACACATAGGGAAGCCGAAACTCCATCCAAGGCATTGCCAGTGCATCCGTGGCGAAGGCCAGAGGATCCTGTGACAGGGAGACAAACCTGGGAAGTTTGTGATTGTGACGGGATGCAAACAGGTCCACATCTGGCTGACCCCAGCGGTGACACAGGGAGAGAAACACCTGGTAGTTGAGGGACCATTCCCCCAGACGAGACGTCCCCCTGCTCAGGGAGTCCGCCACCTGGTTCTCCACCCCCAGGATGTATACCGCTGAGATGCAGGGGACATTCTGTTCCGCCCAAGACAGTATCAGAGACACTTCCTTGAAAGCTCGCTTGCTCCAAGTCCATCCCCATCTGGTTGTCTGAGCGGATCTGAACAGCCCGACCCCGAAGGTGTGTGGTCAGGTGGGACAGAACCAACCTGATCGCCCTCAGTTCCAGGACATTGATGGGAGCATGGGCCTCCTGGGGGCCCCAACAACCCTGGAACTGTAGGGACTTCCAAAAGCCCCCCCCAGCCCGTCAGACTGGCATCCTTGGTGACCGTCTCCCAGCACGGGGGCAGGAAGGTCCTGCCCACCAGAAGATTCCTTGAGTCCAGCCACCACGAAAAGGACTGCCTGGCCAGAGGAGACAGAGCAAATTCCTGATCCAGGGACACAGGGTCCCGATCTCAAACTGACAAGAGGTGCAATTGAAGAGGTCTCATGTGAAACTGAGCAAAGGGGACCGCCTCGAAGCAGGACACCATCAGGCCCACCAACTGCATCCCCAGATGGATGGAAGGATGAGGACACAAGAGCAGAGCCAGTGCCTGCTTCTGAAGGCCCTCCACCTTCTGCTGAGGTAGGAACACCTTGACCTGAGAGGTATCCAGTGTCATGCCCAGAAAGGACCTCACCAAGGACGGGGACAGTGAAGACTTGGGAAAATTGGTCACCCAGCCGAAGGACTCCAGAGTGGAGATCACCACCTGGGTGTCCTGTTCGGCCTGATGAAAGGACTGAGCCACAATGAGGATGTCGTCCAGGTAGGGAAGGATGTGAATGCCCCGGGTTTGTAGCAGAGCCATTACTCCTGCCAGCACCTTGGTGAACACCCAAGGCGCCGAGGTGATACCAAATGGTAAGGCCACAAACTAGTAATGCTGATCCTCCAGCACAAACCTCAGAAATCTCTGATGACCTGGGAAGATAGGCACATGAAGATAAGACAGCAGAGCATAGCGTCTCCATGCGAAAATGTTTGAATCTGACAAACTTGTTGAGGCCATTCAAGTCCAAAATGGGCCTCAGAGAGCCGTCTTTTTTGGGACCGTGAAGAGATTGGAATAGTACCCTTGACCCTGTTCTTGATGGGGCACCGGACAAATGACCCCTGACTCCAGCAGGCATTGAACTGCCGAAAGTAACCCTTGAGTTAACAGGGGGTTTAAAGACATCCGGGATGTGATGAATCTTGGGGGCGGCCAGGCTGCAAACTCTATCTTGTAACCGGAGGACACCACCTCCTGAATCCACCGGTCTGAAACGTGGAGCCTCCAGACGTGATCAAAGAGCCGAAGCCGTCCCCCCACCCAGATGGGTGAGGGCGCCTCCTCATGCCTGAGGGGCCTTGGGAGGGGGTTTGGGCTTGGAACCTCAGGAGAGACCGGGACGTCGACGGGATCTACCACGGCCCCAACACTCTCTGTGGCTACCTGAGAAAAGGGAGCCACAACCTCCTCTGGAAGAACGAAGGAAGGGGAGGGAGATGGAGGCCCCCCTGAAAAGGCCGGGGCTGTCTCCTACGCTGAGGCAGCCTGCCATCCTTGGCCAAAACATCAAGACGCTCACCAAAGAGCCGTAGCCCCGCAAAGGGTAGCCCAGTGAGAGCCTTCTTAGCAGCAGCATCAGCTGCCCACTGATGTAGCCAAACAGAGCGGCGCATAGCCACCAAAAGTGCAGAGGCCCTACAGCCCAGCCTCACAGCATCATTCATGGCAGTAAGGATAAAAACCACAAAATCAGAGCAAAGCAAGAGGGCCCTCTAATCCTTCCTCCTCCTACCAGCCATAGCGCCATCACAGAGACGCTTGAGCATTTTGTTAAGGGCAATAGCAGTAATGGCAGCAGCACAGGCTGGACGCAGTCCAGCCCCCACACAAGTAAGGGCATGGCAGGCCAGCTGATCCATGCGCTGGTCCTCGCTGTCCTTCAGAATGGTAGTGTCAGGGGAAGGCATGACCGAAGTATTAGACAGGCCTAGCACGGGAGCGTCCACCTCAGGGGGACAGGACCAACGCTTTACTAGATCAGCAGGAAAGGGATATCTCTTATCCAATACCTTGGGCACAGCGGGCAGCCTGTTAGGACGTTCCCACTCCCTAAGCACCATAGAAGTGAAATGGCCCTGCTCAGGGAACTCCAGACGCTGTTTACCAGGATGAAAAAGCTCACCCTGCTTTCTCTTAGCCACCTCAGGGGGAGCAATGTGCAAACTTTAAAAAATTTGTGACAGCAGATTGTCAGTGTCCTCAGGGTACCATGATTCCTCCCCGGACGCAGACCCAGGGTCACTAATGCAAACCTCCTGCTGGTCCCCAGAGGAGTCAGCGTCCTGGAATAGTTCCCCTTCTTCTAGGGAATAAAGTCCCCTAGTAGCATCAAATTCCTCATACACCTCAGTGCAGCATGAGGGTGTGGAAGTCAGGTCCCGCTTCTTGCCAGAAGTCTTCCTAGGAATAGGCCTGGCAAGCTGCTTCTCAATGTTGGCCACATGAAGTGCCAGATCAGACTGTGACCCCCTGCTAGCATCCCCCTCACTGGGAGCTAATTGCAGCAGTGGGGGGGTAGGTGATGCCGAAGGGGGCGCAGAGCTGGGAAGCGATGCAGACAAACCAAGCTGGATCAAGGACACTTTGAGCGCACGGCACGCACACCGTGACATCATTGCTGATAGCGGATACCCCGCACATGGAACACAGCCGGGATTGCCCCGAAGGACCCCCGAGCACGCTATCCGCAGAAGCCTCCATATGGTGATTAACACAGGCGCAATAGGCCAGCTCTGGGTAAAGGCTAATACAAAGCCACCCGGGATGCCCTCCCACAGGATACCCCCAGATCAGCAAAAAGGCGGGGGGATGAGGGGGAGGAAGGAGTAGAGCCAGGAGAAACCACAACCCACTGGTATCCCGCCTGAAAGTCATAAGTAAAAACGACACATGAACATCCCGCAGCACATGCCCCACGAGACCAATAAAAAAAACCCAAGAGGGACTCACAGACCAAGGACACCGCAGGGTCACCAAGGCACAGACCGCAGGATGAAACGACACACCAGAGGAAACAGCGCTGCAGCCCGGAAGGGAGAAATCCAGACGCGCAGCTAATCCAAAATGGCGCCGTAGAAGTACCTCAAGGGGCGGGCAGCGGGGGGACGACGCGATACTCGTCATCCCCCGGCCCCACCCCCCGAAGAGCGCAAAAACGCCATGACAAAGCAAAAACACCACTGTAAACGCCAAAACACCACAACTAACACCACTCGCCGCTACCACCTGCCCTCCCCCCGAACAAAGTCAGAGAGGGGGAGGGGGAAGGGAGAGAGACGAGAAGGCAGTGGCGAGTATCCAGGCCAGGGGGGGGGGGTTGGGGGTGGGACCCCTTTAGGAAAAGAAGGGGACACAGTCCCCAAAACACTCACCCCCTCAGAAGCCGGGACAGGAACTCCGTATCCCTAGTAGGCTCACCATAAAACCTATGGCCGGCTACCCTTTGTGGAACAGGGTCTGTGGCTTGGAGCAGCGCTCCAGGAGCACTAGACCTTAGTGCTCTTCTACCCTCACCCGATCTGTCAGCCAAGGCTGGGAGGCAGTGAGGGTCCAGAAAGAGCCATCTTCTAACTTCGCTGTTTCACTGCAGAGGAAACACTGGGAACTCTATGGTTAATCCCGTTTTTATAGGGGGCCGGGAGATGCCACAGCTTTCTGCAGTACCACTGCGCCACCTTGTGGCGGAATAACCCAACTGTTATGAATACCGAAGCAGGCCGTGCCATGCAATAAAGAAAATAAGCATTATCTGGTGTGCCCCGCTGTAAAATCAGCAAAGGTGGCAGTTTTTTTTGTGAATGATAGCAGGGGCGTGCACATAATCTTGCCAGGGGAGGAGCTGTCAGAACCACAGCAGAGAACAACAGAGGAGATTCAGTCTGTGAGCTGCAAGGGATTGCTTCTATGGGAGGTACATTGTAATAAGGTCTTATTTATGGGTTTACATTTGTTTTATTTCATTCGAGATTTGGGGTGCTAGGTGACACGTCGTTCCGATATTCATAGACCAAGACATAGAGAAAAGAGGACCTGTCAGACACTCTGTATGAGGGGTTGAAATAATGCTGATGGGATGGGGGGGAAAGAGGACCTGCTCAGACACTCTGCAGTAGGAATTGAAATAATGCTGACGCTGGGGTGGGGGGAAAAAGGACCTGATCAGACACTCTGCAGTAGGGATTGAAATGATGCGGACATTGGGGTGGGGGGAAAAAGGACCTAATCAGACACTCTGCAGTAGGGATTGAAATGATGCGGACATTTGGGTGGGGGGAAAAAGGACCTAATCAGACACTCTGCAGTTGCGATTGAAATGATGTGGACGTTGAGGTGGGGTAGGCGATATGACTTTTCAGAAGTGCAAATTACAAGTAATCAAATCATATCACCTACATCAGGTGGTCACAACCTTTCTTCATCAAGTACCACTTTCCATTCTCTAATTACCTAAAGTGCCAGCTGGCTGTTAGTTTCTGATACATATGTATCTGAATGTAACAAGCTTTCCCTGCAGTAGGAGAAGTAAGGGACTTATCATTGATGAAAATAAACACAGTCCACCGCCACAGCAGTTGGCAAAATATTGTCCTGTAACTTATGCTGTGCTTTGTAATGCTGGGAGGGGAAATTAAACCTGTATGACAAGGAGCAAGGCTGCAGAATGCTAGTTTTTACAGATGCAAAAATTGGTGACTTTTTTTTGTAGTATGACAAATTCAGTTTATATCAGATATATATATATATATATATATATATATATATATATATATTAGGAAAATATTGTTGGAAAAATTACATGGTGACGGATAACTGAGAGAGCTTTTACACATAGCAGATGACTACCACTTCTTTAAAGTGAACCAAAATCCAGGTTAATCCCTCACAGGATTGGTCCGCTTCACATCCTCTGTAGGGATACTTCTGTGTGTGAACCAACCCCCCCTCGATTTGCCTGGTATTTTAACCTCCACTGTGATCCCAGGACACATGTGCAAGCTCCATCCAATCATAATAGATTCCTGGGTGACCCCAGCCCATCATATTGGATTGTGTCATCCAGCAATATATTCTGTGTGAATGAAGTGCTGGACACCGTCTCTAGTTAATGTATGCCCCCAGAGGAGTAGCTAGGCTTTCTGGCGCCCGGGGCAAAGATTTGAAATGGCACCCCATCTGTTCTTAGGCCCCCCTTTAACGCCCCCCTGACCTGCTGCACCTGGGGCAAATGCCCCCCCCCCCAGCTACACCCCTGTATGCCCCCACCGGCCATTCAAAAATGCCTGGGTTCACAAATTTACCAGGGGGGTTTTCCAGAGCTGGACATCCTGAAACGGGATACTCCGGAGACTGGCAATCCCCCAGCCCTGGAATTTTTTACAATCCAGGGCTGTGAATAAAGGTTTTGGTTCAATTAAAAGTGGAAAAAAACCCATGATTTTCACTATTCCGGGTTTTCTTCCTCCTACTCAGGGTATCCTGATTTAGGATTCTGTGTTGTATGAAACCCACAGTTCTCTCAACATTACATGCTTACTTCACCGGCAACCCCTAGCACATGCGCAGGCCCTCGGAAACTGTGAAAACATGTGCTTCCTTACTGTCCCTACAGGTATGCGCTGTGGGATTGCCGGTGAGGTAAGCATACTGGGGGAAACCACAAGGTTTCACATAGTGGGACATCCCAAATCCAAAAAATGTGTAACCCGGCCCTGGAGTTTTGTGGACTCCAGAGCCAGGTTACCAGTGTTTTGGTCCTCTTTAAAGTGACAGTCGGCTCAAGGTACCCCTTCAGGATGGGTATATTTTCTTCTTTTTTTTAAATTCCCTAATCATGGCTTATCACTGAGATGGGGTGGGTGCTTTTTATTGTTTAAAGTGCCCAGACTGTGGCTTTAAGAAATTGACACTTTTTCCTTGAACGTGCTTAATGTTCCCAATTATTGGATGTGTCGACACCACATATTTCACTATTTAAATACCACTGAACGTATTCAATATTGCTTAAGCAGATGGACAGCCAAGGTGCTAACCTTGCACTTGTACGGGATGAGTAAGACGTTTTCATGTTTAGTTACTAATAACCCGACATTGGCGTGCCTCATACAGCTTGATTAGCAAGTCTTTATTTAGCCTGGAACTAGGTGGGATTATCCGGAGAATTCCTTCAGTAAGCAATACAAGGCAAATAATCTTCTGCGTGTAATCCTCTGCTTGCCTTAGATTACGGCAGAGATAATCACCTGTTAATTGTAAATGTGCTCAGTGTGATGGCTATGCATTTAAATTGTTATTTGTAGTTTAGAAACATCCCGGTTACAAGGCCTGCATGGCATATGAGGTTCCAGAACATGGCAGGTATCCGAGGATGGCAGGCACTGGGCTCGCCAGAATACAGGGTGTCTATGGCTCCACCATCACTGCAACAACATTCTGCCAACAATATATTATTTCTCAAACACCAGCTTGTTTTCCTCTGTTACACCCAGAATCGCCTCTATCTCTTGCACAGTGACCTGCGAGGAAAAATGAAAAAAACACCAATTAAAAATGTGGAGTTGCACTTTTTTTTAAATATATTTTATTTTGAAAAGAAAGATACTCAGTCAAGATGTTTCCAGTGCAGTGGCATATGTACCATAGAGGCAGGGGAAGCAGCGGTTACCGACCCTATGGCCAATGGGGCTCACTGCAATGCCAATGCAGTGTGTAGAGCTGGGGGCCAGGCCTAAGATGTCTCAAATTATTTTCCTCTGGCACTATTGGGAAATAAGGTACAGACAGGGCCGGATTAAGTGTGGTGGAGCCCCTGGGCACAAAATCTGGTGGAGGCACCAGATACAGTATTTTTTTTTTCTTTTAAAATAATAGTCCGGCCAAGTAACTGATTACTACTTGCTGTAACATCAGATTGAGTCACCTTGTGGTCTATGAGACTCATGAGCAGGCATACTGGCCCCCCGGGCACCTTGATCGGGGGTTTCCCACTGTGTGAAACCTCCCAGGTTGCCTGAAAACTCATCTTTATTCCTGGTCCAACGGTGCATGTGCGAGCGGCACAGGCACGCTCCCTGTTAAAGGGTAGCGGGGGATGCAGCCGTCCGTGCTTGGATCCACTTGCATTAGACAAGCTCCTGGATGAATGGGCTTGAGTGGATCCGAGTGCACTGATTGGACGATGCGCCGTAGAACCAGGAAGAGGTGAGTTCCTTCAGGCGACCAGGGGGATACCCCTGGACCAAAGACCAAAACCCAGGATAGTCAAAATCCTGGGTTTTGCTCCAAGCTGCCTACCAAAAGCCAACCCACAGGCTCGATCCCATGAAGTCCTGCAGGCCCCTGTTCACCAGTATTATTGCTTTAGGCTGGCAGGTAAAAGCATTGTTTTTTTTGTGCAGCCTGGATAGGGACTTGAAGGCTTTACCCCAAGGCCAAACAAGGAGCGCGCTGTCCGAACTGAGGTGACAATGCTAAAACTGACAATCTGCATCTCACAGGACTGTGGGATTGAGTCTGTTGATTGGGGGGGAGGGGTTTGTTTTTTTTCTCCCACCTGGAAAGGGACTCTAAAGACTAGTGGTATACAATAGTGAATCACAGAGCGTGGGGGTTGTTATTATTTTGCAGATGGAGTTAGTTGATTGGACAAAACTGAGGGCACCCTTACTGCTGATGAGTAGCAGTAGATCCTTAATCTGTATAGGAAGCATCTGATCAGTGACCACTAAGACTCGATCTGTGAAGTCAGATGTAGCAAAGTTTAACTTGACATTTAACATTAAGTGCAAAATGTTGCCCAAGAGAAGCACAGAGGACTGCTCCTGTTATAAAAGGCAACATTACATCAAATGTTTTTTTCCAATTTTTGATTAGTCTGCCCAGGCAAGCTTACCAGTTTATTTGGAATGACAACTCTACTGTTTGCCTGAGACAGATGGGGTAATACAAAGTGAAGCAGGGGTATAACTGGTTTATGAAGTTATCATAGGTGTGATGCTGTCATTGAGGAGTGACATTACACCAGAAGTTCCGATAGTTTGTTACACTAGCAGCTCTGACAGCTACACTAGGAGCCCAAATAGATACATGTGAACTTATGTTTGAAACACCAGGAATCATGATAGCTGGACTAGGAGCCCTGATAGATACACTAAGAACTCTGATGATTGGCTATACTATAAGTCCAATTAGTCAGCTACACTAGTAGTTGTGACAGCTACACTAGGAGCCCTAATAGGCGGCTACACTAGGGGGTCTGATAGCTACCCTAGGAAGTCTGATATTTAGCTGCACTAGGAGGCCTGATAGTTATCTACATTAGGAGGCCTGATAGTCAGCTACACTAGGAGGCCTGATAGTTATCTACATTAGGAGGCCTGATAGTCAGCTACACTAGGAGGCCTGATAGTCAGCTACACTAGGAGGCCTGATAGTCAGCTACACTAGGAGGCCTGATAGTTGGCTACACTAGGAGATCTGTTTGCTACAATAGGAGGTCTGATAGTCAGCTACATAAGAAGGTCTGATAGCTGGCTATACTAGGAGATCTGTTTGCTACACTACGAGGCTTGATAGTTAGTTACAATAGGAGGTCTTATAGTCGGCTACACCAGGAGGCCTGATAGTTAGCTACACCAGGAGGCCTGATAGTTGGCTACACCAGGAGGCCTGACAGTTGGCTACACCAGGAGGCCTGATAGTTGGCTACACCAGGAGGCCTGATAGTTAGCTACACTAGGGGGCCTAATAGTTAGCTACACCAGGAGGCCTAATAGTTAGCTACACCAGGAGGCCCAATAGTTAGCTACATTAGGAGGCCCGATAGTTAGCTACAATAGGAGGCCCGATAGTCAGCTACACTAGGAGGCCTAATAGCTACACTAGGAGATCTGTTTGCTACAATAGGAAGTCTGATAGTTGGCTACACTAGGAACCCTAATAGGTGACTACACTACAAGCTTTAATAGTCTGCTACACTAGGAGTTCTAATAAACAGCCACACCAGGAGCCCTAATAGTTAACTACACTAGGAGCTCTGATTGTACATACCACATGTCATGAATGACTTACCTTCAGTCTGTGCCCGTGGTGTCCTTAGGCGGCTGGCCGGGGCTTCTCCTGCCCGGCGCAAGCCATGGTTCACTGTCATTCGGCTCGTGCCTGCGCGCAAGCACAGTCAGCTTATGTCCTCCGGCGTCACTACACACAGCACGCCCACTGGAGGCTATTTAAAAGCTAATCCTAGGAGGTCCAGTTCTGGGCAGTACGCCTTTAAAGTTCAGATGGGGCAATCAGCCCAGAGGTCTCTAAGTGCACCAATCAACCCACAGATCTGAAGTGCACCAATCACAGTCACTGCCTCCCTGTCCAATCTGGTCGGGTTCAGTCCTATAAAGGGATTACCCCTTCAGTGTGTCAGTGCCCGTGATAGCGTTTAGCTGGCTTTGTGATTTCTCCTGTGATTTCCTGTACATATTGTTATCGACCATTTGCTTGAATCTCGACCACGTCTCTGTCTTGTCCCTTTGTACCGCGCAGCTCTCTGACCTCCTGGTGTGACACTTGGCTTGATGTCTGACTTCGCTTGATTTCTCCTGAGCACCTGAATTGCTTCCAGGACTTACCTGTTTCCGAAGCACCCAAACCGTTTCCAGTACTTACCTACTTCGCCCAGTCTGACTATCGGTTTATCTGTCTTCACTCCCCTACAATCTTTGAGCCATCAAGTCCTGGGGGCAACCATGTCCGGCAAGGTGTATATACGGGGGCTTGTCTATAGGTGAAGCTGGCTGTGGAGATTGAGGGTTGCAGGCTCACAACGAAGGCAGGTATTCTCGGGGTCTGACACCACAGTCATAGATATAGGACATGTATTCAGGGATTAACATGCTACCTTATTCAGAGGCATTGCATCACACAAATGATCAAAATTAAAGTTTTGTGTGGAAAACAATTTTAGTACAACATAATATCTACAAAAGAGTTTCCTGCCAACGCATGAGGCCTGCTCATATAAATCATTTCATTGTTTCACGTAACCCTCCCAGTGATAGGAACCTCATGCCAGTCATTAACTGTGCGTTTCTCTTGCAGGACAGTAATTATCAGACACCGAAAGAAGCTTTCATGAAGGATGAAGTGCCGCTGTCCACTTTCCTTACCAGTGACTTGCAGAACAGAGCTGAAATCGTTAGTTAATTAACAGCTCACCTTGAAATTACTTTCTCCCTGCATGTTGGCTACTGATATTTCTTGATGGATGATGAACAGATTGCGAGCAAAGGTCATCAGAGCTCCCTGGAGGTCCTCAGCGATGCTCCTTGTAATGAGATTCAGATAGAAGCGGGTCATACTGCAATTCATTCTCAGACATGTATATCTCTACTGCACCATTACTGGAACCAAAGTTCCCCCAAAGATACACACTATACAAAACAATATACTATACAATCTATAAATACATTTGTGTGCTTAGGTAGCGCTGACACATTATTCATTATATCACACCAGGCCTTTCCTTAAAGCAGATCTATACCAGGTTATTTTGTAAGGAGAACCTGCTCTGATCCAACCAGAGAGGATGTACACTATAGGTTTTTATGCCGTCCCATTCTAAATCCATTGGCATTAATACAGGGCCCTTACCCTACTGCAACTAAGTCAGCTTCCAGCATTCTGCTGGATTTCTGAAAAAAGTTGTCTATGGGAAATGTTGCTAATGCAGAAGAACCCTCATGGCAATGATGCTGGATGGAATGGATCACAATCCCCATTTTAGTTCCTCTTAAAGGTGTTTGATAGGGTTAAGGTCATGGCTTATGTGACTACTCAAGTTCTCCCACACCAAACTTACCCAACCATGTCTTTATGGATCTTATTTGTGCACAGTGACATGGTCATGCTACTCCCCAACTGTTCCCACAAAGTTAGGAGTCTACAATAGTACAAAAGGGTTGATTCATGGTTTCGTGTGCACGCTGGGTGCACATGCAGATCGCACCAAATGTGGTGAGCGCAAAATTCCTCTTCATGTGCCTTCCGCCTGAAATTCTGCTGTTTGGAAGCACAAATGGCCCTGCCCCATGCACATTTGGCTGGCTAAGCCCTTAACTGTTCCCGATGGCCCCCCATGTTACTCCACTTTCTTTACTGTTTCTATTCTCCATTTTGGAGTGTATACTCTATCAGCTGACTCATGGAATACACTCCAAAATGGAGAATAGATATTTGCCTAAAACACAAAAGCTGGAGAGACAAAATCGCAATTAAGAAACAGTAAAGAAAGGGGAGAAATATTTAGGTGTCGTTTATTTATAGGTGTCTTGTTTTATTGGGGATCTCTTGATTCCAGGTGCCCTTTAATGTTGTTTTTCTAAATGTTTAGCCCCTGATGTTCTCTTTACCCCCTCTCCCTGTCCTGGTTTGTGTATTAGCGCTTAATAATTGTGCTACTATTTAACTATTTTTTTTTAATTACTCAATTTTTGGGGCCCAGTGTCCCCAATGTCCACATTTCATTTTTATATATATTTTTCCCCATTCAGTATTGGTCTTGGATACTTAGCTTGATAATCATATATCATATGTTTCCAAGTTTGGGTAAATATAACATCATTATGGGAAAGGAAGGAAGCAAGGAAAGGGAAAGGGAAGAGAGGAGAAAAAGAAAGCATAAGAAGAAGGCTAAAGAAAAGAAAAGAAAGAGTGGGGTCAGCAGCCTAGTGCCACCTAACACCTTCCCTACCCTCCCTCCCTTCTGTATAGAGAGCATTATATAAGCAGGGAAATAAAGGTCTATGGTCTGTTACGGTTCAGCTGACTGGGTAAGAATATTTTTTAGGGGGGGTGGGGGGGCTCATGGCCTCTAGAAAGGCTTGAAATTGTCTTTTGGTTTTACAGAGTTTAAACCGGACCTTCAGCGTGATGTAATGAAAAGCCCAAACTCTTAAAAAACGGTTCCCCAGCATCTAAAATTAATATATTTTACGTTTTTAGTCACTAACTTATTATTCTTTCCCCCACTGGGCTGCAACTCTGTTCAGGAATTTAAGATACGGGCGCCGCCATCTTGACTCAGAAGCATAACACTTACTGAGAAGAGGAGAGTGGGATAAGGTACAGGGGGCGGGTTATAGCTGTGCTTTGCTCAGACAGAGCAGAGCTGGGGTCAGGTAAAGGTCAGCAGTCCCAGAATGCAGAGCAGCACAGTCAGGAGGCACTTCCTGTTTGCAGGCTGCCTGATAAGATGCTTCCATAAGCCGCCATCTTGGATGTTTAAAGGCTCATAACATGCAGTAGATGCAGGTAGGATGATTTTTAATGTGGACAGTCTGTATGTACAGGGTGTGGGAAACATATAAGATAGACTCTTATTCAGAGTGAAGGTCCGCTTTAAGTGCGGATAGTTTGTTATCCAATACATTTTTCAGGAGGGGTGGTTTTCCCCCAGTAATTGCTAATGAATTGCTTGGCGCCTATTATTATGAGATGTGTTAAGTAGTCTTTTGCCTGTTCTTGGTCTGTCTCTTGAGGGATTAGTAATATATTATCGGTGTTAAAACAAATGGTTATCCATTCAGAGTTTGAAAATGTTATTACTTCTTCCCAGAGCTTCTTAACGTACACACAGTTCCTCCATAGGTGGCTTACGGAGCCATTTGATCTGTGCACCACCAACAGGGGAAGGAGGGCATCTTTTTATTGTAGTCGGATGTTAAATAGAATCTTGTTGTGTACTTAAAATTGAAAATCCTTAGTGATGTAGATCTTATGCCTCTATTGGATTTATATATCTTTGCCCAGTCTATTTTCGCCAACGATTGGCCAAGGTCTTGTTATTAGTTAGTTATTATTTCTGTTCTTGTTATATTCTTGGAGAATGTTATAGTATGAGGATCATTTTTAAGGGGAGTTTCTGGTGCGAAGAAAATTTTAATTTTTTTTTTTCTATATTTGTCAACTTTCACAACTTTTAATCATTTTTCTTCTCACCTAAACACCCCAAAAATTGAAAAATTACTAAAATTGCTAAATAACATGCTGATTCCTAGCGAGGTGTGTTTTAGGAAAGAAATAAGCCTGTTAGTGAGGTCGGCAGTTTACTCCAGCTTTTTGCTTGGGGAAATTCCCTCTGGAAATTGACACATTTGTGCCTTTTGTGCCCTCTAAATCAGTCGCAGGCGGCAGTTTGGGGCGCCAGATTTGCACTTGCGGAGGATTTAAGGCCCAAGTTTCCACCTCATGTGCTGATGCACAAATTTCCGCCTTAAACAATGCGCTTCAAACTTTGATGAGCATAAATCAAGAGGAAGCCCAAGCGCACTCTGAAAAAATGCATAAATGCGGGACCATGAATTGACCCCAAAATGTCTAAATGTCTTGGTATGCTGCAGTGGACCTCTAATCCAAAACTTTCACTCCCCTCCCCTCTCTAACCCCCTGAACTAAACCCAATCTTGGGGGTTTAAAAAATGACATGCCTACCAGTTGTTCACGGTTTCTGCTGAAGCAGAGAGTTAGTAACTTGGTCACTGGGCGGCTGCATGCACGATACCCAGCTACTGCTGGGAGATAAGACATCCTGCGCCATAAGGTGATTTTTTTTTAATCGTCAAAACAGGCTTATTGGATACAGGACGGGGTCGGGGGCACATAGAGGAAGGCACAGAGCGGACTGGATATCTGCTTTAATTTGTACATAACGCTTTGGCATACTCACATCATGCCTATACGATGCCTTTTCTGGTTTTCCAGAAGCACAAACACTGTTCCTTGTTTCTCCTGACAAAGAAAAGGAAACTCTGTCACATGGTGATCTAAATGGAATCAACAGTCAATATTTATTAACTTCCTAAGACCACGTGCAGCCATTTTGCAAGGGCTAAGGTCAAGGGGGGCAGCCGTTTCCTGTCATTTCTCAGATACATTGGTTTCAGTAGCTTATTGGTAACGCTTAACACAGTTACTAAGCCACTTAGATTTTCATGTGTCCTGCAGTTCAAGTAAAGGTCTTTGAATGATGAACTGAGAAAAAGACGAATAACAATTTACCTACAGCAACAAATGAAGTTTCGCTGAGAAAATGAAATATAAAGTCTAAATAGTTGATGACTAAACATTTTTGTTTCTCATTTCTCATTGTAGAAGTGCCCAGTAAACCTCCATCAAATTATAACTGCTTGTTTTTCAACAATGGCAGCATAGAGGGAGGTAGGTATGGGTTGTTGCCACTTAAAAGAAAAAATACCAAATGCACCAAAACCTGGCACTATGAAACCCCCCAACCGTAGGCAAGCCCTGCTGTATGATACCCAGTGGAATTGCCATATAATCACCTTGGTCCTTCACCCAATGGTGCATGCAGAGTTTGGTCCTGGCCTCCTTGATGATGTCTGTGGGTGCGAGCACACACTGCAAGGTTAGTAGGGGATGCAGCATAGTAAGTAAATAGTAAGTGCTCTTTCTATACTGCAGATCCTTGCGGCATCCCCTGCTACCCTTGCTGTATGCACTCAAGTTTGCAGACAATTACTTTCGCCAGGCACATAGTGCATGTACGTCAAGAAACCCAGGGCCGAGCCATGCATGTGCTGTGGGATTGAAGATGTGCGTATATGGCGATTACACAGGCCTTCACACAGCAGGACATGACAAATCTCAGGTGGCATCACAACTACTGGGGGGGGGGGCAATCATACTTTAAGGCACATTGTTGGCATGGTGCCATTTCTCTGCCCTCCAAACTAAGGTGCTTTCCCCATCAGCTCCAGGGCACACATGCCAGACACTTCCTATCCTTTGACAGCAAGGGTCAAGGCTGAAGCAACAAACCTAGAGCAATTAGATGTGGGGTGATGGTAAGACAGGTATCTTTTTATTATTTTAATTTAAATGTCTACAGATGCTCTTAAAAATACATCTGTCACCTAATATGGCCCACTGAAATAACAGCTCCCTCCACAGACTAGCCAATTATTGCTAATAGGGGTCTAACTATGGTTTATGCATGAAAGGCAGTTTACCTTGAGCCCTTGCACATCATTCCGTGACTGTATTTGCAGTAACTTACACCAGCCTATTATATTTCATTGTATTTAACCTTACTAAATACGTTATAGATTGGTATTGCAGATTGTTAGCATATGGTGATTACCTTGTGCCAACATTCACAATGAATACTTACCTTTACATCATAGCCAATGCCATGAGCTTTGCACATCTGGAAGAAGACATTATAGTACACAATGGAGAGGTTTGTGTGAACCAGGCGCGTGCTAAGAACGGCAACTCGTCTAGAGATCGCAGGGTTCTGGAAAAGAAACAAAAATGGCTCAGGAAAACTATTACAAAGTTAACACATTTTTAAGCTAACTACAGCTAACCTCCTGTTCTAGAAATATCATAAAAATTTTTCACAGCCTACAGAAATTTGTGCTGTACAGGAAAATGGCACAAATGATTGTCTATACAGATGCCATATAGTTCATATACCACTGAATGAAATAAATACCCTGTGGTACATTAACAGTACTGTTACAGTGTAATTTGGTGTCACCCTCAAAATAACTCAATACACAGCTATTAATGTCTAATCCCCTGGAAACAAAAGTGAGTACACCCCTAAGTGAAAATGGCCAAATTGTGCCAAAAGTGTCAATATTTTGGCCACCATTATTTTCCAGCACTACCTTAAAATGGACCAAAACCCAGGATTTTGACTATCCTGGTTTTGGTCCTTGCTCCCAGATTGCCCTCCTCTAACTCAACTTTTCCCAGTCCTATGGTGCATGCGTGGCCTCCCATCAAAATCAGCTGACGCTAACGCAAAGTGCGCAAACGGCCACATCCCCGCTACCCCTTAACAGAGATCGTGCCAATGCTGGCTACCCACAAATGCCTGGAACATTTGGAGTGCCCTGCTGATCGGTGGATCGATAAGTAGTAAAATTTTGAGTACTAAAATCTATTTGTGCATTGTGTATCTTTTTACTTTACTTTGGATGAGCTGGTAAAGGGTCCAGGGGACCCCTATACCAGTTCACATTGTCCGGTGGCCAGCAGGTCACCCGCTGACACTGGCAGGTGATATCTGCTACCCCTCCCGATTACCCGCGCCCCCATTTGGGACACTGGGGGGGTACGGAAGAGCCCAGTGCCCATTGGTATGGGCCCAGGTGGCAAGAGCACAGGACCCATACCAAAGGGCAAAGGGACTAGTATACAAATGCCTCTGAGCCCTGGGTTTCCAGCCCCTATGCCTGGTGTCCTGGCTGGTAGGATCTGGGATATAATCAACTTTTATTGATTTTGAAGAAAAAGATAAAGAAGGGGTGGGGGGAGGGTATGTCAATTACATCAGACAGTAAATTAAGTCACAGTTAGGAACAGATGTTTCATCCAAATTGACACATGTAAAAAGCAATTCTGTGAGTACTCACCTGTAGAATTGTTTTTGTTCTTGCATGGCACGGCCCGCTTCGGTATTCATAACTGATGGGTATTCCGCCACAAGGTGGCACAGCAACACTGCAGAAAGCTGTGGCAGCTCCCGGCTCCCTATAAAAACGGGATTAACCAACAAGTTCCCAGCGTAGACGAGCAGTGAGACAAGCGAATAAATGTAAGAATGTAAAAAAAGGTAAAAAAAAAACTTAACTTGGAACAATTACCATAAAGAGGCAACCAAGAACAACTATGACAAGGGTGGGGCGAAGCGGGCCGTGCCATGCAAGAACAAAAACAATTCTACAGAGGTGAGTACTCACAGAATTGCTTTTTTCTTTAATGCATGGCATGGCCCACTTCGGTATTCATAACTGATGAGACATCCAAAAGCAGTGTCCAAAGTAGGGCGGGATCCCCAATGAGTAACAGCCAGTAGTTCAAGTTACTACCGCCTGAAAACCTTGCGGCCAAAAGCAGCATCAGCTGAGGCCTAAATATCAACCATGTAAAAAAAAGTATGCATAGAAGACCCCAAAAAAAAAAACTTACAAACTTGTTCCACAGAAGCTCAGTGCTGACAAAGCTCCAAGAGAGTCCAATAGCACGCATGGAAAGAGCAGTCACCCAAAAGGAAGGAGTCTACCCCTTAGCAGAATAGGTTTGAACCATCACCTGACGTATCCACTTACCGACAGTGGATCCAGCAGGAGGCAAACCATTCCCATTCTCAAAGTGAAACAAACAGAAAATTAGACTTCCCAAAAGTCTACATAGCACCAAAAAGAGCATCAGAGCCCAGAACACATCCATAGAATGCAGAGTCCGCTCCATGGAAGTAGCAAGAATGGAACACAATGGAGGCAAGACAATGCCCTGAATAAGATGAAAGGCATACCCAACCATATACCGAACAGCGCCTAACTCTAAAGACACTCAAAATAAGTATTTTTGATGAAAAAAAACACTGCTAAATCAGAACTCGCCTTACAGAGGCGATAGTCATACAAAAAGGGGGGCTATTCTAGGAGTCAACAAAGGGGCAAGGCGGCCTCACGGATAGACTCAAAAGGAGGCCCTTGCATAACCAGTAGCCCCAGATTCAGATCCTAGACAGATAGCAAGGCTACCTGGGGGACGTATGTGAAAAAACACCCTGGAAATAAACCCATGCACCAGCAGATAATGGCAAAGGCCTGTTGGAAAAACTTTTCCAGAGCTACAAACATGGCCCTAGAGTGTACTTAAGACAAAGGTCCAAATTTAAGCAAGTTGCAAGAGTTCCAGAATCCTGGGAATAGAAAAAACAGCCTACAGGAAAGAGACTTGGAGTTCTACCAGTGAATGAAAGCATGCCAGACCCTGTAATAGGCAAGGCATGAGGACTTCCTCCTGGCCCCAATCCTGGTATCAACAACAGAATCAAGCAACTGCTAGACCATAAGATGGAAGCTCTCAACAGCCAAAAAAGGCCTCCAGGGTGGCAAGTACCCGCTCTTGGGTTATGGAGCCCATAACCCTGCTCAGGAGAGGAACAGAGGGAACTCATAGAGAACCCGAACTCTGTCCAAGGGAATGCCAAGGAATCCAAGTGAAGACCATAGGATCCTGAACCAGAGACAAATTCTAAAGATATATGATTATGGCAGGACACCACCGTTCCATGACCGGATGATCCCAACGGTGAAACAGGAATAGAAGCTCCCATTAGTTGCGGGATCATATCCCCAGCTGAGGCAGCCCCCTATTTCAGGAAGACCACCTCCCAGTTGTCCGCCCCTGTAATGTAGACCGCTGAGATGCAGGGAACATTCTGTTTCGCCCAAGAGAGAATCAGGGAGAATCCCTTGAAGGCTAACTTGCCCCAAGTAACTTCCTGACGAATGAAATAGGCAACAGCCTACTGGACGTCTGAGCGGACAGAACAGTCTAACCCTGAAGGTGAGCGGACAGGAAGAAGCAACCTGATCGTCCTCAGTTTCAGGACGTTGATGGGAACCTGGGCCTCCAGTGAGCCCCACCGTCCCTGGAACCTCAGGGATTTTTCAGAAGTCTCCCCCAAACAGCAGACTGGCATCTGCGGAGACCATCCCCCAACATGGGGGCAGAGAGGATCTAACCCCCAGAGGTACCAGGAGTTCAGTCTCTACCAGAAGGACCATTTGGCCAGAGAAGACAGATCAAAATCCTATTCCAAGGACGCAGGGTCCCGATTCCAAACTGACAAGAGGACTCATGGGAAAAGAGCAAAGAGGATTATCTGAAGCAGGACACCAACAGACCCACTAACTGCATCCCTTGACAATGTAGGGGTTAGGACACTATAACAGAGCCTAAGCCTGCAACTGAAAAACCATTCCCCTATTACTGAGGAAGGAACACCCTGACCTGGGAGATACTCAGAAAAGACAGCATCCAGGACGGGAACAGATAAAACTAGGAATGGCAGATTACCCAGCCGATGGATTCTAAAAAGAAGATAACCAGCTGAGTGACTTGCGTGACCCGAGAAAGGGACTTGGCCACAATCAGACTGACGTGCGGGTAATGGCGAGGATGCCTTGCCTTGATCCTTAACAGAGCCATCACCCTTGCCATTGTCATGGTGAACCATCTGGTGACCCTAAATTGGAATTGGAAGTATCAAGCGCTAACCACAGAATCTCTGACAACCCCAAAAAATAGGCACCAGAAAATAAGCCGCCATGATGTCCACAGAGGACCTGAAAGCGTCCAGATGAAGGGTATTGACAGCAGGCTAGTGGCTTAAAGCAGAAAAACTTTATGAATCAAACAACTTGTTGAGGCCCTTCAGGGCCAGAATATGCCTGAAAAGAGTAAAAAGCCAAGGCCATCCCCCCACCCAGATGGGTGAGGGCGCCCCTTCATGCCTTAGGGGGCTTGGGAGAGGGTTTGGTGTTGGTATTCCAGGAAAAACCGGGACGACCACGGGATCTGCCATGGCCCCAAGAATCTCTGCGTCCACTAGATAAGAGGGAGCCATGAGCTCCTCTGGGAGTATGAAACGAAGAGAGGGGGACAGAATACCCCCTAAAAGGCCGAGACTGCCTCCTACGCTGAGGCAGCCTGCCATCCTAGAAACATAGATAGAAACATAGAAGGTTGACGGCAGAAGGAGACCATACGGTCCATCTAGTCTGCCCTTATGTGTATACTGTATGTACTCTTTATCTTAGGATAGATGTGTGCTTATCCCAGGCATGTTTAAATTCAGTGACTGTTGATTTTTCAACTACCTCTGCTGGAAGTTTGTTCCAAGCATCTACTACTCTTTCTGTAAAATAATATTTTCTAACATTGCTCCTGATCTTCCCCCGACTAGCTTCAGGTTGTGCCCCCTTGTTCTATCATTAAGCTTCTTTTTAAAAACACTTCCCTCCTGAACCTTATTCAATCCTTTCACATATTTAAAGGTCTCAATCATGTCCCCCCTCTCCCTTCTTTCCTCCAGACTGTACAAATTAAGTTCTTTAAGTCTCTCCTGATAAGTTTTAAGTTTAAGTCCTTCCACCATTTTCGTTGCCCGCCTTTGGACCCGTTCTATTTGAATAATGTCTTTTTGCAGGTAAGGTCTCCAGAACTGCACACAGTATTCTAGCTGTGGCCTCACCAGGGCTCTATACAGCGGCATCACAACCTCCCTCTTCCTACTGGTGATGCCTCCTTGGGCACAGCAGGCAGTCTGTTGAGACGTACCCATTCCTTAAGCACAAGGGAGGTGAAGTGTTCCTGCTCAGGGAACTCTAGACGCTGTTAACCAGGGCGAAAAAGCTCCCCTTGCTTTCTCTTAGCAACCTCGGGAGCGGCAATGTACAAAATTTCAAAAATATGTGACAGCAGATTATCAGTGTCCTCAGGGTACCATGAATCCTCTCCGGACGCAGAAACAGGGTCACTATCGCAACCCTCCTGCTTGCTCCCAGAGGAGTCAGAATCCTGGGAAAGCTCCCCCATCTCAAGGGGGTGACATTCACCAAATTCATCAATCCCCACATACATTTCAGGAAGAGGGGAGGATCCGGGATCCAGGTGCCGCTTCTTACCAGAAGCCTTCCTAGGAGCAGACTTGGCAAGTTGTTTCTCAAGTTTGGCCACTCGCATAGCCAAATCAGAGCTAGACTCCCTGCTAGTGTCCCCCTCATTGGGACCCAATTGCAGGTGTGGGGGAGTAGGTGAAGCCGAGGGAGGCGCAGAGCTGGAAAGTGAAGCAGGCAAACCAGCTTGGAGCGCAAGGACACTCTCAGCGCACGGCACGCACACCGTGACACTGTTACTCACAGGGGACACCCCACACATGGAACACAGCTGGGCTTGCCCTGAAGGACACCCAAGTCCGCTATCCCCAGAAGCCTCCATATGGTGATTAATACAGGCGCAATAGGCCAGCAGTGGGCAAAGGCTATACAAAGGCCGCCCCGGGATGCCCTCCCACGGGATACCCCCAGAAATAGTGAAGGGGGATGAGGGAAGGGAAGGAGTGGAGCTGGGATATGCCACAACCCAATGGTATCCCGCCTGAAAGACATAAGTAAAGAAACATATAAGTATCCCGCAGCATATGTACTCTGAATAAAAATACCCCCAAGGGGGACTCACGGACCAAAGACACCGTTGGGTCACTCGGACCCAGACCGCAGGATAGGCAACACACCGGAGGAAGCAGCGCCGCAGCCGGGAAGGGAGAAATCCAGACACGCAGCTCTCTCAAAATGGCGCCGGCAGAGGTACCTTAAGGGGCGGGCCGCGGGGAGACAACGCAATACGCGTCACAAAGCGGCCCCGCCCTCCCCCCGAAGAGTGCAAAAACAGCGCTCACGTGACCCGGCCAGCGCCATGACAAAGCAAAATCACCTCAGGATATAGCGCCTACAGCCGCGGAGCATAGTACAAAGCGGCGTAGCAGCTAAAAAACACAAACAACACACAAAAAACACTACAGATATTACTCCTCGCCGCTATCACCCCCCGAACAAGTCAGAGAGGGGAGGGGGAGAAGAGAGGGACAAGGAGGCAGCGGCGAGCAGCCATGGCCGGGGGGGGGGGAGGGACCCCAAAAGGAAAATAAGGGGACACAGTCCCCAAAAACTCACCCCCTCAGAAGCTAGGACAGGAACTCTGCATCCCAAGAAGGCTCACCATAAAGCCTATGGCCGGCTACCCTTTGTGGCACAGGGTCTGCGGCTTGGAGCTGCGTTCCAGGAGCACTTGACCCTAGTGCTCCTCTACCTTCACCCGATCTGTCAGCCAAGGCTGGAAGGCAAGTAGGGTCCAGAAACAGATGGAAATAGACATGCAGGGCCGCAGGCTTGGTTGCCCCACTCACCTGCGTAACATAGAGAGAGCCATCTTCTATCTTTGCAGTGTCACTGCAGAGACAACACTGGGAACTTTTTGGTTAATCCCGTTTTTATAGGGAGCCGGGAGCTGCCACAGCTTTCTGCAGTGCTGCTGCGCCCCCTGGTGGCGGAATACCCATCAGTTATGAATACCGAAGCGGCCATGCATTAAAGAAAAAATAATTTGTACTCGGAAAAAACAAAAGGTTCAATTGTTGGGCCCAAGAAATTAGCATACAACTATCAATAAGATTTCCTGAATAAGCAATGAACACCAACATGAGTATTACATGTTCCTATGTAAAAAGTCCCACGGGCTATATGAGATGGGGACCTGAGGCCATGTTTTATTGGATAAAGATTAATACCTACTTGCGGGGGACAAGGTTTAAGGGTGGGCATGGGAAGAGGGGTACATTTTTTATATATTTGTAATAAAAAAAATTTAGCATAGCTTTTTTCAATGAAATAAGTTACAACCAGCATACAGTGACTCAGTAAACTGTCATGTGAGTTGTAAATTCTCACACAGAAGTGAGAATTCTCTCACTGCTTTCTTTCAGGCTTCTGTCACGTGAAAGATTGTCTTGCACGTCTCCCTGAATGATGCACTTAAGCTAGAATTCTTGCATGCCAGATTACTCGAAATCAACAAAATATTGACCCATGCGGATTCGAGCCTTTGATTTGCCTTGAAATAACTAATTGTACACGGTTACAACAGGAAATAAAGTAGGAGGAAGTTAGTGGTTTCAGCGTGGGGAGTCTGCCAACAGATCTGGTTTTCGCCAGAGCCTTTCACACAAAGGGTTGGACTACGCTGCTGAAAAGTCAGGGTCCAACTACTGTTGCCAATGGCCAATGAGACCAAATATAAGGAAAGGCCAGTCCGGGTTTTTGGGGAAGCTGATGCAGGGAAGCCAGAGAGTCCAGAGCCAGGTAAAGCCATAATCCAGTGCCGGAGTTCAGAGAGCCAAAACAGGTAATCATCCAAGCAGGGGGTCAAGAGCCGGAGAGAAGTCGTGTCCAAAGCCAGGGGGTCAGAGCAAGAGCAGGGTCGTAATCCAAGAGCCGGTGCGGGTCATAATCCAAAGGCAGAAGTCATAGCCGAAAGTCAAACCAGGATGTTACACAGGAAAAGAGGCAAGTGTCACTCCAAGAAGATCTGCAGGTAACTTCCTAGTGCCAAAGTCTGCCTTTTAAAGAGCCTTAGGCACCCAGGAAGTGCCTGCCGTGCATGTGCAGAGCGCACACAGGGTCAGGGGCCACCTAGCATGTGCAGACCAGCTAGGTCTATGTAGATCACCTAAATGACCGTGCACTCCTCTGGCCACGCACAGTCCGAACAGAGAGACCCGGGGACGCCACCAACCACGCACTCACTGCCGCACATGAGTAGGACCAAGTCTCCCATTATGACACTTGGAAAGGTGAAGAAGGTTTTTTTCTCTTCTTTTCCAGAAGCATGACTCTTGTTAGTGAGTGCTAGAGCCTCACAATTTCAAAAGAATGGCACTGGTAGAGGGAGAGCATATTCCACATTAACTGCAGACATAGATACATTTATATTATGCAAAAACGTGTCAGTTGTTGGGGAAACTTTGATATCAGGGCTTAAGCCAATTTTGGGCTGGACCACTTAAATGTTTTATGTTTTGTTCCACAAATCCTGGTGAATGTCTGTGATGCTCTCAACAATGGGCCTAAGTGAATCCCCATTCAGGGCCTCCTGACCAGGGATTGCTGGCTGCGTGAAACCCAGTGGAAAAGCTAAATACTGACTTAAGGCCTTGATTCCATGGCACATGTGCAGCTCGCCCCTGTCTTCCCTGCTGTGTACAAGTGTGTACAGAGAGGGGAGCAAGTGATACCGCGAGGTCGCCTGCATAGAGCGACTGTATGCTGAAATGAGTACATAGCTTTTCCATCGGGTTTCACACAGATGGGCATCAAAGGGAAACCTAAAACAGAGTTTTTGGTTGACTGTTAGTCTGGGATGTAGATAATGGTGCTGATCCAGCATCATCATTATTTATTTTTTTGTGCGTGCACTTTCAGACTATTAAGCAGCACATCTACACTTCATGCCAGTGCACTTTGTATGGCCACATTCATACTTTTCAGTCAGCTATTTGCTGACCAGAGGACCAGCACCCATTTTTATACATCCCGATTACAAGCTCCATGTCTCTGTGCTGCTCTCCCTCCAGGGAAATCTGGCCTAACAATTGGCTACTGGCAGTCAAGTGATCAGGACTACTTTTGACGCCAAAACAGGTGTCAAACACAACTGAATCGCATACACATTGGATAAAAAATAATCCTAAAAATAAAAAATAATCATAAACAATGCTAATATTAATGATTTTTTTGCTCTACTAAATTGCATGACCCCAATACTATAAAAAAGTGCACTTTTCACTTCAAAAACTGGCACTATTTAAATAATAGCCAGGGCTGAATTGATCCCAATGTCATTTTAGGTCTCGCCTTCAGACATTTTCTGATGACATCATATAAAATACATGCAGTGATACCAGCTTCTTCTCTTTACATTTTTCCTATCCCACTCCTGAAAAAGTGCCATTATAGTAACATACAGTACAAGAAGGACAGTTATAGGTTTGTCCATCACAAAGGGACATACCGCTTTTGTTTCCTGAACGCAGGCACGACTACATAAGTGGTCCCTGTCCATGTATCGCAACGGACATTGAATGATGTGCTACATCAAAATGGTGTAGCCTGTTCTCATGCGGCTTCCCACAGGACGGCATTGTGCACACTGCTCTTTATGGCTTTCTCTGATCAATACCTTTTATAGGCTGTAATCCAAAACCTTTGTGAGGAACCAAAGAGCAACATATCGATGGCCTGGTTTTACAGCTTGCCCGCTCAATTGCGTTCCTGAGCTTTACACAGCCTCCCTCACCCGACTAATAGTGGAAAAACTGCTTTTCCCAGCTTAATATAAATGGTCATTTCTAACAGCTCATGTTTCCATCTACTTAAAGGGTAATCCCATGTTCGATGGCATTTTACAAAATGTCCATTATTGTGTGTCAAAATGATGTCCTCAAGGTGCTTATCAGTTAAACCGGACCTTCACCATGATTTAATGAAAAAGACCAAACCCTTAAAAAACTATTCCCCAGCATCTAAAATAAGTTTTTAGTCACTTACTTATTATTCTTTCTTCCAACAGGCTGCAACTCTGTTCAGGACTCTAGGATACGGCGCCTCCATCTTGACTCAGAAGCATCACACATACTGAGGAGAGGAGAGTGGGATAAAGTGCAGGGGTGGGATTATAGCTGTGTGTTGCACAGACAGAACAGTGTTGGGGTCAGGGAAAGGACAGCATCCCAGAATGCAGAGTGGAACAGTCAGAAGACACTTCCTGTTTGCAGGCTGCCTGATGCTCCATGAGCTCCCATATTGGATGTTTAAAGGCTCATAACATGCAGTAGATGCAGGTAGGATGATTTTTAATGTGAGCAATCTGTATGGTTCTGTGCCTGAAGAACATTGTGGCCAAAAGCAGCATCAGCTGAGGCCCTAATATCAACCTTGTAAAACTTGGAAAAGGTATGAACAGAAGACCAAGTTGCGGCCTTACAAACTTGTTCAACAGAAGCCTGGTGCTGAAAAGCCCAAGAGGCACCAATAACATGAGTGGAATGAGCAGTAAGGAGGAAGGGAGGTTCCTTCCACTTAGCAGAATAGGCTTGCACCACCGCCTGACGAATCCACTTGCTGATAGTGGACTTAGCCGGAGGCAAACCCTTCCTAGGACCAAAAGGAAGAACAAAAAGAGCATCAGTCTTCCTGAAAGATTCAGTAGCTACCAAGTAAAATTTAAGAACCCTGACCACATCCAAATAATGCAGAGTCCGCTCCTTGGAATTAGCAGGATTAGGACACAAGGAAGGCAAGACAATGTCCTGATTCAGATGAAAAGCAGACACAACCTTAGGCAAGAAATCTGGTTTAAACCAAAACACCACCTTGTCCTGCTGTCGCTCAAAATAAGGAGGTTTGAAGGAGAGCGCCGCCAACTCAGAAACACGCCTGACAGAAGTAATGGCCATCAAAAAGGCTACCTTCAGAGTCAAAATGGGCAAAGTGGCCTCACGGAGAGGCTCAAAAGGACGACCCTGCAGAGCAGCCAACACCAGATTCAAATCCCAAACTGGTAACATAGGTTTACGTGGCGGACGCACATGGGAAACCCCCTGGAAAAAAGTCTTAACCAAACGGTGACTGGCAAAAGATCTTTGGAAAGAAATTGCCAGAGCTCAAACAGAGCTCAAACATGACCTTTGAGGGTACTAAGTTGAAGGCCCAAATCCAAACTATGTTGCAAGAATTCCAGAATCCTGGGAACAGAATACACCCTACAGGAAAGAGATTTGGACTCACACCAGGCAATGTAAGCATGCCAGACCCTGTAGTAGATAAAGGACGAGGACTTCTTCCTAGCCCGAATCATGGTATCAACAACAGAGGCAGGCAAACCCTTTTCCAATAAGATGAAGGTTTCAGCAGCCAAGCCGTCAAAGCCAGCGTTTGTAAATTGGGATGGCACAGCTGCCCCTGAGTGAGCAGATCTGGATCCTTGGGCAGGACGTACTGATCTACTGCCAACTGCACGATGTCTGCGAACCACACCCTTCTTGGCCAACAGGGGGCCACCAGGATGGTTGGCACCCCTTCCTGGGCTACCTTGCGCAGCATCCTGCCCAACAGAGGAAACGGAGGGAACACATAGGGGAGCTGGAACCCCTTCCAAGTCATTGCCAGCGCATCCGTGGCAAAGGCCAGAGGATCCTGAGACAGAGAGACAAAGAATGGAAGTTTGTGATTGTGACGTGAAGCAAGCAGGTCTACATCCGGCAGACCCCAGCTGTGGCACAGAGAGTGAAACACCCTCACGCTGAGGCCGAGACATCCCCCACCTCAGGGGGACATGACCATCGCTTAACCACATCAGCAGGAAATGGATACCTCCTGTCCCAACTCTTAGGCACCGCGGGCAATCTGCTAGGACGTTCCCACTCTTTGAGCACCAAATTATTGAAGTGGATATGCTCAGGGAAACTTCAAGCGTTGTTTAACAGAGAGAAAAAGCTCACCCTACTGCCTCTTAGCCGGGACAGGAGGTGTAATACACAGTACTTCAAAAATGTCAGACAACAGCCTGTCCGAATCCTCTGGAGACCATGGGTCTTCTCCAAAAGTTGACCCAGTACCACCATAAAACTCAGAATCAGAGAAAAGTTCCCCCTCTTCTAGGGGGTACAGGCCAGGGAAAGAAAACTGTCCCTCATCCTCCTCAGGAAAGAGGGAAACAGCGGGAGTTAAATGCCGCTTCTTGACAGAAGCCTTACGGAGGACCGGCCCAGCCATATGCCTTTCCAGGCTGGCCACTCAAGTCATAGTTTGATTCCCCACTAGCATGTCCCTCACTATAGCAATTCTATGTCATCAAGACCAAACAGTGAAAGGACAGACAAATCCTCCCCTGCACACACACAAGTATCGTTGTGTCCCACATAGACTGATCCAAGAGAGGATGAGATAGGTTCACCTCTCATTGCTAAAATAAAAAAAAGTGGTCACGGAGAAATAAAATCCAGGGACAGAGCTACAGAAAATAGGCTAAATCACAACAATAACAACTTGAGTAAGCAGTACACCGAGGATGAATCATCTGCATGGTAGGTAAGCAAACAATACATGTTTTTACACTTAGCCTGGACAATCCGTTTAAAGTGCACCAGGGATTACCACTGTGTATATTTTTGCAGTTTTGGTTCTTGTTATAGTCAATTAGCCGGCATGTCTGAAAAAGCATACTTTATCTAAGGCAACCAGAAGCATGACAAAACGTCAATGGGCCCTGGTGCAGACATTAAATGGAGCCTCCGTCATGAATCATACAGTAATCTTTTTCCTACCAAAATGGGACACAGGTAAACTACAAAAATATATTACTTGTCATTAAAAGGAAAAATAATCCTGGAATTACTGGCGTAAACAGTAATTATTATAAAAACATCAATAAAAATATAAATCATAAATATAACAGCCACTGCTCACTTTAGGTTCTAGGCTGTGGGTGACGAAAAGAATCACACCAATGATCATGTATAAAGAGATTATATTGTGCACAGACTTATGATACAGGACAGTTGTACATATGTAAAAATAACACAATATATATATAAAATTGGGGCTTAAACAGTTACATTAACCCCTAGACAGTATATGTATCACAGGGACTAAACCATTACATAAAGCAATTCCTAAAATTTACTCTTAGTATTTACAATTGCCGATTGGGCCTAAAATGATTTGCTCTTAGTTAACAATACAGAGCCCTCGTGCACACGCTTTCTCCCCCTTGGTCTTCTCCGAACCGCCCAATTATTACCCAAAACCTTTCCAGGACACCTTAATTCCTGTTGGAAAGGACTAGCCCCTCCCTTTAGCCAGACCATCTACTCACAAAAGGATTTCATGGCCAGGCATTGACTTCATTTACATCACATAATTACGAATCCAAGATGCAGCCAAGATGCCTGGGTCTCCATCGATACCAAATTAGCATCTAAGAGGCTCAATCACCATCCTAGCTAGGGAAGCTACTTGGATCTAGTTTAGATATTTTAAACTTATATCTCTAATATTTTATATTTTATGGGGATTTTCTATTTCATACACTGGTCCCTCTCAGAGGATACCCCCTTGCTTTTAAATTGCACATCCTACATCCATACAGTGCTTGACTGTATGGAGACACAATAAGTCAAAACCTGTCTATGGTGGATACTGTGTATGCTCTAAAAGACCTCTGCATGCAGTACACCAATTTTTTCAGACATCTAAAACTTGGGGAAAAGTATTTAGGGAAGCTTTAGTTTGGCCCTTTAGCTGCTTTACCAGGGTAAAGAGAATTCTGTAAAACACCATTACAACCCCTTTGCAGTTGAAGCTTGGCCTTATTATGCTCAACTAGTTCCACCAAAATCTGTCCTTAGCAACAAATGGAGAAAATAGTTTGGATTATTATACTGATAAGCAAACAGTAGTTGTCTTCTGGCTTCAGTAGAACGAGAGCTCCACCGTAATAAATCTCTGGATGCAAGCTAATCATGTTTATAATATTTGCAGAAATTAATATCACCCATGGCTGGAGTCATTAGCATGCAGAGGGGGGACTATAAGAAGTACATTTGAAAAGCTGTTGACTTGCAGTGGGGGAGCAGAAACTAGAGGAGTATTTGATAGAATAATCCATGTCCCTGTTTAACAAGCGTGAAGCAGGATGGGGCCGTGGTGATGGAACGCCATTGTTTAAGGGTTGGCATCAGACTGAAAGAATTGCTCTGGCTGGTTCCTCGCAGCCTGTATACTGGCATAATGAAGAGTCTTGTAAATTATTAATGCTGTGCTTATTTAGCCTCATCTATCTCACAGATAATGAGTGATTGGTTTTATACATAATTACAGGAGCGGCATCACTGGGAAAATGTATTCTTTTATTGACGAAGGTTCATAAACAGAGGAGAGCGGGCGTTAATCTAAAGAGGCCCTAAAAGGTAGCAGCGGCAAGTCACACTACAACGCATCTTACTGAAGGGGAAGATAGGAGATCAGCGGGAGTGCAGGAGGCAAATATGAGTATAAAAGAAAGTAATATATGCAAGAGATAATAGCTGTAATCACGTAGAGGGAGCGGGAACATATCTAAAGTTGCTGACATGCTATGATTTTATTAATGCTGTTAGATGGATTACACAGACAGTTCTATCATTCACTCATATACACACTAATTGGATTATCTAAATATGATAAACTTGAGATTTACTGCATGCTCACAACAACACAATGCTTTTTAAGAAAAACACAGTTAAAACATTTAAAGGAGATTTATCACAAAATACATAAAAATAATACATCCAAGCTTGTTTTTGTCTTTACTAAAGAAAAAGAAACACAAGAGTGACATTCTACTTTTACCAGGAAGGACTGCCTGTGCTGGTATAATGGCTTTTTGGTATTCCAAGTCTTCTTATGTGTATGTTACCCATCATGCAATGTTTTTAGAAGAAATCAGAGCCATTTAAACCGGAACAACAGCCTGGCACATGCTGCTGTGTGGATTCAACTGACAATGCACAGTAACAGGAAGCACAGCATCATTTCCTGTTTGCAGGCGTCCTGCACAGCCATGAACCGCCATTTTGACGCACATTTACTACAGCAGGAGTTAGAAAAAGGTAAAATAGATTTTATATGCAACAATCTAAATTGCCCTGCGAAGGGATGCATACGAGCACTGTTTGTTGTGTTGGTCTGGTTTAGGTAATTTTTGACTGTTGGTTCGCTTAAATGTACCCATTAACCTGGTTTAGGGAAGGTGTAGTTGGATACCAGCAGTCCTCTCCTTCCAGTAAACATTTGAACCACACAAAGGTCATAATAGACTTATGGTCTGATTAGTAGGATTCCTAGGGGGGCATGCTGATTTGAATTCCTAGGGGGCATCATGATTTGGGATGGCCCACAGTCAGAATTGCTGCCTAACCTCTGACCCACATATGCTCCTAGCTGGTATCCAGCAATATAGACAGCGGAGCAGGGGGAGCCGCTGCCTGCACTTCCTGTGTCTATAGCGCTGAGTATGTGGCTTGGGAGTGGTCCATTCACACTACCCTTGGCTAATTGGTGATGTTGATTATTAGATTATTTTAGGAGTGCTGTATTTCATTTTTGCTGCATTATTTTCAGAATCAACTTTCATACATTGTACTATGGTGTGATGGCTACTATATGGTTGGTTATTTACTACACAATAGAATAGGTGAAACACTTTTTTCTGTATATTTTAGAGCTGTGCTTACATATATGCGCAAGGTTTGGGTACACTTTGAGGACCTATTTCTTAATCGGGAGGAGGGCAGC
The DNA here is from genome assembly GCA_027917425.1 of Gastrophryne carolinensis. Lineage (NCBI taxonomy): Eukaryota > Metazoa > Chordata > Amphibia > Anura > Microhylidae > Gastrophryne > Gastrophryne carolinensis. The sequence continues at coordinate 347,846,268 of CM051238.1, read as the reverse complement.
AAATATGACTGTCGGGCATACCAAAATGGTATTCCCCTCTAGGAGTGGTACCAACAGAATCAAGTCTATTTTGTCTTTTGGTCCTATATAAGCAGGATTTTTTTCACACAGAATTTATAAGTAATCTCTCTTCTTGTCATCTTGCTTGTTTACATAGATTTTGATATTTAGGCCATTTTGCAATAGATCTCCTTTTGATTATCCAGGGGTGGCATGACAACTTGTTGGTATAGGATCAAAATAGGTTAAGGGTTGATTTATCGTGTGTACCACTGAATGTACCAAATACAGTAGAGTCAGGCTCATATGACCTGCCTGATGCTATTTGCATCTTGGAAGAAAAGATGAGAAATTACAAACTTGTGAATAGTACATTGAAGGAGGACATGATTTGACCTTGCCTTTCAGGAGCAGATTCAGGCGGCCCTCCGGCTACTCATCTGGCAGTAGCACTGAACCCGGGTGGGGGCATATGCCCCTCCACCTGTCTCTAGGCTTATCCTTCTCTCTTGACCATACATGAACCAGGAGTAGCAGCAGCTTCCAAAACTCCAGAATATTTTCAAGCCACTTCTGTCTTATAAAGTAAACTGACTGACCTGACTTTGGCCAACACTGATCACAATCCAGTTACTGCTATACATGTACAGTATAAACTATTGGAATTAGATATCACATATGTGTCTATGTACTCAAGGAGTAAGCCAGCATGTTTGCATTCCAGTTTGTGGATGGAATGGGTAACCTATAGCTTATGCCCTCACAGAACTGGATCAGCACATGTTGTGCCCTGTGCCTATGTTAGCACCAGTGAAGTGTTGAGGAAAATAGTTCCACAAATACTCCTTGCATCTTAGGGTTCTGCTGCTGTCCCATAATGACATTTACCATGTTATGCCTCTCCCTTAGCAGAAGACAGTGCTCTCTCCCTATGATTGAGCCCATTATAGGGAATAAGGGGCCTTTTGTATGGTTGGCACCACTAACGGTGGCCCTGACCCATCTGCAGAAACTGAATGGCTGGGATAAAGGCACCCCCAACATATACAATGGCCTTGGCACCCAGGGTGATCACCTTGCTCGCCCACCCTTAGAAAGGGTCCTGGTTAACACAGATTGTGTGTTGTATACAGAAACAAATACTGACACCATAAAGACTAAGTAAAAACCTTAAACATTTTTTTCTGTGAATGTGTTAGAGCAGTACATAGGAAAGACTATGTATGACCAGCAAGTGTGGCCAATTTGTGTACGAGAAATAAATGTGCAGTATGCACAAGCAGTGAGAACATTGTGCGTGTGTGTACTTAGAAAATAACAAAATAGACCATCTAAGATAAGTACATAGAGCACAGCACGAGTAATCACAATCAATTTTATTAGAAATTAATTAAAATACTTAAAACACCAACCCCAAATGGGGGGGTGGAGTTATACATTTCCAATAAAATGTGATGTGTTTATTCTTGCCGTGCTGCTTGTATTTATCCTAGTCATTCTATTTTGTTCTTTACATTTGTTGACTTGGGTGAGCGTACAGTGTGTAACACATAGGGGTCGATTCAACACCAGGTGAAAAAAGTTGCGCTTCTTTTTAGAAGAGAGAAAGACAATTCTGTGAGTACTCACCTGTAGAATTGCTTTTACTTTGCATGGCACGGCCTGCTTCAAGAAGTCCTTACGTATGGGATATCCCGCCACAAGGTGGCGCAGTGTACTGCAGAAGAGTTGTGGCTCCTCCCGGTACCCTATAAAAACAGGATCACCAATAGACTTCTCCAGCGTTTACAAGCAGTTATACAAGAAGCTGGGAGATAATAAAGGTAAAAAAGGTAACAACCCCAACTAACTTGGAACAATCATCATAAAGAGGCAACTAAGAATAACGATAACCAGGGTGGGGAGAAGCAGGCCGTGCCATGCATAGTAAAAGCAATTCTACAGGTGAGTACTCACAGAATTGTCTTTTTAAGGTAGGGTGGGATCCCCAAAAAGTAGCAGCAGGCAGTTCAAACCACCACCGCCTGAAGTACTTTGCGACCAAAGGCAGCATCAGCAGAGGCCTTAACATCAACCTTGTAAAACTTGGAAAAGGTATGAACAGAAGACCAAGTCGCGGCCTTACAAACTTGTTCAACAGAAGCTTGGTGCTGAAAAGCCCAAGACGCACCAATATCACGAGTGGAATGAGCAGTAACCTTAAAAGGAGGAACCTCCCCCCTAGCAGAATAGGCCTGCTCCACCGCCTGACGGATCCACTTGCTGATAGTGGATTTAGCTGGAGGCAAACCCTTCCTAAACCCAGCAGGAAGAACAAAAAGAGCATCAAATTTCCTGAAAGACTCAGTAGCAACAAAAATAAAACAACATCCAAACATGAAGGTTCCGCTCCTTGGAATTAGCAGGGTTAGGACACAAAGAAGGCAAAACAATGTCCTGATTGAGATGAAAAGCAGACACAACCTTAGGCAAGAAATCTGGCTTAAGCCGAAACACCACCTTATCCTGATGCTGCTCAAAATAAGGAGGTTTGATGGAAAGCGCCGCCAGCTCAGAAACTCGCCTGACCGAAGTAATAGCCACCAAAAAGGCCACTTTAAGAGTCAGAATGGGCAACGCAGCCCCACGGATAGGCTCAAAGGGAGGACCCTGCAGAGCAGACAACACCAGATTCAAGTCCCAGACTGGTAGCATAGGCTTACGTGGCGGATGCACATGAGTAACTCCCTGGAAAAAAGTCTTAACCAACCGGTGATTGGCAAAGGATCTTTGGAAAAAAATTGCCAAAGTTGACACCTGTCCCTTGAGGGTACTAAGTTGAAGGCCCGAATCCAAACCATGTTGCAAAAATTCCAGAATCCTGGGGATAGAAAACACCCTACATGGAAGCGACTTGGACTCACACTAGGCAATGTAAGTATGCCAGACCCTGTAGTAGATAAAGGATGAGGACTTCTTCCTAGCCCGAATCATGGTATCAACAACAGAGGCCAGTAACCCCTTATCCATCAAGATAGAGGTTTCAGCAGCCAAGCCGTTAAAGCCAGCGTTTGTAAATTGGGATAGCGCAGCTGTCCCTGAGTGAGAAGATCTGGATCCTTGGCCAAGACGTAGCGATCTCCTGCCAGCTGCACGACGACTGCGAACCACACCCTCCTTGGCCAACAGGGGGCCACCAGGATGGCTGGTACCCCCTCCCGGGCTATCTTGCGCAGCACCCTGCCCAGCAGAGGAAAAGGAGGGAACACATAGAGGAGCCGAAAGCCAAGGCACTGCTAGCGCATCCGTGGCAAAGGCCAGAGGATCCTGTGACAGGGAGACGAATCTGGGAAGCTTGTGATTGTGGCGGCAAACAGGTCCACATCCGGATGACACCAGCGGAGACACAGGGAGTGGAATACCTCGTTGCTGAGGGACCATTCCCCCAGCCGAGACGTCCCGCTGCTCAGTGAGTCTGCCTCCTGGTTCTCCACCCCCGGAATATAGACCGCCAAGATGCAAGGGACATTCTCTTCCTCCCAAGACAGTATCAGGGACACTTCCTTGAGGGCTCGCTTGCTCCGAGTCCCCCCCTGATGATTGATGTAGGCAACCGCCGTCTGGTTGTCCGAGCGGATCTGAACAGCCTGACCCCGAAGGTGTGTGGTCAGCTGAGAAAGAACCAACCTGATCGCCCTCAGTTCCAGGACATTGATAGGAGCATGGGCCTCCTGGGGGCCCCAGCGACCTTGGAACTTCAGAGACTTTCAACCCCCCCCCTCAACCGGTCAGACTGGCATCTGTGGTGACAGTCTCTCAGCACGGAGGCAGAAAGGTCCTGCCCACTAGAAGGTTCCTTGAGTCCAGCCACCACGAGAGGGACTGTCTGGCCAGGAGGGACAGAGCAAATTCCTGATCCAGGGACACAGGGCCCCGATCCCAAACTGACAAGAGGTGCAACTGAAGAGGTCTCATGTGAAACTGAGCAAAGCGGACCACCTCGAAGCAGGACACCATCAGGCCCACTAACTGCATCACTTGCCGGATGGAGGGACGAGGACACAAGAGCAGAGCCCGTGCCTGCTTCTGAAGGCCCTCCACTTTTTGCTGAGGCAGGAACACCTTGACCTGATAGGTATCCAGAGTCATGCCCAGAAAGGACCTCACCAAAGACGGAGACAGTGAAGACTTGGGAAAGTTGATCACCCAGCCGAAAGAGTGGAAGTCACCACCTGAGTATCCTTCTCAGACTGAAGAAGAGACTGAGCTGCAATCAAAATGTCGTCCAGGTAAGGGAGGATGTGAATGCCCTAATTCCGCAGCAGAGCCATCACACCCGCCAGCACCTTGGTGAACACCCGAGGCGCCGAGGTGATACCGAACGGTAAAGCCACAAACTGGTAATGCTGATCCTCTAGAGTGAACTTCAGAAATTTCTGATGACCTGGAAAGATTGGCACGTGAAGATAGGCATCCTTGATGTCCACGGATGTCATGAAGTTGCCCAGGCAAAGGGTACTGACAGCCGAGCGTAGCGTCTCCATGCGAAAGTCCTTGAACCTGACAAACTTGTTGAGACCCTTCAAGTCCAGGATGGGCCTCAAGGACCCGTCTTTTTGGGGACCGTGAAAAGATTGGAGTAGAACCCAAAGGATCTTTGGAAAAAAATTGCCAAAGTTGACACCTGTCCCTTGAGGGTACTAAGTTGAAGGCCCGAATCCAAACCATGTTGCAAAAATTCCAGAATCCTGGGGATAGAAAACACCCTACATGGAAGCGACTTGGACTCACACTAGGCAATGTAAGTATGCCAGACCCTGTAGTAGATAAAGGATGAGGACTTCTTCCTAGCCCGAATCATGGTATCAACAACAGAGGCCAGTAACCCCTTATCCATCAAGATAGAGGTTTCAGCAGCCAAGCCGTTAAAGCCAGCGTTTGTAAATTGGGATAGCGCAGCTGTCCCTGAGTGAGAAGATCTGGATCCTTGGCCAAGACGTAGCGATCTCCTGCCAGCTGCACGACGACTGCGAACCACACCCTCCTTGGCCAACAGGGGGCCACCAGGATGGCTGGTACCCCCTCCCGGGCTATCTTGCGCAGCACCCTGCCCAGCAGAGGAAAAGGAGGGAACACATAGAGGAGCCGAAAGCCAAGGCACTGCTAGCGCATCCGTGGCAAAGGCCAGAGGATCCTGTGACAGGGAGACGAATCTGGGAAGCTTGTGATTGTGGCGGCAAACAGGTCCACATCCGGATGACACCAGCGGAGACACAGGGAGTGGAATACCTCGTTGCTGAGGGACCATTCCCCCAGCCGAGACGTCCCGCTGCTCAGTGAGTCTGCCTCCTGGTTCTCCACCCCCGGAATATAGACCGCCAAGATGCAAGGGACATTCTCTTCCTCCCAAGACAGTATCAGGGACACTTCCTTGAGGGCTCGCTTGCTCCGAGTCCCCCCCTGATGATTGATGTAGGCAACCGCCGTCTGGTTGTCCGAGCGGATCTGAACAGCCTGACCCCGAAGGTGTGTGGTCAGCTGAGAAAGAACCAACCTGATCGCCCTCAGTTCCAGGACATTGATAGGAGCATGGGCCTCCTGGGGGCCCCACCGACCTTGGAACTTCAGAGACTTTCAACCCCCCCCCCTCAACCGGTCAGACTGGCATCTGTGGTGACAGTCTCTCAGCACGGAGGCAGAAAGGTCCTGCCCACTAGAAGGTTCCTTGAGTCCAGCCACCACGAGAGGGACTGTCTGGCCAGGAGGGACAGAGCAAATTCCTGATCCAGGGACACAGGGCCCCGATCCCAAACTGACAAGAGGTGCAACTGAAGAGGTCTCATGTGAAACTGAGCAAAGCGGACCACCTCGAAGCAGGACACCATCAGGCCCACTAACTGCATCACTTGCCGGATGGAGGGACGAGGACACAAGAGCAGAGCCCGTGCCTGCTTCTGAAGGCCCTCCACTTTTTGCTGAGGCAGGAACACCTTGACCTGATAGGTATCCAGAGTCATGCCCAGAAAGGACCTCACCAAAGACGGAGACAGTGAAGACTTGGGAAAGTTGATCACCCAGCCGAAAGAGTGGAAGTCACCACCTGAGTATCCTTCTCAGACTGAAGAAGAGACTGAGCTGCAATCAAAATGTCGTCCAGGTAAGGGAGGATGTGAATGCCCTAATTCCGCAGCAGAGCCATCACACCCGCCAGCACCTTGGTGAACACCCGAGGCGCCGAGGTGATACCGAACGGTAAAGCCACAAACTGGTAATGCTGATCCTCTAGAGTGAACTTCAGAAATTTCTGATGACCTGGAAAGATTGGCACGTGAAGATAGGCATCCTTGATGTCCACGGATGTCATGAAGTTGCCCGGGCAAAGGGTACTGACAGCCGAGCGTAGCGTCTCCATGCGAAAGTCCTTGAACCTGACAAACTTGTTGAGACCCTTCAAGTCCAGGATGGGCCTCAAGGACCCGTCTTTTTGGAGACCGTGAAAAGATTGGAGTAGAACCCAAAGGATCTTTGGAAAAAAATTGCCAAAGTTGACACCTGTCCCTTGAGGGTACTAAGTTGAAGGCCCGAATCCAAACCATGTTGCAAAAATTCCAGAATCCTGGGGATAGAAAACACCCTACATGGAAGCGACTTGGACTCACACTAGGCAATGTAAGTATGCCAGACCCTGTAGTAGATAAAGGATGAGGACTTCTTCCTAGCCCGAATCATGGTATCAACAACAGAGGCCAGTAACCCCTTATCCATCAAGATAGAGGTTTCAGCAGCCAAGCCGTTAAAGCCAGCGTTTGTAAATTGGGATAGCGCAGCTGTCCCTGAGTGAGAAGATCTGGATCCTTGGCCAAGACGTAGCGATCTCCTGCCAGCTGCACGACGACTGCGAACCACACCCTCCTTGGCCAACAGGGGGCCACCAGGATGGCTGGTACCCCCTCCCGGGCTATCTTGCGCAGCACCCTGCCCAGCAGAGGAAAAGGAGGGAACACATAGAGGAGCCGAAAGCCAAGGCACTGCTAGCGCATCCGTGGCAAAGGCCAGAGGATCCTGTGACAGGGAGACGAATCTGGGAAGCTTGTGATTGTGGCGGCAAACAGGTCCACATCCGGATGACACCAGCGGAGACACAGGGAGTGGAATACCTCGTTGCTGAGGGACCATTCCCCCAGCCGAGACGTCCCGCTGCTCAGTGAGTCTGCCTCCTGGTTCTCCACCCCCGGAATATAGACCGCCAAGATGCAAGGGACATTCTCTTCCTCCCAAGACAGTATCAGGGACACTTCCTTGAGGGCTCGCTTGCTCCGAGTCCCCCCCTGATGATTGATGTAGGCAACCGCCGTCTGGTTGTCCGAGCGGATCTGAACAGCCTGACCCCGAAGGTGTGTGGTCAGCTGAGAAAGAACCAACCTGATCGCCCTCAGTTCCAGGACATTGATAGGAGCATGGGCCTCCTGGGGGCCCCACCGACCTTGGAACTTCAGAGACTTTCAACCCCCCCCCCTCAACCGGTCAGACTGGCATCTGTGGTGACAGTCTCTCAGCACGGAGGCAGAAAGGTCCTGCCCACTAGAAGGTTCCTTGAGTCCAGCCACCACGAGAGGGACTGTCTGGCCAGGAGGGACAGAGCAAATTCCTGATCCAGGGACACAGGGCCCCGATCCCAAACTGACAAGAGGTGCAACTGAAGAGGTCTCATGTGAAACTGAGCAAAGCGGACCACCTCGAAGCAGGACACCATCAGGCCCACTAACTGCATCACTTGCCGGATGGAGGGACGAGGACACAAGAGCAGAGCCCGTGCCTGCTTCTGAAGGCCCTCCACTTTTTGCTGAGGCAGGAACACCTTGACCTGATAGGTATCCAGAGTCATGCCCAGAAAGGACCTCACCAAAGACGGAGACAGTGAAGACTTGGGAAAGTTGATCACCCAGCCGAAAGAGTGGAAGTCACCACCTGAGTATCCTTCTCAGACTGAAGAAGAGACTGAGCTGCAATCAAAATGTCGTCCAGGTAAGGGAGTATGTGAATGCCCTAATTCCGCAGCAGAGCCATCACACCCGCCAGCACCTTGGTGAACACCCGAGGCGCCGAGGTGATACCGAACGGTAAAGCCACAAACTGGTAATGCTGATCCTCTAGAGTGAACTTCAGAAATTTCTGATGACCTGGAAAGATTGGCACGTGAAGATAGGCATCCTTGATGTCCACGGATGTCATGAAGTTGCCCGGGCAAAGGGTACTGACAGCCGAGCGTAGCGTCTCCATGCGAAAGTCCTTGAACCTGACAAACTTGTTGAGACCCTTCAAGTCCAAGATGGGCCTCAAGGACCCGTCTTTTTGGGGACCGTGAAAAGATTGGAGTAGAACCCCTGACCCCGTTCCTGGGAAGGCACCAGGCAAATGACTCCTGACTCGAACAGACGTTGAACCGCAAGGCGCAAACCCTGAGCTGACAGAGGGTTTTGAGACATCCGGGATCTGAGGAATCTTGGAGGCGGCCAGGCTGCAAACTCTATCTTGTAACCGGAGGACACCCCCTCCTGAATCCACCGGTCTGAGACGCGGGGCCTCCAGACGTGAGCAAAGAGCCGAAGCCGCCCCCCCCCACCCAGATGGGTGAGGGCGCCTCCTCATGCCTGAGGGGGCTTGGGAGAAGGTTTGGGCATGGAACCCATGAGAGACCGGGATGACCATGGGATCTGCCATGGCCCCAAGAATCTCTGCAGCTACCCGAGAAGAGGGAGCCACGACCTTCTCTGGGAGCACGAAAGGAGGGGAGGGAAGCAGAGGGCCCCTGAAAAGGCCGAGGCTGCCTCCTACGCTGAGGCAGCCTACCATCCTTGGCTACGACATCCAGACGCTCACCAAAGAGCGGGAGCCCAGTGAAAGCCTTCTTAGCAGCAGCGTCAGCTGCCCACTGACGCAACCAAACAGAGAGGCGCATAGCCACCAAAAGGGCAGAGGCCCTACCACTCAGCCGTACCGCATCATCCATGGCAGTAAGGACAAAGGCAACAAAATCAGAGCAAAGCAAGAGGGCCCTATAATCCTCCCCCCTCCTACCAGACATAGCGCCACCAAGGAGACGCTTGAGCTGTTTCTTAAGGGCAATAGCTGTAATGGCAGCGGCGCAAACCTGGACGCAACACAGCCCCCACAAATGTAAAAGCAGGCCAGTTGATCCATACGCCGGTCCTCGCTGCCCCGCAGTGTAGTAGTGTCAGGGGAAGGCATGATCGAGTTGTTGGACAGCCCTAGAACGGGAGCGTCCACTTCAGGGGGACACGACCATCGCTTGACCAGGTCCACAGGAAAGGGATACCTCTTATCCAACCCTTTGGGCACCACAGGCAATCTACTAGGACGTTCCCACTCCTTGAGTACCATATTAGTAAAATGGCCCTGCTCAGGGAACTCCAGACGCTGTTTATCAGGACGAAAGAGCTCACCCTGCTTCCTCTTAGCCACCTCAGGGGGGAAAATGTGCAAGATTTCAAAAATGTGAGCCAACAGTCTATCAATGTCATCAGAGAACCATAAGTCCTCCCCAGACGCAGACCCAGGGTCACTGTCGTAACCCTCCTGCTGGTCCCCAGAGGAGTCAGAGTCCTGGAAAAGCTCCCCCTCCTCTAGGGAGTAACAGCCACCAAAAGCATTAATTCCCTCATACTCCTAAGTAAAGAGGGAGGGCGTGGGAGCCAGGTGCCGCTTCTTGCCAGAGGCCTTAAGTGGAACAGGCCTGGCAAGCTGCCTTTCAATGCTGGCCACACGAAGTGCCAGATCAGATTGTGACCCCCTGCTAGTATCCCCCTCACTGGGGGCTAAATGCAGGCGCGGAGGGGTAGCTGATGCCGAAGGGGGCGCAGAACTGGGAAGAGAAGCGGGCAGCCCAGCCTGGGCCGCAACAATACCCTGGGCACACGGCACGCACACCGCGTCTCTGTTACTTAAAGGGGATACCTTGCACATGGGACACAGCCGGGATTGCCCCGAAGGACCCCCGAGCACGCTATCCCCAGAAGCCTCCATATGGTGATTAACACAGGCACAATAGGCCAGCACAGGGTAAGGGCTAATAAAAAGCCACCCAGGATGCCCCCTCAAGGCATGCCCCCAGACTAGGAAGTGGGAGATGAGGGGGGGGGGTAGAGCCGGGAGAAACCACAACCCACAATTGTCCCGCCTGAAAGACATAAATAAAAGGCACATAAACATCCCGCAGTCCATGCCCCAAGTAAACAAAAGACCCCCCAAGGAGACTCACGGACCAAGTAGACCAAAGGATCACCAAGCCACCAGACTGCAGGAGGAAGCGACACAGGAGGAGATCATTGCCGCAGCCCGGGGAGAAAGAGGGGCCCAAGACGCCCGGGACAGGGGGGGGGGGGGGGGGCAGAAACCAGAGAACAAGGCACACAGTCCCCAAAACACTCACCCCCTCAGAAGCTAGGACAGGAACTCCACATCCCTCAGAAGGCTCACCATAAAGCCTATGGCCGGCTACCCTTTGTGGGACAGGGTCTGTGGCTTGGAGCAGCGCTCCCTGAGCACCTGACCCTAGTGCTCCTCTACCTTCACCCGATCCATCAGCCGAGGCTGGGAGGCACAGAGGGTCCGGAAACAGGTGGAAATAGCCATGCAGGGCCGCAGGCTTGGTTGCCCCGCTCACCTGCGCAATATAAAGAGCCATCTTCTATCTTCGCAGTATACACTGCAGAGGAAACACTGGAGAAGTCTATTGGTGATCCAGTTTTTATAGGGTACCGGGAGGAGCCACAACTTTTCTGCAGTACACTGCGCCACCTTGTGGCGGAAGATCCCATACGTAAGGGGATACAAAGTGCCATACAATAGGAAAACATTGACTTTCTGTGTCTACCTTTGGGGTGATTCAGCAATGGATGTAAATAGAACATTTTTTCACCTGGTGTTCAATCACCCTCTAGGTAGACAATGAAAGTCTATGTCAGTTTTCTCTCCTAAAAGTAGCGGTTTTTTTTTCGCCTGGTGCTGCATAGACACCATAGTGGGTGTAAAATGTACCTAAATAAGCTTTTTACCTCTAATGATTGAGTCTGGTGCCTGGATCGACCCGTTTTCATGGATGCAACTGGTACAATTAGTTGGCTGTTGGTACAGTCCAATGTCCCATTGGTCAGGTACAGCAGGAGTTGGGTCATAGCCAGCTGGTCACTGTAGCATAAATCTAAATCCGTGGCCCATATCTTAAAAAAAAAAAAGGAAAATGCATTAATTAAAACCAATGGCTCAATCAGTAAACCTTAATTATCTCTTAATCATTACTGAACTAATGTCAATGTTAAACTTCAGGCACAACAAAAGCTAGCTGTGTTGCAGCATGTATGCCTATGGGAATGATGTGCAGCAATGCACTGCTTTATAATTATTTAAACCATCTATCACTGGCCGTGCTGAGAAAATGAGAATTTTACATGTTTGCCTCTATTGTTATCTGATAGTATCAAAATTAAAGTAACGGTAAGGCTGCAGATTAAAAGACTGGATAATCCCCTTTCTTGCAATTATTATAATTTATCATGGAATTTATTTTAAATAGCCAGAACATGTTTATTGATCATCGTATTGATTCAGAACATGGTGCTAATATTGCACAAAGAGCATTTTCTTAACACTTTTTAGCATTAGCATTTATAGTCTCAAGGTCTATAACACACCCCTGAGATGTCTGGGGAAAGTAGAGTCACAGCTAATTTGAATTGACATTGACAAGGTCACAAAGAGCACAATACAACACAACACAATTTGGAGGTCGGCTCGTTGGTATATTACACGTGAGGTGCTTCTGGTGTTTGGTACACTGACATCTGTCCTGATCGGTAGTTGATGTGGGGTCAGCTTTGGGGGCCTCCCTCTCTGAGTAACCTGCCAGCGGAACAGAATTCTTAGCAGGCTGCGGTGAGTCACTGGTGTAAGAGGCGAATGTTAAATGGTATCATTATAATGTTATTAAAGGGTCAGCCAGTCCCTGCCTCCTGCTAAACTCCTGCTAATTTCTGAATCAAATTCACAAACAAATGCCCTGCAAATAAATCACTGCTGAGATACTCCTTAATAACCGATTGGCAAGAGTCTGTCGCGCTATTAAAGATCCAATCCGTCATCATAAGGATCTGTTCCAGGGGGCAAGGAAAGTGCTATTTAGCAGCTGGTTAGGGGAGTCCTGCAAGGGGCTGTCCGCTTCTGTTACTTATAGATGGGCAAACATAACTAGAACCACTCAGATACTGCCAGGAAACATTATAGCAGCTCCTTTTTCTAAGCAGGTGTATAAAATCTCCATCTCTACAGGTATGTAAATAGCTTATTTTAAGTGATGCAGCTTTCTTTGCCTCAATTTCTGTGTTATGGCTGAGCTTCGAAGGACATTTCATGGTGCAGCTTCATGAGTCATGAGCATGATCTGCTGTGGTCATAGACAGATGGGGTAACACTGTGGCTTGCCATGCTCATGCTGTTAGCACCAAGGGACAGAGTGGATGTTAGACCACTTTCTTCTGTGGTCCTGGAGAAATAAAATTGAAAGGAGGGCAAAGTTGCTACAGCTTCTACTCTGCGCTGCAGGAAATAGAGGGGAGGCACATGGGACAGGCATCAGGTGAGCGGCTTGCTGTCCTATTATTGGAGTTAGATGTACACTCCCTTTAAAGACAGGGAGGGCATTTATCTAGCGTGCTCGCTGCTTTTATAAGTAGAATGTGAAGGCAATATAGAAAGGAAACACTTTATTCTGCACATGTGCTACTGTTATCCTTCTAAGATTACTAACTCAAAGAGTTCCAGCAATTTCATTTAAATCTTCAACTATGCATAGGAAATGTATTTTTCCTGTGCAAATATGCTGCACCTGATTGAATGTCCAAAGTGCTAGTTTGCAAACCATTCTTTGTAAACCATTATGTAAAGCACAATGTGATATTCAGGGTATATCCTGTATGTGTAGGTACTACAGATGAGTATCATATCAGTATCAGTAGAGTAACATAAGGTCAGCTTAAAGGTGCACTATCACAAAAAATGGCCCAATGATAAAAATACATATAAATATGCTGGATGGCGGAAAGAGGAGTCACGTATAGAACCGGCATCAAGAAATATCCATCCAGGCTTCTTTTTTTTTATTTCAATCAAAGGAAAAGGATCATCATGGGTGATAGGCTCTGTCACCCCTAATAGACTAAACCTGCCGCCACTGGATTTTATTCCTGCCAGAAAAGAATAAAGCAATAGCTTGGCAGGAGTTTAATTCAGTTTGGGTGTATAAGTGACCCCCCCCCCCCCCCCTCTCATTAGCTGACATGTTTATATGGATTTTTAATATTACACAATTTCACAATAGTGCTCCTTTAAGTGTACAGTGGCTGCAATAGGAGGGAGTTACTGCTTAGCCATGCAGGTCAGACAAAGGGGATTTCTTTCTAAAAACACTTACCTGCTGCTCAAGACTGTGAGGGTCTATAAACGTAATTAGTTCCACAGACAGGTATCCAAGCACACCACGGGCTTTGCAGGCCTCTCCGATACGAACGCAGATTGATGTCAGTACCTCGGGGGGCATTGAGCACTGGGGAACCGAGCTCCCTACACATTGCAGAGGACTGGCACCATGAATCTGATCCCCACATGAAACGATCTGGATTTCTCCACTCGGGTTAATAAGCAGGTCTACGGTGAGACAGGTAATACTATCTGCTGGAGGGTAGGCTTCAATTATTCCACCTAGAATAACAAAATACTAAATATAGTTCACCTAAATATCATTATCTTAATAGCCTAATTGGAATAATACATGTAAAAGAAGCTACAAATAAATGTTATTCTTTTATTTATTAGTCTATTTTATTTATTTATTACTTTCACTAGAGCTCTTCCAACTCAACCATCCAATATGAATATTTTTATTGCAACTCACCGAAAAAATATTTTTAATATCGACTCCGCTTTGCATCCCGAATGGGACCGGAAAAGTTATCTCAGTTTACTGCTGCAGCACAAATGCTATACATATGTGCTGATGCTTCTGCTCTGGGGCAATCCCTAGCGCACAGTGAAAGCACTGTTACAATGTAAAAACAGCAGCCAGACAGCTTGCTAAAATGTAACTGCAGATGCCCCGCTTGTTACATTGTATAGCACAAGACAGGAAAGCAGTAGTGCGAGTAATTGCTGGCTCTGTAGACAGACAAAGATTATAAAAAGTGAAGACAGGGCATAAGTGGCTTGTACAGACAGTGGAGGTGTGGTGTTATATATGTGTATTCACACTTCACACTAATCTGGCTGAGGGTATGACAGTTGTATTTAAGCATTTCACTTTGCTGTCCTAAATGTGCAGAGATAATTATTAGTATGAAAATGAAGAATTAAATCATATAAAAAATGGGTACTTACTATAAAATACTTTTCCTGGGATTCTGCAGGGGGCCCAGTATCTTCATACATTATACTTATACAGGTCTTTAGGTAGGTCCCAGAGACATAACTAAATGTTACCAGGCCCTGATGTGGGCATTAGATTGGGCCCTGACGTGGCATATACAATGGCTTTCCTGGTGTCCTAACTGAACTGGAAATAATGGGACTACGAAAGACAAAAACAGCAAATACAATGGTGCCTGATGAGCCTTATGAATAGGGTGGAGGAGCAACCTTAACCTTATAGGCCCCATTGTTGTCGCTACCTGTGCACCACCTACAGCTACACCTCCTGTCATATCCTATGTGTAATGAACGAAAGGAACTGGGCACCCAGCAGGCACCCACAATATGGACAAATGTAATTTAGTACTTTATCCCCCCTGTGCAAGTCTGCTCCAACATGTAATATTCAAATATTGATGTTTCATACACTTATACATTATGTAAGTGTCTCCTAATTTAGTACAGGCGCTTTTCTTTAAGGGAGCACTATCACAAAATTGTGTACTATTAAAAATCCATATAAACACTTTGGCTAATAAGAGGCGGGTTAACCTATATACCCGAACTGAATAAAAGTCCCGCCAAGCTTTTGGTTTATTCTCTCCTGGTACGAATAAAATCCAGGCGTGACAGGTTTAGTCTATCTTGGGTGACAGAGCCTGTCACCCCCGATGTCCTTTTCCTTCTATTATAAGAATGAAAAGCAAGTCTGGCTGGATATTTCTTGATCCCGGGTGTATAAGTGAACCTTCACCCGGCCCCCATCCAGCATATTTCTATGGATTTTTATCATTGGGCCATTTTTTCACTATAGTGCTCCTTTAATACAGAAGTGGTGTGGCTATATATTCGGAGCTTACCACAACTGACTAAAGCCTGTAGAAATCTACCCCATGTCGGGTAACTCCTCTTGTTAACTGGTTGTGCATTTTGTTCCAGAACCTGCGGCAATTCCTTTGTGATTATTTGAAGAACCTTTTCCTGAGAAAGTAAAACGGATATGTGAACTGTAAGGAAACCATTTTATTTGAGCAATGCACAGTGAAAGAGAATGCTGAAAACTGTATAAAAAGAAAATGTATTACTGCCAATAGAATTCAAATAATGATTATGTGAGGCAGTTAAGAAAAAAGTATACATAATTGTTTTTTATGGGCAACACTAACTCTCTCCTTTATGCCAGATTTTCTTTAGAATACTGCCAAACATAAAAAAATAATAAACCATTTATCGAGAAGCCACTAAGCTGCAACTAAACATATATGTTTTCTAAAAGCTACAGTGATATAAACATAATTCTGGATCAAGATGCCATTTATTGATGATTAGTAATATATACCAATATTAAAGGGAACCCCTCATTTTAGGAATAAATGCATACAGTTATTTTATAGAAGAATTACAATGTGTATTAAGGACAGCTAAAGAAACTATTTTTTTTGGTACTTTGAAGCAAGGGTTTTTTGCAAGATCTAATCAGCCTATTCTTCAAAGTCAGCCATTCCTTTATCACAACTTACTGTGATCCCTGAGACCTATTCAGCTGTAAGGGACGAATGTTGTTGCTTATGCTGTCCTGTAAGCAAATCTGCCTCATAAAATTCACATTTAATACTATTAAGGTATTTCCTTTTCCGTTTTTCTGTAGCCCATAGAACATAAAAAACCCTAAAATGTCAGTTTCCTTAAAACTGAAAGAAATGTATATACAGTACCAATGTAATCAACCTATTTTTTCTATTTTTTGCTGTCTATACCCAGTTGTAAGGATTTTGCTAAACTTTTTTTTCATAACAGGAAATCATGGATGGGAGGACTAAAAGAATATCACAGGTGAATCTAGATTATTGATTGGCCACTATCATTTTGCTCTGAAGACACAGATGTCATGTTAAATAAACTTCCTATCTGAAAATTGATAAGAACTCCCCAACATGACTGCACAAAGCAAAAATAGTATTGATGTTGATCTAGACCTTCCCCACTATACCAAAAACCTTTAACAAAAATGGATTCCAGTTTTAAGGTTGAAATATGAACTGACAGGGGCAAGGGAGCGGACTTGTGACCGGAGGGTGGCAGGATCAAATCCCGGTCCTGGGACATGACCGAAGTGCTCTTGAGCAAGGCACCCAACCCCCTCAACCGCCATAATTAGGGCAACCCACCGCTCTGGGCATGTGTATACTCACTGCATGGATGGGTTAAAGACGAGTTCCTATGTGTGTGCAAGCATACAATGGTGATCTATGCATTATTTATTATTATTAGTTTTGATATGAAAAATGAAATTACATCTGGATTTTCAAGTCTAATGGGGAGAAGGGTCATACCAGAAAGTGGATCTAGATCAGGGTTTGCCAACCTTTTTCCATTTCGGACCATTTTGCAATTATTTCAAGTACCACCCTACCAACACTAAAACAGACTTGGGACTGCTAGAATGGTGGAGTCCAGTTTAAAGAAGACCTATACTGTATATTCTATTCCTGGCTCAATAATTCAAGCTCTATTGGCAGCAATATTGTCATCCCAAGGTGCTACACTTCAGATTGTTGATTGTTGACTTGGCACATCAGCTAGTCTGTAGTGTTTTTACCACAGGAAGCATTGAGTGCCACCGAGGGGGGGTAGAGTACCACTAGGGGTACTAATGTCACTGGTTGGAAAACTCCAGTAAATATGATTAATCAGAAATGGACCTTGACAATTGTATTGGGAACAAATGTTTTTAGTGGTGGCTCTTTAGGGCTGCTTAACGGCCTTCAGCTGCCAAGTGATGCATAGGAAGCCTGAAAATTTGACTTTGTTTCTCAGTTATTCAAACACTACAGATCATTGACTTGGTTTTCTGGCACATCTTAGGGGCACATAAGCTAGTCTGCAGTGCTTCATGTTCCCTACTTTCACCCTAGGTGGCACTGAGTACCACCAGAGGGGAGCTAGAGTACTACCAGTGGTACTAGTATCATTGGTTGGGAACACCTGATCTAGATGATTAATAGGAAAAGGACCTTGCCAATTGCATTGGGCACAAAAATTGTTGGTGGTGCCCCTTTTTGACTGTTCATAGGAGGTATAGGAGGCATGACATTTTGGCTTTGTTTCTCACCCAGTCCATAATCGAACACCGCTCTTGCAAATGCAATTGGCTGCCATTGCCTTTGGTGATTTTTGTAAGGGTGAGCATTGAAAGCCTGTTGTTGGGCTTTCTAGGCCATTTTATGCTTGAATCCCATGTCTGGATTCCCAGGAAAGCTATTAAGCAGACCTGAAGACCTATTTGACCTTATGTCCACTTTAAGTAGTTGGGTGTTACAGTTTACTGGAATACAGGCAAAAAGAACAATCAACTCACTGCATGTTTTACTTTTAATGACACCAGATTTGCTACCGCATGGTTGATGACAGGAGGGGTTGAGACTGAATAAAAGATTAGACTTATTCACATGACCCCAGGGCATTATTCCATAACCATTCTAACTGCATTTATAGCCATCCTAGCTTTTCCGGGTGGAACAGCATGGCAAGTGCCTAGGTATACAAATTCATTGGTAGAAACAGTTAATAGTCATTTTGTAAGAACACATTGCCTTGTGTTCTGTGTTGCTCTCCTCCACTTGTCACAGCTCGGCTGTTGGAACCTGGCCCTTCTCATTCAATTGATGTTGTAGAATCTCTCTCCTCCATCTGGCCTATGAGGCCTGGAGCTGCAGCTATGATATTTTGTCACTGCTGTTTTCGTGCTGTTTTCCTCTCTCCCGTTCCCCAGATGGCGAAAATAACATTCTAACTCCCTTTTTTTGTAGTTGCGTGTGTGTGATTTTTTTATTTGCTTCTAACAATGGTCCTTGGCATCATTTCAATGTTCTACTTCGGTAATTAACAGTACTGATATGGCCACAATTACAAGTCCCCCTCTCTTCGGCAGTAACGCTGCGAATTAGTAGGAGCTAATGACTGCGAGTGGAGAGGGGGCTTGAGCGCAGACGGCGAAGCGCTTGTGTAGGATGGAATAAAAAGGTACAAGCAGCGTGTCCGTGGTCGACAATGATTACCTAGTAATTAGTTTACACAAAGCCTCCTATTTAATGGTGAAACAGTGTAATTAACGAGTGACAGAAAATCAAAGGGTTGTTTTGTAAGCATATCAAAAATTAACACAGAGGGATGCAAGTGAATTAAATCAATAGCAAGCAGAATGTGAGATTGATACCTGGGGGGTCAGAGAACACATTACTCTACATGATATTATATAGCTGTTTATTAAATCTCTTAGCGTGATATTTTTTCACTTGCTTTATTGCTGGATCGTTTTTCATGATATTATTATCGGTCTCGACATCCCAATGGATTCCTGAAGGTAAGCATGTCTGATAATCCTGAAATATATTTTTCATGCTCAGGCAGCCTTCAACCCCCTGAGCTGCAATGCTGGCCATGCAGCAGACAACCTGCTTGTACGCAACCTTGGTGTGCTACCAACACTGTAATATGAGGTAATTCCTAAATAATGGATTAAAAAGTTTAATTAGTTTTGTCTAGACTGATTACTGCTCCTAAATGTGCCTAATATATGGCCAGCGTCATGCTACCCATACAAAGGACACCCTGGCTAAAACCAACCTGGACAATCTAGGAGAACTAAAATCTCTTAGCAATTTCTTTGAACGAATATTCAAGCAACAATTACATATTAATAGAAAAAAATATTCAGTGTACCACAAATGTAATCATCAGTTCATCACATTTTCCAATATTCACAAATTTATCTAAAAAATCAATCTAAAGAAGGGATGCTCAACCTTTTGAAGAGCATAGGCCACTAAGTGATTTGGTAACCGGACGCAAGCCATAATGCAATAAAATTAATTTATATTTATTTTCTTTTTAATAGCAATAATAGGCTAACAGTACACTCATTTGGGTAAACTCCACCACACTATATTATGATCACATTTATATGTATGATTCCCCACAAGCTATCAGTTCAAAATCTGATTGCCCTAGTTCTCTGAATACACGGGTCCCATCACTCCCAAATTTTAATCATATATTCAACCAGTCTAAACGCCATAAATACTAAGCATATCATTCATACAGAAAAACAATTATCTTTTTTTTGTGGCAGAGATTTCACCTAGGGGCTCTGGTAGCTATAGCCATCTAGGCTTGCCTTGGAATACCACCACAATAAATAGTAACTCCATGTGCATCCAAGCCACCAGTTCCACCTATAGTATCTTTGGCCCTCCAATATCACACTCCTTGCACCTTCCCATCCTACTGAGGCTCTATTTAACTCCTTTTACGCACTAGTTCTATCTACCCCTTTCACTTTCTCCATAGCAGTGTCCTTAAATATTTCCTATATGGGGATGAAAACTATTTACGTGCTATTGAGTGCATGTTAAAAGGATGTTTCCAGACCATACATACCACCCATAATCAGAAAATGGAAAGTGGTACTTGATAAACTTAGGTTGGGGCCCCTGGTTTAGAACAACCAGTTTGGGCCTTAAGAGCATTTATTGGGTAAAGACTAAGGCTACTATCTGGCTGGTAACAGACAGCCAGCACAGCCATCATATTTCTAGCATACTGGTATTTATAAATGATTTCAGCGGCTTATAGCCATTTCTCAAAATGATGGGATACCCACTTAAGAAAGGATGGTAAAGTGCTTGCAGTAGGTCACATTTACCCATCTCATCAAATCACCCTCTCTGACGGCAAAGGAATAAAAGGGTCTGTCTGTGTCTGAACTCATTTTTGCAATAAACAGGGGATGCCATAAGGAATTCACACTCGTCATTTGTCAGCACAACACTGTGAACAGCAGGAGTCTGATGACTGCCCTAGATATGGGGAATGCAGCCAAAACCCCACAGCGAGAGAGAGAGGACTTAACGCTTCATCTCCTGCCCACAATTAAACATGGGGTAGGTGCGATGAGAGGTAGGTTGTACTTTAGACTCACACAGTACTCTGTAGCCTTTTTTAAATAAATCAGGAGAAACATATTTAAACATCACATTAGCAACTCTTGTTGAAAAAATGTTGGAATATCCAGTTTGTGACAAATGAGCAGCAACATAACAGGAACATTTTCTGTTGATAATAATCTGAAGCCAAATGTGTTTGTTGGGGGGGGGGGGGGTATCTAAATGTTTGTAAAACATATTCACTATAATCAGATTCAGAAATTATACCTACCTCCCCATTTCCCTCCCCTTTAGAGCAATCACTTACCTTGATGTTATCCACAAAAACTCTAACAAAATGCTAGCTCAAAGAACTTCAGTTGGATACTACCACCGCCTTTTGGGCACCAAAGAGCCCCCAAAACAGTAGCTAGCTATCCCTACCTGCTTTGTATGAGTCAAAGTACCACAGCATGAACATTTTTGGTGGCACATACCATCGAAACTTCTTAACCCCTGAATTTTTTTATCCTATCCCCACTACCACTCAGAAACCTAGTCCACGCATAGCTTGATAATCATCAACACAACCTACCAATGACCCTAGGGGTTCTACAGATTCTGATTATAAAGGCTTATAAAGGCTGTCCTTCCAGCTGAACAAAACAGAGAATGGCCAGCAAAAATGACAGTGTACCTATTTCTTGTATGATACATAGAATGTTTTTCTAAGTCCCAGCGGGCCCTGAGGGAGTTTGATAAAGGCGAAACTAGTCTGCCCTGCAGGACTTGCAAACTACTGGCACTTATTTCAAGCCAATATGTGGAGCCACCACAACACTTTAGAATTGTCTCAGACATTGTGATAGTAGACCAATGCAATTTTTAATTGTCTAAACTTTAATAAAAAACCTCCATTGACCAGGGAGATGGTCCAGAACTCCTTTGTCGAATGAATATGAGCCCTAGAATATACAAGTTTCCATGGCCGACTGCTGGCCTTCCCCTGGGGCATACCAAAACAACATGCCAGGCTGTGTAAACCCCCCCCCCCCCCCCAGGTGGCTGTATAATCCACCTTTTCCAGCGGCTATCTCAGCAATGTAAACAATCGGGACCTAACCATTCAGAAAGGCTGGGGTGGGGAGCCTGCAAACATCTGGGGATACGGGTGCTCTCGCTCCGGATTGCCTGTAAGCAGAGCCATTTCCCAAGCATTAAACCGGACCCACACCCTTACAACAAACAGTTCTTATATGCATCCGTCTCCAGAGCAATTCCGATTGCTGCACATAACAATGAATTTACCTTTGTGTAACTCCTGCTGTGGTCAATTTAAAAAACAAAATAGCATCTCCTGGAGCGTCAGGCCACCTGCAAACAGGAAGTGATGCTTGTGTGTGATTACTGTTACAGTGCATTGGCAGTTATGTCAGTTGTATCCAGGCAGCTAGCAAAGGAAGCTCCAGAATTTCCGCTAACGCTAGAAAATCTTGGTGGCTCTTCAGCATTGAGTGGATGCAGGAGCAAATGTACATGTTGACAATGATTCAGTATCATGCATGCAGATGGGGTAAGGGCGTTTTGGGGAGTTTTCTTTTCCAACTGCGCCAGGCTGTTGGTCTGGTTTAAGAAGCACAGCAAACGGCTTTGATTTTATGAGAGCCCACCAATGCACTGTAAGACCAGGAAAAGGTGAGTTTTTCATGGGTGATCTGGGGGGGAGGGTTACACAGTGGGGCAAGGGATGAAACCCGGAATTGTCAAAATCCTGTGTTCTGATCCTCTTAAAGAAGGCTCCCAAGATGCTTTACTTCTTAAAGTGCACCTACCTATAGAGCGAAGTTTGTCATCACCTTCCACCCCACACACCTGAAAAGCCTTCTTTGTACCATATGCAACTTCACTGCCCAAGTTACTTGCATGAGAAAAGATTTAAAACTTGCACAGAGATCCCACACACCCCAGCAATGCCTTGTTCAAACTTCTCCCATCCAGGCAATGTTTCAAAGTGTCTGTGTGCAAGACCTCAAGGTCTAGGAATGTTTTTCTCCTCTGCCCTCTGCATACTTAATAGAGGACGGGTGGGGTCCAATCAAACCCTCAGCCATTTGGACTTGAACTTGAACTGATCGACTTGGCAAATAAAAGCTATGCTTTTCTATTCTATTTTAGAACCTCAGCTTTGTGCAGAGGTATTGAGAAGACATCATTTGTCTGACCTTCATATGGGTACAGTAATTCTATTTTAGTCAGGGCTTCATAACAGAAGGGGTACTGATATCAGGTAGCTTCACAATGATTGGACAGTGTAGCTAGAACTCCAGTGAGCCCAAATCTGGAATACTGTGTTCAGTTTTGGAGATCTCACCTACAAAAAAACATTGATCAAATAGAATGGGTCCAAATGGTGGAAGGCCTTAAAACAAACCTAAAGCTGTATGTCAGAGGGGAAGGATTTCACCCATACCAAGTGTCTTTAACACTGTAGGTAAACATTTTTGGTCCTGTTTACAAACAGAACTTAAAAAAACTTAAACTGGACCAACACTTACAAGAACCAGTGCTCATATGCATCCCACACCAGGACAATTCATAAAAATTATTTTACCTTTTTGTAAATCCCATAAAGGGTGATTTTACCCTCAAAATGGCATCCTATGGAGCTGCAGGTAGCCTGCAAACAAAAAGTGTTGCTGTGTTTCCTGCCAATATGTATTGTGGGCTACAGTCCTCCTGCAAATAGGGAGTGCTGATGGGTTTTCTGCCGATATGCATTGTGGGATATGTCTGTTAAATCCAGGTAGCAGCACAGCTGGGAAGATGGGAAAGGAAGCATTAAGGGTGCTTCAAAATGGCCGCTACCAGGTGGTGTTTCAGCTTTGACTGGAAGCATGGGGCAATTGAGTTTTATGGAGTTTCTTTTTTAATTTGTGCAAGGCTGTTGGTTTGATTTATAAACATACATACCTTATTTACATATATGAAAGGTTTGAATGAAGTTCACAATGACAATATCTTTACAATGAACCTAAATGTGGGCACAGCAATATAAATATACCCAGTAGTGTGACCGACAGGCTAATAATCACAAAACATGTTTTGTCATACAGCCTGAGGTTAGTCAGGGGGAACTAGTAGTAGTAGATATTTGGAACAAACTTTCAGCACATGTAATTAGAAAACGTGTGAATTTAAACATGCCTGGACTTCGGAGCATACTGAGATATAAGGAGGAGCAATTTCTCAGTATATGGTCTCCTTTAGTAAGGTTCATGGCAGGAATATATAAGGGATGTATACTGCTGAAGCATGTATGGGAAATGGGAATCGGATCGGATTTATCTTACTGCCTTTACAACTCTTTCTACTTATCCGTTCCTCTACTAGTTCCTTTTACTGGTTCTTTTCTTTCTCTTTGAAGACGTAAAAGAAAGGTATCATTCAGTCCCCGAAATCAAAGTATCTCAACAAAAATATCGCTTTTTTGTTTTCTTTTTGTGGAGCAAGTGTATGTATCAAATGTGTGGTCACCGTGGAAAGTGGCAAGCAACAAAGAGCCCCGATGTATAAAGTGTGGTGGCTATTTCTGGGGTGCCGTTTGTGACAGCAGCTTCCTATGTATTAAACAAAAGAATGTACAGCTACAGCCACTATCACTTACATTGGTGACGCCCAATCAGTTGTGATCCATAAACCATGTTGTACCGGCATACGTCCTTGCAGCCCTGAGTAAGGGAAGTTTCTGATGGTTCTCTTTTAGTCAGGGTGGACTTAAGCAAGGGAAAGTGTGTGTGTTGGAGGGAAGAGCAGGTGCAGGTCACCTGCTGAGGTAGGTAGGCAACATGAATTAAGGCCTGCCCAAGCCTACAACACATTTTGCATTGCTCTTTATATTTGTACCGATCATCACTGGGATCGGGAAATAATGGATGATGTTTAAATAGACATGCTGGTAGAACGTTCTTCTAGCTGTACGAGACAGCTACTCTTGATATATTAAGAGGAGTTAGGCACATGACTCCCTCGTAAGTACACAGCTTGTACATTACATTTGTAATCAATTTATAAAAAGTTTGTAATGATTTTGTATAGAGATTATTTTTGATACAGTAAACAAAAGATTTTGCGAATATGAGGTCTGCATGATTATTATAAGGTACTAGGAGGTTTGTCACTGACCCATACAGTCAGTGAAACAAACTCCTCCCCCCTGACGTACCGTAAAAGGTAAATAGAATAATCCACTGGGTGGAACCAGTAGTAAAGGTTAGTTTAAATGTAAGTAGACCTACAAGAGGCCTAAAATGCATTTATAGTCCTAAAGTTAAACATCATCCATTATTTCCCAATCCCAGTGATGATCAGTACAAAAGGAAATATAAAGAGCAATGCATAATGTGTTTTAGGCTTGAGCAGGCCTTCTTTCATGTTGCCTACCTACTTACCTCAGCAGGTGACCAGAACCTGCTCTTCCCTCCAACACACACACTTTCCCTTGCTTAAGTCCACCTTGAATAAAAGAGAACCATCAGAAACTTCCCCTACTCAGGGCTGCAAGGACGTATGCCGGTACAACATGGTTTATGGATCACAACCGATTGGGCGTCACCAATGTGATACTGGGTGTAGCTGTACATTGTTTAGTAGACTGCACATACATCAAGATTTCTCCACATCTTGGATAAGGCTTAACATAGCAAGATATAACAATGCCATACCCAAGGCCAAAGAAGACAATATGTTCACCACTGAAAAATTCTTTGTTAAGTGCAGACATAATGCTTCAATAAAAGTTACATGTAAGCATAACTGAGACACCTAATTTGTCATCAAAGATAATTTCAGCTATTTGCCTTATAATAAGTGATCTGTATAGTAGTAGAGTAAGAGTTTCTATGTGTGTGGATGGTATTAAAATTGTTCCTTAATTAACCAAAACAATCCAGCAAACGGTGGTTCATCTTCCAAAATGGATTCCAATAGTGTAATGTTTACACTATTAGCCTTCTATAACCGGGAAATTAGAGCGTTGCTTAGTCTAAGCTACGATTTTCAATCATTAGCTGGATGCCCACTTAAACCGTGCATGACAGCAAATAAGTTCCTGCCAAGATAGCTCTGTCTGCTTTAGTCAGAAGAGTATCCTGCACAATGGGTGGCCCAGTGGAGGGAAGGTGGATGTGTTAAATGGAAGATGGATGGCGCTGTGCCTTGCCAATGGGTGAATTGGGTAGCTAGCCTTGCAGTTCTATAAATACTGGTGATACACAATTTAAGGCAGTGGGTGAACTGGAGACTAAAATCTGGATTTTGCCAGCTCCTGACATCCACACTTAGCCCTGCTGGCTTTACGGCCAGTCAACTAGTGTGCTGCAGTGCTGAGGCTATAATATTGCAAAGACAAATCATGGCCAGGGGTGGATAAGGCCAATCTTAAATTGATGGCCCTTAGCTTAAATGTTGTAGGGATAATGTAGCAGGGATGGGTATGGACTCCTGACAGCCATGATGCTGAGACTATAGAATTGCAGGGTTGGAACAACAGCAGTGCGTACAGAAGGAGGACAGGGCGAGAGACTAGGTAGATGTAAGCGTTAGAATCAAAGCAAGGAGGCCTACCAGGTCTCTCTATGGCCCAATGAACAGTTATTGTGGATGATTTCTCCACCCTCATAACTGTGACTAAGGCCTGCAAGCAGATGGATGACTTGTTAATAGACTGCAAATACATCAGGATTTCTCCACATCTTGGATAAGGCTTAACATAGCAAGATATACCAATGCCATACCCAAGGCTAAAGAAGACAATATGTTCATCACTGAAAAATTCTTTGTTAAGTGCAGACATAATGCTTCAATAAAAGTTACATGTAAGCATAACTGAGACACCTAATTTGTCATCAAAAGATAATTTCAGCTATTTGCCTTATAATAAGTGATCTGCATAGTAGTAGAGTAAGAGTTTCTATGTGTGTAGATGGTATTAAAATTGTTCCTTAAATAACCAAAACAATCCAGCAAATGGTGGTTCATCCCCCAATATGGATTCGAATAGTGTAATGTTTACGCTATTACCTTTCTATAACCTGGAAATTAGAGCATTGCATAGTCTAAGCTATGATTTTCAAACATCAATCTGCTTCATCGTCGTGGCATGGACACAGTACCCACTGATGTGACACACACACAGCGAAAAGGGAACTTGTCATTATGTATCATAAACTGTTATGCAAATACCTCAATTTGTAACAATTAATATAATTTAGCGCTCAGAGACATACACTCATTTCTAATCATCACAGTGGAATGGAGTCTTGTTCTGTCGCTCTTAGCCTGCAGGAAAGTCTTTCATCAAGATGCTGTAATGTTTTAATAACCTGCCAGCGTTCACCGGCTGTGCCGCTTGCCGATGACACTCTTACATTGTCCTCATTAAGGAACAGAACAGGTCGGGGAATAACAGGACATTAAAGCATTGCCGGTGTGCAGGATCCTGAGGCTTGAGGCTGCTGTTACAGGCAATGCAGGTCTGTTAACCCCATCTGTGATGATCCTGTATAACTATACTTGCCCTGTAGACTTACCTGTGCCCATTTCTGCTTCCAAGTGTCGGGGCTGTACCTCTGGCTCTCTCTCAGGGCCCAGCTGTAACATGGAAGGTGGACCCCGATGTCACAAAATGCTGTCCCATTGCTGTCAAATTCATTGTCCACTTTAAACAGCCAGCGAGTCACCTGCAGGTTATCTGTGATAAGTTGTCCCAGTGCACTGAAAAACTGCAGACAAAGGAGAGAAACGGGTGACTATGTGACAAAACTACACTTATATATCACAGAACTGACTGGCTAAACAGAGGTGTATGTTAAAGTAGAACTTTGACATTTCACAGCC
Organism: Gastrophryne carolinensis; assembly: GCA_027917425.1. Taxonomy (NCBI): domain Eukaryota; kingdom Metazoa; phylum Chordata; class Amphibia; order Anura; family Microhylidae; genus Gastrophryne; species Gastrophryne carolinensis. The sequence continues at coordinate 347,818,996 of CM051238.1, read as the reverse complement.
CAGAAACTATTGGAGCACTTGCCACTATGCCACATAAGGGCAGGGCTCTTACTCCTAGTGTGTTTAAGTATCACTATGTATTCAATTCTGACTCATAGTAGTAAAAGTATATTATTTGTTTTACCCGGTCCCCTGTAATTTGTACATTATATAGTGCTCTATGAATCAACAATAGTAAATTAACTGGTATAGCGTGGGTAAGTATAATTTTTGTTTATTTGTTCCGAATGGGGTATTTCATTATATCCTGTCGTTTGGTGACCAGATATAATGAAATACCACAATAAAGAGACACTTGTCTCTGTAAACCAGAACCCAAGTGCTACAATACAGAGACACCTACCTCTTATTCGCAAGGCTTTGCCCAACCTGGAAACAGTGGTGGCAGCCAAAGCTTCAATAGGAAACATGGCGCTGCAATGTGCACCCATTTCCATGTACCCAATTGAATATAACTTTAGTAGTAAAAGGTAAATATCTATTTTTTGTGGGGCTTACTGGTGGTTGGAGTTCTTCTGTCCAGACTATTTTAAGCAGTATTAATGTGTTGTTCTGTGACACCAATGGCTGGTGGGAAGTAAAGGAAAATCTCCCTGAGATGGACATGAAAAGCTTCAGTTAGTTTTCTCAGTCTTGTTTCCAGTTAATGCTGTGATCATGTGAAATCGGGATGTGCTATTGCACAGTAGCTTGCTGGTTACTTTGCAGAGACACTACTGTCTACTCTATTCATACAGTTTGACAAATAAAATACTTGACCATGAAATTCTTGCAGAGAAAAAGATACAGTGGCATGCACAAACAGCAAAGAGTTTTGAACCATTTCAGTTATGCTATTAGGTCCATCCATAAGCACACATGAATCTTTAAAGGCTACAGAGAGAGCAATGGTACTTTTTTCATGGCACACTGCAACCTTCCTTCCTGGTTCCCCAAGGTGCCTAACCCCTTAGTAAGGACAGATTAGGCCTATTGGGGGTTTTAAGCACTAATTCTCATGGGGATCTCCTGCTTTTCTCAAGATGGTCCGCAAATGAATGGACACTTTCTGTCCATACTGTGGTTTTATGTCTTGCCCTATAGCAATTCCAAATGATGCAGCAAGTTGACAGACAACATGATTTGGAAATGTCCCCAGTGATGCCACTAACTGCACAGCCACAATATTGTTTGGAAGTGTCTGCGATTAAAGGCACAAAGCGGTGCTCCTCAGTAAGACATCCTGGTCAGGTTGCTTGCACAGATTTGCTGGTTACAATGTTTTTAGTCCCTACAAAATATTTGAATTTACATAGGAAGTGACTAATATTCACCAAAGTGGCCATATACTACGGTTTTAGAAACTACTACTACATCCAAGTGCTACAGAGGAAGTTTCACCCTCCTTGCGACATTGTGAAGAAATGTAGAATTCAGAGATCTAAATTACAATTTTGGCCTTTCCTTCCATGGTCTGCAAACTCCAGGATGTTTGAAATTAAAATGGTTATGCAGGAGGGGGGGCGCTAGTGAGCAGCCAACGAAGATGGCAGCAGCCTAATTCGGCTCCTCACTGCACGGGGCTTTTACCTGCCCAGCAGCATTCCAAAGCAGCGGTTCCGGGCGGATCGAGTCCCTGGAGAGTCGGGGAAGACCCGCTGGCCACTGGAGGGGGACAGGAGAGCTGATCCGGCGGGAGCGCAGCCCGCTCTCTGCAGCACGTCCTAAATCCAAGATGGCGGCCGCGACCTGCGCACCTCAGCCATCCACAGCCTGAGAGGAGTCCCTGACCTGCTCACCCCACGTGCGGCCCTGTGACACGGGGTTGGGAGCCAGGAGAAGAGGAGAGAGCTGCCAGCAAGCCAAACCACTCACCGCAGGGAGAGGGAGACGGAAAGCTCATCACACAAAGTAAGCAGGGGCCCTGGGGAGAGACTTCCTTTACCTAGAAAGGTCACCATTATAACGAATGGGGCGCAGGGAAAGGGGAAAGCCACCAACTACCCCTAGGCGTCCAGCACACCCAGACAGCCCTAAGATGGCAACCTTATCGGGACAGCAGCGTGACCCGCATCCCTCATCCTCACCCATACCATCCCCAAACCTGCTGGACTCACAGCCAGAATCACAACTTGAGATCCAGCGAGCGACCCCAGATCCCCCACCAGCCCAGCAGCCTGACCCAGGCATCAGAGATGCAGAGCTTCTAGCAAGATTTCAGGCTGTATTACATCAAGAGCTGGAAACAGCCACTAATAAAATCTCAGCCACATTTAAAGCTGAATTAAGGGATCTGCAAGGCCGCACTTCTAAACTAGAGCAGCAGGCGAGCTGCACCACCACTGTGCTGGAGGAGCATGAATCAGAGATCCAAAATATTAAATCAGACCTCTCCCTGGCCCACCAAAAAATAGAGGATCTTGAACACCGATCTCGGCGCTGTAACCTGAGATTCAGAGGGCTGCCAGAATCTATTATTGATTTAAAATCCACCGTGACAGCCTTGGTGCAGGAGCTGACGCCGTCCATCCCTATCGAAAGGTTGGAGATGGACAGGGTCCATAGAGCCCTGGGCCCACCCCGAGCAGATGGCCAGCCCAGAGACGTTATAGTTCACATATTACAATACCAAAGAGGCTATCGCTCAAGCGGCCAGGCTGAGCCCTAACCTGACCTTTCAAACCCACAAGTATCAAGTCTACTCAGATCTGGCCCCAGCCACCCTGCAAAGGCGGCGTCAGCTTAAGCCGTGCCTCTTAACCCTTCAGTCGCACCGAATCACCTACAGATGGGGCTACCCATTTAAATTGCTCTTTAACTATGGGGGCCGTACCCACACAGTAACAAACCCAGAAGAAGCAATGGAGACGCTTGATCGCCTCAATTTGTCCGGACCCACTGACCGCCCGGCTCCAGTGGACCAGCCCCGGGAGCAGCGGCCCAGGCCCAACCGGAGGGACCACAGAGTCGACGACCAGCGACCTTATCCCACATCTACGCCCTCCCGGGCCTCTAGAAACCGTCAGCTGGAACTGGGGTGAGAGTCGTTCAGCAACCGTGCCCCTCTCTCTTCTTTTTCCCCAACACGGGCGTGAACTGGCGTTGATCGGACACTCCGGGACACTCTGATTTCTTCTTGCAGCTCTGAGAGACGGCACCTTTTCCTCTCCCAGGGTCATCGTCAGATAAGTTATACTACTATGTTACTGGTTTATGGATACTTTATAGTTTTTTTCATATGAAGGTTTATAATGTTGTTTCGGGCGATTGGCCTCTGCCCCCCCCGTGGCGGTACCCCGACTGGGAGACCGGGTCCTTATGGGATCGTGGTCGGCCTAGTGGCCTAGTGGGGCAGTCGTGGGACGGTCAGAGGCTGTTCTGCACCATTGGGGGGTGGGCCCCCCCCCTTGTTGGGGCCCCCTCCTGCGGACGGGACTGTTAGGTGCGTGTCCGTGAGGGGGCGGCTCGGATGGGGGGGGCAGCTCCATTTGCCACCCTATGTGGAGCTCGGGGCTGCTGGTGAGACAGTGAGGTGCCTCGGGGCCCCTCAACATGGGCGCTTGGCGCAGCCCCGACGATAGCCCCCTTGGGTCGCAATGCTTTACAAAGTTTGATAAATGTTCTAGTTTATGAACCCTTTCTTTATGGCTATGTTAACGCTGCGGCCACTACTGGGCCTTGCGGGAAAGTGATCCCTGGCTTGGGCTTGCCCGCAACTTGATAGAGGCGACGGAAGCGCAACCTCCCCTCCATTACGGGACCGTCAGCTATGTTATCTTAAATGTTTCAATGTCTTAATATGCTCAGTTACATTAGCGCAGGCTCTACCCCGTGCAGAGGCGACCCCCTTGAACCCCAAAGACTTCCGGCTGTGAGGTTTTTCCCCCCGGAAGGATAACCACTGACTGTTGAGTGGTCAGATTCATACAACAGCTATTCCCACCTTGTGAGGTACCCAGCTTGGGCCACCCACGAGGAGGGGCTTTACTGTTACCTCATATTAGTGGGATCCTTAGATGATACCCTAGTAACAATCGTATCCTATTATGCGCCCAACACCCACCAGACTAACTTCTTCTCTCATCTAATGAAAAGGGTCAAGGAGCATGGTAAGGGCATGCTAATCATGGCCGGCGACTCTAATATTACTCTAGATCCAAAACTGGATAGATCCGGTCCACAGGGCAGGAGCCCCTCACCTACCACCCAACCTACTCAACACCCCCCGCACCGAATTAACACACTGCTCAAAGAGGCTTCTTTGGTAGATGTCTGGCGCGAGCTGAATCCAAGAACACGAGACTACACCTTCTATTCCAACCCTCACGACTCACTTAGCAGAATAGATCACATCCTCGTAGCGCAGACCCTAGTCCCCTTGGTTCAAAAATGCCAAATATTATCTGCTCCCTGGTCGGACCACGCACCGGTTCTGATGGGATTTAGCACCTCCCCCCCCGACGCCCAAACCCTTCAGGTGGAGGATCAATGACTCATTGCTATCACATAAGGACACCCAAGAACAGGTCCTTCAATCTATAAAAACCTACTTCATAACCAATAAAGACACGGCCTCGGCAGTGAGCATCTGGGAAGCCCACAAGGCAGTCATGCGGGGCAATCTTATAGCGCTAGCCTCGGCCATTAAAAAACGCAGGAACGACAATGTGACCCGACTCACAGCGCAGCTAGAACAATTTCGAAGAGATTGGGTCGCAAATCCGACAAGAGAGCTTAAGAAGAAGGTGGATGTAATTAGCATCCAGCTTAACATGGCATTGGACGAGATGGCGGAAAAGAGGCTTAGATGGGGCAAGCAGAGGTACTACGCGAGAGCCAATAAGCCTGACACCCCCTTGGCTAACAAACTGTGATATTCGGGGCCGCGGCAGCCTTTGATCTTGCTTAGGATCCCTGAGGGGAGCCTCACAGCTAACCCTCTCAAGATCATACAAATATTTAGAAATTCACTAGGCAAACTTTACAAGCCCCCCCATATGTTCCCCCGCGAGGAAACGGCAAGATTTCTAGATTCCGTCTCGCTCCCCAAACTGCAGGATGCCCATAAAGAGCGTCTCGACGCAGACATAACAGTCTTGGAAGTGCTTGGGGCCATTAAGAGCCTTAAGACATCCAAAGTGCCCGAACCAGATGGATTCTCAGCCCTATATTACAAAAAGTATGCCGCGGAACTGGCTCCCTATCTAACCGCCATGTTTAACTCCCTTACAGATCAGAGTTCTTTACATCAGTCATCACTGGAGGCCTACATCAGTATGATTCCGAAACCTGATAAGGATCACTCAGACGCACAAAATTATAGGCCTATTTCTCTACTCAACGTAGATGTGAAAATTTTAGGTAAAGTCCTGGTTACCAGAATTAATGAATTCCTGGGCACCATAATTGGGAAAGACCAGGTAGGATTTATCCCATGTAGGCAAGCACCGGACAATATTCGTAGACTGCTCCACCTGATTGAGCTGGCTCAACAAAGAGATATCCATAGCCTCTTGCTGTCTCTGGACATGAAAAGGGCTTTCGACTCCCTCTCGTGGGATTATATGCACTGCGCTCTTCAGAAATGGGGCTTTGGCGATAACTTTCTGGCTTGGATCCACTCTATCTATTCCTCCCCCTCAGCCAGAGTGCAATACAATGGTTACCTTTCTGAGCCAATCTCAATAGGTAGAGGCACCCGGCAGGGATGCCCGCTCTCCCCGGTGCTATTCGTGCTGGCACTGGAGCCCTTGGCCCTTGCTATTCGGGCAAACCCGAACATAAAAGGCATTGAAATGGCGGGATACCATCACAAAGTGTGCTTGTTTGCCGATGATATCTTATTGACGCTCTCACAGCCCCATACCTCACTACCTAACCTGCTCCAGCTCCTGGAAACCTTCTCGAGGATTTCGGGTCTTAAAGTTAACAAGGAGAAATCGGTGGGGCTTAATTTAAATGTCCCTGCCCCAACACTAAACATCCTTCAATCCAACTTCCCATTCCGCTGGGCCCCGGGAGCCCTATCCTACTTAGGCGTCAAGATCACGCCACATTACCGGTCTTTGTACCAGGCAAACTACCCCCCCCTCTTTAGAAGTTTGAAAGCGATGCTGGATACCTGGCGGGGTCATGAGATATCCTGGATCGGAAGGGTCAATGCAATAAAAATGACCTTGCTCCCGAAGCTTCTATACCACTTTAGAACTCTCCCGGTGTATATTCCACAATTTCAGCTTAAAAGCATGCAAAATAGCATAATGAAATTTATATGGGGGAGAACTAGGCCGAGAGTTGCTAGAGCTACCATGACTAGGCATAGGAAAGAGGGAGGCTTGGGGGTTCCGTGTATATGCAAATACTACCATGCAGCGCAGATAGGGCAGCTTCAACAGCTACATATCCACATGGAGACACCATTGTGGGTGGCGTTAGCGGCCTCCACGTGCGACCCAGTCCCGGTTGACAGCTTAATGTGGTTGCCGCCACAACATAGATCACACATCTCATGCCCCATCCTGAACCACTCCCTTCGAATCTGGGATGGGACGAAATATTCCGGGAAACTAATTTCTCCACACCTTCCACTAATGCGAATTGTTAAGAACCCGATGTTTCCCCCGGGGTTAGACCCCAAAGGGTTTAGTTGGTGGGAGCGGGTGGGGATTAGCAAACTTCACCATCTCCTGATCAGAGGCGAGATAATCTCCTGGCCTGCACTACAGGAAAGGGAGAAAGCCCCGCCATCAGAACAATTTAGATACCTGCAACTCCGTCACTGGATTGCACCCCTGCTAAAAAACAAGACGGAAGACTCAGATATGACTCCCTTTGAAAAATTGTGTGCACGAGGGACCCCCACCACGGGTCTTGTATCCACTATTTACTCGAGCCTTGTAGCATTACCCGCCAACTCAAAACATGGGTACATGGCCAGATGGGAGTCGGATCTGGGCTTGGTAAGGGATAGGAGAGACTGGGAGGAGATATGGACTGGAATAAACAGGTGCTCGATCAATGTCACGACCCTGGAAGCAGCATACAAGATGCTCACCAGGTGGTACCTGGTGCCCGCGCGCATAGCTAAAGCGATCCAGGGCTACCCCGCTCAATGCTTTAGAGGTTGTTCGGTGGAAGGCTCCGTTCTGCACATATGGTGGGAGTGCCCGAAGGTTAAGAGATTTTGGTCCCGAGTTTTTGGCCTCCTGAGCACCCTTCTACATGCCCATATACGTCGGGATCCTTGGGTGGCACTATTGCATGTGAAACCGGAGGGTATCACCAGAACCCAGCACGCCCTGCTTACTCAACTTATGCTGGCAGCTAAACTAACGATTGCTAGCTCCTGGAAGAAACTGGGAATCCCCTTCCAGGCAGTAAAGGACAGGCTTAACGGCATCTTGATTAACGAGAAATTGACTAGCATCCTGAGGGATTCACACACCAAATTTATCAAAGTATGGGAGCCCTGGGTGGAATACGCCTACCCGGAAGCATGCAATGCTATGCTACAATGAGTAACGATCTGTCTCCTTTTCTTTCTTTCTCTTTCCTCTTTCTTTCCTTATTTTCTCTATCTTCTCCCCCCCTTCATTGTCTTAGGCCACCCGACCCCCCGTTACCCTCCCCCCCCTTGTACCCACCCCATTCCCTCCCCTCCTTCCCGCTGGGTTTGGCGCCCGGCGATGTCCGTTGACGGACTTCTCTGCGCGCTGGGGCGGCGGGCGGAGGGCTGGGGTTTAGCGCAACGGATGCCACTAGAGACAGGCCATTCAGGTCGACACACTGACAACAAACAAACGGCTAATGTTGTGCAGACGTATATATTTTATGTTGAAAGTGCTACCTGCCTCCATGTACTGTTTTACTATGTACCAATTTGGAAAATTGAGCATCTACATGTTGTACAACAAATGTATGCCAATGTCATCTGTGTGCCTTTGAAAAAGAAAAATCTAATAAAAAAGATTGAAATAAAAAAAAAAATGGTTATGCAGCCAGTAGATACCACTGCACATTCTCTCTATATTCAATGTACCTTCATACTTGGGGAAAAAAAAGAAAGAAATTAAAAAAGTTAATCATACTGGAGTTTGATAGCCATCACAACATTAGATTCTTTTGTGTTTCTGCTCTCAGTATGTAAAAAAAGAAGACACATGTGGGTGCAGCCTAACTGTTTAGGCACCTTAGATTGGGCAGTTGAGGCCTAGCGGTAAGGGAGCGGACTTGTGAATTGTGGTTCCTTCTCCTCAGCACCATGTAGGTACACACACCATTGTAATGTTTGTGCTAATAATTGCAGAACTGGCCTATTTAATAGACACATGCATTTAAAAAACAGAGAACTGATGTAACTGATAATGTGTAAGTCCAAAAGAAATAGTGTAAAATGAATTTTTAGAATAACACAACTAATATCTCTAGTAACTAATTAGTGATGTAAAGGTCATGGGGAAGTAGGTGGCAAGGCCTCTGACCTGATTCTCTGTATAAATATCATATTCTCCTGGAGGAGTGGGGATGCCGGCACTGGTGAAAATTCGCTTACTCCCAGATTTGGTGCTGTAAAGATGTGCTGCCTCGGGTTCGGTGCCTAATATAGGGACACCAAGCATGTCTGCCACGGTCAAGTCATCCACGTGTGGGACTCGTCCAACAATGTAGGCCTCCCGACCTTGAGTCAAGTTTCGTATACGCTGTAAGGCCTTAGGACTGTATTTCAGCAGGGTGGAAAGACACATGTGGTGATTCTATGGTGGAAACAATAAGATATTAATAAACTGATTGGCATAACAAACTAGTTCCCCGATATATAAAAATATAATATATATATATATATATATATATATATATATATATTCCAATTCGTTGCTTGGACAACTCAACAAAAAGCTCCTAGGCATAAAACAAAAAAAAAGCCTTTAAACCAATTTTTATCACATATCTAAGAACCCACCTTGGCACACCCCCTTCATTGCAATGAATGCAGCAGGCCTGAGATGGAATCGCTGGATATCTCGGCAAGTATACAGATGCTGGAGTGGCATGGGGGAGCTGCCCGGGCACACCGGACCCACAAAGAGGCCAAAAATGAAGTTAAGGCTTTTTTTGTTTTATTCCTGTATAGGGACTTTAAATATATTAAAGTGGACCAACACCCATTTTGACCAAATGGCTCGGGGTGCCTACACAAGGGGGCATCTTGAGATATCTTACCGGCCTGAGATATTCCTACATGCTCCTCGTTTCCCTGGCTATATGTGTCCCTATTATTGGCAGCCAAAGGTCAGATTGTATGCACTACTTTCGAAAGGGTATGAACAAGTGACTGCCAGCGGCCAATCGCAGGGACACATTAGGGTCAACTCACTCCCATGTCCCAAAAAGCCAAAAACCATGCGCAACTGCATCCGTATGTGGAAACTTGCGAAAACTCCTATCCTATGTTAAAATCTAGCTACCCTCCATCTATTCCAGTATGATGCCCAAAACTGTACCCCACATTCAAGTTGAAGCCTTCTATGTAAATTATAGAACCCCCATCCTGTGTCCTAATACCCCGTTTTGCATCTCATAATTTTGTTAGCTCTTGCTATGGCTGCTTGGCATTGGGTGCTGCTAGTAAATGTATTGCTTCTAGTAAATGTAGTCATTCTCTAGCTGTGTTTTACCTAACTTTACCCTATATAACATATCAGAAAGGGGCATAACTTTACATTTACACTACCAAGTATATTTATTGCGCACTTTTGTAATCTGTTATATATTACTATCCCTATTGGTTTTAAATATTATTAACGTATTTGCTTCATTAGCAGAAAGTCTAAATTGTAAGATCTTCATCAAAATGCAGAGTACCAGGTTAAACTACCCATTTACAAGGCCAGATTGAATTTTTGAAACTGTATATTTTTGCGCAGCAAACTTATGATCTAGCATTTTTTAATTTCTTTTGAATGTTAGCAAATGTGTGTTTTATGGAAGCAGTTTTCATCTGTTGCTATTGGCAATGTATATCAAGTGCAGACTTTGGGTACATTGCTAATAGCAACAGATTGCAAACAGTTGCACAGAACACTGCTGCTGGGCATATATAAGGTTAAGTGCGCCCCCTCACCTCAGCAGTGGCCATAGCAACAGTGTTCTGTGTGCAGGGCTCACTTCTCTCTTGGTGTACAGACTTGGCATATGGTTGCCAATAGCAGCCAATTGCAGGTAGTGAATTCCATAATTTGCACATATTTGCTAACAGAGAAAAATTCTAGATCAGTTCACCACCTTGAGTACATCCTTTTGGCAAGTCCCCAGTTTATCCTTGTACTGGCCCATGCTTTGTATTTACTGCAGCCAGTTCTTCTCAATCTGCATTTTAAGATCTTCTTCATCATAGCACCTAGTAAAAACTAATGTGTGTTAAGGTGGAAAGGCCCCCAACCTTAGTTGAATATAGTCAAATATGGAGGAGAAGCTCTGTACATTCTATTGAACAGCCCACTAAATCACATTTTTCCCTCACCCTGGGTTTTGATGAGGAAAAGGTCTTTGTGTTAGAAGTTTTTGTTCAGGCAGGAACAATGTCCATTGTGGAGGACTAGTCACAAGTGACAGTGAGGCGACCATATAAGGCAAAAAAAAATAAAATATACTCAATGTAAACCTGGGAGCCCTATACTGTATTCACAATGGCAGCAGCCCCAGCTCTGCTAGGACCTGGAGTGACACCTTTGTCACCTGATCAGCGCAGCTGCTGTGCTGAACTACTGCAGGGACTGGGTAAAGAAAGTGTTTAAAGGGATTAAAGAGGAAAAACTCACCTGATTTATGCTTTTTGGGGTGTTGTTCCTCTCAGTGGGGGCATCCCGAATTGGGGGGGGAGAACGAGCTCGCTGATTGGCTGAGCGGGCTGCTCAACCAATCAGTGAGCTCGCTTTCACTTGGCTTTCTTCAGCTGAAGGGAGCCAGGTATGTTGCCGGTTGCATCCCCTGCAAACCTACTAGCTGTTGCATGCCCGCATCACCGCTAGAGGTGAGCCGGGATGCGGCAATGGAGCAAAGGCACAGCAAGAGCTCCGGGACAAGGTGACTGAAACAGGGCTTCGGGGAAGGGGGGGGGGGGGGTTACACAGCAGGGAATCCCAATTCGGAATCAACTCCATTGTGTATTGTGAGTTGAGCTGTAGAAGCTCTCGCATTTCAATTTTACCATATTTAGGAACAATTCATGAGGTCAGTCAGAGGGTTTTTGGTCCACGTTAAATATTCCTATATTATCCTACATGTAAACCCTTTTGTAAAAACATGCTTCTTTGTAATTCAGACATGAGCCCTTATCTTTGGCCTGATGCTAATCATTGCTTACTAACAGCCTTTGAACACAGGGGCCATTTTGAATCGCCAAAAGGACCCCCCCCCCCCAAATGAAGTTCAATGTTGATATCTAAGGTGCAGGCAAAGGCAAATGTTACACCATTGTGTACGGGCTACATTTGGCCCTGTCCTAAACAGTTCCATTCTTAAATTGAAGATATCAATGTTTACAGTTTCACCTCATGATTTCGCTCCTTATAAAAGAGGGTGTGGCCTTTGGATCTGTGATGCTGCATAATAATCAGCATAGTAGGCGGGGTCTGTAAGATTCCCAGGACTTGCTTCAGACATCCCTGCTGTGCTTCTGCCCTCTCCCCCTGTTGCTACATTGCAGCCTAGACCAGCACATCCAGACAAACATGTTTCAAATACGTATGCACTCTGTCACAAAGTGACTTGCACACTCCCATATGTCCATGTGAGCACTCCCAAAGTGCATGCACCCACTCTCAGATGCACATGCGTGCACTCCCAAACGTCCAAGCGCTTACTTCCAAACTGCCACACTACCAAAGTGCATGTACCCACTACAAAATGCACGTGTGCGCACTTCTAAAGTGCATGTACGCACTGCCAAATGCACATGCATGCCCTCCCAAAGTGCACACATGCTCTCCCAAACCAGCAATGCTTCCCTGCTGTGTTAACCTGATTCAGGACCTGATGTGAAGGGAGCTGTGGTTTACACTGGAAACCAAGGCAGACAGTTCAAAAACAGCGACGCTCAAAAGCTGAAGTCTAGTGCTGAGAAAACAAAAAGAAGGTAAGGGCTGGATTCAACTGGGGAATGGTGTGGGCGCAGTAACACTTTAAAGTGGACCAACACCCAGTATTTTCACTTCCCCCCGATCGGGGTGCCCCGCTATGTGAAACCCCCCCCAGATCTCCCGATAAAACTCACCTCACTGCGGTCCTACGGTGCATGCATGGCCGCTCGTCCAATCAGTGCGCTCGGAGCCACTGAGCTATGCGCGTCAAAGCGAAGTCTTATCTCAGCGGATCAGAGCACGCTGGCGGCCGCATCTCGCGATTCCCTCTAACAGGGAGCGCACCCGGCCATTCACAAATGCGCATTCGCCGTCGGACCGGAATTCAGGTAAGGTTTGCGGGCGTTCTGGGGGGTTTCACACAGCGGGGCATCTCGATTTTGGAGGGCCAAAATCAACCTTGTAAAACTTAGAAAAAGTATGAACAGAAGACCAAGTAGTGGCCTTGCAAACTTGTTCAACAAAAGCTTGGTGCTGAAAAGCCCAAGAGACACCAATAGCACGAGTAGAATGATCAGTAAGGTGGAAGGGAGGCTCCTTCCCCTTAGCAGAATAGGACTGTACCACAGCCTGGCGGATCCACTTGCTGATAGTGGACTTAGCTGGAGCCAGACCCTTCATAGGTCCAGACGGGAGCACAAAAAGAGCATCAGTCTTCCTGAAGGATTCAGTAGCCAAATAGAACTTCAGAGTCCTGACCACATCCAGAGAGTGTAAAACCCGCTCCTTAGGGTTACTAGGATTAGGGCATAGGGAAGGCAAAACAATGTCCTGATTGAGATGAAGGGCAGACACAACCTTAGGCAGAAAATCTGGCTTAAAACAAAACACCACCTTGTCCTGGTGTCTCTCAAAGTAAGGGGGTTTGATGGAAAGCGCCGCCAACTCAGAAACACGCCTAACAGAAGTGATGGCCACCAAAAAAACTACCTTAAGAGTCAAAATGGACAAAGGGGCCTCACGCAAAGGCTCAAAGGGAGACCCCTGCAAGGCAGATAAGACCAAGTTCAAATCCCAGACTGGTAACATAGGCTTACGTGGAGGACGCACGTGAGTAACCCCCTGGAAGAAGGTCTTGACCAGACGATGGTGAGCAAAGGATCTTTGGAAGAAAATGGCCAAAGCAGAAACATGACCTTTGAGGGTACTAAGTTGAAGACCCAAATCCAAACCATGTTGCAGGGATTCCAAAATCCTAGGGATAGAAAACACCCTACAGGGAAGCGACTTAGACTCACACCAGTCAATGTAAGCATGCCAGACCCTATAGTAGATGGATGACGAGGACTTCTCCCTAGCCCGAATCATGGTATTAACAACAGAGGCAGGCAGCCCATTTTCCATCAAGATGGAGGTTTCAGCAGCCAGGCCGTTAAAGCCAGCGTTTGTAAATTGGGAAGGCGTAGCTGCCCCTGAGTGAGCAGGTCTGGATCCTTGGGCAGAGCATACTGATCTACTGTCAACTGCACGACGTCTGCGAACCACACCCTTCTTGGCCAACAGGGGGCCACCAGACAAAGACTGGAAGCTTGTGATTGTGACGGGATGCAAACAGATACACATCTGGCTGACCCCAGCGGTGGCACAGGGAGCGAAACACCCTGCTGCTGAGGGACCATTCTCCCAGACGAGAGGTCCCCCTGCTGAGGGAGTCTGCCTCCAGATTCTCTACCCCCGGGATGTACACAGCTGAGATGCAGGGAACATTCTCCTCCGCCCAAGACAGTATCAGGGACACTTCTTTGAGGGCCCTCTTGCTCCGTGTCCCTCCCTGATGACTGATGTAGGCAATCGCTGTCTGGTTGTCCGAGCGGACCTGAACCGCCCAACCCCGAAGGTGTGGAGTCAATTGGGCGAGAACCAACCTTATCGCCCTCAATTCCAGAACGTTGATAGGGGTGTGGGCCTCCTGAGGGCCCCACTGACCCTGGAATATCAGGGATTTCCAGAAGCCCCCCAACCTTTCAGACTGGCATTTGGGGTGACTGTCTCCCAGCATGGGGCCAGAAAGGATCTGCCCACCAACAGGTTTCTTGAGTCCAGCCACCACGAGAGAGACCGTCTAGCCAGAGGGGACAGAACCAACACCTGATCCAGGGACCGAGGGTCTCACGTGAAGCTGAGCGTATGGAACTGCCTCGAAGCAAGACACCATCAGGCCCACCAGCTGCATCCCCTGCCGGGATGAGGGCAAGACATAAGGAACCTGCCTTGGGCCTGAAGACTCTCCACCTTATGCTGAGGGAGAAAAATCTTGACCTGAGATGTATCCAGAGTCATGCCCCGAAAGGACCTCACCACTGACGGTGACAGGAAAGATTTGGGGTGGTTGATCACCCAGCCGAAGGACTCCAGTGTGTACACCACCAGCTGAGTATCCAGCTCGGCCTGCTGGAGAGATTGAGGCATGATGAGAAGATGAGTCTAAGTAAGGAAGGATGCGAATGCCCTGAGATCTCAGCAGAGCCAGTACGCCCGCCAGCACCTTGGTGAATACCCTGGGAGCCGAGGTGATACCGAAAGGCATAGCCACAAATTGATAGTGCTGATCCTCCAGAGCGAACCTCAGGAATCTCTGATGGTCTGGAAAGATTGGTACATGAAGGTAAGCGTCCTTGATGTCTACAGAGGTCATGAAGTCCCCTGGGCGTAGTGAATTGACAGCTGAGCACAGAGTCTCCATGCGAAAGTGTCTGAATCTGACAAATTTGTTGAGGCACTTTAAATCCAGGATGGGTCTGATGGACCCGTCTTTTTTGGGAACAGTGAAAAGATTGGAATAGTAGCCTCTGCCCCTTTCCCTCAAAGGCACCTGGCAGATGACTCCCAATTCCAGAAGGTTTTGGACAGCAAGGCACAGACCCTGAGCTGACAGGGGGTTTAGATCCATCCAGGATTTGATGAATCTTGGGGGCGGCCAGGCTGCAAACTCTATCTTGTAACTGGAGGACACTACCTCCTGAATCCACCGGTCTGAGACGTGAAGCCTCCAGACGTGAGAAAAGAGCCGAAGCCGTCCCCCCACCCAGATGGGTGAGGGCGCCCCTTCATGCCTGAGGAGGCTTGGGTGAGGATTTTGGCTTAGGACCCCAGGAGAGGCCAGGACGGCCACGTCCTCTGCCCCTTCCCCAGTGATCCCCACGTGCCCCAATAAAGGAGACTCCTCGGCCAGGTCTGGAACCACGGAAGGATGAGAGAAGGGCACCCATCCCCTGAAAGGACCGGGACGGCCTTCTACGTTGAGGTAACCTACCGCCCCTGGCAAACAAATCCAAGCGTTCACCAAAAAGGCGCAGGCCCTTGAAAGGGAAGAGCCTTCTTAGCAGCATTATCAGCTACCCACTGACGTAGCCAGACAGAGCGGCGTTTAGCCATCAACAGGGCAGAAGTTCTACCACACATTCTAATGCCATCATCCATAGCAGTCAGGACATATGCAACAAATTCATAGCAAAGCAGGAGAGATATATACTCTTCTCCTCCCGCGTCATCAGAGGCCCCCTCTAAGAGACTCTTAAGCAAACCCTTAATAGCAATAGCTGTAATGGCAGAGGCACAAACCGGGCGTAGCGCGGTCCCCACAAAGGCAAAGGCATGGCAAGCCAGTTGGTCCATATGCCGGTCCTCACCATCCCTCAGGGTAATAGTGTCAGGAGAATGCATGACAGATGTATTGGACAGCCCCAGAACAGGCGCGTCCACCTCGGGAGGAAATGACCAACGCTTAATCACATCAGCAGGAAAGGGATACCTTTTGTCCCAACTCTTGGGCACCCCTGGCAGCTTGCTAGGCCGCTCCCATTCTTTGAGCACCAGATTATTAAGGTGAGACTGCTCCGGGAATTCCAAACGTGGTTTAACCGTATGAAAGAGCTCACCCTGCTGCTGCGGAGCCACGGCAGGAGGGGAGATACAGAGCACTTCAAAAATTTAAGCCAAGGGGGGCGTGGCTTGACATGGCGGAGTAGTGACATGCTGGGAAGGAGCTCCGTACCCAGAACAAGCAGAGCCGAGGCAGAAAGAGCTGGCAGGACTCCCAATCCACATGCCCAGACGGGGGAAACAGCGGGGAGCACCGAGGAGAGGCAGGACGCAGACGATACCTGCTTTGTTCCAGCCCAGAGGCATCACAGGCAGAGAGCCGGCTGCGGGGAAGATTGGGGCGGCGAGAGCGGAGGCGCACACACGTGGGCGTGAGATCGCGGTGCTGCAGGCTGAAGTCCCGCCCGCTCACGGAGAAAGATGCATCGCAGAGGAAGAGCAGTGTGAGAGACTGGGGATGACGGCAACGGCGGAGGTACACCGCGAGGCGGACGGGAACACCCGGCGGGGCCAAGGTCAGTCTCGTTCCCATCCTCCCCCGGCCAGTCCCCGTACCAAAGTGGCAGAGGTCCCGCTCAGCTCACCACCAAGCCAGACAGGGGGAGCTACAGATGGGGGAGGAGGTGACACAGAGCCCCACGCCAGTACATCCGCTGCACAATTATCAGAGCGACACCACGAGGGACCCATGCATGGGAGTCCATACAGCCCAGACTCCCCACCACTGGGCCTATTAAGGGGAACCTCGACCTTGCAATTGCGGTGGCGGAGCTGCGCCTCACCACATATCACGGGGCCTCCATCCAGCGCTAGCTCTCTAGCGGGCACCCCATCACCACCACTGAGTCCCCAACCTTCATGGCAGTGCCAACCAGAGTCCCCACCCGGCAGTCCCATGGGGGAGCCAGCGATACTGGGGGCAACCTCCGCCCCATGCGGCGTATGGGAAGAGGACTCGGACCTCTCAGCGCAAGGGATCCAGAAGAGGAGCAAACACCTGGTTTCCCATACAGCCCGAGATCCAGTTCCATTGGGGAGAGGACCACCAGAGGCGTCTGTTCCGAGCCCACCACAACATGCCACGTGCGACATTGAGCGCTTTCACCTGTGGAGTCCGCCGGCTGCTCTACCTCTAGATCTACCATCACACTCCATTGCGGAGGCAGTAAAAGTCAATATCAAATTATTATATGAACAGCCAACTGCCCGGATACGGGTCAATGGGTGTTACTCTAATTCATTTGCCTTGCATAGGGGGACAAGGCAGGGGTGCCCATTATCGCCATTGCTTTTTGCTTTAGCTATCGAACCCTTGGCGATCATCATCAGGGACTCCCCAGATATCTCTGGATGGAAGCTGGGAGCAGTGGAGGAAAAGATATCCCTCTATGCAGACGACACACTGCTGTACCTTGCGGACGGCCATAAGTGTCTAGACGCAGCTCTGGATGCTATAGGAGTGTTTGGGAAGTTCTCTGGTCTGAGGATTAACTGGGACAAATCCAGCCTAATGTTAGTGGATGAGCCTGCTCCCCCCGACATCTCCCCGAGATCTCAATTAAAAATAGTCCAACAATTTAAATACCTGGGGATTATGATTAGTAAGCAACCAAGTGAGTTCATATCTCTGAATATTTCCCCTGTCGTGTCAAGACTAAGGCAGCGGGTTGCTCAGTGGGCGAACCTGCCCCTGTCAGTCATGGGCAGAATTAATATATACAAAATGATATTCCTTCCAAAATTTCTGTATATTTACCAGGCCTCGCCAGTGTTGCTGCCCGTTTCCCACTTTAAAACGTTGGATTCGATTCTGTTTGGCTTTATTTGGGGACAGTCTCCACCTAGGCTTAACAGACAAATAATGAAAGCACATGTGACGGAGGGGGGTCTAGCGGTACCGCACATGCAATTGTATTTTTATTCTACACAGCTCCTGTTTGTGCACTGGTGGCTTTGTCAGCCAAAAAACAACCCGGTGGTGGGTCTGAAGGTGGCGGTGATGGGTTCCCATGAGAAACTGTCCCTCTTGGTGTATAGGGGGGTCCGGGGGATCCGGGAGGCAACCGGCTGTATGAGGGCAGTGTGTAACATATGGGAAAGGGTAGCCAAGTTGAACAAGAGGCCGGATGGGGCCCGACACTGGTCCCCCTTTGCTCCTCTCTGGAACAACCCCAAGCTCCCTGAGTTGGTTTCTATGCAGGATCCGCAATTCTGGGAGGGAAGAGGCCTCCGGACGTTGGGCCAGGTGTACAGGGATGGAGTGCTTATATCGTTTGACCAAATTAGGGAGACCTTTCGGGCTTCTCACCGGGATTTCTTTCGCCACCTGCAACTCAGGCACGCTCTGCAAACTCAATTCGGCAGGGAGAGCCCGAATTTTTCGGTGTCCCAGGTGGAGAATGCAGTGAGGGAGACAGACTTGGGGAAACCGGTCTCTACATTGTATAGGTGCCTGGTTGCTGGGCTGGAATCCCCCAGGGGGAAGGTTGAAAGTAGGTGGCGGACCCTAGACCAAACTTTGGACCGGGATGACTGGGAAGAAATCCTAGATAACCTACACTCCTCGGTCATAGAAGCCAGAGACAGATTTATCCAAACCAAATGGATACATCAAGCCTACATCACGCCGATACGGCTGCATAAGATGGGATTACTGGCTAATGATTTATGTCCCAGGTGTGAGAGGGAGACTGGTACATGGGAACATATGACCTGGTCCTGTGAGGTCCTGGTAAGATATTGGGGAGAGGTGATGGATTTGATTGGTAGAGTGGTGGGCTTCCGGATCACTGGCTCGATGGCCCTATGTCTTCTGGGGGTGGTCGAATCACTATCGCTGTCGGGGCCGCTGAAATCATTATTTAGGCTGCTGCTCTTTTATGCCAGGAAATGTGTTCTGCTTAATTGGAAGCACCCGGCTAAACCATCCGTACAGGCGTGGAGGGCTCTGGTAAACCAGAAACTCACTATGTACAAGCTGACATACACGGCTTGCGGGGTGCCAGATAAGTTTGAGAAGGTTTGGGGTCCCTGGCTGCAGAGTCAGGACACTGCTTCGGAGGCCGATTAGGGAGGGGCAAGGCCTACTTAAGGGGCGAAGTGGCTCACCGATAGAAGGCTGAATCATTGAGTGAGTTAAAGTGGATTTAGGGAGACGGGAGAAACATCCTGGGGATATGCCTCCCCGACGGGTCCTCCCATCCTGGTGAACAATTAACTAGACATCCGAGTCCAAAGGTTTGTATGTGTTGAGTGAATGGTGTCATGTCTAAATGTTTATTGAAACTAGGCAACTGTTCTGGGTGCCTGCGGCATCTTAATGTGA
This sequence comes from Gastrophryne carolinensis, assembly GCA_027917425.1. Classification (NCBI taxonomy): domain Eukaryota; kingdom Metazoa; phylum Chordata; class Amphibia; order Anura; family Microhylidae; genus Gastrophryne; species Gastrophryne carolinensis. The sequence goes on along the minus strand of CM051238.1, from coordinate 347,799,733 downwards.
TATGTGATTTGCATTTGTGTCTGATGTTTGTTGAACTGCAATAAAAAGAAACTTAAAAAAAAAAAAAAAAGTCAATATCAAGGAGGCCCTACGCGGGCTCCCAACGGATTGGAGCAGACGCCTCTTAGCCGACCTAGCCCTGGCCCAAGATGATGTGGAGAACAGGAGCCGCAGGAATAACCTGCACCTCCGGGGAGTTCCTCTGGGGAGTCGGTCGAGCCGCGAGATCTGTCCGAGGTGGTCTCTATCTATCTCTATCTTCAACGAACTCCTTAAACTCCCCAGTACAAATCACATAGAACTGGACCGGGTGCACAGAGCCTTGGGCCCCCGGCCACAGGATCCAAACCGGCCTAGAGGCATCATATGCAGAGTACATTTCTTTAAAATAAAAGAAGATCTACTCCGACGTGCCTGGGAGAAAGGTCCGGTCCGATGCAAAGGCGCACAAGTGATCATACTTCAAGATCTCTCAAGGACACTTCAGAAGAGAAAGCTCCTAAAGCCCCTGCTGAAAACCATCCAGAGGCAGGGGGCGCCTCTTGGCCTCCCTTAGACGGGAACGGACCTAGCACAGGGCATACCAGCCCGAGGACGAGGGACTTACCTTGTAGCCATCTACGCTTAGTGCTTAACAAAAAGGCACCATATCCAGCCCCCACTTTTTGGCGGGTAGCCGGCAGACTACTTGCTAGTCCTTAATTCACCCGGTTATTTGTGTATACCTCCCCAAACCCTCACCCACTGTCCCTCAGGGCACAGTACTTCCCCCTTCAACACTCACCCCCCCACTAGCCCCTACCTACCCATCCCCCTCCTGTTGGCGTGTGGGACTGGATACGGGATAAGTGGTACTACTGACCAGTGGCACCTAGAAACCTCTACCCCCCCCCGGGTGCTTTGGCCAACATGGGTCCTATAACAATAGTCACTCTGAATGTGAAGGCTTAATACACCAGAGAAGAGAACGATCCTGGCACAGGAGTTAAAAAGATGTAAAGCAAAGGTCATTTTCCTACAAGAGACACATTTCAAAAGAGATGCGGCTCCTAGACTTTGTAGTAAACAGTTCCCGCACGTGTTCACCAGCTGCGCGGCAGATTCCAAATAAGGGAATAGCGATCATGATTGCAAGAGGCATACCCTACGTATCTAAAGAGGTCTGGCGAGATGAATCTGGAAGGGTGGTACTAGCTAAAGGGCTGATTAACCAAAAAATGTACACGTTGGCTTCAATATACATACCAAATCAAGGTCAGATCCAATTCCTGAGGCACACGCTGTATAAGATAGAAAAGTTTATGGAGGGAGAAGTAAAAATGGGGGGGGACTTTAACCTAACTATAGAGCCCCTACTAGACTCATCGGCGGGCAGATCAGCGATCTCCCAATTGGCCCTGAGATCTCTGAAGAAGAGACTGCACGGTATGCAGCTGGTGGACGTGTGGCGCGTTAGAAACCCTAGGACACGAGATTATTCCTTCTATTCAAATGTTCATGGGACATACTCCAGGCTAGACTATATCTGGATTTCACACAGCCTACTGAGCCTAGCTACCAGAGAAGGGATTTACCCGACCTTCTCTGACCATGCCCCGGTGTTTCTCGATCTCGACCTCATGGACAGACCCCCGTCCCCAGCATCTTGGAGACTGAACGAATCTCTCCTCCAGGATGCGGTTGTGACTCAAGACATAAGGGAGGGCCTAGAGGCCTACTTTAGAGTCAACGACAACGGGGAGGTCTCACCACTGACACTATGGTAGGCACATAAAAGTGTGATAAGGGGACTCCTGATAAGTCACGGGGCAAGTCTTAAAAGAGAAAGGTTAACCCAACTATAGAAGCTCACAAAGAAGGACAGGGGCCTGGAGTTGTCACATAAACAGTCCGAGGCAGCAAGAGTGCTCGGAGAGCTGACCCAGGCTAGGGAGGCCCTCAATGCCCTATTGAGACAAAAGGCCAAGCATGCCATTAGGAGATGCAAGCGCACATATTACGAGTACGGCAATAAGAGTAGTGCACTGTTGGCCAGGGCTCTGGGACAACAGCAATCCCAGAACTTCATAGCCGAGATACTGGACAGCACCCAACAGGCACAGCATACCACAGCATACCATAGCAGAAACTTTCAGATCTTATTACTCGGACCTGTACCATCTTGGGGTGGGATCGGCGGCGCGGACACGCCCAGGTAGAATGGAGGAGTACATAGGGGGCTCCGGTATGCGCACAATCACAGAGGAGATTGGGGAATTTCTGGAGGACCCGATTGGGATGGAAGAAATACCATTTTGTGAGTACTCACCTGTAAAATGGATATTGTCAGTGTGTCACACACCCCGCTTCCCCTTTAATTCTGACGATAGGGTTATCCTCCTGCAGGAGGCGACGTTGCAGAGAGAAGTCTTGAAAAACGAGCCCCTCCCGGCCTACATATACCTGGGACCTCCCACTTAACACCCAGTGAATTCAAACAGCAGTAAGACAAGGTACCAGGAAATCCAACGGTAATCTCAAAATAAAATAAAGGAAAGCTTCACCATATAGAGGATCCAGGATACCAAAAAAGGGCGGGTGAAGCGGGGTGTGTGACACACTGACAATATCCATTTTACAGGTGAGTACTCACAAAATGGTATTATTCTCAGTGTGTCACACACCCCGCTTCCCCTTTAATTCTGACGATAGGGACATCCAAAAGCAGTGTCCACAAGGGGTGGGTATCTGACAACAAAATGAAGCATAACTAAAACGACTGCAGTCTGCAGAACCTTGCTGCCAAACACAGCATCCGCTGAAGCCCGCACATCAACCTTGTAAAACTTAGAAAAAGTATGAACGGAAGACCAAGTAGCAGCCTTACAAACTTGTTCAACAGAAGCCTGGTGCTGAAAAGCCCAGGACGCACCAACAGCACGAGTAGAATGAGCGGTGATACGAAAAGGGGGAACCTTCCCCTTGGCTGAATAGGCCCCAACAACCGCCTGACGAATCCATTTGCTAATGGAAGACTTAGCCGGAGCCAAACCCTTCCTAGGCCCACAGGGCACAACAAAAAAGGCATCAGTCTTACGAAAAGTAGTAAGCAAGTAGTACTTAACACAGCGTACCACATCCAAACAATGCAAAACCCTCTCCTTGTCATTCTTAGGCTTAGGACACAAGGAGGGAAGAACAATATCCTGATTCAAATGAAAAGCAGAAACAACCTTAGGAAGAAAGTCCGGTTTGAAACGAAAAACTACCTTGTCCTGATGCCTCTCAAAGTAGGGCGCCTGAATCGACAAGGCCGCCAACTCCGAGACACGCCGAACCGAAGTGATAGCCACCAAGAAGGCAATCTTCTGAGTCAAGGTAGAAAGAGCAATATCCTGCAAGGGCTCAAAAGGAGGAGACTGAAGAGCAGAAAGAACCAAGTTCAAGTCCCAAACAGGGAGCAATGGCTTCCTGGGAGGCCGCACATGCGTAACCTCCTGGAAAAAAGTTTTGACTAAAGGATGAAGCGCAAAAGGCTTCTGAAAAAAGATAGACAAGGCAGAAACCTGCCCTTTCAAAGTACTCAGCTGGAGACCAGAATCCAGCCCTGATTGCAGAAAATCCCAAATCCTGGAAACTGAAAAGACCCTACAAGGTAAAGATCTAATCTCACACCAAGTGATATAAGCTCTCCAAGTCCTATAGTAGATGGTAGAAGAAGACCTCTTCCGGGCACAGATCAAAGTCTTAACAACCGAGTCAGAAAGACCCTCCTCCGTCAAGATGAAGGTTTCAGCAGCCAAGCCGTCAAACCCAGCGTTGGTAAATTGGGGTAACACAGCCGACCCTGAGTGAGCAGATCGGGCCGAAGAGGCAGAACGACCTGATCCACCGCCAGCCGAACGATGTCTGCGAACCATACTCGCCTTGGCCACCTTGGAGCCACGAGAATGGCGGACACCCTTTCCAGAGCCAGCTTCCGTACCACCTTGCCTAGCATGGGAATCGGAGGAAAAAAGGTACAGAAACCCCAGATCCCCCCAGCTCAGAGACATGGCGTCCACCGCCAGAGCCAAAGGATCCTGAGAGAGCGACACGAAGGTCGGAAGCCTGCAATTGTGACGAGAGGCAAACAGGTCCACCTCCGGTGTCCCCCACCGGAGACACAGAGACCGAAAAACTTGAGGATGGAGAGACCATTCCCCCAGACGGGAAGAGCACCTGCTCAACAGATCCGCTTCCCTGTTTTCCACACCCGGAATGTAAACTGCCGAGAGACAAGGAACATGGGCCTCCGCCCAGGTCAGAATCAGGGACACCTCTCTGAGGGCACCCAGACTGCGAGTCCCTCCCTGATGATTGATGTAAGCAACCGCTGTGCGATTGTCCGAGCGAACCTGAACCGGAAGGCCCAGAACATGCTGAGTCAAATGAACAAGAACCAGACGGATGGTTCTCAGTTCCAGAACATTGATGGGCAAGTGGGCCTCTCGAGGCCCCCACTGCCCCCAAAACTGAAGATCCTTCCAGAATCCCCCCCATCCCGAAAGACTGGCGTCCGTGGTGACAATTTCCCAAAGAGGAGTCAGGAAAGACCTGCCCCCCAAGAGATTGGTCGAGACCAACCACCATTGAAGGGACTGTCGGACCCGGGAGGACAACTGGAAAGGCCGATCCAACGACCGTGGTCGCCGGTCCCAAGAAGCAAACAGATGAAGCTGAAGCGTCCTTGTGTGAAATTGAGCAAAAGGAACTGCCTCGAAAGAGGCAACCATCAACCCTACCAGTCTCATCCCCAGACGGATGGACGGTCGAGGATTGGAAAGAAGGAACCGAGCCAATTCCTGAATCAGAAAAATTTTGGATTGAGGCAGAAACACCCTGTGTTGACAAGAATCCAACCGCATTGCCAGAAAGGACACCACCCTGGCCGGGGCGAGGGAGGACTTGGGATAGTTGATCACCCAACCAAAGCTTTCCAGCGTGGAGACCACCGTCCTGGTGTCCGTCTCTGATTGATTGAGAGAAGGAGCCATGATGAGAAGGTCGTCCAGATAAGGTACGATGCGAATGCCTTGAGTTCTGAGAATGGCCATCACCCCTGCCAGCACCTTGGTGAACACTCTTGGAGCCGAGGTAAGGCCAAACGGAAGTGCCACGAATTGAAAATGCCGATCCTCCATCACGAACCGAAGAAAACGTTGATGAGCCTGGCAGATGGGAACATGAAGGTAAGCATCCTTGATGTCTATGGACATCATGAAGTCCCCCTGCCGAAGAGAACTGATGGCCGATTGCAGAGTTTCCATGCGAAACTTCCGTGTACGGATGAACCTGTTGAGCAACTTCAGATCCAGAACGGGGCGAACCGAACCGTCCTTCTTGGGGACTGTGAAGAGATTGGAGTAATACCCTAGGCCCACTTCCAAGTGCGGCACCGGCCGGATGACCGCCATTTCCAGAAGATTCTTCACCGACGCCAGGAGCCCCTGCGCGGCCAAAGGGTCGGTGGGCACCCGAGACCGGAAAAAACGTGAAGGAGGGCGAGACTCGAACTCCAGCTTGTAACCGGACGACACCACCTCCCGGATCCATCTTTCCGGAACCGCCTGGTCCCAAACCTGGGAGAAGTGTCGCAATCGTCCCCCCACCCGCACGGGTGAGGGCACCCCCTCAATGCTGAGCGGGCTTGCCAGCAGGCTTGGGCTTGGCACCCCAGGACTGACCGAGACGGCCACGGCCCCTCCCCCGGGTCCAACCTGTACCCCTGGTAGCGGGAAAGGAGGCCCCTCTGCCTGCTCTGGCTCCCCAAAAGGAGGGACTAAAAGAAGCCGCTCCCCGAAAGGAACGACGCGGCCTCTTGCATTGAGGCAACTTACCACCCTCGGTAACTGTAGCGATAACCTTTATCGCTGGAGGGCTTCCACGCCAGAGACGTCCTTTTCCCAATGGTGAGAGGTGCTGCAGGAATCCCAGAGTCATCCGTGAGGAAACAGGAACAGCTCTTACAAGGGCTATTGAATTGTAATATAGCGTTTCCCCCAATAAGAGACATAACTCAGTATTGAGGGTGAAGACGAACTTCCTTTATTAGTGCCACACTGTGCCTTATATGCAAGGGGACCTCCCCCGTGGACCTGATGGAGAACTGCATGACAAACACACGGACCAATCCCTCAACTGCCGGTAACACAATCAGTAGAACAATAGCAGTCTGTAACACAATCAGTAGAACAATAGCAGTCTGTAGCACAATCAGTATAACAATAGCAGTCTGTAGCACAATCAACAATGGCAGTCTGTAAAGCAATCAATAACACAATGGCAGTCTGACTGGGACATGCTCAAGAAAATGAAAGTAATGGGTCTATGCAAAAACAGCGCCTTTAAAATCCAAAGGCAGAGTCTGTCACAGTAACTGAATCCAATTTGTCGCCAAACAGGCGCAAACCCACAAAAGGAAGAGCTGTAAGCGACTTCTTAGAGCTAAAGTCCACCATCCACTGACGCAGCCACACAGACCGACGAATAGCAACCAACAGGGCCGCGGTCCTGCTACACATCGCAAGCGCATCGTCCTGGGCGGCCATGACAAAGGAAATAAACGACTCACACTGCTTGAGAGAAAAGAACTCATTACAAGTGGGATCAAGATCTGCGTACAAATCTCTAACAATGGACCTGACAGCCAGCAAAAGAAGCGGCGAAGCACAAACCGGCAGCAGTGCCGATCCAGCACTGATAAAACCATGGCGAGCCAATTGATCAACCCGACGATCCTCACCATCCTTAAAGTGTAAACCAACACCCAGGATTTTGACTATCCTGGGTTTTGGTCCACTTCGGCGGGGCACCCCGATCGGGGGTGTCCCGCTCTCTGAAACCCCCCAGAAACCCCAAAAAACTCACCTCTCCCCGCTCCCACGTGACCGCTCCATCCAATCCCCGCCGGCGTCCAAGCGGGTGACAGCGGCGTCCAAGACAGTGCGTCCGCCGCGGGAGGTGGAAGCGGCAGAAGCGGCGGCGGATCAGGTAAGGAGTTTGGGGTTTTTTGGGGGGGTTTCACCCTGCGGGACATCCCAATCTCGGATGTCCCGCGGTCAGTGAGGTGATCGGCCCGGGAATCTTATAGATTCCCAGGCCGATCACCCCTGGGTGTTGGTCCACTTTAATGCTAGTATTGTCAGGGGAGTGCAACACAGCCGTGTTAGACAGCCCCAACACGGGGGCATCAACGTCAGAGGGAACAGACCAAAGCTTCACCAAATCCTCCGGAAAGGGATAACGCTTATCCCAACTAGGAGGAACTCCAACAAGGCGCGTAGGTTGTTCCCATTCCTTAAGGACAACTCTCACAGAGTGTTGTTGTCTGGGAAACACCAAGCGCGGCTTGGGCACATCAAACAACTCACCCTTTGGGGGGGCGCCTCAGGTGGATCCAAAGCCAAAATCTCAAACATTTGAGCCAAAATGGAAGGAGTGTCAAGGAACACCCCCGCAGCCTGATCGCCAGCGGTACCAAACAATTGCTGGTCTGCAGGCTCATCCGACTCCTCTAGGAGCTCCCCCTCCTCAGCCGGGGGACAATCGGACCAATCCAACACTTCCAACACCTCATCCTCCGGAACAGGCGACACGGAGAAAGGTGCCTCCGCTTAGCCGTAGCCTTCTGAGCCACCGCGGCGGAAAACATTTTCTAGAGGCTGGCCAACCGTGCACACACCTCGGATTGCGAATCCCCACCTTTGACAACGTCACATGGGGTCCGGAATAGGTGGGGGGGGTAGGAGATGACGGAGGTTGCGAGGAGCCAGAAGCCGGAGTGCCGGACATGCGCTGTGCATATGGAATACATATTATGACATCATCGCCTGGGAGCGGAGCCCCACAACCCCCACACAGCCTGGATAGCCCGGAAGAGCCGTTTCCGGTAATGTCAGAAGCCTCCATATGGTGAAATTATGGCATTCGCAATAATCCCGGGAGTGGGAGGATTTTAACCAATAAGACTAGCCAGGTATATCATACCGGGAGACCCACCGCAGCGCGGGAATCCCCCGACCTGTAAAAAAGAGACCACAATCAGCCTCCAGAAAATACAAAAGGTATGCAGCAAGCATACACAGGCACACACACAAACAGTCACTAAAACATTAAATACACAAGGTATACTGGCAATAACATACATATATGTGTGTATATATATATATATATATATATATATATATATATATATATATATATCTAAATACCTAGAAATCAATATGCAGCCCTCTATACTCCCAACGGGCTTTATCAAAAGTGCACCAGCACAGTAAAGAATCAGTACAACCAATCATAGAGGAAAACTTCCAAATTGGCCACATCAACATAGAAATAATATACTTTATATGCATGTCCTAAACTGGCACCGCACAGCACAGAAAAGAAAGTAAAAAGCAAACTTGCCAGACAGAGCACTCCTCGTGCGCACACCTCGAGCAGACCCCAGGCAGCAGGCAGACAACTCCGGAGCGAGGAAGGGGAAAGGCTCACACCAGCACAGCGCGGGCTGCGAAGAAACGCGGCCCCGCCCCCTAGAAACGAGCACCGCGGCCGCACGTACGAGCGAGGCGGGTGCCAGAAACAGGCACCCCGCCCGCATAAAGACACACTCAGCACGCCACTCACACGGAGCCCCCGCACATATTCACGGAGCCCCCGGACATATTCAGCCAGACCGCAGCGCCGTCTATTTAGCTACCCTCACAAACAAACGCACACATCATCCTAGACAAAATAAAAACCATTATAGGCACCCCACAAACGCCACCCCCCCTCCACGCTAAGGGAGAAGGGACCAAGCGGGAGAAGGCAGGCTACAGGGGGGACCGGGACGGGGCATCCCAAATCCGGATCACCGGCCGGATAACCGCGTTGCCCCACGCGTGGGGACGAGCGGAGGAGATAAGCTCCTAGGCACCATGAGGTGCCGTCTACCATTGCCCAGCCAGCAGCCTAGGCTGGGAGGCTTCCAATATCCTTAACAAAGTATACAAGTAGCTGGACAGAAATAGACCATAGGGGGGGTGCCGGGGTTTATGTAGGCTGGGAGGGGCTCGTTTTTCAAGACTTCTCTCTGCAATGTCGCCTCCTTCTGGAGGATAACCCTATCGTCAGAATTAAAGGGGAAGCGGGGTGTGTGACACACTGAGAATATCAAGCAGACTCCGTTGGGGAAGGCCCCGGGGCCAGATGGGTACTCAGTTAAGTACTATAAAACATTTGTTTCATTACTAGGTCCATGTATGGTAAAGGCTTGGAACACGATTACAGACTCAAGGGCGTTGGGCTCATTCTCAGGCAGGGATCTGGAGGCACACATTTCTGTCCTACATAAACCAGGAAAGGACCCACTGTCATGTAAGAGCTACCACCCCATCTCCCTCCTCAACGCGGACCTGAAGCTGTACGCCAAAATCTTGGCCAATAGACTGGCCCCAGTAGTGGCCCAGGTGGTACACCTGGATCAAACAGGTTTCGTGTTGGGAAGGGAGGCCAGGGACAATGTGGTACGTGCACTCAACGCAATATACACGGCGCAGAACTCTGGCATACCTATGATGCTCTTATCCACAGACGTGGAAAAGGCCTTTGACAGGGTGAGCTGGCCCTTCTTAAAGGAGACCCTTAGACATGTGGGCCTGGGTACCAATATGAGGAAACTTATCGAAGCGCTGTACACAATGCCCTCTGCTAGGGTTAAGATAAATGGACATCTCTCTGCCCCGGGGCCGATCCGCAACGGAACTCGGCAAGGCTGTCCTCTATTACCCCTACTATTCGCCCTGGCTCTGGAACCATTTCTGTGCAGAGTTAGGGAAAACGCAGATATAGGAGGATTGGGAATCAAAGGAGACACTCACAAGATTGTCGCGTACGCGGACGATCTTTTGTTTTTCCTTACGAACCCCATAATCACTGTGCCGGTCCTAATGAAAGAGTTTGAACTCTTCGGCAGGTTTTCCTTTTTTAAAATCAATTTTGAAAAGTCCGAAGCGCTAAATATATCGCTCCAAGGAGACGTGGGCAGGAATATTCAACAGACATTCTCATTTAAGTGGGCTAGGACCTCTAACGTATCTGGGCACTCAGTTGCCGAACCAGTTGTCAAGAGTCCTGGCCTTGAATTTCCTGCCCTTGTCCCAGAGAATAAAAGCAGATTTGGATAGATGGGATACTCCTACCTTCTCATGGATGGGCAGGGAAAATATAATTAAAATGTCGATTCTGCCAAAGTTGCTGCTTCTATTCCAGGCACTCCCGATTAGCATCCCTACACGCTTCTTTAGGGACCTAGACAAAATCTTGATGGGGTTTATATGGCAAAAAAGGAGGGCAAGACTCAAACGGCAGCTATTGTGTAAACCCAAACACCAGGGGGGCATGGCGATGCCAGACATCAAATCATATTGGGTGGCTTCTCACCTACAGAGAATATGCGAATGGCATACTTGCACTAGACACGACAGTCTGGAATAGAGAGACACGCATGCCGGAGATGGGAACCTACCCAACAGTGGCTGCCACACTGGGGGTCCTGCGAGACCATAGGAAACAATCAGAAATTTCTCCTTGGCCCTCTCCTATGATCGCACTATTAGACAACCCCCTCCTCCTGACTAACTGCACTAGGATAGACCTTAGGGAATGGGGAAGGGTGGGACAGCTGAGAGGTGGTGATCTAATAACGGAGGGAGGGTGGGCCTCCCTGGGCTAGCTAAGAACCAAGTTAGCGATCGGTGACCTGGACCCCTGGACACTCTTACGATTTCAGTCATGCATTTCCCGGCTGGGATTCCGAAAAGAGAACATCAGGGGGCACACAGAGTTCGAGAGGCTTTGCTTGGGGGGGTCAGCCATACCCACATCTGATCTCCAAACTATGCTCACTCCTCATAAATGAACGGGTGGAACCCCCAACATTCTGGAGAGATTGGGAGACCGACTTAGGTAGACCAATGGGGGAGGAGGAGAGGAGAATAGCAACTTTGGCCCAACAGTCCTCGGTAGCCACGAGAATCCAGGAGGTCAATTATAAATTGTTGACGCGCTGGTATTACAACCCTGATAGATTGGGCAAGATGTTTGGCGCAGCGGACCCAGGTTGCTGGAGATGCAGAGAGGAGCGGTGGATCCTGTTCCACATACTCTGGACGTGCCCCAGGATCCAGGAATACTGGGGGGCGGTCCTGCCCATTGTCTCGCAGCTTACAGGGTCGCAATTGCAGGAGGACCCAGCCCAGATTCTACTCCACTCAACAAAGGTCCCAACGGGGAAGTACAAGAAAACCCTGTTGGTCCACCTTTTAAATGCGGCCAGACTATCCCAAGGTTTTGGAAGCAAAAAAAAGCCCCCTCTGTTAGGGATTGGGTGAAGGAGGTTATAAATGTCAGGGAAATGGAAGATCTGACTCTATCGCTGCATGATAGGGATGAGCAACACAGGGCTACCTGGCTCCCCTGGCTGATCTTTGAGGAATCTGAAGATTTTAGGAACCTGTTTGAGCGATAGGCTCTGGGCCGTGTCCGCGCGGCCGAACCGTCTTAATTAGCATAGGCAGACTGGAAGTTGAGCTAACTGGAGGGATGTTACTTAAGGATAGGCCGAGGTGAGATCCCGGTCTAGGTCCGTGTCCCACACGCCATACCTATCCCCCCCTCTCATCACCACCCAATTCCTCAACCTACCCACACCCTCGTGTTTTAGCCCTTCTTTACTGGGTCAGGCACCAGGACGCACCTGGCGCCGGAAAGTACTGCCCTTCCTACAGAAGGTAATGTGGTTGAATACATTTGTTCCATGTGAGGTGGGCGCCACCCACCCCGGGTGGGCTAGAGCTGCATGGCGTTTATCAGTAGAGAACAGGAACAGCTCTAATAGAGATTTTTGCACCCCCTTGAAAGGTCTGAAACTGAGAATCCTCTGCAATTTAATGTGCAACAGTGATAGAATCTGTTTCGCAGCCTTGTCACATGCTTGTAAATGGTGCTCCTAACTGCCTTCTCCCCCCACCCTTTGTGTCCTGTCTCTGTGTGTCGATATGTTTGTAATGTTTAATAGCAATAGCAAACCTTTTCCTGGGGTGGTGGGAGAGGGAAGTGATTTTTTTGGGATAATATGAGCGAATACCAGCCATTTATAGGTGGCTGGTTTCGTTTCAAAAACGATGTATTACTACTCTGGCAGGGCACCCAAAAAACATGTGAGCAATTTCTGAATAAATTGAATGATAATGAGATGAATATCTTCCTGACATTTACCATATCTGCCAAACAGGCTGATTTCCTAGACCTAAAGATACAACTGGAAACTGATGGGACGGTCTCGACGACCTTATTTAGAAAGGAAACAGCTGTGAACAGCTTATTACATTTTAAAAGTTTCCATCCTCGCCACCAGAAGATGGGTATCCCAAAGGGACAATTCTCACGTGTTAGAAGAAATTGCTCTAGTGAAGAGGAATACCAAAAACACGCACAAGATCTGACAAGAAGATTTGTAGAACGAGGATATCCCAGAAGATTGATCAAGGAAACTAAACGGAGCTTGGCAGAGGTTGAGAGAAGAAGTCTCCTTATCCCCAAAATTCGGAAGAAGGATGATATGGTGAGATTTATCACGAGATATAATAATTGGGGAGCGATTCGGAAAGTTTTATCCAAAAATTGGGGTATTTTGAGCTCTGACCCCACATATGCCAGAAACGGATGTGGTAATCAATAGATATACCAAGGAAAGATCGAGGATCAATCAATCTTTGAATTGCGGCACGGAGAGTGTTATCTACTTACTGGAATGCGGATGTGATATGGCCTATGTAGGAGAGACAAAAATGCCCTGAAGGTGAGAGTCCAAGCCCATATTTCCAACATTAAATTTGCGGAGAGGGATAAACTTCGATGTAAAAATATCTCCACAGTGGCGGATCATTTCTTAAGAGAACATGAGGGTCAAAGTACTAGCTTAAGAATCATCCCCTTTAGAGAAAGTCCACTTGGACATCGGGGGGGGGGGGGGGGGGGGGGGGAATTTGAAAAGAACCCTCCTACAGAAGGAATTAAAATGGATGCACAAACTTAACACCATATTCCCTCTAGGTCTTAATGAAGATGTATCATTTGAACCTTTCTTGGGACGCTAATTATTGATTAACACTCATGTGTGGGCGTGGTGATTGTTTACATCTCTGATAATCTGTATCTTTTATAGAATCGTAATAATAGAGAAAAGAGGAAGAGACTGGAACGGTCGGTGTAGAAGAATACCATCTGAGGAGTTTTTGAGCATTGGAGAAAATAATTATTTTTGGAAAAAAATATATATATTTTTTTTTTTACACAATTTTTAAATTTCATTGGGACTTTGAGTGAAATGCTCCATATTTGGTTCGTTGGCGCAAATCCATCTCGGCCACGAAGTCTACAACTGACCGACCAAGCTCTGTGCCTTGTACCATAAGTTTAATCTATACCTCCTGGCAGTCCTCATATGACCTACATATGGTCACATTGCAAATCTTTAGAAGCCTGTATTATCAGTATGAGTATCAGTATTATTGTTTGTGAATATGGGAATTATAATAGTGAATAAAGTATATAGACAGGAATTGGGCATTGTATAGGTTAGCTTTTTTCTTTTTTAAATGTATTTAATGTGAGGTTGTCTAAAATTGTATCTGTGTGTTTTTATGTAGAGGGGCTAGACGTATCCTGTGCTGCTTCTTTCCAGTGTTCCACCCCTTATTCTTATTCTCCCTTTACATGCACCTGCATCCTCACTCTGTCACCGCCGGCGCTCCCTGCCCGCCTCGCGCTGTGTCTACGTATGAGGTGGGTGGTCGCGGGCGTGGCTTCTTTGGGGGGCCAGCGAGGGGTGTGTTCATGCGGGGGAGGGAATGCGCTCGGCGCTGACGCGCTCTTCCTGGCGCCATGGCGGCTGCAGGCCGGGGCCGCCGGGCGCACGGAGGCACGTGTTTGCGGAGGGGTGGGGTGATGTCATTTCCCTTGTTTATAAGGTGGTGGAGGGAGGAAGAGGCAACACAGGCACCTTGAGAAAGTGGTTCGCCACGTAACGCGTGGGGGATAAGAGGTCTGGCTGGTGCAGCGGTGCGTCTCCTGTTTCAAGGGTGATATTGTTTCTTACTCATTTGTTTTCCACTGTGTATGCCTATTGGCCTTATTGGTTGTTTTCTCTTTTTTTGATTAGGTATCATTATTAACTTTATATTTATTTGCACAAAGAGTTTAGTGACAAACATGTACTGTTTGGAGCTATTTCAAATGGATTGTTTGCAGGGTTTGCACATTTAAAGGGGACAGGCCCGCTGCATGGATTTTTTAATATGGTCTTTTTTTGTATGTTATGTATTAAATGGTGTATTGTGAATGTATATGTTTTTTAATTTATCAAATAAATTAGGATAATGATTTGACTATGGAGATTGACTGACTACATATATATTTTTGTGCTGATCCAAAAGAATTGTGTGGGTACTGGAACCACTTCCTTTATAGTATTTTCTGTCATTGTTGCATTGTTTTAAGATTCTTCTTGGGTCGGGCACAATAATTATATTTTGATCAAAGGTGGTGCGGGATCATATGGTTTCTTTTTGAGATAATGTTTAATAATGCAAAATCTTTAAATAAAGAATATAAAAAAATAAAATATGAGCCAAAAGCCTGTCAGTGTCATCTGAGGACCACAGATCTTTCCCAAAGGGAGACCCTGTACCACCATAAACCCTAGGCTGCTCCTCAGATGATTCTGAATCAGAGAACAATTCCCCCTCCTCCAAGGGGGAATAACCAGTAGTGTCAAAAATTTCCTCAGTTTCCACAGGAAAGAGGGAGACGGCGGGAGATAAATGCCGCTTCTTAGCAGAAGCCTTACGCGAGGCAGACCCAGCAATATGTTTCTCAATGCTGGCCCCTCGTGCAGCCAAATCAGGCTGAGATTCCCCGCTGGTATGCTCCTCATAGGGGGTCAGATGCAGGCGTGGGGGGTAGGCGAAGTCCGAGGGGGGTGCAGGCCCAGCAACAGGTAACCCAGACTGCAGTGCAAGTACCTGCTGAGCGCAGGATACACACACCCTGACATCATCACCGATTGTGGATACCCCACATGCAACACATAGCCGGGCTTGTCCCGAAGGAACCCCAGGCCCATTATCCCCAGAAGCCTTCATATGGTGATTTGAATGGCACAGTAGGCCAGTAAGGGTTAATGCTAAAGAGCTACCCGGGATGCCCCAATGAACCATTAGGGAAGTGGGAGATAATGAGGAGAGGGCCGGGAGAAACCACAGGACCGAAGCTTTACCCCACCTGAAAGACATAATCAAATATTCCCATGAGAATAAGGCATAAGAAAAAACCAGAGAAAAATAACCCCACCGGAGAACTCACAGACCGCAAGGAGCCAGCAGCAACAGGAAGAAGACTAAATGACGTCCGCAACCTCGAGGGGCAGGCCGTGGAGATATGAGGTAAAATGCATCATCCACAGAGCCCGCCCCCCCCGAAGAGCGCGAAGCGCGCCCACGTGATCCGGCCGGCCAGTAGCGGCCCGGCAGCTCTGAGGTGAATGGGGCTGCCAGCCGCGGAGCGCAGTACAAACATGCGGCAGCGCGTTTTAATAAAGTGACAAAGCACAACATATGTCTACAGTCTTAAACCACTAGCCACCCCCCCCCCCCCCCGGAGATCTTCTGAAGGGGGGGTGAGGGAGGATAATGGCAGAATTCCCAGGGAGAAACGGCGCCCAGGGGCTAATATGAGGAGTGAGGGTGGAGGGGGAAATGGGAATAGGGTTTAACTGCACAGGTTGAGCCTGGCGGAAACCCATGGAGCAGGGGGGGGGCATCCCAAAAGGCTGACCATTAGCCTAAACCGCCTACCCTGTTAAAGCAGGGACTGCGGTAGGAGCCTAGCTCCTCAGCACCATAGTGCTTCAATAGCCTACCTTCACCCGAACCTTATCAGCTGAGGCTGGGAGGCAGTAGATGGAACGGGTGGGAATAGTCCTGCAGGGCTGCAGGGCCGCAGGCAATAAGCCCCGCTCACCTGCGCCACAAGAGAGCTATCTTCTATCTTCTCAGCGCAGACTGCAGAAAAGAACTGGGGAATTTGTGGGAGGTCCCTGACTTATATAGGGCCGGGAGGAGCCACAAGCTGTTTTCTGCAGTCCAGCGCCATCTTGTGGATGTATTACCCAGGAGTAAGGAATATTCTGGAACAGGATGTGCTGTATACTTAGAATATACTTTTTTTTAGCTGAGATACACAGTTTAAACGTTTTACTTTCACTTTTTCTTTCTCACAGAGAGAGAGAGAGAGAGAGAGAGAGGGTGTTGCCATGCAGAGCAGGGGGAATGAAATGCAGTGCTTGTGCATAAGCTGAGAGAGAGCTAGGGGTGGCCCTTGCTCCAAGCTGCACAGAAGGACCAAAGACAGCTAAACAACACTCACTTAAAGAGACTGAAAACTCAAAGCCAATAATAAGGCAGCAAGCAGCTCACCTGATGCCTGTCCCATGTGCCTCTCCTTTTTTCATGTAGTGCTTGGTAGAAACCATAATAGGGCTCTCAACTTAGTTCAGTTTTATTTCTCCAGGACCACGCCCCTTGCTACTCTCAGAATGAGCGAGCAAGGGAAGCCACAGTGGCCCCACAAGTTTCACCTACCAGTGAAGAGAATGCACCTGATTCATAAAGCTGTTTCATGATATATCCTTCCCAGCAGAACCATGACCCAGAAATGTATGGTGGCTTTGTGTAGAATACAAATACGTATATTAAGAGATTTGAAGATGATTTGAGATGTCTTGTTTCACACTGCTCCAAAGTGGGGACCAGGTGGGAGGAAGTTAGCAGAGTGCCTGAACAGGTAAGAGATGAGGGGGCTGTAGGTTTTATTAACCCTTTGCATGGACATTACAGTTATCTGTAAGTGATAAGAAACTTTCCTCAGCCCCGTTTCTTGGTTGAACTTGATGCACTTATGCAGAGGAGTAGCTAGGCTTTCTGGCACCTGGGGCAAAGATTCAAAATGGCACCCCCCCACCCGTGCTCAGGCCCCCCTTTGGTGCCCCCTGACCTGCTGCACCCGGGGCAAGAGCCCCCCTGCCACCCCTAGCTATACCCCTGCACTTATGTCTTTTTTCAATCATCATCAATTAATTTGCAAGGGCAGGGTTCTCTCTCTTCATATTTGACGTATTAAATACGTCGTATTTGACGTATTAAATGCCTCCATTGTCATATCTCTATTATATATAATGCCTTGTGTATAAGTAGGTTAGTTGTCCAATCCTCCTGTAACTTATATTTTCTACATCACCATGAAATACAATGGCACTTTATTAATAAACAATACTAAGGGTCTATTCACACCTCTCCGCTTGCGCTACATGGGGCAACACAGTCACTACACAAGGGAAAATGCTGCCCATTATTTTTAATGGGCCAGTTCACATATGTACACTGCATATAAATGTGAACTGGCCCATAATAAATAAAGGGCAGAATGTTCACTTGCGTTGTGACTGCGTTGCCCAAAGTGGAGAGGTGTGAATAGACCCTAATGACTATGATATATATATATATATACACATCATAACTTTTAATATTCACTTTGTAAGCGCGTAAGGGTAGAACCCTCACTCCTACGTTGTATCAATGTGCAATAGTTGCGGCCCTGTCCCATCTGACTCATAATACACTGTGTATTATAAGTATAGTATTTGTGGCCACCTTGCTGTCCCATCTGACTCATAATACCCTGTGTATTATAAGTATAGTATTTGTGGTCACCTTGCTGTCCCATCTGACTCATAATACCCTATGTATTATAAGTATAATGTTTGTGGTCACCTTGCTGTCCCATCTGACTCATAATACCCTGTGTATTATAAGTATAATATTTGTGGTCACCTTGCTGTCCCATCTGACTCATAATACCCTGTGTATTATAAGTATAGTATTTGTGGTCACCTTGCTGTCCCATCTGACTCATAATACCCTATGTATTATAAGTATAATGTTTGTGGTCACCTTGCTGTCCCATCTGACTCATAATACCCTGTGTATTATAAGTATAGTATTTGTGGTCACCTTGCTGTCCCATCTGACTCATAATACCCTGTGTATTATAAGTATAGTATTTGTGGTCACCTTGCTGTCCCATCTGACTCATAATACCCTGTGTATTATAAGTATAGTATTTGTGGTCACCTTGCTGTCCCATCTGACTCATAATACCCTGTGTATTATAAGTATAGTATTTGTGGTCACCTTGCTGTCCCATCTGACTCATAATACCCTGTGTATTATAAGTATAGTATTTGTGGTCACCTTGCTGTCCCATCTGACTCATAATACCCTATGTATTATAAGTATAATGTTTGTGGTCACCTTGCTGTCCCATCTGACTCATAATACCCTGTGTATTATAAGTATAATATTTGTGGTCACCTTGCTGTCCCATCTGACTCATAATACCCTGTGTATTATATAGTATTTGTGGTCACCTTGCTGTCCCATCTGACTCATAATACCCTGTGTATTATAAGTATAGTATTTGTGGTCACCTTGCTGTCCCATCTGACTCATAATACCCTATGTATTATAAGTATAATGTTTGTGGTCACCTTGCTGTCCCATCTGACTCATAATACCCTGTGTATTATAAGTATAATGTTTGTGGTCACCTTGCTGTCCCATCTGACTCATAATACCCTATGTATTATAAGTATAGTATTTGTGGTCACCTTGCTGTCCCATCTGACTCATAATACCCTGTGTATTATAAGTATAGTATTTGTGGTCACCTTGCTGTCCCATCTGACTCATAATACCCTATGTATTATAAGTATAGTATTTGTGGTCACCTTGCTGTCCCATCTGACTCATAATACCCTGTGTATTATATAGTATTTGTGGTCACCTTGCTGTCCCATCTGACTCATAATACCCTGTGTATTATAAGTATAGTATTTGTGGTCACCTTGCTGTCCCATCTGACTCATAATACCCTATGTATTATAAGTATAATGTTTGTGGTCACCTTGCTGTCCCATCTGACTCATAATACCCTATGTATTATAAGTATAATGTTTGTGGTCACCTTGCTGTCCCATCTGACTCATAATACCCTGTGTATTATAAGTATAATATTTGTGGTCACCTTGCTGTCCCATCTGACTCATAATACCCTGTGTATTATATAGTATTTGTGGTCACCTTGCTGTCCCATCTGACTCATAATACCCTGTGTATTATAAGTATAATATTTGTGGTCACCTTGCTGTCCCATCTGACTCATAATACCCTGTGTATTATAAGTATAATATTTGTGGTCACCTTGCTGTCCCATCTGACTCATAATACCCTGTGTATTATATAGTATTTGTGGTCACCTTGCTGTCCCATCTGACTCATAATACCCTGTGTATTATAAGTATAATATTTGTGGTCACCTTGCTGTCCCATCTGACTCATAATACCCTGTGTATTATAAGTATAGTATTTGTGGTCACCTTGCTGTCCCATCTGACTCATAATACCCTATGTATTATAAGTATAATGTTTGTGGTCACCTTGCTGTCCCATCTGACTCATAATACCCTGTGTATTATAAGTATAATATTTGTGGTCACCTTGCTGTCCCATCTGACTCATAATACCCTGTGTATTATATAGTATTTGTGGTCACCTTGCTGTCCCATCTGACTCATAATACCCTGTGTATTATAAATATAATATTTGTGGTCACATTTCTGTCCCATCGGACTCATAATAACCTCTGTTTTTTAGCATATTGTTTTACAATATGTTTTACCATTCTGTAACTTCTACCTCGTACAGTACCTGAATTTAGCCACTAGTGGGCACCAGCCACAATTGTTTAGCAGTCGCTTGTTTAAACCTTGTGAATACGTCTATACAGAAAGCAGTTTTGCAAGGCTAATAACTAGCTGCACAAATAAAACAAAGGGATGTTGGGTACGTGCAATATATGTGTCAGAATATGTCTTGCACAGAAGGCTTAATGTGCATTTTTATATTTATAGGATAGATATAGTGTGAATATCCACAGTAGATGGTGTATCTGCATCTATAAAATATACCAAATATTACTGTATAATTGCTAATAAAAAGAATGTGGAAGCTTGTCACCAATTTAGTATTAGTTTTTTCATTTTAATGATTCAAAATATGCATTATTTATATTATATATTTATTTATTATATTATATATATAATGACAATAATATATTTATAATTATATAATATATATATATATATATATATATATATATATATATACATATAATTAAACAATATCAATTATATATGTAAACATAATATAAATAATACATTCATTAATATTATGTATAATTTATATGAATTTATTTGATATAATTATGTAATATATATAATATTACATTATTATACAAAATGACATTATAAAAAAATACATTATTGTACATATACATAAAAAGGGAGTTAGGATAGGAAGGGTATCCAGGGATACGTTTATATTTATAGTTTATAAAATGGTAAAAAAAGGGAGTTAGGATTCAAAGGAGACCTGGGGATTCCCCTACCTGACCTGACCCGGCGGTCCCTGCTCTCCAGATTTTTGGGGGGATAAATGTATATTTTTATAATATAAAAGATAAAAGAAACCACCTGCATGCCCTTAAAATCCCTCCACTTCATGCATCCTGGTGATAGTTCTCACACCCTCTCCTCACCTTATGTATATATATATATATATATATATATATATATATATATATATATATATATTATCTGCCACAAGCAATATATAATATATATATATATATATATATATATATATATATATATATATATATATATATATGTTATCGGCCACAAGCATTCCATATATATATATATACACACACACACACACACACACACACACACACACACACACACACTTTATACTGCTGCAATCACTATCCAAAAATATTGACAACAGTGTGTATTTCTTTTGTGCATGTACCATAGGCATAACAGCCCCCTGGAATCCATATCATAAAGCCACCAGAGAAAGGGTAATAAAGATATATGTTTGCAGAGAAAATGGCTCTATCATGGCCCACCAGTTCATTACTCTGCTTAGCCATCAAAATCCATGATTAATACATGGCTGGGTTATGACCTCTGCTGTAGTTGAGCTGTTTAAATTGATAAAAGCTGTTGAGGTGATACTATAATCGCTCACATCTTTAGTGCCTCAGAAATGGCCTCACTGGGAATAGAACTAATTACTACACATCTGTATTTATTTGATCCACGCAGAATTATCCTTCTGTCACTTGCAGAAGAAGCTGCCAGGCTTTTGTATAAAGCTAACTCATCCCGTGCCGCCCTCCTGGCTTATATTAGGTAGTAATGCTGAGGGAAAATCAATTGGTGATATAAAGAGACTGAAAGAACCTCTGTTTGTAATATCCTGAAACGGAGGGCGGAGTACTGAACAAAAAAAACATTAAGACCTTCCTATACATATATGAACTCAACTGGGGCCTATTTATAAATATATCTTAGATAATAGAAATGGAGAACAGATGTGACTTGGTTCCCATAGCAACCAATGCGATTGCTTGTTTTATTTTTCCCCCATATGTTGGATATTCGCTAATGATTCATTCCATCACCTTGACCTCATACTTTAGTCCACACTATTGGCCTTAAAATGAACTTGAACTGATTGTTTCAACTGTCAAAACAGCTGTAGCAACAGCAGGAATCTAATTATCAATACCCCTTAGAAAGAGATTTCCATGCCTCATCCTTGCGGCTCCCTCAACTTTGGGCAGGGTCTCTCCCTTGACCGAACAGCTTTTCTGTTGACTTAGGAGGGAGCTGGGGTTGCTGAGTGCTGCCATTACAATTAGAGGTATAGGCCAACCTCATGTAAGTTGCATGTCACTATAGTTTGGGCAATGGCTATGGCACAACGGTGCTGCTTCCACATGCATTTGCAAATCTGTGTCAATCAAACCCTCTGTTTTTACCTAGATTTTAAAAACATACTGTGGGACTTGTTGCTGGCCAAGAGGGTTTGAGTGCAACATAAAAGTCCATGTGTGGTCCTGTAGTCTATAAAACTCCAGGGATCTCCCGCTAACCTTCCCTGGGATATTCAAAATTGGTATTCCCTGCTGTGTGAGACCCCTGGGGTCGCTGGTTAACTCACCTGTGGCTCCCACAGCTGTATTATTATTATTATTGTTTATTTATATAGCGCCATCAACTTCCGTAGCGCTTTACAAGTTAAGAATACAGACAAGGTAAAACATATAGCACAGAGAACAATACAAAATTAGATGCCACAGGTTAAAACCAAGTGTTGTGAGCACAGGAGACAATAGGGAGGAGTGCCCTGCCCTTGCGAGCTTACAGACTAAAGGATGGGGGTGGAGACTAAGGGGGTGGGGTCACAAGTGGTAGAGCTTGAGATAGGCTGCATGTGCCATTGAAGGTTATAGTAGTTGCTTAAGCCAGGTCATATGCTTGTCTGAAGAAGTGAGTTTTGAGGGTGCTTTTAAAGGCTTGGAGTGATGGAGAGTGGCGGATCGAGCGGGGGGAGTGCATTCCAGAGAAGTGGGGAGGCACGGGAGAAGTCTTGAAGGTGGGAGTGCGAGGAAGTAACCAAGGAAGAGGACAGGAGAATGTCAGAGGCGGAGCGGAGGTTGCGCTTTGGTTGGTAATGCTGGATCAAAGATGAAATGTAGGAAGGGGCCTGATTAGAGAGAGCTTTGTAGGTTAGCACTAGAAGTTTGAACTGAACTCTATGGGAGACAGGCAACCAGTGGAGGGATTGACAGAGGGGGGCAGCACTGGAGAAGCGAGAGGAGAGATCGATGAGGCGAGCAGCAGAGTTTAGGATAGATTGGAGGGGAGCCAGTCTGTTTGTTGGCAAACCACAGAGGAGGGTGTTGCAGTAGTCCAGTCGGGATATGACCAGGGCATGTACTAGCATTTTAGTGGTGACAGGTGAGAGGAAGGGACGGATGCGAGAGTTGGAGGCAACAGGAGGTGGCCAGGGAGTGAATGGGAGGTCTGAAGGAGAGAGAGGAGTCCAGAATGACACCCAGGCATCGAGCTTGAGGAGTTGCAGTTATTGTATGATTATTTACAGAGATTGTGGTGTTAGAGAGGGGAGGGGAGTGAGATGGTGGGAAAATTACCAGTTCAGTTTTGTCCATGTTCAGTTTAAGAGAGCGAGATGTCATGAAGGAAGAGATGGCTGTAAGACAGTCAGGAAGGCGAGAGAGGAGAGAAGAGAGATTCGGGCAAAGAGGTAGATCTGAGTGTCGTCTGCATAAAAGTGATATTGGAAGCCTAGCGAGGTTATTAGTCGTCCTAGACCAGAAGTGTATATTGAAAAAAGTAGGGGTCCTAGGACTGAGCCTTGTGGTACCCCTACAGACAGAGGCCGGGGAGAGGAAATGGTGTTTGAGTAAGATACACTAAATGTGCGGTGAGAGAGATAGGAGGAGAGCCAAGAGAGTGAGAGACCTTGGATTCCAAGAGAAGAAAGAATATTGAGGAGCAGAGCATGGTCGACAGTGTCAAAAGCAGATGATAAGTCGAGAAGAATAAGAGCAGAGTAGTGGCCTTTGGATTTGGCTGTTAGTAGATCATTGATGACTTTGGTGAGGGCCGTTTCGGTAGAGTGACATGAGCGGAAACCAGATTGGAGGGGATCTAGGAGGGAGTTTGTAGACAGATAGTTGGTAAGTTCTGTATGGACATGCTGTTCAACAAGCTTTGATGAGAAAGGAAGCAGAGAGATTGGGCGGTAACTGGGGAGGGCAGAGGGGTCCAGAGAGGGTTTTTTGATGAGTGGAGTTATAACAGCATGCTTATAGGCGTAGGGAAAGGTACCAGTGGAGAGGGAGAGGTTGAATAAAGATGTTAGGGCTGGAATGACAGATGGAGACAGTTGAGGGATTATTATTATTGAGTAGCTGCCACCTTTCTCCTTTCTATTTCATGGGGGTGAAGCACAAAGACTAGGCAGCATTGTCATTAGGTTAACATAATGATAGGCTTCATGTCTGCTTGATGCATCCATTTGAGAACTAAAAGGATTCAATTAAGGTTTGATGTACACAGAGAATAACAGATCTAACAATGAGATTCAGTCCTATGTTTGTATAGTACCTGTAGGATAAAAGTAAGCACAAATCATTTTTCTGTACTTCTGTAAAATGATCTGCACAAGATAACATGTGGGTTAATCCTTCAACTTGCTGAGATGTGACTGAAAGCATCAGAAAATAAAACTCCTCCCAGCATGCATAGCTTGCCCCACCTCCTCATGTCATCAGTGGTAGCAAACTGTGGTAGCAAGCCACTGGGAGGAACAACCACAGCTCTGTAATCCTGCACCCCTCACAAACAGGCAATCATAGATCATTTAGGAACTAAAACCTGAAGCAACAACACAGGGAGACAGCTGCATCTCAAATTTATTTTACAGGTACACAAACATCTTTTTTTCTCTTTCAATCCATTTTGCGACCTAGGTCACTCGTTGGAATTTCCAACTGAACAGAGCAAGATTCAGACACAAAAAAAGACAATAACAAAACAGGCAACAGCATCAACAAGAGCCAGAACAGCTGACAAACAAGGGCACCCACTGTCTAAATCCAGGGTGGGGTCTTGTCCACCATATGCAGCTCTGCGCACCCAAAAAAAGAATCAGCCAACACCTTTATGTCCTGTCTAGGCCAAACTGAAAAAGAAACTGGGGGGGTGAGGAGGTGGGGCAAACTGTACAGGCTGGCATGTGTTCAGTCTAGTAGGCTGGTAGACTGTGTTCAGTCTAATCCTGGCAGGCTGAATTGT
Organism: Gastrophryne carolinensis; assembly: GCA_027917425.1. Classification (NCBI taxonomy): domain Eukaryota; kingdom Metazoa; phylum Chordata; class Amphibia; order Anura; family Microhylidae; genus Gastrophryne; species Gastrophryne carolinensis. Next base: position 347,774,817 of record CM051238.1, on the reverse strand, counting down.
TAAAGCAACCTTCACCCTGAATAAGTCTATCTTGTATGTTTCCCCCACTGTACATACAGATTGCCCACATAAAAACTCATCCTACCTGCACCTATTGCGTTTTTAAAAAAACGTTTTAAACATTCAAGATGGCAGCCCGTGGAGTCTCAGGCTGCCTGCAGATAGGAAGTGCCTTCTGACTATGCCCCTTTGCATTCTGGGATTGCTGTCCTGACCCCAGCTCTGCTCTGTCTGTGCAAAGCACAGTTATAACCCCGCCCCCTGCACTTTAACCCCCTCTCTTCTCAGTATGTGATGCTCCTGAGGCAAGATGGCCCAGTGGGAGAACTAATAATAAGCGACTAAAAACTTAAAATATATTCATTTTAGATGCTGGGAAATCGTTTTTTAAGGGTTTGGGCTTTTCATTAAATGATGCTGAAGGTTCGGTTTAACCCACAACTTACCTGTGTCCCAGAATTAAATGAAAGAGAAAAACTTCCAGGCACCAGCAAGTGTTTTCTGCAACTGATCTGTTAAATTCATAGCTGTAGCTGTAAATGTGTCACCGGCTGGATATACCACGCAAAGGAGAAGAAAATATCATCCAAGTAATGCAAGAAAGGGAGAAGAAAGGGGGTGGAGCAAGTGAAGGGGGGATAGGGTAAGTCTTTTTTCCTGCAAGACAAATGTCATATGACCAGGGGCTTTGGTGGTCTTACGCGGTTGCAAATAAGAACTTTGCTTATGGCCTGCCTATTCACCACCCTGTAATGTGTGTAGTAACTTTAGCATGGTTTAATATGAAAACAGCTAAGTGATTTCACCAGAGAAAAATCATTAATTTGTGAATTAAGTCAAACAAAAGTACAAATTCTATTTTGCTCTATATTTTTTCTCCAGTTTCAACCCCTTTCAAGTGTAACACAGCAACTCCATGCCCCATGTCGGTCAGGTAGTACTTACAGGAAATCTGTCCACAGCTTCAGGGGTAATAATTGTAAACCTCTCGCGCAGCTCACTTGCATCTTGGGGATTTCCAGACAACACTGCTGTCCGCAGACCCAGAAGTTTGTGGTAATACTGCTCTGTCTCACTATCCAGCTTCACAGGTGACACATAGATGACATCCACATTGGGGTCTGCATGGCAAAAGATCTACATTAAAATGTAATAACTGTAAAATAAAATCATACACGTAGGCCTAAACAAAACTGTATAAATGCCACAAGACATTTAGGTTAGCCCCTAGGTTGTAATAGCTAAACTTGCCTAATGAGTTAAAGTGGACCAACACCCAGGATTTTGACTATCCTGGGTTTTGGTCCACTTCGGCGGGGCATCCCGATCGGGGGTGCCCCGCTGTGTGAAACCCCCCAGAAAGCCCCAAAATCTTACCTGTCCCCGCTCCCACGTGACTGGACGGTCCAATCCCCGCCAACGTCCAGGCGGGGATCAGGAACGTCCAAGCGGCTGCCGCCGCCGCCTCCCTCGCGTCACTTTCGGCGCGCGCGCGCGCCCCCGCCGGCCATTCGCAGACGGCCGGCGCGGGCGCGAGCACGCCTACAGGGGCGCGAGGGAGGCGGCGGCGGCGGCCGGCCGCCGCCGAAGATCAGGTAAGGTGTTTGGGGGTTTTTTGGGGGGTTTCACCCCGCGGGACATCCCGATCTCGGATGTCCCGCGGGGTGGGAGGTGATCGGCCCGGGAATCTTATAGATTTCCGGGCCGATCACCTCTCGGTGTTGGTCCACTTTAAGGAAAGTATTGCTTAGACACGTTTAAAAATGATTATTGTGCCAGCAGACAACTTCAGTCTAAACAGCCTAACATGTTGTGTATTGGTTCAGGGGGGCATCATGATTACCCATACATACACTACTTCCAGTTTTTCCTTACCTGCACTTGGCTACCCCAGTTAAATCGGAGCCCACGATTCATGGTCTGGATTTCTCTTCCCTCATTCCCACTTTCCAAGGCAGCCAAAATGTATTTTTTGAGGGATTTTGAGAGAGGTGCCCTGCAGGCAAACTTACAGGGGGGTGGGAGGGTGTATGCGCAAGGGCCGCAGCAATTGGGATTCTCCCCCATGCTGACTAAAGCAGCTACCATCCATTTATTTAGCACCAATATCCCATATTGTATCCTGCAAGGTGTATCACAGCAGGGATGTAGGCAAACAACTGCTGTTTGCCAAGCAGTATTTTATTTCCACCCCAAAGCCTACCCCCCCTTCCTTCTTTCAAGCTCAATGCTGCTCTAGGGTTTGGGTCCCTGGTCCAGCCTTAAAGCGGATCTCCAGTCAAACAATCAAAGCTTAGTAAATTGTTCCCCTAAAGTCAGAGGGGGCAATCAGTGACATAAGCTTATTGACAAGGATTAACACCATGCAGATTCTGCAATCTTAAACATGCATGGCAGTGGCCATCTTGCCACACACATGAAGGAGCTGATTCTCAAAAACTCTCAGTCGAAATTGCCTCATAGCTCTGTGCAATAATCTCTTATTTCTAACCAGAGGTACTAAGCCTTCAGCTGTAATGACTCACCTTTGCTTTGCTAGCTGCTGGTATCTTCTAAATCCCCCAACTGGATACTTTTGCGGCCGCTGCTGCTATAGAGATACACTGTAACAGGTTTCCTCACACAGATGTCAATTGCTAGATTAGCTGTTTCAGTGTTTGGGTGTGTGAAAAATGACAGGCAAGTGTCTGAGGCATATATCTCTCTCAATTTGGTGTGAATTGCTGCTGGTTCAGCACCCCCTAATTTTCATGTGTAAGCAGGACTATCAGTTGTGTGGCAACATTTGCATGGGGTTAAAGTGGACCAACACCCAGGATTTTCACTATCCTGGGTGTTGGTCCACTTCCGCCGGGCACCCCGCTGTGTGAAACCCCCCAGAAAGCCCCTAAAATCTTACCTTATCGGCGACGGACAAGCGACGGAAAAGCCGCTGCCGCCGCCGCCGCCGCCGCCTCTCGCGCGTCCCTCTTACAGGCGGCTTATCCGTTGCTTGTCCGTCGCCGATAAGGTACGTTTTTAGGGGCTTTCTGGGGGGTTTCACACAGCGGGGCTCCCGATTTCAGATGCCCCGCGGGGAGGGAGCTGATCGGCCCGGGAATCTATAAGATCAGGGGTGAGTGTTGGTCCACTTTAAGCCCACTGCTTATGCCACTGATCATAGGAGAGGAAGCAATTTACTAAAGTTTCTTATTTTGACTGGAGGTTTGCTTTAAGATCTGTGTCCTGTCCCTGGTGCTTTCTTCAAGGTTTGTGTTTCCGACCCTGCTCTAAGGTCTGTGTTCCTGATTCTGTCCCTAAACCTGCCCCAAATTCTGAGTCCCTAGTCCTGCTCTAAGGTGTGTGTATCCGGTCATGCTTCAAGGTATTTTTTTTAATCGTCCGGTTTATCAATCCTGTTGATTAAGTCACTGATCAGATCAATATAAAAGCTTCTTTCCATTTGGTCCTAAGCTAATCAAATAGCTAAACATGATATTCTGTACTGAAGTTTGTCAACTCATGTATTTATTTCTAATGCTAGACATTACAAGACTGGTTCACCCTTGTAAAAGATAGTCATCATCAATAAACAGTCCTGGCCATTTCCCTTTATTTACTTTTACCCTTCTCCTCATGTACTTTTTGGATGTTTCCTGTTTTAAGGCCAACAACCAGCTACAGTTTATCCTATTTGCTGTACTCTAGCCCATAACTAAATACATTGACTAAATTGACTTTTGTTGTTGTTTGCACCATTTTAAAGTAAATTGAATGTAATACAATAGGATTATTATCTAAAATACAAGGCAAAGGTAAACATGTACAACAATATGAGAGCTCCGCATCCTATTATCTATAGTCTCTTTTGTATTCTAGACATATGTTTCTTTACATCATTATGCATTTTCTTGGGCTGATAATTATTCATAGAAAGTCCTTTGAATCGGTTCAGCCCAGCTTATTATCCAAATAGAAATCTCCTGTAGCCACTTCAATAGTTGCAGAAGCATATAACCGTCTACAACACTTCCTATTGCTCAATTACAATAACTCCTCGCTCTAGCTCCTTCTAATGTTCTATACAGAATTCATATCTCTATCTACTCATTGCTGTATATAACTGCTCCCTGTAATTATTTCTACTGCTCCATATAATTGCCCACAGCAAACTATTTCACACACCATTTCTCATTTAAAGTAAAACAAATAACTGCATTTCACATATAATCCACGTTGTGCTTTAAAAAAAACCCTCTTCCCACCCCCAGCAAACTTGACCATAAGACTTAAGTCACCTGCTATGTCACAAAGGCGTCCAGTCTGCAGGTTCTGCTTAATGTGCAAGTCCGTACATCGAGCTCTCTGTTTTTCTGTGTAGCCTGAATAATACAAGAAGAAGGTAGCTGTAATAATGGACATAAATTTGTATATCCCAATCATATGATTTTCTGGGTTACAGCAATTAAAAGAAAGATGAAAAATATAAAAAAAAATTGCTGATGACCAACTTTCTAGTATAGTTAGCAGCTCTTTTCTATTCAGGTTCGGATATGCATTTTAGGTTCTAATGCATTTAAACTTGCTTATATCTCACACTTAAACCATAAGCCATATCTTGTGATCATTTATTATTTCATATGATATGATTGATACAATTAGAAAAGGCATTACTTTGGACTGCCTACTAACTCGATACTCTGCAATCATTGGATGAAATTCTGTGAATAGGTTGGAATAAAAGCCCTTGCCTTTTTCTCTTAAGGGGACCTGGCAAATGACCCCCAGCTCCAGGAGGCCTTGCACTGCTTGCTCTAGCTCCTAAGCTGACACAGGGTCCTGAGGAATCCGGGATCTGATGAATCTTGGAGGGGGACAGGCAGCAAACTCCAACTTGTAACCGGAGGACACTACCTCCTGAATCCACCGGTCTGAGACATGAAGCCTCCAGACGTGAGCGAAGTGCTGCAGCCGTCCCCCCACCCGGATGGGTGAGGGCGCCCCATCATGCCTGAGGGGGCTTGGGAGAGGATTCCCCAGGAGGAGCCAGGACGTGCACGTCCTCTGCCTCTACCCCAGAAATCTCCCCGGGCCCCAGGGAAAGAGACCCCCCTTCCCTGTCTTGCACCACGGTAAGGGGAGGAGAAGGAACCCTGACCCCGAAAGGGCCAAGGTTGCCGCCTGAGCTGGGGTATCCTGCCTCCCTTATCAAAAAGGTCCAGGCGGTCTCCAAACAGTCGCAGTCCTTTAAAGGGAAAACCAGTGAGGGCCTTCTTGGCAGCGTTGTCAGCAGCCCACTGGCGCAGCCAAACCGAGCGGCGTATAGCCACCACGAGGGCAGAAGTTCTGGCACACATTCTGATGGTGTCATCCAATGCTGATAGTACAAAGTTTACAAAAACATCACAACTGGAGAGTGCATTAAACACCTCACAAGGAAATTCATCAGGGGCACCATCAAGCAAATTTCTGATAAGGGTTCTAATGGCCACAGCAGTAATGGCAGAGGCACAGACCGGGCGCAGCGCCGTCCCCGCACATGCAAAGGCGTGGGATGCCAGCTGATCAATACGCCGGTCTTCGGCATCCCGCAGGGTAGTAGAATCAGGGGAATGCATGACAGAGGTGTTAGATAATAGCCCTAGGATCGGGGCATCCACCTCGGGGGGGGGGGGGGATGACCAACATTTAACCAACTCAGCAGGAAAAGGATACTTCCTATCCCAACTCTTTGGAACCCCGGGAAGTTTATTGGGGCGTTCCCATTCCTTGAGCACAAGGTTATGGAAAAGTGCCTGCTCTGGAAATTCCAAACGTGATCTTGCTGTATGGAAAAACTCCCTTCTTTGCCTGGGAGCCTCAACAGGGAGAGAGATAGACAGAGCCTCCAAAATCTGGGTCATTAATCTGTCAGTGTCATCCGGGGCCCAGGGGTCAGAGCCAGAATCGTCATGACCCCTTGGTCTCTCATCAGATGAGCCTGAATCAGAAAAGAGCTCCCCTTCATCAGACGGGTATAGCCACACAGATTCATAAACTCCTCAGTTCCCATAGGGAAAACAGTAACATTAGGCGTCAAGTGCCGCTTCTTAGCAGGGGCCTTACGCGCTAAAGACTTCGCAATAATCTGTTCAACAGTAGCCAGTCTAGAAGACACATCAGGCTGAGAATCCCCACTAGTATGCAACTCAACAGAAGTGTGATTTAAGCTTGGGGAAGTAGGTGAAGTGAAACGAGGTGCAGCCACTGGCAGGCCAGATTGCAAGCAGATGCAAGCACCTGCTGAGCAAAGGGTACTGTCACGCTCTGGTAACTCGAGCCCTCTAGGTAAGCCCTCAACTCCCAATCTCCGCAGCCAGCTTCACCTGTAGGAGCCCCCGCTTGCCGGGACGCAAAATACGCCTGCCCGGGATCGGTTGCCCCCAGGACTTCAATGGCTCAAAGGATGAGAGCTTACTGGTTAAGAGGTCTGAAGAACCAATGGCTAAGAGCGAGTGTAGCGGAAGTCCAGAACCAGGCCAGAGGTTGACACGGGGAAGTCAGAGATCGCAGCGGTACAGAGGGAAGAGGCAGCTCGAGGTCAAGGTACAAAGCAGAGGTCGGCAACGGAGATCAGATCGAGAATAGTCGGTTCAGGCAGAGGTCGGCAACGGAGATCAGATCGTGAATAGTCGGTTCAGGCAGAGGTCGGCAACGGAGATCAGATCGAGAATAGTTGGTTCAGGCAGAGGTCGGCAACGGAGATCAAACAAGGTATATCACAAGACTATGCAAGGTACAAGGTGCTATCACAGGCACTGGGCAACTGACAAGGTGAAGCTTTTATAGGAACCAGACCTGGTAGAGATGGGGGGAAGTGAGTGTGTGATTGGTGCACATAGGATTTAATGACTCATTGGCTGGACACATAGAAAGGGCAATTAGCCCAAGGATTCCAATGGGGCTGATTGGCCCATACAGCTGAGGAGGGCGAAGCCCTCACATCCCCTAGGGCTCATTGGCCCTGTCCCTGCAAGGAACGCCCCCCAACCCCAGCTGGGCTCATGGGCCCTTTAACTACTCCCCTCTGGCGGCCGCGCTGGGAGCAGCGCCGCCAGAGAGAATAAACAGGACGTGCGCGCGCGAGCACGTGTACGGCTGCCGGGCGGGCGGTTGTGCAGCCGGGACATCGCTGGACCGGGGGTCAGGTGAGCGAATCCTGACAGGTACACAGACCCGTGCCTTGTCAGCGTCAGCATGAGGCTGCCCACACGCTACACACAGTCGGTCTTGTCCCGAAGGGACCCCGGTCACATTATCCTGGGATGCCTCCATATGATGATTATAGCGGTGCTATACGCCGATAGGAAATAACGCTATATAGCAACCCTGAATGCCCCAATAACCCGCTAGGGGACGTGGGAGTATAATTTTTACAAGGCCTACAAGTAATATACTAATACAGGGCCGGGAGAAGCCAAGGAGGGTTCGTCCCGCCTGAAAGACATAAGCAGACAAGACCTTAAGTACATCGTAACAAAAGTGAAGCAGATAAAGCCGCCCGCGAGGGCACTTACGGGCCGCGGTAGGTAGGAGTCCGTCGCGCATAGGCCAACCAAGTCAGAAAAGATGGCGTCGGTATACCTCGAGGGGCGGGCCAATAATAGCGATGACGCGGAACGCTCCAAAGACGGGCCCCGCCCCCCCCCCGTAGAGCGCAAAGCCAGAAAGGCCAACAGCGCCTGACGTAATGCCGCAGCCAAGCGCGGAACAAGGTCAGCGCGCGGCGTCGGTAATTTTAAAAGACAAGTCAGCGCAGCGGCTGACACAAGAATAAAGACATGTCAAAAGTGAAAGCACAGACTGCATAACATACATATCTATACACATACACCCCCCCCCCCCTCTTTTCCCCCGAAGACTACAAGGAGGATGAGGGAGGACGGCGGCCACTTAAAGAGGCTCACCATAATCCTGAACCGCCTACCCTTTGGTGGGGGATTGCGGTGGAGCAGCGCTCCTAAGCACCAACGGCGGTGCTGCCTACCTTCACCCAACCAGCGCAGCCGAGGCTGGGAGGCATATTACTAGTGGAACGGGTGGGAATAGTCCTACAGGGCCGCAGGTTAATAACCCCTGCGAGTAGAGAGCCAATTTCTCGTCCTTCGCAGCCAGACTGCAGAGAAATTCTGGGGATTTGTGGGAGGTCCCTGGGTATTTGAGAGGCCGGGAGGAGCCTATTTTCGATGTCTCTGCAGTCCAGCGCCATCTGGCGGAGTATATCTGTAAGTATTAGATTTGGAGCAGGACGTACTGTATACTAAGTTTATGGTTTATTTCTGAACTAAGACACATCCTTCAAAGTTCTGATCAGTTCACTTTATTGACCCACACTCAACATGAGCCCCTTGTAAGCAAGATTGAGAGCTGTGCAAATCTCTGAGCTTTGGATTCTGTTGTGCCTGGCAGTTATAGTTTAGGTATGTGCAGAGTAAGGCTATAACATGCCAACATGCTTAATACAGTTGGCCTCAAATGTATTACTTAAAGGACACATATTTATATCTCCTCACCATTTCAATCCATCCAATACCTCTAGTATCCAAGCACTTTAAATCCATCATACACAACTGGCATAGTATAGAAATGTGTTACCTCAAGCCTTGAGCCTTACATACTATGTTACTATGTGTATTCAGAATTTGAGCGTACTATAAGTTCTCTTTTGAATGATTTTCATAAATTGAGTTACATATGAATTAGTTTAATGATGTATGTGAAATTCTAATTAGGTTAATGAGAACAGTGGGAATGCACCATATGTACAATATGGTAATCCCAGAGCTGGTAAGCAAGAGAAATGAGCATGGCCTAAGAAGAAAGTGTACCTTTTGCAATCTGAGGACCTGGGCATAGTGTGGTAGGTCCCAAGCAATGGCACTCCCTACGTTAAACTGTAATTCTTGTAATGCTCTTACACCACCAGATACTCACCAAAATCCAATGACAGGGCTGGAAGTAGGCAGGTTTTAAAACATTAAAGTGGGCATGATGCATGTAGCCTAGAGGCATATTTATTGCATGGTTAAAACATAGTCATAGTAGTTCCCCTTCAGTAAGATAAAAGGTTAAGGTACTTTTCTTGTTCCGAGTTTGTAATTCTCAATATTGTATAGCCACATTACAAAACTGTTGGGACCTAATGGAATCTTGAACTGTCTACACTACTTGTAAGGAATGAGAGCCATACGACCACCATAATGTCACCCATACAGATAGGTGGTTCAATTATCCACCGTTACCAGTTGTAAATGTCCTGATTTGTTGGCATCACAGTGTATGAAGACCAACACCACAAGAATCCAGGGGTGCAAAACTAAGCTGGAGTTCCATTTTAATGCAAGTGCACTACATGATGACTGTGGGATGGTCTATGGTAGAGTTCCACACAAGACTTGTTCATAGTGAGTTTCTTGCCTATGGTTTGTCTGTGATAAAACCTTCTTTTGCAGTCTTGAATGGCACGGTGAAGGAGATCTGCCCTTTCTTCCTTGTCATGCTGTCCTAGAGATCTGAAACATGAAGTAGGTCTTACAGCAGAGAGACATAATAAAGACACTAGACATCTTTCTAAGACAGGTGGGAAGATTGTCCCCTTCTCACCATCTCTACTACTGTAGATATCAGATTCCTTTTTGAGCCACCAGTCAATGCCCCAAATGGGTCACAGACAATAGCAATACACAATTAAGGTTCTCTACCTTCGTAACACTGTCTAAAGCTTCAAAGACTGCATTCTCTCCTTGACACCAAAAGCTGTTGCACAGACTTTTGGCCACAAAACTGCAGTGGCTTCTGGCCCCCATGGGAGAGGAGAAAAGCAGCTTGGTTAAGTATGCCTAAGAAAGGGGCAGCAGGAGGGAAGCCTTAGAGTGCTGGGGACTAGATGGACCACATAGTCCTCTTTTGCCATCTATGCTTCTCGAAACTCAATTAGATCTAAATCCTTATTTCAGGTGCCCTGCCACACAGCAAACCCAATATCAGACAGAGGTATTTATTGTCTTCCATTCCAGCCCCGCTGCTGGTGGTCAGTGTGGCTCGCCAATGGAGTTAGTCTTCTGGAAATACTCACAAGCCCCCCTGGGAGCTTGATGGATCACCTGTGACCATCTAGGGTGCCGAACTGGCTGCTGACAAAAGGCAATGAAGTGGGTAAGTACATCTGCTTGTCTCTGGCTTACACTTAAGGTACGTGTGACAAGGAATCCCAAACCAGGATTCCCTTAAGCTGCTGGTGTAACTCGACCTTCAAGTAAAGGTCCACTTTAACATGGGACAAGGCAGCACTCTTCCTTTTTAAGGAAATGGGGGTTCCTTCCCCGTCCCCATCCCTCCATTTCCTTAATCTGTGTAGCCATATGGGCATATGGCATATTAAACCCAGATCCTAGATTCTGCCAGGACCTGCACTATAGATTAACCCAACTGACCATGAACCACGCATTGCAGAATTTGAAATGTGGGTAACCTACAGGTGTTCCCATGTACCTGAACTACTGCAGTGATAAATGCTCTCAAGACCTAATTATTTGTTTATTATTGTAATTATTATCTATTTGGAGCACATGAAATAACAGATTCCAGGTGACCGATCTTTTACTCATGAAAAATACATAATTTATAAAAAGATACATGTGAATGCTGCATTTAGTCTGTGCAAAATGCCGTCAACTAGTCTGGTGGCCCACTATTACGATATATATATATATATATATATATATATATATATATATATATATTAGCAATTGCTTTGTCTGGCACCAAGAAAGCCGTTTTGAGGGTGGGTGGGGGTGCATTCCTCTAGATTTTAGCACACCTATTTGCCTTCACTTTGCACGAAATCCTTTTTAAGTCCCTCTAATTCATAAATGTAATTAAATAATTACATTAGTGCTAATTAACATGAAACAGCAGATTATTTAAGCGCAAAAAACACTATTCAACTTCTTAATTATTCTTGTTCACACAGCATTTCCTTTTGCTTGTGCGCCCTAGGTGCAGATAAAGCAGCCCATCTGCTGGTAATTAGAACTAAATAATTTCCGACAATGTAGCTTATCATTTTGACTGCACATTTGATTAAAAACAGTGTACAAGCAATATCCCAGAGCGACACTGTGAGGACGAGGCTGGGGCGAGGGGAAGCGCGACCCAAGGGGCTGCACTAGGTGAACATTTGGAGTAATCAAGAGAGCAGGGAAGCAAGCTGTAGCACACATATAACATATATATAGGGAGACAGACTCACACAATTCATGCTAACACTACAAAAGCCTAGAAACCAATATATAAAAAAGCAATAAAAATGAGTTAATGGAACAATAAATGTCGAATACAAATAAATACAAAATAATTTGTGTAGGATAATGCTGTTCCGCTGCTGCACATAATATATACAGCAGCTGTACAAAGCGGTACAGAGCTCTCATCACACAAAATTACATAAACATGTTTGCAAGCTAAATATACACATATAGCCACTGACAACCAAAAGTATAGATGCTTCACAATGCTCCACATTGGGGTCACAGTCAATATGATGGCCATTAAAGCGGCCTTATAGAGGTAGTCCAAGCATGCTGTAACAGCCCTCATACCCTTCCCCCCTTCTGTGCTGAGCCCAAATAGGAAAATAACATAAAACAACACCTAAATGGGGGAAGGCACCCTGCACAGAAGCTTAAATGACAGGTCAGGTCTGTCACTAATTCGTTAATTCATGCAACCGCACTTCTACTGGAAGGAACTGGGTGATTTTCCCATAACTCAAGCTCTTAGTTTTAGCCTGAGCCCCATTGTTGGTTTGCATTGGGTTATTGCCATGCACAGGCATCAGGGTAGAATTACAACATTCAGGTGAGGTGTTTCATTATTTGAAAGTACAAACTAAACTTATTACATTAGAGGCTGGACTTTCTCTTTAAGATTTCCCAAACCTAAAGTAAAAAAATGTCTGAATGTGGGCTTTCACAAACATTTAAAAGGCTCACATACAAATGTGTAAACACATATTCCAATGATAAAAAAAAGGTGGTCATGAAAAAAAAAAATAGGGGCTGGGCTACAGAAAGTGGGTTGGATCTCTGCAACATCAACCTCTAGGTGTGAAAGCACGGCTAGTAAGACACATTCTCATTGGCTGAGCTACCAGAACTAGGGGATCACATGGCTTGTGGTCATCTGAGCGGTGATATCACCATCCCAGCATTGCCAGGAAGAAGTATTCCTGCCAAGACAAAATATAATTAGGGTCTTATTATATTGTTTTGGAATGTGTGGGGGGAATTTTTTAAAATAAACACAGAAACGTACAAAATTATGCACATAGCATAATTACACGCATGTATACATGCATGTACATATATAAAGCCATGAGCATTCAACCTTATGATACAGGAACAAAGATGCATCCATATAAAATACAGCAGTTACATTTACACAGAAAGAGTAATGAATAAACATATGTATAGGAGGACACATGACTAAAATGACATTATCTATCTATCTATCTATCTATCTATCTATCTACACACACACATAATGGCAGGCACATATGTAGACACAAAGACTAATACAGACACACTTGAACATATGATCCCAACAATAAAGCTATCAGCACTCAGAAAGGCGCACACAAAGACAAACACATACTTACACACAGATACACACATATGCACACAGAAGTTTCCTAACTCATTTCACACAGATAAAAGCGAATTATCAGAAATGGCCCCTCGGCTGCTCATCTCACTCCTTATCCCCCACATCCCATAATGAGCTTATTTGTTTAACTCCCCGAATTAAACGCCGCTTCTAGTGCGGGTCTGGTAATATGACTCTCATCATGTCGAGAACATTTTCCTGCAGAGACCCATCTGAATAAGAGAAGGTCCCCGCGCTGAACTCAATCAGGGAAGCGTAATGTGCTGGGTAATAGAGGTGGCTGATAGATCTGGAGGCTAAGAGCTCTTTACCTAATGATGGGATATGGATAATGCTCCTCCTGCACGTCCTGATGTGATTCCAGTTGGATGCCAGATGCTAAAAAATCAAGGGAAGAGCAATGAGTGAGAGAGGCAGTCTGGAACACACTTATCGGCGAGGGCGAGGGGGGTCTTAAGCTTCCTTCCTTCATCCTGCCGTACGGTTAATCCAAGCTTAAATTATATTAATTGATTTAATTATATGCTTTAAAAACATCTCCACCCCCCTCCCCAATTAATTTAATTAGGCGGCTGCATGATGCGGCTGGTGAGGGGAGATTAAGGCCGTACTTGCTTTAATTAAAAGAATATGAATTAACACGGAAAGTGTGGGGTGGGGGGTAGGTGGGAGGTAAAGCAAATATAAATGAAATGGTGCGAACTAATTAAAAGGCCGTGTTAAATACTTCTTGACAGAGCAATGACAGCGCAGAGGTGTTTAATCCCCCTGTAAGTGAGAGGGGTGTAAAATGTACACGGGCCCTGAAGTCTACTCGTCTTCCTCCTCCACGCCAAATGCAGATGAGCCGTCCTACTATATGGAGAAAGTGATCATTGGCTGTTTATGAAGCAGACTCAAGTTATATAAGGAATCTTTTACACTGGTATGATAATGACACACTGAACATCTGCACGTTTTTTGTTCATCTGGGTCATTGTACTATCCCAAAAAGTGAGGATACGAGAAACAAGAATACAATGATTTTGAAATCGATCATATTTTATTTAGAACTGAACGTATAACCTTGGCTGGCAATTACATTGGAAGATGCTCGGTGTGGAACTGCTGTATGGTGTCCTCCCGGAAAAAAACAGAATTAGTACCCTACAATGTACCCCCCACCCCTAAAAAATAAGTCTAGTAGAGGTGAGAAGTTGTCGCCGCCAGGACACAACACACGGTACACCCTACAATGGACCCCCCCCACCCAAAAAAAATGATCTGGTAGAGGTGAACAGACAGCAACAAAAACACACTGTCTGCTCTCCAACAAACCCTTCTTACTCCCCCCCCCCCCCAAAAAAAAGCAATATGGATGACTCGGAGCTAAACAGGTGATACCCCTTCTTGAATCCCCCCGAGCCAACCAGCGTCCGTCTATTGAAAAACAAAACTTGCTAAATAGGAAAAAATTCAGGCACCCCATGGGCTCCCCCAAAGATGATGGTACCCTGTGCGCCTGCTCCATCTAAACACGCCAAAAGCCAGCCCTGCATAGAGCAAATATCAGAACTTGAGAGTTAGAAATGTTTCTATTTTATTTAGGAAGAAACTGGTCTACAAATAAGTTTAATTTTTAAAATGCAACTTTCAACTTATTTGTGTTCCATGTTCTATTGTGGAAATAAATGGCTATATAAGATTTCCAAATCAGTGCATTCTTGTTTTCTTTACATTTTCCCCACCCCTTTTGGAATTGGTGCTTTATATTTGTAGTGATAATCAGCATTTATGCAACTAAAGTGTTGCTTTAAGCAGCCTATAAGGGAAGGCAATTTCCATTGTGGCTTCCTAGTATGGGAGGGACAGATTCATAACAGCAGGGTGAATATAGCCTCTCTGCCACCTGAGGCGAACGTTACAAAGGCTGCTCCACTACTCAATATAGCAGCAGTGACTTGCTGCGGGGGAGGGGGGGTAACATTTATTTAATTCCTATATACGCACAATCATACTTTGGTTATATCAGCACATTATTATTACCACTTTTTTTAAAAGGTTGACCTATACAAGGAAGCTTGGAAAAGACAGACAAGTAAAGCAGGGAGTGGCTATCCACCCCTGCACACACACGCATCAGTCTGATGCAAGAAAGTGGCTATAGGTTCACCTATCAATGATAAAAAAGGTGGTCATGAATAAATAAAATTCAGGGGCTGGGCTACAAAAAGGGGGCTAAATGCAGCAGCACACAAGGGTGAATTCTCTGCATGGCGGGTAAGCAAACAATATATTGTTTTTACATGTAGCCTTATCAATCCCTTTAAATGTGGACCCATTATGTCTCTAAAGCAAATGTGTCACAGATATAAATCATTACAGTGCAGTTCCCTGCCCATTCTCTACCTCATTTCTACGAACTGGACTCATCCTGCTCAGAACTCTTGTTACTCATTCTCTTACAGCTTTAAAGAGGAAGTCCAAGCTTTTTGTAACATCCCGACCCCCCTCCCCCTGTGCTATTCAGTATCTGTCCCAAGTTTTGACAACTTCCTTTCAGTTTAGATTAGAACTATTAGTGCACATGCAGTACTATTAGGATTTAGCTGAGTGGCACCATCTTTTGGGTGGGTCGAGAGTTACGGTGCATGTGCTAGGAAGATCACACCGTCAATAGAAGAGCTGATTATTATATGGGTACGTCATCACTTTGCTTACTGGGGGCACTCATGGCCAACAGCATTAGGACTCATTACATCTATTACCATCAGCTGTCATGGTGGGATTGCTTTGTCTTATAAGCATTGTAGGCCAGCGGCAGTCTCATGGTGATTTCCCAGGGAAGGGAAGCAGTGTCTTTAACTGTGAGTGCGTAGGTTTGCCACTTTATGTAGTTAAGAATGGTTGTTTTTCTGTGATGCTATTGCAGCTTTTCTATGTATTTTGTCTTCGGCATTTAACTTTAGATATTTAAATATTTTAAATGATGCCATTTAACTGGAGCATTTAGAGTATTCACTTCAACTGTATTTATTGCCTACTTGAAGTAATAGATAGCAATGATTTTGCATTGGATATTCAATATTGTTCCTGAGATGTTCAACTACAGTGTTTTTAAGGAAGCTTGTTTTAGTATATTTTAGGGTATTTAATAATTTGTTTATCTTATGAAAAATGTATTTGGTGTGTGTTATGATGGGTTTGGGAGTTTAGTAGTATTTCTGAGTTTTTCGTTAACCAATAGCATTAACTATTTTTTCTCAGCTTTAGTTTAGGCAGTTGGACTTCATTCATAGACCGGTACAGTCACACTGCTGCATGGGATCAAGGTGACTAACCTATCCCCTAAAGTCCTTGCTTCAGCTTCCATGAAGACTGGCACCTCCCATTTATTTATGTTTTATGTTATGTTATTGGGCTTAGAACAGAGAGATTGAGGGGTAGGTGGAGTGTAACAAAATACTTGCACTTGCTTGTTGTCGAATGTGGTGTTGGAAGGCATTAGAGACCAGTTAATATGTCTATAGATTTTTGGGGGCTAGCATCTTTCCAGGAAACTACCACAGACATTCTTGTCCAGAGATATATATTGGCACCCACTTTAGAATTAAAAGCAAAAGATGAAAAAAGAAGTTGATGTCAGTTAGCCAGATCATTTTGCCATAAACATGCAATACTGAACATTAACCAATAGAGATTTCACTAAAATAGTTAGGTGCCCACGAACCAAAACTGTCCACAACCCAATAATAAGAAAGCTTCAAGGACAACTCCTTTGAAGATATGAAAAAGGTTTTATGGCCTATCTCAACCATCGTGTCTCTAAGGCCATCAAATTAAAATGGGATGGGCCAGATGCCTGGCCCTTGCTGGCCAAAAACATTTTAATCTACAGTATAGTGCCTGCAGAGGAGAAGTTGAACTTTTGAAGTCTTGCTGAGAAGACCATAACAGTAAGGATTTTTTTTTCTGAAGACCTACAACTGAGAAAGCCTAATATGGGCAGCTTTACCCTTAACCAGGGTCAGGATCATATCAGGTACCACAGTAGGACTGGAGACATAGAAATAGATAGAAAGAGATAGAAATCTCAAAAACTTTGAGGGACAAATGTAAATGGATTAAAGTTCTGTGTGGAACATTTAGCTAACTCACCTTTGCTCTGGATCGGAAACTGTGTAAATGGTGTTGTCTGGACTCCAACAACATCTTCCGCACTCGAGATTTCTGAACATATAGAAGCCAGGCAATGGCGATGACACCTGCAGCCCATCTTTTCCGTCGGTAGGCGAGGTATGCCACTCTATCCCTGTAACCTCGCCAAGTAGCTTGGATCTTCAATACAGCTGCCAGCTTTCCTTCTCTTCCTTTGTAGAGAAGACCAGGTTGGTTCATCAGCTTCTGAACCAGGGACCTGTTCTCCAAAACAGAAAGCAGCTGCGATACTGATGGAATCTTCCCAATTTCAAGATCCAGAGCAGCAATTCTCAAAAGCTCCCCATTTACCACAGCAACAGGTACAGTATAATCCTGAAGTAACTTCTGCAATCTCTCCAGAAAGGTCATAAAACTACCCCAGCTAATGCAGTAGTGCTGCTTAAAGGCCAAGAAGTCTTTTGCTTGGGGATCTATCAAGCCATTGTAGATAGTGACGCATTGACCAATGGAAGTACTAACAACAGTCAATGGCAAGGGATCCTGTTGAGAAAAATAGTAAAAACATTGAATTATACAGAACCAAGAATTAACCCTTAATTATCCAACGGCCAGACAAAATATGCTAAAAAAGGTTTAAACACCAAAAGCATAAACACATAAAACAAAGTTAAAAATCAAATTGTAACTAAAACATAAATATCACAATCACCCACAAAAATGGTTAATATATTCTGTATAGACTGAAACCTATATGTCCTTAAAAACATGTTATACAATGATCCAGAGATTGTAACCAAACATAGTCACAATATAAAGCCATATATATGTCTGTAAATTAAATGTGTATACTAGAAATTCCAGCAACCAGCATGGTCCAGTAATCCAAAAGCAGCCTTTATTTCGTGTAGCAAGTCACAGGGCAATAAAAACATGCATTCGTCCGCAGTCACATAGGAAAAATACCATTTTGTGATTACTCACCTGTAAAATGGGTATTATAAGTATGTCACACACCCCGCTTCAGATAGTCATTACACTTGGGTTATACCGACCTGTAGAGGGCGATCTTGCAGAGATGTCATGAAAAAAAGGGGGCCCCTCCCGGTCCATAAATACCTGGGACCTCCCACTAATTCCCCAGTATTAAGACAGCAGAAAAGGGACCAGGAAGAACCAAAATAACCAGTAACAGTAAAAAAGGTTCACCATAGAAAGGATCCAGATTACCAAAGGGCGGGGTGAAGCGGGGTGTGTGACATACTTATAATACCCATTTTACAGGCGAGTAATCACAAAATGGTATTATTCTAAGTATGTCACACACCCCGCTTCAGATAGTCATTACACTTGGGACATCCAATAGCAGTGTCCATAAAGGGCGGGGATCCAAAACAAGGCAATAATGCACAAACTTAAACCACTGCAGCTTGCAGAACTTTGCGGCCAAAAACAGCATCCGCTGAGGCCCGCACATCAACCTTGTAAAACTTGGAAAAAGTGTGAATGGAAGACCAAGTAGCAGCCTTACAAACTTGCTCAACAGAGGCCTGATGCTGGAAGGCCCAGGACACCCCAACGGCACGAGTAGAATGAGCAGTAACACGAAAAGGGGGAACCTTCCCCTTGGCAGAATAGGCCCCAACAATGGCCTGGTGAATCCATTTACTAATGGAAGACTTGGCGGGAGCCAAACCTTTCCTAGGCCCGGAGGGCACCACAAAAAGGGCGTCAGTCCTACGAAAAGAAAAAATAGCCACCAAATAGTACTTCACACAGCGAACCACATCCAGAGAATGCAAAACCCTCTCCTTGTCATTGCTGGGCTTAGGACACAAGGAAGGTAGAACAATGTCCTGATTAAGATGAAAGGTAGAAACCACCTTAGGAAGGAAATCTGGCTTGAAGCAGAAAACAACCTTGTCCTTATGCCTCTCAAAGTACGGGGCCTTAATGGACAAAGCCGCCAACTCCGATACACGCCGAACGGAAGTGATGGCAACCAAAAACGAAACCTTCTGAGTAAGCGTAGAAAGAGCAATATCCTGCAAAGGTTCAAAAGGAGGACCCTGAAAAGCAGAAAGAACCAAATTCAAATCCCAAACTGGGAGCAAAGGCTTCCTAGGAGGCCGCACATGCGTAACCCCCTGGAAAAAGGTCTTAACCAGAGGATGAAGAGCAAAAGACTTTTGAAAGAAAACCGCCAGGGCAGACACCTGCCCCTTCAGCATACTAAGCTGCAAACCTTGGTCCAGACCATGTTGCAGAAATTCCAAAACCCTAGCGATAGTAAACACCCTGCAAGGCAAGGCCCGGACCTCACACCAATCAATATAAGACCTCCAAATCCTATAGTAGATGGCAGAGGAAGACTTCTTTCTAGCCCTAACCAGAGTTTGAATAACAGCATCAGAAAGACCTTCCTCCTTCAAGATGGAGGTTTCAGCAGCCACGCCGTCAAAGCTAGCGTTGGTAAATTGGGGTAGAGCAGTTGACCCTGAGTGAGCAGATCCGGCAGAAGGGGCAGATCTAACTGATCCGCTGCCAACCTTACCACGTCTGCGAACCAAACCTGTCTTGGCCATCTTGGAGCCACCAAGATTGCCGACGCACCCTCTAGGGCCAGCTTGCGCACCACCTTGCCCACCATGGGAAACGGAGGGAACAGGTACAGAAACCCTAGATCCCTCCAGTTCAGAGACATCGCATCCACTGCCAGAGCCAGCGGATCCCGCGAGAGAGACACAAATGCCAGAAGCTTGTGATTGTGACGAGGCAAAGAGGTCCACCTCCGGAGTCCCCCACCGGTGGCAAAGCGACCAAAACACCTTGGGGCTGAGAGACCATTTCCCCCGGCTGGATGAGCACCTGCTCAGGGAGTCCGCCTCCGTGTTCTCCACTCCCGGAATGTACACCGCCAAGATGCATGGGACATTGCTCTCTGCCCAAGCCAGGATCAAGGACACTTCCCTGAGGCCACGCCTGCTGCGAGTCCCTCCCTGGTGATTGATGTAGGCGACTGCCGTCCGATTGTCCGACCGAGCTTGAACCGGCAAACCCTGTAACTTATGAGTCAAGTGACCCAGAACCAACCTGATGGCTCTCAGCTCCAGAACATTGATGGGATCGTGAGCCTCCTGAGGCCCCCACAGTCCCTGAAACTGAAGATCCTTCCAAACCCCCCCCAACCTGACAGGCTGGCATCCGTGGTGACCGTCTCCCAACAAGGGGTCAGAAAGGATCTGCCCCTCATCAGATTGCTTGGAACCCGGGGGGGACATCAGAAAAGACTGATCCAATGACAGCGGAGACCTGTCCCAGGCCGCCAAGAGATGGAGCTGGAGCGTCCTTGTGTGAAACTGGGCAAAGGGAACCGCCTCGAAATAAGCCACCATCAATCCCACCAGTCTCATCCCCAGCCGGATGGAAGGACGAGGGATGGATAGAAGAAGCTGAGTCAATTCCTGAATCAAAAGAACCTTGGGCCGGGGAAGGAACACCCTGGACTGAGAAGTATCCAGAGACATTCTCAGGAACAACACCACCCTGGACAGAGAGAGGAAGGACTTGGGATAGTTGATCACCCAGCCGAATCTCTCCAGAGTGGCTACCACAGTCCTGGTATCTAGCTCCGCCTGGCTGAGAGAGGATGCCATAATGAGAAGATCGTCCAGATAAGGCACGATGCGGATACCCTGGGCTCTGAGGAGGGCCATCACCCCCGCCAGCACCTTGGTGAAAACCCTTGGAGCCGAGGTAAGGCCAAACGGAAGAGCCACAAACTGAAAATGCCGATCTTCCACCACAAACCTGAGAAATCTCTGATGTGCCGGGAAGATGGGAACATGCAGATAAGCATCCTTGATGTCTATGGACGTCATGAAGTCCTCCTGACGAAGCGAATTTATGGCTGAGCGCAGAGTTTCCATGCGGAACTTCCTGGGACGGATAAACCTGTTGGGAAACTTCAGATCCAGGATGGGACGAACGGAGCCATCCTTCTTGGGCACCGTGAACAGATTGGAATAGTATCCCAGGCCCCGGTCCGAGGAGGGCACCGGGCAGATGACAGCCATGTTCAGGAGATCTTTTACTGCTGCCCGGAGCCCCTGCGCGGCCAGAGGATCCAAGGGCACCCGAGACCTGAAGAATCTGGGAGGAGGCCGGATCTCGAACTACAGCTTGTAACCGGAAGACACCACTTCCCGAATCCATCTGTCCGAGACCTCCTGGTCCCAGACCTGGTAGAAGTGTCGCAGCCGTCCCCCCACCCGCGAGGGTGCCCCCTCATTGCTGAGCCGGCTTGGCAGCGGCTTTGGGCTTGAAGCCCCAGCTGTGACCTGGACGGGCACATCCTCTTCCCCTGTTCCAGGAATCACCTCTGGAGGAGAAGACAGCCAATCCCCGTCCAGCTCTGGCTCCACGAAAGGAAGGGGTAAAGGAAGCCGCCCCCCGAAAGGGACGACGTTGCTTCTTTCGCAGAGGTAACCTACCTCCTTTTGCAACCGAATCCAATTTTTCTCCAAAGAGCCGCAAGCCCAGAAAAGGAAGAGCCGCAAGCGACTTTTTGGACACAAAATCAGCCGTCCACTGGCGCAACCAAACCGACCGCCGAATAGCCACCAGCAAGGCCGAAGTTCTACTACACATCACCATGGTGTCATCCAGGGCGGCTAGCACAAATGACAAAAACAATTCGCACCGCTTAAGGGCGGTGAACTCATCACTAGCCGGGTCAAGCCTGGAGGTAGACAACAGGCCCCTAACAACCGACCTAGAAGCCACTATTAAAAGCGCCGAAGCACAAACAGGCCGCAAAGCCGACACTGGCAAAACCGTGACAAGCCATCTGGTCAATGCGTTTGTCCTCACCATCCTTGAGGGTAGAACAGTCAGGAGAATGCAAAACAGAGGTGCTAGACAACCCCAAAACAGGGGCGTCCACCTCGGGAGGGGACGACCAGCGCTTCACCGCATCCACCGGAAAGGGATATGTCTTATCCCAACCCGGAGGGGACACCCAGAAGCCGAGTAGGCCTCTCCCTTTCCTTAAGAATAATGCCATCGAAATGCCTTTGATTAGGGAATTCCAAGCGGCTTAGCCTCCTCAAAGAACTCCCCCTTCTGCGGAAGAGTCACTTCAGGAGGAGAAATTGCCAGAACCTCAAACATATGAGCCAGGACCTTAGGGGTATCCAAAGAATCCCCCTGACCCCGCTCGGCATCGGTGCCAACAAACTGCTGATCGTCAGAACCATCCGACTCCTCAAATAGCTCCCCTTCCTCTAGCGGGGGGTAATCAGACCAGTCCAGTGAATCAAACTTCTCAAAATCAGAAGCCTGCGTGGCTGGGGACAAGTGCTTTCTCTTAGCCGGGGCCTTTCTGGCAACAGCGCTAGAAAATAATTTTTCTAGATTGGATAATCTGGCACACACCTCAGATTGCGACTCCCCACTCATGACAACATCACACGGGGTATGGATCAGGCGGGGAGGGGTAGGAGAAGGGACCGGCGGTGCAGGACCAGACGCATGGGATCCGGACTGCCGCGTAATAGTCTGCTGTGCACATGGTATGCAGAGGAAAACATCATCCCCTGTAAGGAATGCCCCACACCCCAAACACTGCCAGGGTTGCCCCAAGGGGAGCCGGAGCCCGGTATCCTGGGAAGCCTCCATATGGTGATTTTATCGGTAGTCGCAATACCCAAGGGAATTACGCAATATAAGCGACTCGGGATGCCCCTTCTGTGTCCCGAGTGGGAGGATTTATAGGGAGTTCTTAAATTAAACCAGGGACCCTAGGACCGGGAGGACCCTTTAAGATCCAGCAAGGGTCCGCCTGGAATAGAAAAGGGGACTGTCACACATATATCACACAATGCAGGGCACATAACAAAGGGCCAAGGCACATATACATATAAATAGAGGAATATATAAATAAATCTCGCGCTGACAAGCAGCTTCACAGGCAATAAAAGACTGGAGCCCACTGGGCGCTTACTGAACGATGGGTGACCGGGGAAGGGGGAAATAACACCCCAGGGGTGTAAGAGCAAGGAAAGGGCATCCCAACCAGGATCACCAACCCGGAATACCGCGTACCCCTTAGTATGGGGTCTCACGGTGGAGCATAGCTCCTAAAGCACCTTAAGGTGCCGTCTACCTTTGCCAGGACCCGCAGCCTAGGCTGGGAGGCTCTTTACAAAAAAGGGGGATAACAGTAGGTCCAGGCAGAAATAGACCAAAAGAGGGGGGCCGGAAGTTACCCCGGCTACCTGCAAGGAGGAGACATCCATCTTCTGACTTGCTCGCCGTCTGCAGAGATGAAAGACTGGGGAATGAGTGGGAGGTCCCAGGTATTTATGGACCGGGAGGGGCTCCCTTTTTTTCATGACATCTCTGCAAGATCGCCCTCTACAGGTCGGTATAACCCAAGTGTAATGACTATCTGAAGCGGGGTATGTGACATACTTAGAATAGCAGTCAAAATAGGAAAATAATCTTGATAGTTACACAGTAATAAATGACCTTTAGAATGCAGCAAAAAGAATTATTGCAAAATAATAATAATCTTTACCTTTATAGGTCCAACATACTCTGTGGTGCTTTACAATCAGAGGGCTCATGTACATATAGCACAGAGTAATAAATTACATAATAAAAAACAGGGAAGCCATTGAAACATAAGGGCCATGCTCACAAGCTTACTATATAAGAGGAGAATGGAGTGGACAGAAAAGGTAATAAGCGCTTGGTACCATGGCCCAACCATCTTGACAAAAACAAGAGTATATACAAGCAGTTGCTTCCAAGGCCACCAAGATATTAAAAGAGGCAAGGAATCACAGGATATGGATGTAATGTTGCCTCTTTACAAGGCACTGGTGCACCCTGACCTGGAATATGCCGTCCAGTTATGGGCACCTGTTCATAGAAAGGACACTCTGACTATGGAAAGGGTGCAGAGGAGAGCCACCAAACTAATAAGAGCAATGAAGGATCTTAGTTATGAGCAAAGATTACGGTAATTAAATCTGTTTAGTATTAAAAGGAGACGCATGATTAACTTGCATAAATATATAAATGACCAATACAAAAAATATGGGGAAACACTATTTCAAGTAAAATCCTCTCTAAAGGGGGCACTCCCTTTGACAGGAAAAAAAGACATTCAATTTCTGGAAGCGACAATCATTTTTTACCATAAGAACTATAAATCTGTGGAATAGCGTCCCACAGAAGCTTGCTAAGGCATCAACCACTGATCACTTCAAAAAAAGGATTAGATGCTTATTTAGAAAAAAATAATATTAACAGTAACTGTCAGCTGTAAGAAAAAAAATAACTTCCCCTACCCCAAGACACTTGGTTGAACCTGATGGACATATGTCTTTTTTTTAACCGTATTAAATATGTATAAACTATATACAAGCTGCCTGGGCCAGCCACAAGCTGATTTAGAGCTTTTTCTGTGCACACGGTGGTGAGTGGTGTTTGATGATAAATATGTACATATTATCAGAAAAATAAACAGTGATATTTGCAAATGACACTACAATCATCGGACTCATCAGCAATGATCATTCTCCAGCATACAGTAAGGAAATGGATAGATTAGTTCAATGGTTCAGACAGAACAACTTAATTATAGAGAAGAAGTAAAATAGTGCCATCACTCCCATACTGAATAAAAGGTCCACTTTAATGCAAACTTGTTAAAAGCAGAAAGCCTCACAGGCAATACAGCATACCTCTGTTAAATGTTTCAGACTGCGATGATTAAGGACCCCGGTCTGAAACGTGTTGGGTCCCCCTGCCTAGCACTCCAGGACTCTTAGTGCCTGTGCTATTTTTGCCAGTGCATAAATAGAGAGAAGACAGTGGAAATGGTGCTGGATATTAGGTAAACATCTTTGGAGCCGAGTCCCATGGGGCAATGGTGTCAGCGGTAGATTACATACAATTTCTTGGCATAATTACCAGAGACTTAAATTGGACCATGCACACAAACATGGAAGTAAAGAAGGCACAGCAAAGACTCCAGATTTCCTGAGGTAACTCCAGATATATGGCCTGTCCAAGAAGTTACTAATTATGAGTCATATCATGTATGCATCAGCGCTATTCTGTTGTGGGGAAGCCAACAGCAAGGACAGGCTACATTTGAAAAAGATTGGGAAGACAGCTCATTGGATTGGCTCCCAATGTTGGATAATCTCTTCAAGGTGAGATTTACATCTAGGGCAACCAAGATTGTTGGCGACCCCACTCATCTGGGTAAAACCTTTTTCAACATACTACCCTCAGGCCTATGATACAGACTTTCACTGATCCGAACAGAGAGGTATAGAAACAGCTTCTATCGCTTGGTCAATAGGAATTTGCAAAAAAAAGGCAGAGGAACCAAGCATGAGGAGAGAATAAACAGTCTGCATATTCAAGGAGCTGGTTACAAACTGTGCATTATTGTGCTCCTATAATTATATGTAAAGTTTAATATACATATTTATTTTTATATTATTATGATATATATTTCAGCATAGATTGCCAGATAAAACTATTTGTATGTTTGGCAATATATAGATGGTGAGAAATAACATTGATTCAGATTCTGATCTGGTATAAACTGGGTAAATATTTCCCCCACCCAATTATAAAAAGTACCCAAAAAACTGAGATAAAAACCCAAAACTACCAATGATGGACGGAAGGAAGGAAGGAAGCAGGCACCAGCCTTCCATATGATGGATGGACAAGGATATTGGTAAACTGAATCCTTAGGCATAATTGTCCAATAGAGGCCCCACAACCATGCCAAAATAACTCTGCAGCACCATATGATTTGCAAAAGCCATATAATATTTTATTAAATTGGGAAACAAACAAAGGACAAGTTTAAAAATCGCTTAAAGTTAGGTGGACACGACGGGGGACCCCTTATGGTAGCCTAACGGGCCCCAAATTTAAAAGATAGGATCTGTAGGAGTCATTTCTCCAGATCCCCTAATTGGCTATCCGGTAGCAAATTACAACCAGGAAGCTTTCCTTGAAACAAGGAGAAGTGACAAATTCCATTACGGGACGTTGCTACCATGTTAGACAATTCATCAACTGTAAGTCGACGGTAGTAATCTATTTAATTAGGTGTGGATGCCCTAAAACTATGTGAGTGAAACAAAGAACATGCTAAAAGCACGCATTCAGGCCCACTTGTCTAGCATAAGATTGACAAGGAGGAACCTGGAGTTGGGCAAGGTGGTACCCCTGGAAGTCCTACATTTCCTACATGTACATGGTGGTAAGTATGACAGCTTGAAGGTAATGGCATTGGAAAAGGTAAGTAGGGGCTCCCGGGGGGGATATCAATAGACTTCTCCAGCAGAAGGAACTGAGATGGATCTACAACTTGGACTCCCAAGCCCCAGGTGGTTTGAACGAGGACCTAGCTTTTACATCTTTTATTGGCTAGAAGGTTTAATTCCAGGAATGGGCATATGTTCAATTTTGGTTGATCACTAGTGGTATCTCACGGTAGGTTGTAATTTCAGGGTTATTTTGACACAAGGCTACACGTTGCACAGGCATAGGGATATGGAGTACATAGAAATAAGGGGTCGGGGGGAGAGAAGGTGTGTGTGTGTGTTGGGGGGGGAGTTTGTTGCTTATATTCATCACGGGTTTGTGAGGCTTGCAATTACAGCCTCTCCTCCTTCTTTTTTATTCCTTTTGGTGGTGTTGGTTTCTAATTTTTCAGTTTATATTGGTAATAGACCTGTTCTTGAAATAGTCGATAGTCCGAGATTGGTGGGTTCCGTCTTTGGCATGGCGCTCGTGTGGAACATGGAGTGAGTATCGTTGTTGTCCATGATCCGAAGACATGAAATTGTTGGAAGAATTTTGATGTCATCATACCAACGTGTGCGATAGTGGTTTAAATGTGGCGGGTGCCATATAATGACTGAAGTTCATAATTATACATATTTTTGCTGTGTGTTTTTTTTTCCCTTATAAGAGCAGATCTGGAATTGGATTATTTAGGCTGGTTTAGGATTAGATCATGTCCCATTTAGGGATGTATTGTCTGATAGATGTATAGGCCTTTGCATGTTCTTCCTTATATCATGAATGTACAATGTACAATGTGTAAATATGAATCATTTTGGGGGACATAGTGCTGAGGATACTTGTGTAGGGAATAGGCTTTCTTAAGAATGTAATTGTTATGCATTCCCATATGGACATGTTTGATGTTGTGATGTTCCATCTGTCCCCTATCCTTCATTATTAGAAAGTACATTTTACTTACCTTCATCACTCCATGTCCTGCGGCGGGTGCACACAGGCTGCGCGCATCCTGCCCTGCAGTGGGACCACTACAATCCGTCAGTTTACTGCTTCCGGATCTCCGGCAGTGGGGGACAGCGGATTCTGGTGAGGAGGATGAGGTAACGGTATAAGAGGGGGGTGGATGGGAGGCTTGAGGACACTTTGCCCTGAGGAAGTGACGGGTTGCCACTGTCACGGAATGTGTGGGTAGGCAGGGGGCGCTGCACTCTTCTCAGCCATCTGGTAATACATTTTTGACTTTAATATATTTAGCTGCTTCATCTCCCTTCGGGTTCTCTTCCATTTATAGTTATACAAATTAAGGAATAGAGTATTAGGCACAGGCATTCTGATCAATTGGACTAGGTGGATTTATTATGGAATCAATTTATAGGATTTGGTTTTGTGCACTTTAGTATTCTTTTTTTTTTTTTTGCGCATGCACATTGCACTGATTGCACTGGGATGATTGACTAGGGGGTGGGAGCTATATTATGATCAATGTATGAATTTCTGTGATAGTATGTGATTGAACGGTGCAGCGCCCCCACACATGATATAGTGTCTTATGTGTGTTTATACGTTTTTTAAGCGATTTTTAAACTTGTCTTTTTTTGTTGCCCAATTTAATAAAATATTATATGGCTTTTGCAAATCATATGGTGGTGCGGGAGTTGTTTTGGCATGGTTGTAGGGATTGTTGGCTATCTCCACTTATGGTGCCTCTATAGGAATATGTCCAGCCAGTATACTGCACGCTTATTACATTTTACTGGTGCAGTGGTCTTTACATAATTGTCCACTGAATGTGGTAAAAACATTCCAAAAAGACCATAACCCCGCCCCAAATCACCTATTAACTTATTTTCTGGGTATTAAAGAGGAACATCGGACAGAAAATGAAAAGGGTCCCCCCCCCCCAATCGGCCCCTATGTACCTTTTGGTCCAGATACTTCATGGGCTTGAACGTTGCCCCCCCCCCCTTCCGCCTTAGCTGTCTGTTAGTGACACACGGCTTTAGCAGTGATCTTCAAAGTTCTGCGCCGATCAGTGAAGTCTTGTGAGATTTCGGACGGCCCCATTGCATCCCACTTATGAGCACTGTGCAGGCGTGAGATGGGGGGCCGCACGCAGTGGCTGACCATCTGAATAGCTACTTTTGTTCGGTATTTTCAGATAGTAGCAGGCATGGTCATAGCACAACATCCAGCTGGGAGAGTACAGCTCCGGAGTTTCTGGAGGCTGATGTCTTAGCCGAGCTGGCACATCTAAAGGTAAGTAAGGCAATGGGTCCAGATGGAATCCACCCCAGAGTTCTAAGGGAACTTAGGTTTGTGATTGCAGCCCCTCTAACTGATTTACTTAACCATTCCCTTTCAACTGGTGAGGTTCCAGATGATTGGAGAATGGCCAATGTCGTACCAATCCATAAAAAGGGGAGTAGAGAAGAAGCCAGTAATTACAGGCCAGTTAGTTTAACATCTATAGTGGTCAAATTAATGGAAACACTCTTAAGAAAAAAAGATAATTTCCCATCTAAAAATTAATGACCTATTGGACCCAAAACAGCACGGCTTTACTGAGGGCAGATCATGTCAGACCAATCTTATTGATTTCTTTGACAATGTCACTAAAGTGTTAGATGAAGGTGGTGCTGTGGATATCGCCTATCTGGATTTTAGCAAAGCCTTTGACACTGTACCACATAAGGAGCTCATAGATAAGTTATTGAAGGTAGGACTCAATCCCTGGATAGTTCAGTGGATTTCCAGTTGGCTGAGGGATCGGTATCAGAGCGTTGTTGTAAATGGCGTGCAATCTGAACAAAGGCGAGTTACAAGTGTGCCGCAGGGCTCTGTCCTGGGCCCCATTCTTTTTAATATATTTGTAAGTGACATAGGAGAAGGCTTGGTAGGAAAAGTTTGTCTGTTTGCTGATGATACAAAGGTTAGTAATAGGGTGGATATTCCTGGAGGTGTCTGCAACATGGAAAATGATTTAGCTTTACTGGATAGATGGTCAAAACTGTGGAAACTAGAGTTTAATGTCTCTAAATGTAAAATCATGCACTTGGGTAGAAGGAATCCCTGCTCTGAGTACCGTATGGGCAGTACTGTGTTAGCCAGGACCTCGGAGGAGAGAGATTTAGGGGTACTGATTACTGATAGCTGCAAGATGAGTGGACAGTGTAGCCAGGCAGTGGGAAAAGCAAGCAGGATGCTCAGCTGCATAGCTCGAGGCATCACCAGTAGGAAGAGGGAGGTTGTGATGCCGCTGTATAGAGCCCTGGTAAGGCCACAGCTAGAATACTGTGTGCAGTTCTGGAGACCTTGCCTGCAAAAAGACATTATTCAAATAGAACGTGTCCAAAGGCGGGCAACGAAAATGGTGGAAGGACTTAAACTTAAAACTTATCAGGAGAGACTTAACCCTTTAAGTGCCAGCCTACCTGCAGCATTTCCCACTCCCTGTTGCCAGACTGAGTTTCACTGTTTCGCGCTACACATGTTCAACTGTCATTTTTGAAAGGATTTCCAGGGATTTCCCAGGAAAATTATATATTGTTTTTTTCAACAGAGTCTGGGCTTTAACATGAAATGTCTTGTTTGTATTTTTTAGGTGTATTCTCAACATTTTTGGGTGAAATGTGTGAAAAAAATTAAAAAAAATATATTTTTTTACAATTTGTAGAGTTTTTTTGTAATAAAAAATGTAAGTTTGTCAATAAAATCTTATTGCGTGAGAAACCCCAATTTCTCCCGGTTACAGCGATACCACATATGTATAGGTAGACACCCTTTCCTGCCCAGAAGCCTTTTATAGCTGCTGGATGACAAATGGTTAATTAAAAAAAAAAAATGACATAGGGTCCCCCTTCCCGGGGAGGGGGACCCCATTTTTTTTTGGATTTTTAAGGGTTAAAAACCCTTAAAAATCCAAAAAAAAAAATGACGTGGGGTCCCCCTTACCCAAAGTAACCAGCCCGGGACCAGCTATGGGGGCTTGTAGGCACAGAGTGGGGGGGCCAGCTTTGGTGGCCCCCCCACCCTGCAGCCTACGAGCCCACATAGCCTATGTGGGCCCGGGCTCTTCTGCCCCCCCCTGGCCTTTGGGGAGGCAGGTAATGGGGGTGCGGGGGTTAATGGCAAGCCACCCGCTAGGGCAGGTGACTTGCCACCCCCCCAGCCTTGTGAACTGGTATAAGGGGTCTCATGGACCCCTTACCAGCTCACAAAGGGTTAATGTGAAATAAAAACACCACACAATAATAAAAAGTATTTTATTCAAAAAAAAAAAAAATTTTTTAACTGTACTTACCTTCGATTGCAAGCTCTTGTCCCTCGCCGCTCAGCTGACAGATGCCTGTGATCGGCATCCAGAGAAGGAGAAGGCAGGAGATCAGAGGATCTCCTGTCACCTCCTTCCAGGGCACCGATCACCGGCATCTGAGAAGCTGAGAAAGCTGAAGCCGGTGATCGGGACCGGGATGACGTCATAAGCCCCGCCCCCAAGGGGGCGGGGCTTAGAGGCAAGATGGCTGCCACCATCGTGAAGAAGAGAGGAGAGAGCCTCCCAGGCTCTCTCCTGAAGATCGGTAAGTCCTGGGGGGGGATCGGAGGCCCCCCAGGTGAAGAGGAGGGACAGCGGGAGCCAGCGCACACACAGGTAAGTGAATGTCATTTTTATTTTTTATTTTTTTTTACAGTTAGCAGCTGCTGCTGCAGAAGCGGGGGGGGGGGCGGCCTATTCCGGGGGCTCTCCTGGAGCCATCCGACCCCCCACGGGGGATCGGATGGCACCAAATTAAAGAGGAGACCCGGCCGGATCCAACAAGGGGTCAGGTGAGTATTTTTGAAAGTCAAGCACGTAACACCTACGGGCTTGGCACTTAAGGCCCAGCCAAGCCAGCACGTAGGTGTTACGTGCTTGGCAACAAAAGGGTTAAAGAACTTAATTTGTACAGTCTGGAGGAAAGAAGGGAGAGGGGGGACATGATTGAGACCTTTAAATATGTGAAAGGATTGAATAAGGTTCAGGAGGGAAGTGTTTTTAAGAAGAAACTTAACGATAGAACAAGGGGGCACAACCTGAAGCTAGTCGGGGGGAAGATCAGGAGCAATGTTAGAAAATATTATTTTACAGAAAGAGTAGTAGGTGCTTGGAACAACCTTCCAGCAGAGGTAGTTGAAACATCAACAGTCACTGAATTTAAACATGCCTGGGATAAGCACACATCTATCCTAAGAAAGAGTACATACAGTATACACATAAGGGCAGACTAGATGGACCGTATGGTCTCCTTCTGCCGTCAACCTTCTATGTTTCTATGTTTCTTATGGGATGCAAGATATCACCGTCCGTCGGAAGGTCGCCCGGAAACCAAGGGACCTAGAAGATGGATCCCTTGGTGAGGTGAGTAAAGAATGCCCTAAGGTAAAACCGGAGGGAGAGGGAGCAGATCGGAGATGCTTGTGGGAGGTTTTAACCTCCCCTGATGTTCTTCTTTAAGTAATGCAAAAATCCTGGGGCTTTGGACTGTCACATGATGTATTTGTCTGCAATACACAGTAGGAACGTTTGGAACTACTGTGTTTCTCTGAAAATAAGACAGGTTTTATATAAAGTTTTGCTCCAAAAATAGGTACTAGGGCTTATTTTCAGGGGATGCCTGGCAAGATGGTGCACGGCAGTACAGCAGCTCCTGTACAGTACATGTACAGAGCCGGCTGGCAGCTGGGGGATGTGGGGGGCTTCGGCTGTGTGCCCGGCATGGAGGCAGGCTGGGTTAGATGTGTCCGCCGTTATGTGTCCCCACCCTCCTTTACAGCTGCTCCCGTTCCTCTGCTGTATTATGAATTGTAACTTGGGCTTATATTTCACGCATTAGCAGAAAATGCTAAAAATCTTACTAGAGTTTATTTCCTCGTTATTTTAGCATATTTGGGCATACGATCATAAACAGAGGGAAGTACAGTACATACGATCATAAACAGAGGGAGGTAAAGTACATACAATCATATACAGAGGGAGGTACAGTACATACGATTATATACAGAGGGAGGTACAGTACAGACGATCATAAACAGAGGGAAGTACAGTACATACGATCATATACAGAGGGAGGTACAGTACATACGATCATAAACAGAGGGAGGTACAGTACATACAATCATATACAGAGGGAGGTACAGTACATACGATCATAAACAGAGGGAGGTACAGTACATACGATCATATACAGAGGGAGGTACAGTACATACGATCATATACAGAGGGAGGTACAGTACATATGATCATAAACAGAGGGAGGTACAGTACATACGATCATATACCGAGGGAAGTACAGTACATACGATCATATACAGAGGGAGGTACAGTACATACGATCATATACAGAGGGAGGTACAGTACATATGATCATATACAGAGGGAGGTACAGTACATACGATCATATACAGAGGGAGGTACAGTACATACGATCATATACAGAGGGAGGTACAGTACATACGATCATAAACAGAGGGAGGTACAGTACATATGATCATATACAGAGGCAGGTACAGTACATATGATCATATACAGAGGGAGGTACAGTACACACGATCATATACAGAGGAAGGGTACAGTACATACGATTCATAAACAGATGGAGGTACAGTACATAGGATCATATACAGAGGGAGGTACAGTACATAGGATCATATACAAAGGGAGGTACAGTACATACGATCATATATAGAGGGAGGTACAGTACATACGATCATATAAAGAGGGAGGTACAGTACATACGATCATATACAGAGGGAGGTACAGTACATACAATCATATACAGAGGGAGGTACAGTACATAGGATCATATACAGAGGGAGGTACAGTACATACGATCATATACAGAGGGAGGTACAGTACATACAATCATATACAGAGGGAGGTACAGTACATATGATCATATATAGAGGGAGGTACAGTACATACGATCATATAAAGAGGGAGGTACAATACATAGGATCATATACAGAGGGAGGTACAGTACATACGATCATATACAGAGGGAGGTACAGTACATACGATCATATACAGAGGGAGGTACAGTACATACAATCATATACAGAGGGAGGTACAGTACATATGATCATATATAGAGGGAGGTACAGTACATACGATCATATAAAGAGGGAGGTACAGTACATAGGATCATATACAGAGGGAGGTACAGTACATAGGATCATATACAAAGGGAGGTACAGTATATACGATCATATACAGAGGGAGGTACAGTACATACAATCATAAACAGAGGGAGGTACAGTACATACGATCATATACAGAGGCAGGTACAGTACATATGATCATATACAGAGGGAGGTACAGTACACACGATCATATACAGAGGAAGGGTACAGTACATACGATCATATACAGATGGAGGTACAGTACATAGGATCATATACAGAGGGAGGTACAGTACATAGGATCATATACAAAGGGAGGTACAGTACATACGATCATATATAGAGGGAGGTACAGTACATACGATCATATAAAGAGGGAGGTACAGTACATACGATCATATATAGAGGGAGGTACAGTACATACGATCATATACAGAGGGAGGTACAGTACATACAATCATATACAGAGGGAGGTACAGTACGTACGATCATATACAGAGGGAGGTACAGTACATACAATCATATACAGAGGGAGGTACAGTACATACGATCATATACAGAGGGAGGTACAATACATAGGATCATATACAGAGGGAGGTACAGTACATACGATCATATACAGAGGGAGGTACAGTACATACGATCATATAAAGAGGGAGGTACAGTACATAGGACCATATACAGAGGGAGGTACAGTACATAGGATCATATACAGAGGGAGGTACAGTATATACGATCATATACAGAGGGAGGTACAATACATAGGATCATATACAGAGGGAGGTACAGTACATACGATCATATACAGAGGGAGGTACAGTACATACGATCATATAAAGAGGGAGGTACAGTACATAGGACCATATACAGAGGGAGGTACAGTACATAGGATCATATACAGAGGGAGGTACAGTACATACGATCATATACAGAGGGAGGTACAATACATAGGATCATATACAGAGGGAGGTACAGTACATACAATCATATACAGAGGGAGGTACAGTACATACGATCATATACAGAGGGAGGTACAATACATAGGATCATATACAGAGGGAGGTACAGTACATACGATCATATACAGAGGGAGGTACAGTACATACGATCATATAAAGAGGGAGGTACAGTACATAGGACCATATACAGAGGGAGGTACAGTACATAGGATCATATACAGAGGGAGGTACAGTACATACGATCATATACAGAGGGAGGTACAATACATAGGATCATATACAGAGGGAGGTACAGTACATACGATCATATACAGAGGGAGGTACAGTACATACGATCATATAAAGAGGGAGGTACAGTACATAGGACCATATACAGAGGGAGGTACAGTACATAGGATCATATACAGAGGGAGGTACAGTATATACGATCATATACAGAGGGAGGTACAGTACATACGATCATATACAGAGGGAGGCACAGTACATACGATCATATACAGAGGGAGGTACAGTATATACGATCATATACAGAGGGAGGCACAGTACATACGATTATATACAGAGGGAGGCACAGTACATACGATCATATACAGAGGGAGGTACAGTACATACGATCATATACAGAGGGAGGCACAGTACATACGATCATATACAGAGGGAGGCACAGTACATACGATCATATACAGAGGGAGGTACAGTACATATGATCATATACAGAGGGAGGCACAGTACATACGATCATATACAGAGGGAGGCACAGTACATACGATCATATACAGAGGGAGGTACAGTACATACGATCATATACAGAGGGAGGCACAGTACATACGATCATATACAGAGGGAGGCACAGTACATACGATCATATATAGAGGGAGGTACAGTACATACGATCATATACAGAGGAAGGTACAGTACATACGATCATATACAGAGGGAGGTACAGTACATACGATCATATACAGAGGGAGGTACAGTACATACGATCATATACAGAGGGAGGCACAGTACATACGATCATATACAGAGGGAGGTACAGTACATACGATCATATACAGAGGGAGGTACAGTACATACGATCATATACAGAGGGAGTTACAGTACATACGATCATATACAGAGGGAGGTACAGTACATACGATCATATACAGAGGGAGGTACAGTACATACGATCATATACAGAGGGAGGCACAGTACATACGATCATATACAGAGGGAGGCACAGTACATACGATCATATACAGAGGGAGGTACAGTACATACGATCATATACAGAGGGAGGCACAGTACATACGATCATATACAGAGGGAGGTACAGTACATACGATCATATACAGAGGGAGGCACAGTACATACGATCATATACAGAGGGAGGTACAGTACATACGATCATATACAGAGGGAGGTACAGTACATACGATCATATACAGAGGGAGTTACAGTACATACGATCATATACAGAGGGAGGTACAGTACATACGATCATATACAGAGGGAGGTACAGTACATACGATCATATACAGAGGGAGGCACAGTACATACGATCATATACAGAGGGAGGTACAGTACATACGATCATATACAGAGGGAGGTACAGTACATACGATCATATACAGAGGGAGGTACAGTACATACGATCATATACAGAGGGAGGTACAGTACATACGATCATATACAGAGGGAGGTACAGTACATACGATCATATACAGAGGGAGTTACAGTACATACGATCATATACAGAGGGAGGTACAGTACATACGATCATATATAGAGGGAGGTACAGTACATACAATCATATACAGAGGGAGGCACAGTACATACGATCATATACAGAGGGAGGCACAGTACATACGATCATATACAGAGGGAGGTACAGTACATACGATCATATACAGAGGGAGGCACAGTACATACGATCATATACAGAGGGAGTTACAGTACATACGATCATATACAGAGGGAGGTACAGTACATACGATCATATACAGAGGGAGTTACAGTACATACGATCATATACAGAGGGAGGTACAGTACATACGATCATATACAGAGGGAGGCACAGTACATACGATCATATATAGAGGGAGGTACAGTACATACGATCATATACAGAGGAAGGTACAGTACATACGATCATATACAGAGGGAGGTACAGTACATACGATCATATACAGAGGGAGGTACAGTACATACGATCATATACAGAGGGAGGCACAGTACATACGATCATATACAGAGGGAGGTACAGTACATACGATCATATACAGAGGGAGGCACAGTACATACGATCATATACAGAGGGAGGCACAGTACATACGATCATATACAGAGGGAGGTACAGTACATACGATCATATACAGAGGGAGGCACAGTACATACGATCATATACAGAGGGAGGCACAGTACATACGATCATATACAGAGGGAGGCACAGTACATACGATCATATATAGAGGGAGGTACAGTACATACGATCATATACAGAGGAAGGTACAGTACATACGATCATACACAGAGGGAGGTACAGTACATACGATCATATATAGAGGGAGGTACAGTACATACGATCATATACAGAGGAAGGTACAGTACATACGATCATATACAGAGGGAGGCACAGTACATACGATCATATACAGAGGGAGGTACAGTACATACGATCATATACAGAGGGAGGTACAGTACATACGATCATATACAGAGGGAGGCACAGTACATACGATCATATACAGAGGGAGGCACAGTACATACGATCATATATAGAGGGAGGTACAGTACATACGATCATATACAGAGGAAGGTACAGTACATACGATCATATACAGAGGGAGGTACAGTACATACGATCATATACAGAGGGAGGTACAGTACATACAATCATATACAGAGGGAGGTACAGTACATACGATCATATACAGAGGGAGGTACAGTACATACGATCATATACAGAGGGAGGTACAGTACATACAATCATATACAGAGGGAGGTACAGTACATACGATCATATACAGAGGGAGGTACAGTACATACGATCATATACAGAGGGAGGTACAGTACATACGATCATATACAGAGGGAGGTACAGTACATACGATCATATACAGAGGGAGGTACAGTACATACGATCATATACAGAGGGAGGTACAGTACATACGATCATATACAGAGGAAGGTACAGTACATACGATCATATACAGAGGGAGGTACAGTACATATGATCATATACAGAGGGAGGTACAGTACATACGATCATATACAGAGGGAGGTACAGTACATATGATCATATACAGAGGGAGGTACAGTACATACGATTATATATGCAAATAATATATGCAAATAATTTATACAGGTGAGAATTCATATAGAATTGCAGCGTGCATGATAATTGTTATGTTTAATAATATTGCTTTTAGGGTGCATGTACTAAATCATTTTTGCAGGACAAGCAATTATAGTCACACATGGGTCGCACCACATTTTCTTTAAGCTCTTCAAGATCAAGCTCCATTTTGACTCTGAAAGGAGATGCTCCTCAAAATCCATCGCAAATCCCAGGCCAATGTGGTATTATTGCAATATACAGACTGCACTATACATGTGGTGTTAATTACCTAGGCTTGCACTAAATATTTAAAAGTTATATAAATAGACACAGTTTTTATATTTATGGGAATCCATTATCAAATGAAAACACCAACTGTGCCAAGATTATTGGTGTGTAAATTGTCAGGTTTAACATTTTACAGAGTTTTTTTCATTCAAAACATATTCATGTTTAAAATGGAAAATATCATCTGATGGTCCTAAGGTCTGGAAAAAAAAACTCTAGGGACATTGCTTTAAGAGAAATCCTGATTTGGTAAAAGGAAGCTGGGGAGTGGATATTTTGTTCAGGCGCTGCTGAGTAGCACATCCACTCTTCCCACTCTCTGCACATGTGGTTGTCAATCACAATCACAGAGGGGAAGATGTGTTTCTGCCTTCACTTAGTCACAGCTTAGCCACAGTGTTGGTACCCTGAAATAATAAGTATTTTAGCCTGTTCTAGGTGTTTACATTTTACTATTTTACTTCGGGCCATTTTAAATCTGGATGCTCTGAGGGAGTGTTTGGGTGTTTTAAGTGTAGGGTTAAC
Organism: Gastrophryne carolinensis; assembly: GCA_027917425.1. Lineage (NCBI taxonomy): Eukaryota > Metazoa > Chordata > Amphibia > Anura > Microhylidae > Gastrophryne > Gastrophryne carolinensis. Next base: position 347,736,399 of record CM051238.1, on the reverse strand, counting down.
TATTATTGATTTTCTTACTGATTCACTGCATAGAGCATTTCAGTCAAACTTAAAGAATAAGTAACTACTTTCATGAAAGAATCTCCTGGCTTCAGAAGCAAATAATGTCTAATTTTTTAAAGTTTATATAAAATTTATTTTGGGGTGAAAACTTTAAAGTTATATGAAAAGCAACCCCAATTATTATCCCATTGTCTCTGGCTACACATTGCACTGTCCTAAACTTCAATACGTTTTCAAAAAGATACTGGTTAATTGTAAAAGTATTAGAGTAATAGAGATGCATAGAAACAGTGGTTGTAGCAACAGTGATGTGATGTAAGCACATTGTGTGCTTTAAACATATCAGAGAAAAAAATAAGTGCATTGTTGTTCTGCCTCTAGTTATTACTGGCAGCACATAGTCTGCCTCGAAAAAGGGGGTGAGAGATGCTGCAGACTAAGAGCGTCACCAACCTGCCAGCACATAATGTGACTAGAGAGGAGGGGTTTCATAGCTGCAGAGAGGCAGCAAATACGGACGAATAGGAAGGGAGTGGGGGTGTTTCCATTCTCGCCTACTGAAGTTTGATTGAAGTACCAGGTCAGTGGGGTCAATGGAGTGGAGACTGAAAGCTGAATGGGGGGGTGATTTCCTCAATAGGTAGAACGACCTAGCAGGAAGGAGAGAGCTGGAAGGACTCAATGCAGGTAAGCTGCTGATATTTATTTTTTAACTTTTGACTTCCAATCACTAGTATTTCTTCATGAGGATCTACTATGTGTGTACATGTATATGCATGTTAAAACATCTGCTCGGCAAGTGTAAGGCTCCTACAAGGTGGTTGTGACACCATAAGCCCTGCAGTACTGTGATCTTTGCATGTCGTAGTTCTGCAAAAGCATCAGGACTCGCGTGCAATGCTCTGCACAAAAACAGACTGTCCTTCATCAACACAACACATACACATCTGCTCCTGCCCTGAGGGACAGGATAAGTGAGGTGACCCAGAAGAAGGTGCCATTAAGTTAGGTGTACATAAGTACCTGTGATGCTGGAGATTCCCTGGTCTCTCTTTCATAGTTTGTCAAATTAGCTGATGTCCTTGTAGTTTTGCTAGAAACATTATGACGGGTTAAATGGGTCATTGGTGTTCTCATTCCATCACTTGATGATATTTTGGCCTTATCCTGGTCTTGGTTTTCTTGGTGTAGATCTTTTTCTGTTTTTTTTATATAATCTTTTCCTTCATGTAATAGAAATAAAAGATTAAGAGTAGTTACTCTCATAAGGGTCAATTTATGGCTAGGCTCCAATGTATTTGCTCATACTTTTCATGTACAAAAATGGTTTACTCACGTTTTTCCCCTTGGTGTAGATCTTTTTCTGTTTTTTTGATATAATCTTTTCCTTCATGTAATAGAAATAAAAGATTAAAAGTAGTTACTCTCATAAGGGTCAATTTATGGTTAGGCTCCAATGTATTTGCTCATACTTTTCATGTACAAAAATAGTTTACTCACGTTTTTCCCCTTCCTCCCGATTCATTAGACACATTATTTGTGCAACGATTTTTGTGCGCAAATTTGCGCATGGAGTAGGATTTCATGTGCACATTTACTCCAGTAAAAAGCAGGAGGAATATGCCGACTTCACTAAATAAGCTGCTTATTTCATTCATTAAACACATGCTGGCAATAGCCGACATGTTTATGATAAATGAAAATGTCATGTAAAGTTATTTTTCAAGATTTTAAACAATTTAAAAAAAAATGAAATAGTTTGAAAAGTTGACAAAATATAATATTGTTTTCAGCTAAAGAAAAAAAGGTGGGCAAAATATGAATACATTTGTAGCTTAATTATTAAGCACTAACACACTAAGCAAACAAGGCAGTGAGGGAGGGATATAGTGAACATCTGGAACCAAACATTGGGAAACACAACACTGTAGGGCAACTTGAATCAAGAAATCTCCCAATAAAACAATACAAATAAAAATAAGAAGGACACAGGTGCCACAGGGAATACATTACAGATTGAAGAATAGAGATTCACCTCAAACACAGAAGCTGGAGAGACAAATCTGCCACTGCTAAACAGTAAAATGGGGAAGAAACGTGGGGGTCATGGGCACCAGTGAATGGCTTAGCCAGCAAAATGCACATGGAGCTGGGCCATTTCCACATAAAAAAGCCTAATTTCATGCACAATGCGCAAGAATCTGAAATTTGCAATCTCGTTTTGCACATGTCATGTTGTGCGATGCACACCTGCACCATTCCTGTGCACGGTGCCATGAATCACGGCCAGTGCGCAAGTTTCCACATTCGGAAACACTTGCGCACAGCTTTAAGGTTTTGGCCGCACAGCCATAAATCGACCCTATAGACTTATTATAACATAAAAGTAAGACATCATTACATTGTACTTTCGATAACATGTCCATCTCAAGCACAATACTTATCTTTACCTGAACACTAACTTATAAGTGCTGCTATACTTTTATATTTGACCATCTTTGCTATTTAAATGGGATATGATGCATCTTGCAGGTGGCAGATCTCCGTGACTGATATACACTACCATCTGAGCTATGGCCCCCTTAAACTCCAGAATCCAGTTGCTCAGGAAAAATAGGTATACTGAGTTTGTGAGTCTGTCCTGTATACTTGCCAGAGCCAAGGGTGGCAGCCAAAGAGGTTTGACCAGTTTCATTTTATGCCCATGAAACTGCAGGCCCAGTCAGCCTGGGATCAGTCACCCTTATCCACAACAACTATTTTTTATCAAATTAGGTTAGGTCATTTTGCCTGTGTTGGTTGGGCAACTCCATGTTGTCTGTTGGTGATATTGTTTACCTTCTTCAAATGCCCAGGGCACCTTAATAACAATTAATAAATCATTACCTTGCAGGGTCTCTGCAGTTCATTTCGATCCTGATGGTAAATACACACTGGTGGCCCTGACCTGCTAGTCTCCATATGTAGGTAGGTGTGAGTCTAAATGTCTATATTCCCCTGCCTCATAACCCTGAGACACTAGACCATCTGCAGGTTAAAGCTGAACAATATCTGCCGGCTCAGATCCTAAACACTTCTCTGAAATTAGAACACTGTTGTAAAACATAGATCCCATGGGTCTGTCATGACGGGCACAGGAATTTAGGTCAATGGAGACAAATGTAAGGGTGACTGGTACACACAAAACAATATGACAGATTGATCTAAAGGAGCACAACCGTGAAAAAAATAGTCTAATAATATACAGTAAATCCACATAAATATGCTAGACAGCAAGAGGGGGTTACCTATACACCCTACATCCAAAAAAATAGCAAAAATTGTTTCTTTCTTTTAGTGGAAGGAAGAAAAATTAGCATGGCAGGTTTTAATGAAACCATCCTGCTGAGTTTGATCTGATTTTTGCGATGTGTGAAGAAACATTTACCCATCATTCAATGATTTGGGCAGATGTTAAAGTGGTTAATGCTACTGTTCCCCCCACACGCTGACACATGGGACAGGCAATTCTCACCTGTAAAAGTTGAATGGTACACTCAAGAACCTTTCACTCTTGGATTATATTCCTGCCAATAGAAGAAAACCACAAACTTGGCTGGAATTGTTTTCAGCTGGGGTGTATACATAACCCATCCAGGTTTATATGGATATTTACTATTAGACCATTTTGTATTACAGCTTCTTTAAGTCCTACTTTGGACACACTACATTAAAATATAGTATCTGCAAAATGCCCTCCCAGTAATGTCAGAAAAAAGGTCAAAAAAAGTGCAAGGAGTTACTGATAACAATATACACCACAGTAGGTATACTATGGGCTGTCCCCAGAATAAAACAGGATCTTATATTATTTTCTGCTCTAAAAGATGCATTAGGACTTACTGTCAAAATTGACAAAGCTAACTAATATCCCCCCCCCCCCGCCCCTGCGCACCATGTTCCTGATGGGTTGATGGGTGCTGCTCTGGAAAAATTAATATTTGCTATGAGTGCTATGGCGCCCATAGTGGGCTTGGTGGGGGGGGGCATCGTCCTGCATATGGCTCCCTGGCCCCTGCAGGGCCCCATAATATCACAAACGCTGACATGCTGAGTGGCGCAGTTGACAAAGAGCCTATATGCAGGAGCCGCGACTTGTATGTTCTAGTCTACAACGAGATGGTGACTGTCCTCTCTAAGCCCAAGATGGGCGGCATAGCACTCATAGCAAAATGTTATGTTTAAAGGAATGCCACCAACCAGGAATATTGTGGGAGGTGGTGGCGGTTTGTTAGCACAGTGGGGTATATGGCACCTGGGGCCCTGACTGTGACTGGGGACCTGATTGAGCACAACCTCTCGTCTACAAAGGAGAACACCTTTCCTGCAGGTACAGGCTTCCCCCCGGCACCACACATGGTATAGGATGGTTACACTGAATCAACACAATTGATTGACAGTGACTCAGATGAACATGACATGCAAACATAAACCTAACTATAGAATATTAACCCGATGTCCTTATCACATGTACTGTACCTTGTGGATAGGAGGTCATCCTTCTTGAGTGGGAGCTCTGCAGAGCTAGAGTATGGGGCTGAATGGCTGGAGGAACCAAGGTGAGATGAGCAGCTGGGGGAATAAGACCTCTCTGCAGTAGACTTAGAATTCCTAGGAGACCAGAAATGTTACTTTGTATATACATGCATCTCTATGTTACAAAACAGTGATGTATTCTGTATAACAAGGTCTTGTTTCTAACTTGGTACTGGCACAATGAAAGCCTGAAGACACACATTTTTTCTTTTTCTTTCAAAATAATGTATATAGGATCCATAGACACTATATAAGCATTTATCCCAGCAGTATCTATAGACACTATATAAGTATTTACCCAAGCAGAATTACATTTTTGTTGTAGCAAGCAGTATTGTCAAGATTTAGAACAGACATTCCATTCATAACCCAACAGGTTGCACCTTCTGTAAATCCCTTTACTTAGCAGGATATGCCACCAATCTGACGACCTGGTGAAATACATTACTGGAATACGGCAACTGCCATGAATGAACCAGCAAAGCCCAACCAATGCAAAAGGCCAGGCAACAGAGATCAAGTGAAAAAAACTTTACTGGGTCCCAAAGCATCAGCACAGATGTGGAACACATGATACACCTCAAGAAGAACAACACTTCATGGTCACAGAACAGGTTCTCAGGGCTTCTCTACTGGTGATAGAGTTCTGCCACACAAAATAACCATGCAATGATAATCCTCAGGACTGGATGTCTGCAAGACATCCAGACGCAAGGACCATGCAATGAAAACCCCCAAGACATTTCTACTGGTGGTAGAGGTCTGCAAGACCTCTGGACTCAACCATGCAATAAGACTGACATTTGAATGTGTATTGGCAGAGGCACTCTTACTCAAATCAATATGGTCGGGTGCAATGGCTAGCGGTGGCGCCGCATAACATATGTCAAATGAAAGCCAGCACTCCTCATTACCAGATTTGCTTGTATTATGCAAAAAATATATACATGCAGTATTCAAATTCCATCCACTAGTTTGCGCCAATATGCATCCATACGTCCAACGTTTCGGGGTGTTGATACCCCTTCATCAGGGACACACAAGAACAAAGCCAAGCAGATTAACACATTCCACTTACTATTTGACCTGTAAAGGTCGCCAAAATCCCGCCTGACATCATCAATGACGTCAGCAGGTCAGTGTCCAATCAAAAAAAATTTTGTCCTGTATAGTGCTGATGTGCCCGGTTGGTATACATCCCCCTTCGGCCCTGCTCATACATAATAATTTTGAGCGGGCCTTCTGTCACTGCCAATCCGTCGACGGACGGATTGCAAGGCAACCTGTGTCATCGCTCTCCGCCTGCACTCAGGGAAGGCTTCCCCCGTCAGTCGGGCCCGGAATCCTGCCCGGCTACCAGTGACGTCCTTGCAGCGGGTAGCCAATCCGTGCTCCGCTCTAAATGATAGAGCAGCGGCCGGGCCCGCCGTGCAGGCTGTGGGCTCCAATGTCAACTGGCTCCATCGCTGGAGCAAGCAGGATCCAGATTCCTCGCCTGGCGGTTACTGCCTGGGTGGCAGTGATAGCCATTATGGCTCAGGGATAAGGACCAGCCCTAGGTGTACTATCAGGATCGCAAAAAAGGGATCGCAAAAATCGGGATTGCAAAAAATAGGGACCACAAAAATAGGGATCACAAAACTAAAAAATACCCAATTTGGGATTGAATCCTTCACACCCAACAACTAGTGCTACATAGATGATGTCATGGTCCTGTGGCAGAATAGCCGGGAAACATTCACATTATTTGTCCATCACCACTGGCCTATTTTCAAAGCCGACGGACAGCAATACTCTCTTGCGATATGAAAGTCAGAGGAGATATAAATCTTAGTGAATAACTAATAATGAATAAATAGATGGCCACGTAAGGCAAAAAAGATCCCCTACATGAGGTCGGGCGCTCACCACATTTTAGTGAATTACCCCCAGTCAACCTTTTCCCCAGCTTAGCCATTACCAGATAGGTTCCAAGGGCAGAGATTACAGAGAAATAATTTAATCCAGGAGACTCAGCCCACCAGATTGGACAACCAGCATTTGATCATGAACATTCAACAATTGTTTAACATTTGCCTAAGGGGCATCCCATTTTGGGATACCATGCTAGTTAAAGATCCCTAAAAATTCAAAACCTGTATGACCAGGAAACATCTGCACACTGAGAGTTTAAAGCGGAACAAAACCCAGCTGCTGCCAGTCTGGAATCTGAAAGATTCCAGGGCCATACGCTGGCTTTTCCTTGGGGCAAGCTGATTCGGTGTGAAACCCCCCAGTTTGCACATGCACAGACTCTAGTTCAACGTGAGCCACCTGCCGTGACTGCATCATTTGGCAGGCACCTCTCATATTTTATAATTAGGAGCAACCTCTGCCACATCACCTGCATCCCCAGTGTCGTGCGCACGCTCCCGTCCCAGCCATTCAAGTCAATGAGAGCCACCTTTCGAATAACGTAGTCACAACTAGCCTGAGCATATTGGGCTTGGTCATGGACAGGGGGCCTTTCTTGCTGCTAAGCAAGAGGCACAGCATGGCATATACTGGTAGGGAACAGTAGTGGCAGCATAGAATGTGTGAGGAGGGGGTAATATTTTTTTTCCTGACTGAAAACTATATCACCTAAAAACTGGCCTGACCAAAAATCATTATACACATACTTGAAGCAGATCTATATCATAACTATAATGCTGACATCAGTCATAGAAGAAAATGGCGGCAGTTACAAGTAACTGTTGCACAGTGTTGTCTGGGCTCTGTCCCACCATCTTACCTGTCTGTACGTCTTTTTCAGGAACTGGTGGTGGAAGGAGAGAAGCGTCCTTACGGTGAGTAGCTGGTAATACTGATAGAGGAGCGACAGTTGGGCCTCTGACGATCTTTTCCACAGGTGCCTACAAGAAGCAGCATTTAACACCGGAAAATGGTTAACGGCATTCTAAACAAAATGTATTAAAATTGGTCTTCTAAGTATGTGTGTCTAGAACATTAATGTAGCATAGCTTTGTATTTACTGTCGTGTTTTCTGTTAGTCCCCACAAAAATGTAATCTTTTGTGTAGCAGGACTAATCGAGATAGACTAGAAGTCTAGAGTGGCCCCCTTTCAAGGAAAACTCTAAAATGAAATGAGGAGAGGAGGAAGCTAATGGCACAGGACTACAAACATACATTGTCTTGGCCCAAAGTCAGGGCACCAGGGATCCATATTCACATCTAACTCTACTTTTTATAACATTGCATCTTCCTCCTGCACCGCTTGTTTAATGGTGTGCCCTTTATCAAGAACAAGAAATGCTGGCTTACCACATTCCTTGTGTCGACAGGTGGGAACCAACTCTGCCAACAAGGGCGGACTGGGGCTAAAAAATGGCCCGGGACTTTTTGGGGCACACCGGCCCTGCTGTACTGCCTCTGGCCCAGCATAATATCTTAACGTGACATTATATACACACCTTATTTTTCGTTCCACAAGATGCACCCAGGGTTTAGAGGACACAAATAATAAAGAAAATATTCTGAACCAAATGGTGTGATAAAATCCCAAACCCCCCCCCCCCACCGTTACAGACTGGGTGCAGGATCACTCCATTACAGGATGTGAGCGGAATCCCTCATTACAGCGAGTGATGGGACCCCCACAGAGGTATGTTGCGGCATCTCCCATTACAGGCAATAAGGAGCATCTCTCATCACAGGCAGTGGGGGCCATCCCTCAGTATAGCCACTGGGGGCATCCCTCAGTACAGCCACTGGGTGGGGGAATCCCTGAGTACAACCACTGGGTGGGGGCATCCCTCAGTACCGCCACTGGGTGGGGGCATCCCTCAGTACAGCCACTGGGTGGGGAATCCCTCAGTACAGCCACTGGGTGGGGGCATCCCTCAGTACAGCCACTGGGTGGGGGCATCCCTCAGTACAGCCACTGGGTGGGGGAATCCCTCAGTACCGCCACTGGGTGGGGGAATCCCTCAGTACAGCCACCGGGTGGGGGCATCCCTCAGTGCAGCCAGTGGGTGGGGGCATCGCTCAGTGCAGCCAGTGGGGGGGGGGGGGCATCCCTCAGTGCAGCCAGTGGGTGGGGGCATCCCTCAGTGCAGCCAGTGGGTGGGGGCATCGCTCAGTGCAGCCAGTGGGTGGGGGCATCCCTCAGTGCAGCCAGTGGGTGGGGGCATCGCTCAGTGCAGCCAGTGGGTGGGGGCATCGCTCAGTGCAGCCAGTGGGAGGGGGAATCCCTCAGTGCAGCCAGTGGGTGGGGGCATCCCTCAGTGCAGCCAGTGGGTGGGGGCATCCCTCAGTGCAGCCAGTGGGTGGGGGCATCCCTCAGTGCAGCCAGTGGGTGGGGGCATCCCCCATTCCACTCTCTCCCGCCAACACTGAAAAATAAAAAGGCAACAGGCAAAGCAATTCTTATGTCAAAATAGAAGAGCATGTTGTAACATTTTTATGACTGATGTATGAGTTCAGTTTAAGCTCAAAAACAATTATTGAAAAGAAAAGGCAGCAGGCAGGCAGGGTACCCAGTTCCTGCCTGGCTGCCCACCGCTGCTATCACCCGCCCCCAGCCACCCGCACACTTACACTGGTTCCCGGCGGGCGGGTGGGCAGCCGGTCTGGCCCTCACCTCTGTTCTCGTCGCGGCCGCTCACACACTCACTCACACACACATACACTCATGCTTACCGGCATTGGTGGGCGGGACCCATATGGCCGGCGTCCAATGAAAACAATGAACACCACCCATAGACGCTCACCGCGCAACAACCAGGAAGTGCCGGTAAGTGTGTGTGTGCACGTCGTTTGTGAGAGTGGCCGCGGCAGGGGAGACAGTGGCCTTTTCTGGTGTCGGCCTATCGGGATTTTGCCCCGTATGCCCTATGGCCAGCCTGCCCCTGTCTGCCAATGGCAAGATTTTCCACACACTGCTAATGTTTTAGCAAGTGTGTTTCTTGCAGTGTAGTAGCTTGCGCTTGTGTAAGAAAATGTCTGGCAGAAGTAAATCCGGGCCTAAGAGCCAACTAAGGTCTGTTGGCCATGGTCAAAACCATCTTATCAGAGCAAATTATTGGCTGTGTCCCAGGCATAGGTCACCTGTATTTCCCTGCCTTCACTTATTCCAATACGATTGTCCTGGAGAGCACACACCTCCCAAACACAGAAAAAAGAGCCTTCATTGTTGCTGGTCACGGTGAGCACCAATGACCTCAATTAGCAAGGGAGCCTGTTTTGTGAGTGAAAACAGGAGCAACTGCTGAAGACAGCAAAAGAGTGGCCTATTCTTTAAATACATTTTAGATTAAAATTGTGGGTTGGGGTTTTGGATCAATTTCATTTGTAGGATCTATGTGATTAATAAACTTTTTCTAGCACTTCTAAGCCGTGGTCATAATAACCTAGTGTTTTGCATATATTTGATATTTTTTAAATCCCTACAGCATTTGATATGCTGTCCAAGATGAAATATATGCCTGCCTATAGGCTTTAAATTGGTCCACCAACCTTGCATTGTTAAAAAAAAAACTCACTTGACCCATCTGCATGCAAGATACTGAATTACTGTCAGCACTTACATTTGCTCCTGCATCCACTCAAAACTGAAACATTGCCTCACTGATTTTCTCCTGGTTGTGGCCGCCTTGGAGCACCTGGGAGACATCTTCATTCTCCAGCATCCCAGCAGTACTGCTGCCACACAACCAATATAACCCACAAGTCAAAGCTGCAGGAAACCCATTGGGGGAGGGGGGGATCGACCACAGCAGTAGTTACAAAAAGGTACATTCATTTTAATGTGCAGCAATCTGAATTTCCCTGTAGAGAGATGCATATGAGCACTGTTTCTTCTATGTGTGTTGGTCCGGTTTAACCAAGTACCAGTATATTTTAAGGAACTGTTCCCACAACATGCTAGCATGCCCAGTTAAAGAGGCAATGCCTTGCATGGCCCCTTAGCTACTGGGAATAATGTTCTCCAGTCACTGGAGGCAACAGAGTGCTTCTGTTTGTGCCTCACAGATTTGCTTGCTAATGGTGGATTGGCTCCTAAAATATTGCAGGGTGTGCGCACACATTGCACACCTGATCTCAGAAAAGGACACATTTGTCAAGTACCGGAATTGGAGAAACAGCTTTTTTCTTTTAGTCAGACAGTAAATTATTTGCGTTTTGTAAATGTTAAATGAGAAAAATATCTTGTGGTTACAGAGTCTGCAGAGAATAATTCAATAAGTAATATCCACCCACCTTAGTCGGACGTGTTTATTTCTTTAAATTTAAAGTGGACCAAAACCCACCGCGATTGGCCCGGGAATCTATAAGATTTCAGGGCCAATCCATTCCCTCCCCCCAAGGGCATCCAAAATCGGGATGCCCCGCTGTGTCAAACACCCCAGGTCCCCCCATACACTTACCTTGTTTTCTGGTCCAACGGTGCATGTGCAAGCCGCGACCGCATCCCCGCTATCCCTCTAGCAGGGCACATGTCCTTGCCAGGCATTTGTGAATGGCCGGCGCGGGCATGCTCCCTGTTAGAGGATAGAGAGGGATAGAGAGGGATGTGGCAGCCAGCGCGCTCAGAGCCACTGGCCTTAGACGATGTGGCGTCAGCGGCTCGGAGCACGCTGATTGGATGAGCGGCTGCACATGCACCGTAGGACCAAGAAGAGGTGAGTTGGCTTCAGCGATTTGGGGGGTTTCACACAGCAGGGCACCCCTGATCGGGGGGCCCTGGGGGGAAAGGACCAAAACCCAGGATAGTCAAAATCCTGGGTTTTGGTTCACTTTAAGCCTTATATGAATCCATCTCCACACATCAGATTATGTAGTGTAAGTTTGCTCCCTTAAAGCCCCCATTTGATGATCAGAGACGTATACTCTTTGAGATGGCTTAGCCCCATGCAGTTGTCGAATAGCTTTGTCTTTAGAATTACATGGGAGCTGCCATCTTGGATTACACCTGAGAGCCCTGCTAACACATGGGCATGAATGGGGGGATGGGAGAGAGCCATTGCTAGCACATAGACACACTGCAGTTGAGCTTCCTTTTGATCAGCACAACCACCCAAAGGGATATTTTATCCGTTTTTACACATAATGTTAGAAGGAGATAAAATCTTTCTATAGCTGGCTGCATTGATGTCAAGATCAGCATGGCTGCAGTATCAGAATATGCTTGCTATTCCACAGCATCTGCATACAGTTAAGTCCTCTAGTTAAGGGCGGTATAGGGGAGCCAATTACCCAACTTTGATGGTTTGACTGGAGGAAGTAGGAGCGCTCACAGGCTGACCGCAGGTCGCAAGGACACCTCAACGTTTCGGTCCGGGATAGACCTTTGTCAAGAGGCTAGCGGTCAACGTTTCGGTCCGGGATAGACCTTTGTCATCCCGGACCGAAACGTTGAGGTGTCCTTGCGACCTGCGGTCAGCCTGTAAGCGCTCCTACTTACCTGCATTCTTTACTTGATTATGTTTTTGCTTGTTTCATGCCTTAAAGGGAAATACTTTGCAAACTTGAATGTACTCTTTCTGATCTGCTTGAACTTGATCTAATCTTCTGTCTATCAAACATGTATTATAGTTTTTGCATTTGTATTTTCCCTGCTTGTGCTTGATGTGTATACTGCTAGCCTTTTCATATAGAACCTGATTGATTTCACTGTAAATAGTCTTGCACTGTTGTATTGCACTATAATCTGAGCATTAAATCATGAATCGCATTACATAGTCTTGTCTTGGTGTTCATTACCTCCTATATTGCATTTGGTTATTATTGATTTGTAGAAATCTTACATCTTACGGTCTAACACTACAATTGTAACACACCACAACACCAGTCAGTTGTTGAGCATCAGACATGCTCGGTGGAAAATAACCATATACAGTACTAAACTCTGGTAGACTTCATTAAAATTGTGCTCTGCTTATCAGAAATATCACTTGTGCGCCCAAAGAATTTCTGGCGCCCGGACCTTCACTGAGCTGGAAGCGGCAGGTGCGGGAGAAGGAACGCATGCAGAACTTTTGCAAACGCCACATCTGTTTCACAACAGGGGTGACAGCAGCGGAGCAGAAAGGAGCGAGAGGAGGATGGTTGGATGGGGGTTTGAGGTAGAAAGATATGAGCTGGCTCAATATGCCTGATGCCTTGCACATGGGCAGAAGGCCAGGCAGAAAAGCGAGGGCCCATCTTATTGGAATTCAGAGGTGGCCCTCGCTTCCTGTCCAAGGACAGATGTAACGCAGCCGTCCATGGCATTGCAAGCAGGCATTAAGCTGTTTCCAGGGATTTCTGCGTGGTGGAGAAGCAGCAGCACAGGCTCACCGTGCACCCCTGCATAGCGAAATGACAGCCAATCTCCTATTCCACATGACAAGCACTGGATAAAAACTTACAACAAATGGTGACCTCTCTAAAGATTAATTTGTTTACCAGCAAAATCCTCCTCTCCCTGTCATCCCAGATGGAGCATATCAGAGTGTCCCCAGATTCTAGGTGTAAGGAACGCTGACTCCAATCAGATCCAACTCTCCAGCAATTAGTTCCAGGCTGTTTTTTTTTTTTTTTGCCTTTCGCTCTCCCTAGTATAATATTTCCCCCTACACACACAATTACCTCCCCATTCAATCAGAGAGATTGTCATGCTTCCCATTACTGATATAGTAAATACATTCCAATGAAAGCATCAATTTGATTACAATGAAGGCAAATCTCCATGACAGCCTCAAACAAGTGCATGAAATGTGGAATTTTATGGATTGCTCATCTGAAGCCATTCACACTTCTCATATAAAGAGTAATGGTACAACCACCACCATATAACCTACAGTGTTACACATTCAAATGAGGGGCATTATGTTTAATGCTTTTTATATTAGATATTTTTATATGTTTTTATTAATAATTTTGTTTTTACAATAAAAGAGCAACTAGACACTGGACAATGCATTAACACATCATTCACACCATACTGGGGAGGGCACCAAGATAGGAGTAATATCCACCTAGGATCAGAATTAACCATGGCCTCTTTTTGTGAACATACTTTACATCTTAGAAGGGTCTGTCCAGGCAACAAAAAAAATCTATACTCACCTTTTTTTCCCTGAAGCTTTTTCATCCTGCTCTGGTGTGATAAAACCTAAGTCCTGCAGTGTGCTGGTTTGGCCAGGGCCAGAGAAGAAAAAGGAAATAAACAGCTCACCCAAATTTCCAAAGTCCATATCCAGGAGGGAAGCACGGAAAAGCAGCTGCAGTTCCAATTAGAAGCGAGATAGGGATAATCAAGCTTTCAATCCGATAATGTTTGATAAAACATAACTTTTACTGTCTCATATTGAAAGCATGTCCCCAACGAAAAAACAAACCCAAGTGGGAGAAAGACGCATTTTGGGGCATCAGAGTACCCCCTTAGTCATGTACTCCAAACCGCAATCTCCACCCATTAAAATTGTAGGTCTGCCGCCGTGATATTGCCGTAGTCTTGCAACAATCGCGGGAGGTCCCACGCACACTCAAACCTGGATTCCAAAGGCCCGTACAGAAAGAGCAAGTTCAGTGGGTGTATACACCTATAGAGTATGCGCAGGGGTGAATGGGCGCAATCGCCCTATAAATTGTGATTCAGTATCATGCCGCGATATTAAAAAGTATAACTGTACGCAAGATCTAATATGAAGGCATAAATCTACCATATCCATATGTATATTGAATTATTTAAATAAACAGATAGGGTAAGTATGGTGTATACAAAAAAAGTTATCTATATACATATACGAACATAAAACTGATACCAATGAAAATGCATTTAGAATTATAATGTGTGCCATCAGTGCGCCTGTAATAGATTTACAGGATAAATATGTATTCCATTAAGAGTTGTCTTACTGCCAAAATGTGTGACAGATGTTATATCCTGTCATTCCTGTATCAATTAATAGCGCACAAAGATTATCATTAAGTGGTAATTTGTACAAGAAAGGGCGGCAACTTCTATATTAAATGAATCCTATGTCACAAAATAGAGCACAGACATATCACCAAAAAATAATTGTATACCAAAGCACAACTACTATTAGCTATCATATCCAGTAATGCCTGTATCACAGTGCTGACTATATGATTAAATAGTGCTCAAAGTAGACCTAAACCACTGCTAACCACTGCTGACCATATAATGAGGAAGTAATAAAAGAAGACCTATCTTAATCAACGGTATAAGATGGACAGGCCACTCCTAATCTATTAACAAGGTAAGAGAATAAATAAATGAAACCATAATTAAAGTGCAAAGATATCGAGGGCTTACAGTCAAATATGATGACGGTCAAAATTACAACATATAATGATTTTTGTTTTCATAACCCCCCCAAGACAAAAATATTAAATAGAAGAGAAAAAAAGTAAAACCATAGCCAGCAAGGACTGTAACCTGAATTCATCCATACTATGAAAAAAAGACATCACAAGGCCACAGGCATATATGCATTCTTATATTTGCAATGAGATTTCCAATCTATTGTTTATCTACCACGCTTCTCTTCACCAAAGTTTATCATATAAATTTCCCCTCTTGGCCCCATACGAACCTGTTCCAGTATGGTGACAGAGTCAAGTTTAGCCCTTTTGCATGTAATGAAATGCCCAGCCACAATGGACCTTGGAAAAGCACTGTTCACATCATACATGCTCCACACATCTCTTGTTGAAAGGTCTAATGTACATTCTATATATTGTAGGATTATACAGATTTTGTGTTGCAGTTAAACAGGGAATGCAATGTGCATGTTTTATCATTGGTCATTGAAATAATCTTATTCCCTGCTGCAACATATCTGCAGCAACCACACCCGAGACTGTCACATCTGTACATTCCCTGGCATCCATGTAACTGGATACACATGGTCTTTCTTAACATAGAAGGAGACAGCTAATTAGAAAGCATAGAGGTCTTTCTGGACACCACCCTGATACCACGTTCCGGAATGGAGACGAAAATAGGGGATATCCGCTATATAGACAAAATACGGGAGCTAAGACAAAAATAGACAAATCAGGGAGAATTTAAAAACCACCCAGAACAACTGGTAATGATAACAAGATAACAATCACCATACAGGGGATCCAGAAAAAATGCAAAACCAGGGTGGGGTGGAGCAGGACGTACTGTATACGTATAATACCAATTCTACAGGTGAGTATTTCACAGAATTGTATTATTCTAAGTATACAGTAGGTCCTGCTCCAGATAGAATACTTACACTTGGGACATCCAATAGCAGTGTCCATAGAATAGGGTGGGATCCCCAACAAAAAAGGCAACAGCAGACAGTTCAAAGCACTGTCACCTGCAAACCTTGCTACCAGGAGCAACATGAGCTAAGGCTCTAATGTCAACCTCGTAAAAACCTTTGAAAAGGTATGGACGGAGATCAAATAGCACTCTAGCAAAACTTATCCAACAGAAAACCCGGTGCCGAAAACCCAAAGGCACCAAGGCACGAGTAGAATAAGAAGTAAGGCGAAAAGAAGATTCTTCCCCTTAGAGGAACAGGCCTGAGAAACAGCCCAAGTCCAACGCTAACAGTAGCCCTGACAGAAGCCGAAACCTTTCCTAGGACCAGAAGAGACCATCCCATCCAAGTAAAGGCCAGGCCCAAAGCCACTCAACCCCTGGAGATCAGATGAGATCAGACACCTACAGGAAGGGGATGGCCATAAACCCAAAGGGATATCAGTTCCCCTAAGGGGCAAATGACGATCCAGGAAACACTTCCAACACCAGTTGAAGGAATGTAGACCCCTTTCCTCAGCATCGCTAGGAATAAAGCACAGAAGGAGGAAGAAAAGTCTTGAATTAATGAACATAAGACACCACCTTAGGCAGAAGGTCCGGCGTAAAGCGGAGCACCACCTTATCCTGGTGCATATCAAAGAACGAGGGCTAACTAAACAGAGCCGCCTGCTCAGTCACACGTCTGACTGAAGTAACAGCCCCGGAAGGACAACTTTGAAGGTGAAAGACAGCCAGACAGCATCATGAATCGGTCCAAAAGGAACACCCCGCAAGGCAAACAGAATAAAATTCAAATCCCAACAGGGACCATAGAATTAAATGGGGGACGCAATGAGCAACCCCCGAAAGAATGCTTAGCCAAGGAAAATAAGCAAAAGACTTCTACAGGAAGGCGGACAGGGCAGAACCTGGCCCTTCAGAGTACTGAGTTGGAGAGCCAACTCCAAGCCATGCTGTAATAACTCTAGAGCCCTGGGAACAGAGAACGCCCAACAGGGAAGAGACCTAGACTCACACCAATCCATATGGGTACGCCATACCTCATAAGAGATGGAAGAAGAAGAAGAAGCTTGCTCTTAGACTTCCAATAGCCACGAACACAGAGAAGAGAAGCCTGTCTCCATAAAGACGGAAGATTCAGCAGTCAGGCCGCCTAGGCCAGAGTCTGTAGATTGGGGTGACGTAAAGGGGGCCCTGAGTGAACAGAGCAGCACCCCTAGCAGAACGTACAGATCTACCACCCTCAGTACCACGTCTGCGAATCCACACTCCACTAGGCCCCCCAGGGGCAACCGGTATCGATGGTCCCCCTACCAGAGCAATTCTGCGCAGAACCCCGCCTAGCAGGGGGAACGGAGATAAGACATACAGACCAGAATGTCCTGCCATAACATTACTAAAGCATCATGACCACGGCCAGAGGATCCTGGGACAGGGAAACGATGGTCGAGAGCTTGAAATAGTGACAGGGCACCAAACAGACCCACACTGGTTGAACCTCATAGTGACACAAGGATTAGCACATCCTGTCGCAGAGGGACCTCCACCGGAGCGAATATCACTGATATGCAGGAAACATTATCCTCCACCCAGATCAGGAACATATACCTTCCTGGGGGACCATCCTGCTCCAGGTCCCACACAAATGATTAAGGTAGGCCACAGTCGTCAGACAGACCGAGCACCGCCAAACAGGCAGGCCGTGAAGAGGAGAAGTCAAACGAGATAGTGCCAACCTGAAAACTCACTGTTTCAATATCGATAGGTGCATGGACCTCCTAAAGGCCCCACCTCCCCCGGACCCACATGGGGTTACAGAAGAAACCCCCCCCCCATCAACCTGATAGGTTGGCATCCATGGTGACCGTCTCTAGGAAGGGCAAGAAGGGAACTGCCCCCAGACAGGTTCTTAGAGTACATCCACTCCAAGAGGGACTCCTAACCAGGGGGGAAAGGCACACATGACCCTGCTCCAGGGATGCTGGGTCCCTGTCCAGTATTAACAATAGAAGTTGCAGAAGGGCCCCAGGTAGAAGAGTATAAGGGACCTCTTCTAAGCAAGTCACCAACGGGCCCACCAGCTGCATTCCTGCCTGGTGAAGGGACGGGGACAGCAAGGAGGGGCTGAGCCCACGCAACCAGATTGTCCACCTTATTGCTGAGGAAGGAAGATTCTCGCCTGAACCGAATCTATATTCATCCCTAGGAATGGAGTTACCAATCAAGGGGACAATGAGGACTTGAGGTGAATGAACACCCATCCAAATGGCTCCCAATGGACACCACCAGCCGAGTAACCAACTCGACCTGACGTAGAGATTGGGAAGCGAAAACGGACGACCGGTTAGGTCTCACGCGGACGCCCCTTGGTCTCATCAGAGACATAGCCCCCATCAGTACCTTGGTGAGCACTCTGGAAGCAGAAGAGAGGCCACATAACAAGGCCACAAATTAGCAGTGTTGGGCCTCCAACACGAACCTGAAGAGCCTCGGTGTCTAGAAGACACAGGGATGTGAGCATAAGCATCCTTGATCTCCCCAGACGGTAAGGGCCCACTGGGCGCAAGGCGCTGATGGCCCATCTCAGATTTTCCATGCAGAAACTGCCTGTAATAGTAGAATTGCCGAAAACCTGTGAATCCAGAATGGGCAGACTGACTCATCCTTTTGGGGAAATGTGAAGAGGTTGGTGTAGCGGCCCCTGCCTCTGCCTGCCACAGGGATGTGAGCATAAGCATCCTTGATCTCCCCAGACGGTAAGGGCCCACTGGGCGCAAGGCGCTGATGGCCCATCTCAGATTTTCCATGCAGAAACTGCCTGTAATAGTAGAATTGCCGAAAACCTGTGAATCCAGAATGGGCAGACTGACTCATTCTTTTGGGGAAATGTGAAGAGGTTGGTGTAGCGGCCACTGCCTCTGCCTGTTAAGGGCAAACTGCAAGTGACCCCAGACCCCGCAGGCCGTACATGGCTGCACCAGCACCTGAACAGAGGCAGGGACCAGGAGTACCCTGACAATCTTGGGGGAGGCCGCGCAGCAAACTTTATCCTGTATCCGGAGGAAACTACCTCCTGTATCCACCAGAATGAGGCAAGATGCCTCCTGATAGGAGCAAGGTGCTGCAGCCATCCCCTCACCCAGGCGGCCGAGGGCGCCCCATCATGCTTGAGGGGGTTTGGTGGAAGATTTAGGCTTAGCCCCGCCGGAGGGCCCAGAGCATTGTCTGCTGCTCGTGGGGCAGGAGTCTGCACGAAGACTCCGGAAGGACACCCCTGGTTCTTGATTAACACTATGGTATGGAGGGGGAGGGGTGTCCCTGCCCCGAGGGGGCCTAGACGTCCGCCTGCGTTGGGGTGATTTGCCCTTTTTACCAAACAGATCCAGACGGGCCCCAAACAGGCGTTGCCCTCTAAAGGGAAGCACAGTCAGAGTCCTTTTAGCAGCATCGTCAGCACCCCACTGTTGCAGCCAGACCAAGCGAAGTATAGCCACCACAAGGGCAGAAGTCCTCGCACACAATCTAATGGTGTCATCCAGCGCTAAAAGGATAAATTTTACAAATACATCACAACTGGAGAGTGCATTAAACACCTCCCAGGGAAGATCATCAGGGTGATGCTCAAGCATCTTTCTGATGAGGGTTCTGGCGGCCGCGGCACAGACCGGGCGCAGCGCCGTTCCTGCACAAGAAAAGGCATGGGAAGCCAGCTTATCCATGCGCCGGTCCTCGGCATCCCGAAGGGTACAATAAGCAGGGGCTGCAATGAAGTTAGGAACCCCAATGATCGGTGCGTCCACCACAGGGGGCGATGACCAACAATTAACCACCTCAGGGGGAAAAGGGTATTTCCAATCCCAGTCCCCTGGGACCCCTGGAAGTTTACTGGGGCGTTCCCATTCCTCGAGTACAAGAGCGTGGAAGTGAGCCTGCTCTAGAAATTCCAAGTGCGGTGTCGCTGTATGGAAACGCTCCCCTCTCGGCTTGGGAGCCACGCTAGGGAGAGAGATAGACAGGGCCTTAAAGATCCTAATCAACAAACCAATGGTGTCAAACTGGCTCCAGTCTTCATGGCCAGAATCGTCATGACTCCTCGGCCTCTCATCAGATGAGCCTGAGTCAGAGAACAGCCCTCCTTCATCAGAACTCCTCCGATCCCATAGCAAAGGCAGAAACAGGGGGCGTCGAGGACCGCTTCTAACAGGGCCCAAGCGCTTTGTCAACCCCGCAATAATCTGGTCAGCCGTAGGCAGTCTGGAAGACGCAGCCGGCTGCAACTCCCCACTTGTATGTGACTCAGCAGGAGTGAGATTTAAGCCTGGGGAAATAGGAGTATTGAAGCGAGGTGCAGCCACTGGCAATCCTGATTGCAGGACCAGTACTTGCTCGGCACACGGTGCGCAGACCCGTGCCCTGTCAACATCAGCGTGGGGATATCCACACGTTATACACAGCCGGTCTTGTCCCAGAGGGACCCCGGACATGAGATGCCTCCATATGGTGATTATCTAGGCACAATATGCCAACAGGGGTTTATGCAATAGGCAACCCTGGATGCTCCAAGACCCGCTAGGAATGTGGGAGAATTTTTTATAAGCCCGCTATAATTTGTGTCAGGCCGAGGGCAGCCACCGGAGTCTTTGACGTCTGAAAGACATAAAGATAATAAGAGGTGTCAGAGCCATGCGCAGCAGGAAAACATTTTTTATATTGAAAACACCCGCGAGGGCACTTACAGGCCAAGGGAGGAGGAGGACCGCAACCACGCGCGCGCGATGATCATCAAAATGGCGCCAAGCGAACCTTGAGGGGCGGGCCCGATCTGCCCGTGACGCGGAGCGCGCCAAGCCAGGTCCCCCCCGAAGAGCGCGAAGCTCTGAGGCAGCAGTCAAAACTTGACCAGCAAAGGATAAGATACACTTAATATAAGCCTTTGCTAATGGAGACGCTGTAGCGTCTGGATGCCGCCGCAGCCCAGCGCAGTACACTTTAGTAAAAGAAAAGACACGCGCACGGCGGCAGCTAAAAACTATGAAGAGCAAGCAGCGCGGCTCTGACACCCAGGTACAAGTCAAGGGCAATACTAAGGCCATAAGCGTGACAATACAGTAC
The DNA here is from genome assembly GCA_027917425.1 of Gastrophryne carolinensis. NCBI lineage: Eukaryota > Metazoa > Chordata > Amphibia > Anura > Microhylidae > Gastrophryne > Gastrophryne carolinensis. The sequence goes on along the minus strand of CM051238.1, from coordinate 347,715,418 downwards.
ACTGAGACCACCACACGCATACCCCCCCTTTCTTTTCCCCCGGGCTAAAAGGGGAACGAGGGAGGATGGCGACCCTTTACACAGGGTCCACCGCTACACGGGGCGTGGGCCAAGATGCGGGAGGGGCATCCCCTAAAGGCTCACCATCAGCCTAAACCGCCTACCCTTTGGTGGGGGACTCCGGTGGAGCAAGGCTTCATAAGCACGCATGGTGCTGCCTACCTTCACCCGACCAGCGCAGCCCAGGCTGGGAGTAGAACGGGTGGGAGTAGTCCAACAGGGCCGCAGGCTGTAATAGCCCCACTCACCTGCGAGAGAGTGATACTTCATGTCTTCGCAGTCAGCACTGCAGAGAAATCTGGGGATTTGTGGGAGGTCCCCGGGTATTTGAGGGGCCGGGAGGAGCCTGTTTTTGCATGTCTGCAGTGCACAGCGCCATCTGGCGGAGGATAACCCAAGTGTAAGTATTCTATCTGGAGCAGGACGTACTGTATACTTAGAATATTGTTCTGTACCAATGTTTTAATTGCTTGGAACTCCGTACTATAAGCAAGTGCTAATGTTGGTGGAGCCTGCTCCCTTTGCTGCGTAATCTCAGGAGGTTTTTTAGCCAACATAAGTGTACGATCCTTTTCAAGAGTTTTCTTTTCAGTTCTTATTAGTAGGCCCCGACTGTAACCTCTATCACTCAAACACCTCTTGATGTTTTCACATTCTGCTTTAAATGTATCAGCAGAGAAGACGTTTCTGTGGACACAAATAAAATCACCGGCAGGAACCGCTTCCTCTTTATGCCTCGGGATAAGTGGTAGAAGTGACAGTATGTGTTTCTTTATCAAAAGACATGTCAAATATAAAAAATAAATGTCTTGACTCATCCACCATTCACCAGATGATTCCTCTTCAAACCAAATAAACAGGAAGTCGTCAATATAGTGACCTTACCAGGTGACCGACTTCCTGTGTAGATTCTCCTTGCCATACAAATGGCTCTAAACAAAATCTGTGAGAGAGGTTCTTAAATTCAATCCCGCTTATGCATACTGATCTCATCTGCCACAGGCGGGTAAACTGTTAATATTAGCAATTTTTCAGCTAGATTGGTTGGGATAGTCTTTGAACTCTACAACACCCACTGCTTATTTGCTTAAATTGCACTAAACCTAAATGTACTTTTTACTACTTATGTTATTTGTATGTAGTTGTTAATTGGTGTATCTCCTTGCCAAAAAGCATTCCTTGTATGTACCCTGTACTTACTTGGCGGAATAAAGTTTCTGTATCTGTATAAAGTATATGTATCTCCCACTAATGCATGTAAATATTGGCGAGGGAGGGGTAAAAGGTGCCCCCATCGATGTTCCACGGAACTGCAAGTAGTACCTAGTATCATACATAAAATAATTATGTTCTAAGAGATAACTCGTGACTAGGTATAAGTTAACCCCCAAAGTTCGTGTCCGGCAAGTGTGCAGCAGGAAGCACGCTGGTGTAACTCACCTCGGCCCACGGCCCTCTTCTTTCCTCAGTGGAAGCAGCGGTGGCATTTGAATTAGCCAGGGTCACAGAAAGATGGCCGCTGGCTCCCATGAGTGGGGACACTTCTAGTGCCAGTCCGGCTGGGGCCAAATTCAAAAGCAGCTGGCACTGCGGAAGAAGAAGATAGTGGGCAGAGGTGAGTTACAGCAGCTTCCTGCTGCTGCAACCTTAGATGAAGCGGGTGAACAGCCCATCAACCAGCATGTTTGGGCTAGACCCCCGCTTCTGGCTGAAGTTCATGTTGGGGTTTGGGAACCCGGATTCACAAAGTTTGGTACAAACCTGAACTTTGCGGGTTGGGTTCACCCATCACTACTCATGGCCAAAATAATGTATTCGATGCAAGTCTGATCATAGGTGCTCAATTCCTCCAGGGTCTCCTGCATTGCCTGTAGAGTACGGTATGGATGAATATAACGAGGAGACATCAAATGTTGCAAAGAACCCCCCTGTGGGCCAAGTCAATTTACTCATCACCCCTAATACAGTGACTCACACAATCAGTTGGAGCTGAGAATCCAACCACCTTCCTAGGTGCTCATTTAGAGACCCTATGCCCGATACAATCGGTCTTCCCGTATGGGGGGGGGGGGGGGCCATGTTCCTTATGCACCACCTTAGGAAGATGGTCAAAAATAAGGATAATCGGGTCTTCAACTTTCATTTGTGATGCAACTTTCATTTGTGATGCAAGCGACCCCTATCACCACATCTTCATCTAGTATCTTATCAAGGGTAATCTAAAATTCATTTGTGGATCACTAGATAGCATTCGTTAGGTGGTATCAGACGACCATTATCAATCATCATAACCCCCCTATTGATCAAAACAATAGCTCTACCTTTTTCCTCTGCACGGAAGGTCAGTCGCTGTGCTTTTATAAGGTTATTGATATGTTGGATCTATGGATCTTCCGCGATTGTCGGAAGACTACGACAATATCATGGCGGCAGACCTACAAGATTGCGGATTGAAGGTACTACAACCCCCCCCCCCCCCCCCCAGAAGCTGGGTTTGTTTTTTCATTGGGACATGCTTTTAATATGATACAGTAAATGTCTTTAATAGAAAGTTTCCCTCACCAGTACCAGAGGTAAAAAATGGTCTTCCCAGTAAACGACCAGCCCAGAGTCAGATTTGAACCCACAACTGCTTAGCTGCTATTTTTCTCACAGACCAGTCTAAACACTTACTACTTGTGCCTCTTATTACTATCTCAAGACCTACCACTGAGACAACACAGCTCACACTGACTTCTCAGCAGTGGCCGGTATCATATCTCCTACCCAGATTAGCTATTTCTCCCTTCCTATCAACTGATCTGAGCATTGGACCTCGCTACAGGAGTGCTGGAGAGCACCTACAGCCAGCGCAACCCCACAACCTTTGAGGCAGCGGACCTTCATACACAGGAAGAGCTCTAAAGTTATGTGCTGGCAATGGGGCCCATCTAAGCTGCATTCTAGCGCAGCTGCTCTTTTGCAACCATCTTAGATGTGCATGGATATGCTGCTTCCCCTGCTCCCTGCACGGCCCCGTCCACCCATTCACTAGAATAGGTGCACAGACAGATGCACAGAGCAGGGGAAGCTGCTCAGCTCAGCTGTCTCAGCACCAGGAGATGGTGGCAGGGGGTTTATTTATACATTTATATTGGGCATCCACCTTAAAGTGGACCAATCAGCATTCTTAAATCCCAAGGAAGTTAAACTCCAGGGCCGGTCAATTAACTTGCAGGGATGCCCTGCTGTGTGAAACCCCAGGGATCGCCCATAAACACTCACCTTTCGGTGATTCAGACCAGGAATGAAACCGCACTAGCATGAAAAAGAATTCTTACTTATATTGTTTAGTTAATGCAACTTTCATAGGAAGTGTAGGGATGTTAAGTATAATTTATATTCTATCAGTCCTTGTTGATAAAGACCAGTGAAAAGTAGCAGCAGCAGGGTATTCTAATGGTGATAGATAATGAGTTCTTCAATCTCCCCTGTCGCTTATACTCAGTATCTTCATATTCCCCCAAGGCCCTTAGTTACAATGCCGAAAATAGGAATTTAAAGGGATTTTCCAGGCAGAACCCCTAAAAAATATATACTCACCATTTCCCCCCCGCAGTTCCTCCATGCAAGCCTGGTGTACCTAAGCAGTTTCAGCACATCTCCCCTTGGCACTCCCCTGCCATAGCAATGAATAGAGTAGGTGTGTTAAGGGGGTGTAAAGACCTCTTGCCTGCCCAGAGATGGAGATTGTAATTATTCCTGTACCGATCGATTCCCTCCCCCCGGTGCATCCAAAATCAGGATGCCCCGCCATGTGAAACCTCCCAGGTCGTCCCATACACTTACCTTGTTTCCTGGTCCAACGCCGCATGCGCGACCGGCGGGCGCATCCCCGCTATCCCTCTAGCAAGGCACGTGCCAGCGCCAGGCAATTGTGAATGGCCAGCGCGTGCACGCTCTCTGTTAGAGGGAAGCGGGGGATCTGCTGGTCTAGAAGGCTTAGACGAAGTGATGTCAGCGGCTCCGAGCGCACTGATTGGACAAGCGGCACCCTGATTTTGGATGCCCTAGGGGGAGGGAATCGATCGGCCCAGGAATCTTATAGATTCCCATGCCGATCGGCGTGGGTTTTGGTCTACTTTAACGATGATGGAGCGATTACAATCTCGATCTCTGGGCAAGCAAGGTGTCTTTACACCCCCTTAACACACCTACTCTATTGCGGGAGAAAGGACCAAAACCCAGGATAGTCAAAATCCTGGGTTTTGGTCCACTTTAAGTATGAAGATGCCAGCACTGCACAGAGGAGCTGGGGGGTACAGAAGGGAAGTAGAGACTATTTTATGTTATTGCCTGGACTTTAAGTTATTTTTGCAGAAATTGTATTTATTATAATTTTGAAAAACACCCAGGATTTTCACTATCCTGGGTGTTGGTCCACTTCCGCGGGGCACCCCGATGTGTGAAACCCCCCAGAAAGCCCCTAAAATCTTACCTTATCGGAGACGGAAAAGCGACGGATAAGCCGCCGCCGCCTCTTGCGCGTCCCTCTTACACAAACGGCCGGCGCGGGTGCGCACCCTGCTGGAGGGACGCGCGGGAGGCGGCGGCTTATCCGTCGCCGTTAAGGTAAGTTTTTAGGGGCTTTCTGGGGGGTTTCACACAGCGGGGCATCCTGATTTCGGATGCCCCGCGGGGAGGGAGCTGATCGGCCCGGGAATCTTATAGATTCCCGGGCCGATCAGGGGTGGGTGTTGGTCCACTTTAAATAACCAGCACTCCTGCGCTGCTGGTTGGGCTGCCGCAGCCCCCGAGGGGCCAGAGGAAGAGGGAGTGGCATATAGGAAGGGAGAGGGGAGGGTAACTGATCCCTGGCCATGCCGCTGCTCCACGAGTGCGGCGTGTGCACACACGCAAACACCCATGTCTGTGCAGCCGGTGGGCGTGGCAGCATTCATTGTCCTCAGGCCACCACCACCCACTGCATGGACCCCGGTGTTTGGGTGTGTGCGTGTGACAACCCCGAGGAGCATTGGCAGCGGTAGGGACAGTGGGCAGGGATCAGTTACCTGTATTTTACACCTATTTTTACCTGCCTTGACCCCATACAGGAGAGATCCACAGCTCAGGTGGGAGAAGCTATCCACAGGACAAGTATTTGAATTCAAGTCTAAGTATAAGAAGTGCCATTTGCCCCAAGCTACGTATGGAACACAGCAAGAAGGTGGAAGAAGGTACTGTGGTCAAATGAGTATCAAAGTTGAACTTTTTGGCCTAAATGCCAAATGCTATGTGTGGAGGAAAACTAGAGCTGCACATCACCTCCTACAACCCATCTCAACCATAAAACATGGTGGTGCTAGCATCATGCTGTGGAATTCTCCTCTTCTCGGGAGGGGGCTGGAAAGCTGGTCAGGGTTGATTAGAAGATGAATGGAGCAAAATACAGGGCAATCCAAAAGACTTGAAATTGAGACATAGGTTCACCTTCCAGTAGAACAATAGCCTCGATTCAGAGAGACACAAATAACTTCCGTTTTAGTTCCGATCTGTGAAATGTTTCCGTTCTCGTATCAGCGTACGAGCGATTCTATGCATGCATTGAAAACCTTCTGTAAAGTTTCCGTCCGTTTGTACGGCAGATTACGAATTACGCGGATGTCATTTTCCATCCAGACTTTTCCGTTTCATTTTCACATGTTACAACGTAGGCTTTCGTTTTTGCCCTTTTCCCATCGTATCCTCCCACGAATCCTTTACGTTTCCTGATAGATTCTGTTTCCATTTTACAAAAAATAATCGTCCAGACGGAATCCTTACGATCTTGCGCCTGCGCACTACAAACTTAACTCATTAAAGTGCTCGCCTACATATTTGCCACCCTCACTTCTACTACAATGTTTAGCTAAATCACATAGCACTATCCTCCATCTTCCCTTTTGGCCCCTTAAAGCTCACCCAAACCACTTCTCGGTCATGTGAATATTCATCTTTAAATATTTCTGGGCCCATTAGTTTTGTGTTAATGTATTTTGTAAATGAAATGACACTGTAACATTTTTTTTGGGATGCCATCATAAAATATAAAATGTATCAACATTTTGAAAATTTTACATTTTTACAACTATAAAAAACAAAATACATAGCAATGGCAGGCCACAGAACATTATTCTTCATCTGTGGTCCCCAACGAGTTGCGCGGCTCCTGCATCTCGCCCACCAACTGAAGGACCCTGACACTCAGTTGTGCCACGTGTGGTCCCTGTTAAAAAACGTAAATTAGGCGGAGAGGGATTCTTCCGAGGACCTTGCATTTGTTAGAGGATGGGAGCGGGACTTGGGCCGGAAGCTGAGTGCCGAAGACTGGGACAAGTCTTTTGCCTTGACCCATAAGCTTTCCCTTGCGTGTAAAGCCCAGGAGAAAAACTACAAAATTCTGTCCCGGTGGTATAAGTGCCCGGTTGACTTGGCCAGGTATGGGGGGGCCGACACAGGCACATGCTGGAGGTGTGGACAAGCAGAGGGCAACATGCTCCACATCTGGTGGAGCTGCCCCTTGATATATAAACTATGGGACCAAGTATTTGCGGTCTATAAATTCTTGACCCTAGAGGATGTACCTAGGGAACCACATATAGCGCTGCTATCAGTGGTGCCTGGTCCGATCTCGGCAGCAAAAAGGGGAATTCTCAGACATCTCCTGACTGCGGCTAGATCGGTGATACCCCGACATTGGCGCTCCCAATGCACCCCAGACATATTGGAGTGGGTTCGGGAGGTGGAGGGGATACGGAGAATGGAGGAGCTGGTGCTTGAGGGTGATGAAAACGGAAGGGAGAAGCTAAACATCACCTGGACAATCTGGATTATGGCGCAAGGCATGCCAGAATTCAGGGCTCTACTCTCTTCTTTGTAATTTTTGTAGGAGACTCTCTATATGGAACGTAACAAGAGATGAGATGGAGTGCGAAGCCACAGAGAGTTGGCCCAGGACCGCCGGGCCCTCCCCAATCTTAATCTTAATATATACCCCCGCCCTCGGGCGCCCCCTTCTCTGGGACCCCCCTTGTCGCCGTCTCCTCCTGAACTGGCCAAGGAGCATTATCCTCTCTCCCCCACCCTTCCCACCCATTCCTCCCGCCCTCCCTTCCACTCCCCCATATCTTGTCCTTTCTTCCTCATGCCCCTTTTTTTCTTAACCCCCCACTATGGGGAAAAAAAAAAGAAAACATAGAAGGAAGGGAAGAATACAGGGCTCTTATTTGGTTTATGATACTGTTGTTGCGAATCTAGGTTGCTCCCCCCTGACAAAGACAAGCTTCGGGCCGACTGAGGGCACCTCCTTGGGGAAACGTATTTAGTGGTTTCTGACTAGATCTGAATTGGAGGAGTCGAATAAAGGAGGGTTCACACAGTATATGACTCACTAAGGTCCTGGAAGGGAATAATACTTCTCGATTTACATGTTCGACATTAAGGGGGGGACTCTGTGAAATGTGGATTCATATTTTCATTTCATTCTCTCTCGCCTATTTGGCTTAAGTTGTTGACCACAAATGTTATTTGACTTGTCAGTATGCTCTGTATTGTACTTTCCTTTCAATAAAGATATATAAAAAACGTAAATTAAAATATTGGTATAACCTTGTTGGGGTCATACTGCAGTGCCCCCCCCCCCCCCCCCCCCCCACTGTATGGTCCAAACACCTAAATCTGGCCAGAGGGCCCTCGCCACCACGGGCCGGGTTTTGCATAGTGCCCGATTAGAGAACCCCTGGCCCGCATTCTGCAGGAAAAGAACGGGCATCAGGAGCAAGGGCGAGTGGCACATCTTGCAGTTCCTGCAACCAAATATAAAATAATTACACAAAGCAAAGGTAACCAACTAAAACAAGAACTCCTACCACAAATTAAGATTCAAGTTCAACAATCCAAATATAATTCACAAAGGACATAAGTCTAAAAAAATTTAGCAATTATATGGATGTGTGGAAAAATAAATGTTTACATGCTAAGGACTAATTAAGGTCAGCATTAAAATGCTTCTATAAGGCATACATGAAATGTATTAATTCAGGTATGCATTGCTAGACAATTTATGGCCTCGGCCATGCTGATACATGCAATGCCTTGGTGCTAAAGGCACGCAGACTCCTCCACATAGCCGCAAAACATGTTCAACAATAGCAATCCGAGCCCTCAAAGGTCCCGTAAGTGGATCGGAAATGAAACGGATTTATAGGGTGGTGATCCGTCGGAAATCAGCTCTCTGAATCAGACGGAAGCTCTATGAATCAACGGAAGTTTTCTGAAGGAACGGAAAATTTCCGATTTTGTTTGGAAAATGATCCGAACTAACGGAAATGTTCCGATTTGCTTCAGATCATCGGAAGCGCATTCCCGAACGTTCGTGCGAGTAGAAAATAGACGAAAAAAAGCAAAAAAATGACAAACACCCACCAAAACTTTCACAGACATCTACGGAAGTCTGGACGAATGTGTCTCTGAATGTGGAGGAATGTGGAGGAGTCTGCGCGCCTTTAGCACCAAGGCATTGCAGGTATCAGCATGGCCGAGGCCATAAATTGTATAGCAAAGCATACCTGAATCAATACATTTCATGTATTATAGAAGCATTTTAATGCTGATCCTAATTAGTCCTTAGCATGTAAACATTTATTTTCCCACACATCCATATAATTGCTAAATTTTTTTAGACTTATGTCCTTTGTGAATTATATTTGGATTGTTGAACTTGAATCTTAATTTGTTGTAGGAGTTATTGTTTTAGTTGGTTACCTTTGCTTTGTGTAATTATTTAATATTTGGTTGCAGGAACTGCAAGATGTGACACTCCTGCCCTTGCTCCTGATGCCCGTTCTTTGCCTGCAGAATGCGGCCCAGGGGTTCTCTAATCGGGCACTATGCAAAACCCGGGCCGTGGTGGCGAGGGCCCTCTGGCTTTTGAAGTCCAGATTTAGGTCTTTGGACCATACAGGGAGGGGGGGGGGGGGGGTCTGCAGTATGACCCCAACAAGGTTATACCAAAATTTTAATTTACGTTTTTTAACAGGGACCACACGTGCCAGAGTGGCACAACTGAGTGTCAGGGTCCTTCAGTTGGTGGGCGAGATGCAGGAGCTGCGCAACTCGTTGGGGACCACAGATGAAGAATAATGTTCAGTGGCCTGCCATTGCTATGTATTTTGTTTTTTATAGTAAAAATGTAAAATTTTCAAATTTTTGATACATTTTATATTTTCTGATGGCATCCCAAAAAAATGTTACAGTGTCATTTCATTTACAAAATACATTAACACAAAACTAATGGGCCCAGAAATATTTAAAGATGAATATTCACATGACCGCGAAGTGGTTTGGGTGAGCTTTAAGGGGCCAAAAGGGAAGATGGAGGATAGTGCTAAGTGGTTTAGCTAAACATTGTAGTAGAAGTGAGGGTGGCAAATATGTATGCGAGCACTTTAATGAGTTAAGTTTGTAGTGTGCAGGCGCAAGATCGTAAGGATTCCGTCTGGACGATTATTTTTTGTAAAATGGAAACAGAATCGAACTGGAAACGTAAAGGATTCGTGGGAGGATACGATGGAAAAAGGGCAAAAACGAAAGCCTACGTTGTAACATGTGGAAATGAAACGGAAAAGTCTGGATGGAAAATGACATCCTCGTAATTCGTAATCTGCCGTACGAGCGGACGGAAACTTTACAGAAGGTTTTCAATGCATGCATAGAATCGCTCGTACGCTCATACGAGAACGGAAACATTTCACAGATCGGAACTAAAACGGAAGTTTTTTGTGTCTCTCTGAATCGAGGCTAAAGTCCGGACCTAAATCCCATTGAGGATCAAAGAAACATAGGAGGGTGACAGCAGAAGGAGACCATATGGTCCTTCTAGTCGGCCCTTATGTGTGTATGTTCCCTTTATCTTAGGATAGACGTATGCACATACTAATGATTTTTCAACTACCTCTGCTGGAAGTTTGTTCTGAACATCTACTACTCTTTCTGTAAAATTATATAAATAATATATTGATTATGATCTTCCCTCTGACTAGCTTCAGTTTGTGTCTTGTTCTGGCATTAAGTTTCTTCTTAAAGTGGACCAAAACCCAGGATTTTAACTATCCTGGGTTTATGGTCCTTACCCCTGGGACACCCAGATCGGGGATGCCCCACTGTGTGAAACCCCCAAGGTCACCTGATCGCACTCATTCTTCCTCAGTCCTACGGCGCACGCGCAGCCTCTTGTCCAATCAGCGCACTTGGATCCACTCTCGTCTAAGCCTAACCTGAGTGGATCCAAGCGCACTGGCGACCGCATCCCCCACTATCCTATAACAGGGGGTGCCCATGCCGGCCATTCAGAATTGCCTGGCTCAGGCATGCGCCTTGCTAGAGGGATAGCGGGGATGCGGCCACTGCCTACGCCGTTGGACCGGGAACAAAGGTGAGTTTATGGGCACCCTGGAAGTTTTCACACAGTGGAGCATCCTGATTTTTGATGCCCCAGGAGGAGGGAAGTAATCGGCCCAGGAATCTTATAGATTCCTGGGCCAATCTCTGAGGGCTGTGGTCCACTTTAAGAACACTTCCCTCCTGAGACATATTCAATCCTTTCACCTATTTAGGTCTCAAACTTGTCCCCTCTCTCTGTGACATGACTTGAAAATTGCTGTTCACATATGCTCTCCATCCAATCTGACTGAGCTAAAGATATTTTGCAAAGCAGAATGGGCAAAAATGTCAGCTGCTAAATGTGCAAAGCTGGTAGAGACATACCCCAACAGACCCCCAGATGTAATTGCAGCTACAGGTGGTCCTACAAAATGTTAAAGTGGACTAAAATACAGGATTTTGACTATCCTGGATTTTGTTCCTTTCCCCGAGGCACCCCAATCAGCGCTCTCGTATATGCTGATGTCACTGTCTAAGCCAGCAGCTAAGGCCAGTGGCTCCGAGTGCGCTGGCGGCTGCATCCCCCACTTCCCTCTAACAGTGAACGTGCCCACGTCAGCCATTCACAAATGCCTGGTGCGGGCATGTGCCCTGCTAGAGGGATAGCAGGGATGCAGCCGCAGCTTATGCATGCACCGTTGGACCGGGAAGCAAGGTAAGTGTACGGGGTGACCTGGGGGGTTTCACAAAGTATAGCATCTCGATTCTGGATGCTCCGGGTGAGAGAATCGATCAGCCTGGGAATCTTATAGATTACGATGGGTTTTCATCCACTTGATGAATACACATGCACGCCGCACATTACGTTTTTTCGTTTTTTAAATGAGAAAAGCATGTATCATTTTCTTTATTCTCCACAAAGAATTGCTACTTTGTGTTGCTCTATCACATCAAATCTCAAGAAAAAAAAATTACGTTTAAGGCTAAAATGTGGAAACGTTTAAACAATATAAATATATTTTCAAGGCACTGAGAAATCAGAAAAGCAGCGGTCATAGCGGCTGTTGTGCATAGTGCAGCTGGTGATTGTGGCTTCTCATTACTCAATCACAACATTTCAAACGCAGGACTTAGGTTTTATTGCAGCAACTGAGGTTTACCTTGTTTGCAGGATAGAAGGTGGCAAATTATAGGTGGCAATTTCCCAGCTGGAACCCCCAACTAGTTAATAATAACACGGCTCCTGCCAGCGTGCCATGCCTGTGGAACAGCTGGTAAAGCAGCACTTTCATTCCGATTGGAAATGAGGTGCGCGTGTGCTGTCATAGGATATGTATTTTTAAGCAGGTACTGGAGGTTGGCAGCTGTACGCCTAGGTAAGTGGCACTGTGCCTGAGGTGGGTACAGCAGTAAACATAGGTCAGCTTCGGAGTGTTCTAACAACCAATGTGGAACAGTATATAATGAACATAAATATGTATAGTGGTGATATATTATTGCTCCTATAAGGTTTCAAAACACATAAATCAGCAGGATGAGTGGTATCTTACAGGGAGGCTTCACATTATGGTAAAAATATAGAGATATTTAATATACACATGCAAGTATATTTATTATGGCTGCAGCTGTATCCAATTACCAAGGAAAATATGATGCTTGTTGTAGTAAAAATGCACAAAACATTCCTAGCTGTGTAAATTTATTTTATAACTGCTAGTCATCTGGATTTTATTTGGTATCTGGATTGTGGTCTTTACATACCAGGACTTCACAGACACAGTATGTGGGTGAGATACACTACTCACCATCCCTGGACTCCCTAGCCACACCTCTGCTGCTGCCAGGGCAATTGACTGGCTCCACCGCAAGTCCCAGACACATTGCCGCTTTAGCTCCATACAATGTATGGTAAAATGCCATGCCCTGTGCCCCAGGGGAGACATAACCTGGGCAGGGCTGTATTTCCCATTAGGCAACCCTAGGCACGTGCCTAGGGTGGCAACCTGGAAGGGGGGTGCAGCCTTACTACCATAGTAAAGAAGATAAATTTAAACGTAACTTTCATAGCAGGGACATTAATGTCTCCTAACAAGCAACCCCCAGCAGTGTGCAAGGGGTTGATTACAGGCCAGGGCATCTCGCCTCCACTGCTGTGGTCATGTGACTCCTTTATGTCACATGCTTGCCTGCTCCTCTGCATTTCCCCCTTGTGCCCTCTCTTTTCTCCACACAAATACTCTGCATCTAACCCATTGCACCCTCTCCCCCTCCACATTTTTTTTATATAGACCATGACCTCATTTTAAAAAAGGGGACACAAATGCTTAAAGGACCACTCCAGTTCCCTCCCCAAGAAATGATATACCCTGAGCCCTGCCCCCTCCTATTAGCTATACTGAACATCTAATAAAATTAAAAAAGCTGAAGCACCGAAAGCATGCCGCCCTCCAAAAGTCACGTCCGGCTGTTTGAAGCCGATACTTTCTGCATTGGTGGCAGATGGGAGCGCGCGCTAAGCGGAGTGCGCCAGCCCACATCGACCTGCTGGGACTACAGGAAAATGGCAGCAGCCAGCCGGATTCGGGGTGAAGGGGGAGTGTTTTTTTCTTATCGCTATGTTTTTTCATTTCTTATTTTTTTTCAGTATCGCTAATAAGAGGGGGCAGGGCGGGGGGTATGTCATTTTTTGGGAAAAGGGCTGGAGTTGCCCTTTAAAGTGCCTAGGGCACCATGAATACCAAATACGGCCCTGAACCTGGGCCTGGTGAAAAAACTCACTTTCATTGTCTACCTGGTGTAAATTTTCATCTGGGTCTGAATCAGCCCCAAGTTAGACAATGAAAGTGAATGAATCGGTCCCAAAGAGTGGAGCCAGGGCAGTTTCTAGGGGAGTGCGAATAGGGCAGCCGCCCTGGGCGCCGAGGTCATTAGGAGCGCATTTATCCCAGTGGTGGTGCAGGCCAAAAGACATGTCCCTTCAAGCTCCCATATTGGGTTCTATGATGGGCAGGAGGCACTGTCTGCTTCTAAGGAAGAAGTAAAAATTGACAGGCATTGGACAGCATCAGCACCATAGAATGGATGAGGAGGGGGCAGAGATTTTCCCTTAGAGCTGCGCTCTATTTTGCCTAGAAACTGCTCTGAGGGGAGCACACAAGGAGGTTACGTCAGTTCATCTGCCAGTGAGAAATGTAAATGGTAGTGTCCATGCATCAGTTAGTGGCTGTAATATTACAGACCCGACCCTTTCTACTACTATTTATTTTGTCTGAAAATCAGGGGATGGTTAGGTCACAATGGTTCAAATCAAGTCATTGTCCAGGCAAAAATTATATACTGATGTTTTATCCACCACAGATAATCATTCCTAGTCCAGTTCTCTTAACTCATCACGGGATCCAAGTCTCACGCCACCTGGCCCCAACGTCCATTGCTTCCGTATTCTTGAAGGGACGCTGCTCCCGCTATCTGTCACTGTGGTGTTCCAGTATATCCACCCACTGAAATGGAAGGGGTGTGTTCAGTGGCGTAGCGACCCGGGGGCGGGGGGGGCGGACCGCCCCGGGTGACACCAGACCTAGAGGGTGACACCGCACTATAGCATTATGTCACCTCAATTATTGCCAGCCTGTGGCACAGAGCAGTCAGTTGTGGGGGATGCTATGCCCTCACGGCGACACCTACGCATCTCTCCCACAGCGCTCGAGCGCCATTTGGCAGGAGGCGGAGCGGCTGCTGGTGCCTGTCCAGAATCTGTGGACCAATGGTGTGCGCGCACAGCAGGTCACGTGGACGAGGTGGGAGCTTTTGTTCGCTGTTGCTGAGAGCGCGCGCGGTATTCGTCGCCAGAAACAGGTGAGGGCGTGTGTGGTGTTGCTGGGGTGAGCGCACGCTGTTCCTGTTTATTCGGGGATTTATAGCTGTAACTGCTCAGTGGCGTGTGTGGTGGTGTTGCATGGTGGGCGCGTTACCTGGCGGGAGATGGGTGTTAAAATGGACATAAAGGGAGCGTGCAGGCCGATGTATGTGTGCTAGTGAGGTACTGCACAACGCATAAGCGCCTCTGCTATCATACATTGATTATAATAGGCGCGCGCCCCGCTTTTGTTCAGGTGCGATGTCTGGCCCTGCCCCGACTTTTTTTCTTTGGGGGGGGGGGGGGGGGGGGGTGACACCATTTCCTACCGCCCCGGGTGACACCAGCCCTAGCAACGCCACTGGGTGTGTTCAGACCTAGCGCAACCCCTGTGCCGAAGCCGATCTGACTGATGCCTGGGGAGCACCCCATCAGAATACAGTTTTAATCAGATTAGTTGATTATTTATCTGCGTTTGTTTGCACGGTTATTGTTTTGCATTACACTTTGTCACTTTAGTATTCATGTGGGAGTTTCCATCTGTACTCAGTTGTAGCTCAGGCAGGTTTATGTCCCCAGCCTTTGATGTGTTTTTGTGGTCTTTGTGATGTTTTTCTATACGGATTTGATGAATTACAATAAAATGTATATTTGATTACTTATTGTTGTGGTGCTGCGACATTGCTTTGGCACTTTACGGCTATAACTTTGTTTCAGCCACTTTTCTTTATTCATGGACAATTGGATTGGGCAGAGTGGGACTAGGATCCAGCGATCAGGTAGGAGTCAGAGCCAGACTAGGACTGACCATCTGCAGGGGATCAAAGGTGAGTATAGCATTTGTTTTTGTCTGGACTATGAGATTTATTCTTCTGATAGGATATTTAACATCTTATAAAGCAGAAATACATTTTAGACATATTTGACTAAGCAATGACTATAGCTGAAAAATGATGTATAATGAAAATGCCCTAAAATAAAATACTGACCTGCTGCCCTGGTGACAGATGACTGATGGCCGCGTTTGAATGTTGCCAGCTTGTTCCTTGCGAATCACCGGAAAGTGGCTTCTGGTTCTGCTTTGTTGCTTCCAACTGAGGAACCCTTAAACATTTTAAAGTGGATGATTTTAGAAAAAGCCAACATCCTTGGGTTAAATGACTATTATTATTACTGTTTATTATTATTTAGAGATGGCCTGTTCTAAAAAAAAAAATACGACACAGGTTTTCAACTGCCAAGGCCACGCCCACATGTCACTTTTGAGATTGCTGATTGGCTCATCTCAGGAGTACAGTGGCAGATCTGCTGATTGGCTGATCTCAGGAGCACAGGGACAGATGAGCGTCTTCTTTTTGGCTCCAGGGCCGGCCGCAGCGGGTTTTGAGCTGCTTTAAAGTGGACCAAAACCCACCCTGGAGTCTATGAGACTCCAGGGCAGGCATACTCGCTCCCCCAGGGGCACCCCAATCGAAGTTGCCCCGCTGTGTGAAACCCCCCAGGTTGCCTGAAAACTCACCTTCATTCCTGGTCCAACGGCACATACGTGAGCAGCGGACGCATCCAACCTATACCTTTAGCAGGGCGTGTGCCCCCACCAGGCATTTGTGAGAGTACGGGGTATGTGACTGCCAGTGTGCTAGGATCTGCACGCATTAGACAAGCTCCCAGACGAAGGGGCTCAAGCAGATCCAAGCGTGCTGATTGGACGAGAGAGCTGCACATGCGCCGTAGGACCAGGGGAGGGTAAGTGAGATTGGGCGACCTGAGGGGTTTTCACACAGCGGGGCATCCCCGAGCGTGGTACCCTGGGAGGCAAGAACCAAAACCCAGGCTAGTCAAAATCCTCGGTTTTGGTCCACTTTCAAAGTGCATCCTGTTTGGGGTTGGTGTGATTCCAGATATATTGTATTTAAATACATATATAACCATTATTAATCAGACTTCATTACTTGGCTAATAATAAATGTGTGACTGCCGGTTTGTAGTTATAGGATATCTTCTTACATTAGTTCTTGACCTTGCAGATCGAGACACTGAATAAACAACCTCACTTTACCTCCACCACTTTAGGTATGCGTGTGTTTTATCAGTGCTTACCATTTTTGGAAATGCGGGGTGTATTTGTCCTTGTTCTGGTCATGGAGGATAGTCACTGGATTGCATGTGATGTAAGTCAAATAATCCTGCGTATGTTGCTGCCAAACCAATAACATTTATTTTATTATACCAAATGTTCAAACTATCTGGTCAAACAACAGAATATGTCTTAAAATACACAGGAGCCGATTGACTGGAACAAGAAAAACAGAACATGTGCAGCCATTGCCTAGTCTGCATGACCAAGCTACTTGGTGGTCACAAGACCAACCAGCCCGAGTGTCCTAGATGGTGACCACTCCTTTAGATAGGCTGCTCTAAACCTCAGGGGCAGTTATTTTCTGACACTTGATTATTTATGGGAGATTAGTTTCTCCAATGTCCCTGGCATTACAATATTGAGACTGGCGGGTCAGGACATGGGCTGTAGAAGATTGAGACTTTGGGAATTATGCCCACAATGGCTGGGGACAAGTTAGGGAAAGGGCTGAGAAAAAAAATGTGGACCAAATGTGGACCAAAACCTTGGATTTTCACTATCCTGGGATCTGGTCCTTCCCCCAGGTGCCCCACTGTGTGAAACCCCCAGAACGCGGGCAGACTCACCTCTCCTCAAGCCCACCGCATAGGAGTAGCCGTTCCTCCAATCAGCTTCTACTGCCACACATTTTAATGTGTGGCTAGAGAAGCTAAATGGAGATCCTAGCTGCACATCCAAGCAGTGCGCTTCATCTCTTGCTCCGTTTGGCTGTGCGCGGGTGGGGCTGCGAACAGCAAGAGGGGGTGCGAGTGATGCCGGCGCTGGTGGAGCATGCGCCATGGGCTCAGGGGAAAGTATTTCAGGTGCCCTGGGGGGTTTCACACAGTGGGACATCCCAGTTCCGGATGCCTGGGGGGGGGGGGGGAAGGGGCAAGTATGCCTGCCCTTTATTAGTAAATCCACCAACAGACTGACTTATAAAGCAGGAAGACAGAAATGACTTGCTTAGTTGTTTTTTTTTTTATTTTGTAACTGCACAGGTTAGGATTTTTGTTTGTTGTTTAGGACCAACAGGTGAAATGTAGTCATGTCTTCACTGACCATATAGAAGGTTTTTATATCCAGAAAAAAGATAGATGCCTAACACCTTTTAAACCTGACCCCCCCTACTTCTCCCTCTCTCCCCTTTTTTTCCCTCTTGACTTTCTGCTCCTCTTTCGCCCCTTTCTTTCTTTCTTGTTTTCCCCTCCCCCTTTTTTTCATACCTAATTAGATTGAGACGAGATTTGAAAAAGTGATGAGGAACTTGAATCTGATACTACTATCAGTTCCAGGATCCTAGATTCGGTCCACCAATGTAACAATATGCTGCTTGACTTTCACTGAACCATCTCTCCCCATCCCATCTGCTCATTTGCATTTTCCCCTGCTGGTCTCTGAGCTAAGTCATAGTCTGTCAGGATTATGCAGCCTTTCCAGCCAAGCCAAATGTACACACAATCGCTTATAGCCCTCCCCTATGCTAATAAACATCATATCAGTGGCTACACACAGGTGATTAAAACTCTAAGGGGAAGTGAATTGTACATGTGCCCGGAGCGGTGGGTTGTCCTAAACTTAGCGCTTGGGGAGAAATTGGGGGTTAGGTGCCTTTCTCAAGGGCACTTCAGCCACTCCCATGGCTGAGAATCGAACCCCACTCATACAAACTATGATCTAAGCTAGATTTCACTGAACTTATCTAGGGCTGGAAATGAGAATACCTGTGGGAAACCCAACCAGTTCCCAGAAAATATAACTTGAATGGTATATGTATCTAGGACCATAATACTGAAAAACATGGGACCTAGTAACCAAGTACAATACAATACAACACATTACTAATCCTCCAACATACTTGCTCTTAAAATTATTACTATGATCCCATCAAATACATCTAATAAATCCAGACAAATGTTACCTTTATCCCATGCTCTGTCCTTTGAATAGCTGTTTCCAGTGCCTGGATGTCCACAGCAGCCGTATTCTCCTGACAAGAGTGCACCAACTTTTTCTTTAAATGTTCAAGATCATTCTGTACCTGTAGAAGAAAACACAATGTCACGTCCGTGAAGTTTTATCAGTCTATTATCACTAAATTAAAGCACTGTACATTTTTTAGTACAAGCCTGTGGTAGATGAGTCTATTAAACTATTTGTCCAGGGAGATAAATAATCTAAGACAGGTTGTACTAAAGTGTTTAATGTTCCCAGTTTCCGTCCTTATAAAAACTGATGCCCCCAATGCTGATAAAATGAACATTTACTTCAGAAAATCCTGGTGGGTGGGCATGGCCACATACTGAAGACTATGATGCTTATATTAGCATAGGGGAGGGCTATAAATCATTGTGTTCACACTTGGCTTGGCTGGAAAGGCTGGATGTTCCTGACAGACTATGACTATGAGCTCAGAGACCAGCAGGGGGATATGCAAATGCACAAATGGATGGGGAGAGATGGTTCAACAAATGTCAAGCAACATATTGTTACATTGGTGGACAGACTTTATGTAGCCAGAAAACAGGCATAGAACAAAGCCTAATAAGAAAAGAGAATAGTCAACCAACAGTCTGCAAAAAAATCTGGTAGGCTATTCCAGGTTGCTGTGCGGTAATAGGGAAGACCAGGTTCAGGATAAGAGGGCAATAAACAAAGTGGCACTTAGTTTAAGATTAATGCAGACCTAGTATAAAAACTACCTTTATCTGGTTTACTCCCCCTAATTACAGACTCCACCCCCCTTTCTTTCGATTGTAAGCTTGCAAGGGCAGGGAAGTACTCCTGTGTCTATGTGTTAAGTTACATTTCTGTTACATCTAACTCATAATACTGTGTATATTATATGCCTTGTTAACATTGTTGTACTTGTTTTATGTATTTATAGCTTGTATATCACCACGGACTATGATGTCTCTCTACAAATAAACAATAATAATAAATCTCAACCTCCCTGGACACCAAGGGGGAACCTGAACCACCATATAGAATCTCTATCTGTGCTTATTTGGCTGCAGCTAAAGCTGAATAAGGCATGTTGAAGAGTATGTGTAAAACCAAATCCCTGCTTGATAACCTGCTTTTCCTACAGTATATTCCAGCAATTGGAATATAGCGATTTTATTTATGCATGACTAGCGATTTTATTTATGCATGACCACCTTTTTTACACCGAGAGGTGGACATAACTTGACTCGAACTCGACCCTGTGCCAGCATGGGGAATGCAGTGTATCTATCTTGCATGTCTGTCTCTTCTGTGCTTCTGAGCTCAGAGAAATTTCACTAGCATGCTCTTATGGCAGTAAGCGAGTGATTGAGTGAAAGAGAGACAAATACACAGATACATAGAACAGCCAACAGGGCAGGACAGGCAAAACTCCAGTATGGGGCCCAGCTATGAGAAGGCCCTTGGCCAGGTGACACTAATGGCAACCCTGAACTAACCTATGCTATTGCTGTTGGCATTGATGATAAATGAGGGTGTCTGCCCCCCTCCCTACCCCAGGCCAGTTTGCCTTGAGGCCCAATTCAAACTAGGGGATAAGCCATCACACATACTGTAGGTAAGAGAGGGGAACAGACTCTATAGAGCTTATATTGTGCCTGGGCCCATCATAAGCTATAATGTGATGACTAGGCCCCAAGGTCCTACAACAGGACCAACAGCCTTGCAAAAGAAACTCCCTTGCCGCATCTGCATGCATGATACTGAATAATTGTCAGCACTTACATTTGCTCCTGCCTCCACTCAAAGCTGAAATGCTACCCCACTCCATGGGCCGCCATCTTGGTTGTTTAAAGGCTCAGAAAATTTAGTAGATGCAGGTAGGATCATTTTTAATGTGGGCAATCTGTATGTGCAGGGTGGGGAAACATATAAGATGAGCTCTTATTCAGTGCATGCCCGGCGGCAGGAAGCTTCCTCTTTGCAGGCAGCCTGAGACGCCATTTTGTTTTTAAAATTGACCACAGCAGGAGTTACAAAAAGGTAAATAAATTTTTGTGTGCATCGATCTGAATTTCCCTGGGGAGGGATGCATATGAGCACTGCATTTGTAAGAGAGTTGGTCTGGTTTAAGTTTTCCATATGGTCTGTCTGGATTTTGAGGTAAGCCTGGAAACCAGAGGCCCAGTTTAAACTAGAGGTCAAACATCACACAATGGTTATGAGGGGGCAACTTGATAAGTAGAATAGAATCACCTCCCAGCCACACTTTGCCCGATCAGTGTAATGCCCCTCTCTGTCCTCACACAGCCACTTCAGCCCTCCAGGGGGGGCCAAAAGCTATTGTATCCATGGAGCAGGGGGGGGCTTGCACTGGGTCCCCTTCTGCCATGGGTCCGGTAGCAGCTGCCTCCCTTGACTCTATGGTATGGTATAAGTGTTGGGGCCAAAAATCAGTCCGAGATTTTACCAGGTTACATTAGAGGTTACAGCTAGACAGAGGAAGTCCAGTCTCATGCTGCCCCCTGCCCTGCCACCTTCCCCTGGTGCTGAGACAGGGCAGGAGTGGGGTTACAACATGAGAAGCATCTGTTACCAGGACTCCTGCTGCATCTGCGCTGCTGCTGCACAGTGGCATCCCCCACTCTGTGTGAAATCCCTCCCACCCATTCAAGTGAATGGACAGACGGGGAAGTGCAGAGCGGGGGAAACCGCTCTGTGCAGCAGATCAAAGATGGCGGTGTTGAACAGGCCGTTACCTCATATTAGTGGGATCCTTAGATGATACCCTAGTAACAATCGTATCCTATTATGCGCCCAACACCCACCAGACTAACTTCTTCTCTCATCTAATGAAAAGGGTCAAGGAGCATGGTAAGGGCATGCTAATCATGGCCGGCGACTCTAACATTACTCTAGATCCAAAACTGGATAGATCCGGTCCACAGGGCAGGAGCCCCTCACCTACCACCCAACCTACTCAACACCCCCCGCACCGAATTAACACACTGCTCAAAGAGGCTTGTTTGGTAGATATCTGGCGCGAGCTGAATCCAAGAACACGGGACTACACCTTTTATTCCAACCCTCACGACTCACTTAGCAGAATAGATCACATCCTCGTAGCGCAGACCCTAGTCCCCTTGGTTCAAAAATGCCAAATATTATCTGCTCCCTGGTCGGACCACGCACCAGTTCTGATGGGATTTAGCACCTCCCCCCCGACGCCCAAACCCTTCAGGTGGAGGATCAACGACTCATTGCTGTCACATAAGGACACCCAAGAACAGGTCCTTCAATCTATAAAAACCTACTTCATAACCAATAAAGACACGGCCTCGGCAGTGAGCATCTGGGAAGCCCATAAGGCAGTCATGCGGGGCAACCTTATAGCGCTAGCCTCGGCCATTAAAAAACGCAGGAACGACAATGTGACCCGACTCACAGCGCAGCTAGAACAATTGCGCAGAGACTGGGTAGCAAATCCGACAAGAGAGCTAAAGAAGAAGGTGGATGCAATTAGCATCCAGCTTAATATGGCATTGGACGAGATGGCGGAAAAGAGGCTTAGATGGGGCAAGCAGAGGTACTACGCGAGAGCCAATAAGCCTGACACCCCCCTGGCTAACAAACTGCGATATTCAGGGCCTTGGCAGCCTTTGATCTCGCTTAGGACCCCTGAGGGGAGCCTCACAGCTAACCCTCTCAAGATCATACAAATGTTTAGAAATTCACTAGGCAAACTTTACAAACCCCACCATATGTTCCCCCGCGAGGAAACGGCAAGATTTCTAGACTCCGTCTCGCTCCCCGAACTGCAGGATGCCCATAAAGAGCGTCTCGACGCAGACATAACAGTCTTGGAAGTGCTTGGGGCCATTAAGAGCCTTAAGACATCCAAAGTGCCCGGACCAGATGGGTTCTCAGCCCTATATTACAAAAAGTATGCAGCGGAACTGGCTCCCTATCTAACCGCCATGTTTAACTCCCTTACAGATCAGGGTTCTTTACATCAGTCATCACTGGAGGCCTACATCAGTATGATCCCGAAACCTGATAAGGATCACTCAGACGCACAAAATTATAGGCCTATTTCTCTACTCAACGTAGATGTGAAAATTTTAGGTAAAGTCCTGGTTACTAGAATTAATGAATTCCTGGGCACCATAATTGGAAAAGACCAGGTAGGATTTATCCCATGTAGGCAAGCACCGGACAATATTCGTAGACTGCTCCACCTGATTGAGCTGGCTCAACAAAGAGATATCCATAGCCTCTTGCTGTCTCTGGACATGCAGAGGGCTTTTGACTCCCTCTCGTGGGATTACATGCACTGCGCTCTTCAGAAATGGGGCTTTGGCGATAACTTCCTGGCTTGGATCCACTCTATCTACTCCTCCCCCTCAGCCAGAGTGCAATACAATGGTTACCTTTCTAAGCCAATCTCAATAGGTAGAGGCACCCGGCAGGGATGCCCGCTCTCCCCGGTGCTATTCGTGCTGGCACTGGAGCCTTTGGCCCTTGCTATTCGGGCAAACCCGAACATAAAAGGCATTGAAATGGCGGGATACCATCACAAAGTGTGCTTATTTGCCGATGATATCTTATTGACTCTCTCACAGCCCCATACCTCACTACCTAACCTGCTCCAGCTCCTGGAAACCTTCTCGAGGATTTCGGGTCTTAAAGTTAACAAGGAGAAATCGGTAGGGCTTAATTTAAATGTCCCTGCCCCAACACTAAGCATCCTTCAATCCAACTTCCCATTCCGCTGGGCCCCGGGAGCCCTATCCTACTTAGGCGTCAAGATCACGCCACATTATCGGTCTTTGTACCAAGCAAACTACCCCCCCCTTTTTAGAAGTTTGAAAGCGATGCTGGATACCTGGCGGGGTCATGAGATATCCTGGATAGGAAGGGTCAATGCAATAAAAATGACCTTGCTCCCGAAGCTTCTATACCACTTTAGAACTCTCCCGGTGTATATTCCACAATTTCAGCTTAAAAGCATGCAAAATAGCATAATGAAATTTATATGGGGGAGAACTAGGCCGAGAGTTGCTAGAGCTACCATGACTAGACATAGGAAAGAGGGAGGCTTGGGGGTTCCGTGCATCTGCAAATACTACCATGCAGCGCAGATAGGGCAGCTTCAACAGCTACACATCCACATGGAGACACCACTGTGGGTGGCGTTAACGGCCTCCGCGTGCGACCCAGTCCCGGTTGACAGCTTAATGTGGTTGCCGCCACAACATAGATCACACATCTCATGCCCCATTCTGAACCACTCCCTTCGGAT
The DNA here is from genome assembly GCA_027917425.1 of Gastrophryne carolinensis. Taxonomy (NCBI): domain Eukaryota; kingdom Metazoa; phylum Chordata; class Amphibia; order Anura; family Microhylidae; genus Gastrophryne; species Gastrophryne carolinensis. Next base: position 347,691,736 of record CM051238.1, on the reverse strand, counting down.
CTGGGATGGGACGAAATACTCCGGGAAACTAATTTCTCCACACCTTCCACTAATGCGAATTGTCAAGAACCCGATGTTTCCCCCGGGGTTAGACCCCAAAGGGTTTAGTTGGTGGGAGCGGGTGGGGATTAGCAGACTCCACCATCTCCTGTCCAGAGGCGAGATAATCTCCTGGCCTGCACTACAGGAAAGGGAGAAAGCCCCGCCATCAGAACAGTTTAGATACCTGCAACTCCGTCACTGGATTGCACCCCTGCTAAAAAACAAGACGGAAGACTCAGATATGACTCCCTTTGAAAAATTGTGCGCGCGAGGGACCCCCACCACGGGTCTTGTATCCACTATTTACTCGAGCCTTGTAGCACTACCCGCCAACTCAAAACATGGGTACATGGCCAGATGGGAGTCGGATCTGGGCTTGGTAAGAGATAGGAGAGACTGGGAGGAGATATGGACTGGAATAAACAGGTGCTCGATCAATGTCACAACCCTGGAAGCAGCATACAAGATGCTCACCAGGTGGTACCTGGTGCCCGCACGCATAGCTAAAGCGATCCAGGGTTACCCCGCCCAATGCTTTAGAGGTTGTTCGGTGGAAGGCTCCGTTCTACACATATGGTGGGAGTGCCCGAAGGTTAAGAGATTTTGGTCCCGAGTTTTTGGCCTCCTGAGCACCCTTCTACATGCCCATATACGTCGGGATCCTTGGGTAGCATTGTTGCATGTGAAACCGGAGGGTATCACCAGAACCCAGCACGCCCTGCTCACTCAACTTATGCTGGCAGCTAAACTAACGATTGCTAGCTCCTGGAAGAAACCGGGAATCCCCTTCCAGGCAGTAAAGGACAGGCTTAACGGCATCTTAATTAACGAGAAATTGACTAGCATCCTGAGGGATTCACACACTAAATTTATCAAAGTATGGGAGCCTTGGGTGGAATACGCCTACCCGGAAGCATGCAATACTATGCTACAATGAGCAACGATCTGTCTCCCTTTCTTTCTTCTTTCTTTCCTTATTTTTCCTATCTTCTCCCCCCCTTCACTGTCTTAGGCCACCCTCCCCCCCGTTACCCTCCCCCCCCTTGTACCCACTCCACTCCCTCCCCTCCTTCCCGCTGGGCTGGGCGCCCGGCGATGTCCGTTGACGGACCTCTCTGCGCGCTGGGCGGCGGGCGGAGGGCTGGGGTTTAGCGCAACGGATACCACTAGAGACAGGCCATTCAGGTTGACACACTGACAACAAACAAATGGCTAATGTTGTGCAGACGTATATATTTTATGTTGAAAATGCTATCTGCCTCCATGTACTGTTTTGCTATGTACCAATTTGGAAAATTGAGCATCTACATGTTGTACAACAAATGTATGCCATTGTCATCTGTGTACTTTGAAAAAGAAAAATCCAATAAAAAAGATTGAAATAAAAAAAAAAAGATGGCGGTGTTGGAATTGCTGGTGAGTGGCTCTTGCTCCTAGGCGAGGTAAGCTGTTTTTGATGTTGTAACCCCCTCCCACCCTACCTCAGCACCAGAGGAAGGTGGCAGGCACAGGGTACTTAGGAGACTGGGCTTCCACTTTAGGGACAGGAGTGATATGACTACTCCTAAGCAATGGTGCTGAACTTTTATTTTGGTAGGGGCAGCTATTTGTGGTAGGAGTGGGAATTGCCCTCACAGCCATGATGCTGAGGGCAGCATTGGGGGCAGATAATGAACTGGAATTTCTTGGTTGGGGATTATGGTGACAGGGGCGGACTGGCAATAGGGAGACCTGGGACAATGCCCGGTGGGCCGCACTGCTTTGGAGCCAGTTGGGCTGCTGCTTTTAACACCTCTCAGCACCTTGTACCCAGCCCCACTGTATCCACAAGCCAAGGAAACCCAGCCCCCAATGCTACAGCCCCGGCATCATGGTTAGGGGGGCCTCAGCAGAGATTGTCTTGGATTGGCCAGGGATTGGTCAAATCCAGGGCTGATATTTATCCCCATTCCTCCAGGGCTGATATTTATCCCCAGGACCAGGTACAGGTGAGCTGGATGGGGGGGGGGGGGGGGGGGGGGGTTTAGAGGTAGTAGTCCAGACAGTCCAAAAACAGTGAGGCCCACCACGAATTCTCCCAGGTCTCCCTATGGTCAGTCCCTGATTGTATGTACACCCCTGCCCTATCACTTTAATAGTAACCATTTATTGAAAATTGAATCGAATGAAAAACCGATAGCCTACCAACGGCTATAGTGAAGGGTCAGCCTCTGGCAACAAGCATGAAGAGGGGCGCATCAGGGGCAGCCAGGAGCCGGGCACCTTCTACACGGGGGGGGGGGGGGGGGGTAAGTATTGCCCAGCTCGGCACACGCACCCACCTGCACTAGGAGCTGCCCCACAGGATCGGCGGCCCCGGAGCTCCTCGCCATGCCTCTGGTTACAGCCAATGCTGTGGCTGCCATGGCAACGGGACGCTTTGCGGGCTGTACCGATGACGCGTGGGAGCTCGGGGAGGCGGAGTCGAGCGGAAGTAGTGCAGTTGCCATGCGGAAGTTGGGCGGTTGCCATGCGGAAGTAATTCTGGCTGCTGGGCGGAAGAAGGAGCAGCAATGGCCTCTGTCCCTTGTGTGCTGCTCACTAGCTGCGCCGCTGACTTCAATGAGGAAGAGCTGGTGACACGTAAGCTGGGAGGAAGACGGGGTTGCGCCGTGTGACCGGGGCCATGTGACTGGGCATCCTGCAGCCAACACAGACATAGGAGGGGGGGTGGGTGCTTTATTATTCCAGAACAAAATGGAAGGGTGCTTATTTCTGTACACACCCGTATAATCTGATTGGCCAGTGTGCTTTCCTGCTTTCTAGTCCCAGCTTTTTTTTGCATGATTGTGGACACGTACTATATACCTTGTGATTGTACAGACTATCCATAAAGGAGAAATAGCTCCTTTCACCATTGTAATATCCCAAGCACCCAGAAAGACCCAGCTGGTCATTCAATGCCAACCATCACTTCCTACTTGTGGACATGGCCTGGCGACCTTCATCAGCGCAAGGCTGCAATGGGGGGTAAGGCGTGGGGTGACCATGATGGAGGGGATAAGCCTTTTAGGACGAGATCCATGTTAGGCTTAAAGTGGACCAAAATCTGTGATTTCCACTGTTTTGGTCCACCCCCCCAGAGGCATCCCAATTTGGGATAAAAAATGGCTTTTGCTCAGCTTTTGTGCAGCTAGAGAAACTGAATCATGCCGCACTTGCGATCATTGCACACAACTTCCACCTTATCCCTGTTGGGAAGAGTGTAAAATGAGCCATTTTGAAGCACCTTGAAATCTTAGATGAAATGTAAATACCGTATGTATTCTGTGAAGATGAGCCGCCCCCTTTGCTACACCTTCTTTGCTGCGGCTGGGCTTGGAAGGGAGTGTCATGGTGCAGCTTTATGACTTTTGAATATGCTCTGATGTGATCAGAGACTGCTGTGGGACTCCCGTGGCTTTCCATGCTCCATCACATTGAGACTCTTGACCACTTTTATAAGTGGTCCTGGAGGAATAAAATTGAAAGGAGGGCAAAGGAGCCCTGCTACTGCTTCTAACCTAAGCCGTAGGAATTGGAGGAGAGCCACACTGGATGAACATTAAAGTGGTTCAAAACCCACGGTTGACGGCCCAGGAATCTATAAGAAGGCCGCCCAATTCCCCCCATGGGGCATCCCAAATCAGAATGCTCTGCTGCTGTGACAAACCCCCCGATTCAATGGAGCTTGCTATGGAAGCCGTCTGCTATACCTTTAGCAGGGTGCGCATCTGCCCCAAGCATTTTTGAATGCACCTTGTTAGAGGGTAGCGGGGATATGTCCACCAGTCCGCTCAGATCCTTTGCACTAGACTTGGGCCTTGGCCAAGTCTTAGCTGATATTGAAGAGCACAGTTGAGCACGCCGAGTGTCTGAGCATTCGCTGTAGGACTGGGAAAGGCTAGCCTGCCCCTGGGGCATCTGATACGGTATTGGATGCCCAGCTGTGTGCGCTCCCTGCGTCCAGCCATACAGATAGGTCGCACACACGAGAGTGCACGCCATAGGGCGTATAGTAACACTGCTGCACCGGATAGGCTGACTGACCTGTCACGCAAGGTCCCATCATTAGCTTCCGTGCCTGCTCCCCCAGTGAATTGTTATTGCCCAAATCGGGCTTAGACATGGGTGGGTGAGCAGAGTGCTTCAAAATGCTTGGACTTCCTCTTTTAGGCAAAAACATGCCCTCTCAGATATTGATATGGATTGAAATATATATTGAATATAGATTGATTTGTTTTGAAGATATTACTTGCAGTCAAGTTGCTATGTGGCGGAGCATTGTACTATTTTACTGTGTGTTGTCATCACAGTGAATGAAGTGCTCAGCTCTATGTCTCAGGTTTGCCTCTATTTGTAGCAGCAGAAGTCCCATTGGGGCAGCTTTATTATTTGTGTTTTTCAGCCACAGGGGCTAAATGAATTCCTGTGTGGTTAAAAAAGTGGCTTTGCCGCCAGTGCTGTGCAGATACTCAAGAAATGATCTGATGTAGCTATACATACAGTATGTGCTTTTTCCCTTGCTGTTTTATATAAAAATGTGGATGCTTGGGGTCAGGTTAGGTATTGGGTAATGATTAGGGTTTAAGTTAAAGGAGAATTCTAGGTTCTGAAATCTTGTAAATCGGTGATGCTGAACCCCCACCCCAAGTACCACCAATAGGTCTCCACATCGATGCACAGATGAAGTCATTGGTGTTTAAGCAGAGCTATAGACTCAACTAGGTGGAGATCTGCAAAACATGGCCTGCAAAAACAGAGGAGAACAGCATAGATATAGACCCAAGTGTTGTAAATTGGTGATGCTGAACTCTCACCCCATGTACCACCAATAGGTCTCCACATCGATGCACAGATGAAGTAATTTGTGCTCAATCAGAGCTATAGATCCAACTAGGTAGAGATCTGCATAACAAGTCCTGTTGGTTGGCCCTTGAGAAGAGAAGCAGAGCTATAGACCCAAGTGTTGTAAATTGGTGATGCTGAACTCTCACCCCATGTACCACCAATAGGTCTTCACATCGATGCACAGATGAAGTCATTGGTGCTCAAGCAGAGCTATAGACCTAACTAGGTGGAGATCTGCAAAACATGGCCTGTTGGTGGCCCTTGAGGAGAGAAGGTTGATCACCACTGGTGTTAATTATACGGCTGCCCCTGATAACCCCATGTCACCATTCTTCTAAAGTTCCTGACTAATGCCTGAGCCAGAAAGCCTTCTAATATCAGTGTCCTGCTAATTCTGCTTTGCTCTCTGCTGAGGTAGTTAGAAGCAACCCTATAGTGTTCCATCCTGTCCACTGTCATTGATCATGAAAACAATCTGCAGGTCTGCTCTAGCCATTAGTACAAATGACAAATACACTTTATTAAAAATAATTAGTTATTTTATACAAAAGTCTTACTGCTTATGGAGTGAAGATTAATGGTTTGTGTCTGTGGCCCAGCAATACTCCCTGTCATAAAAGTACTGCAGATCCCCCCCCCCCACACCCTTGTTGGTTATTATTGTTGTTAGTTGTGTTTAAACTATTGGCTAAAATGCAGCTTAGGGGGAATGAGACAGTGTGTAAAGTTCCCCTCATGTTCAGGAGACATGATCTTTTGCTGCAGTAGGATGTGCCAGATGGCCAAACAGCAATCTGTAGGAGTGGGGCATCTAGAGATGACTGCATGGCTGGTAGCAGAGCTTGCATTGGGCCAGTATAGGTCTTCCATCTTCACAGGGAAATCTGTGTTAGTGGTGGTAGGTTTGTTGGTACTTGAGATTATTACAGAATGAGAGGTGGTAATGCATAAAAAAGTAGGGAACCCCTGGTCTAGGTGCAATTGTGGGGGACTAACTGTACAAAGCAGATACCTTCTAGTCCTATACATGCTAGACCTGAAAAACTCTTAAATTCCCCCCCCCCCCACACACATTTTCATCAACCTCCCCCAAAACATCCACATTTGAACACACCACTGGGTCCAGATACTCCTCTCGCTTCTACAATGCATGTGCAGCCTTCGAGTAAGCCTAGAAGAGGGAGCAGGTTGTGGGTTAGCCAGGCAACTAGCGGCATCTCCTCCTGCTACAATGTGCCCAGTGATAGCAGGGTCCAGCTGCACATGCATCATGGGAATGAAGTTTGGGGTGAGTTCATAGGCTTTCTGAGTTTAGGGAGGAGGTGAGCAATTGGAGAAGTGTGCCACCCATGCTTGATTTCCCAGCCTCACCAGATAGAGTACAGAAGCTGCAAAAACAAGTAAACCTGCACACTTCTTTACTCACCCAACTCAGCATTTTAATTCATTTGAAGCTGGAGCATTTACTTGAGGGGAGCAAGTATTTTCTGGGGCCAGGAATCCATACACATTGTACTTTCTGATTTTAGGTCGCGAGGGGGGATTAGCGCACAAAACACACTATATATATATATATATATATATATATATCACAACCTTAGTGTCGCCAAACTCGTCATTTTGAAAGTGGCTTGCCGCCAGTGATGGATGTGACTCCCAAGGTGAGAAGGAAATATTAGGGGGATTTTTCAGTGTGCGGTATTCCAAAGGATGCCCCAGGAACAGGGAATCACCCATCCTTAGAGTCTTTTAGACTCCATGGCAAAGAACCATGGGTTTTGGTCCCATATGGTGAGCATGAAATGACCAGCTCCTTGTACTAGATGTTATATTGTTTTTGTACTGGCAACAGCAGAAGTGGCTACTGCAGCCAGCGACAGACTTGCAAATATATTAGGCAAATACCAGTAACCTACATATCCCTTCCCCACAATTAATTTTAAAAGCTGATCCTTCCCATAAAGTGTTCTTCATGTGGCAAATGTCAGTGTAAGTATTGTTAACCATCAGCCTTAGCCTGATATCTAAGGGTATGTGTGCAGGGGCCACAGGGATGGGCACTGCTTATGGCAAATGCTGCTGCCCTTTGATGTCTATAGCGATTCAGAGCCAGGTGAGAATTCTCATGCGTTTTAGGAGAGAAATCTGCCATTAGCTTTCATTGTCTACCTTGGGGCTGATTCGGAGCCAGGTGGAAATTTACACCCGGTAGACAATGAAAGTGAATGGCTGTTTTCTCTGCTAAAATGGAGTGAGAATTTAAACCTGGCTCTGAATCGACCCCTATGTATTTAGGGTTAATTTTGTGCTTAAAGCGGACCTTCACCCTAAATAAGTCTATTTTATATGTTTCCCCCGCGCTGTAGATACAGATTGCCCACATTAAAAAAAAATCATCCTACCTGCATCTACTGCATTTTCTGAGACTTTAAACATCCAAGATGGCGGCCCATGGAGGTGCAGGCAGCCTGCAAACAGGAAGTGTCTTCTGACAGTGCCGCTCTGCATTCTGGGATTGCTGACCTTTTCCTGACCCCAGCTCTGCTCTGTCTATGCAAAGCACAGCTATAGCACCGCTCCCTGCACTTATGACCCCTCTCCTCTCCTCAGTATGTGATGCTACTGAGCCAAAATGGCAGCACCCGTATCCAAGAGTCCTGAACAGAGTTGCAGGCCAGTGAAGGAAAAAATAAAAAGTTAAGTGATTAAAAACTTTAAATATATTAATTTTAGATGCTGGGGAATAGTTTTTTAAGGGTTTGGTCTTTTCATTAAATGATGCTGAAGGTCCGGTTTAAACTGGACCTTCACCATGATTTATTGAAAAGCTAAAAACCTTAAAGAACGATTCCCCAGCATCTAAAATTAATACATGTTTTTAATCACTTACTTATTATTCTTTCCCCCACTGGGCTGCAACTCTGTTAAGGACTTTAGGATACGGGCGCCGCCATCTTGATTCAGTAGCATCACACTTACTGAGGAGAGGAGAGTGGGATAAGGTACAGGGGGGCGGGTTATAGCTGTGCTTTGCTCAGACAGAGCAGAGCTGGGGTCAGGAAATGGTCAGCAGTCCCAGAATGCAGAGCAGCACAGTCAGAAGGCACTTCCTGTTTGCAGGCTGCCTGATGCTCCATGAGCCGCCATCTTTGATGTTTAAAGGCTCATAACATGCAGTAAATGCAGGTAGGATGATGTGGACAATCTGTATGTAATTTTTTTTTTTTTTAATTTTTAATGCATAGATGGCCATTGTATGCTTGGGCACACATAGGAATTCGTCCTCCGCATTTAACCCATCCGTGCAGTGAGTGTACACATGTCCGGAGCGGTGGGCTGCCCTAATAACGGCGCCCGGGGAGCAGTTGGGGGGTTGGGTGCATGTCCGCTCCTTTACCTCTGGGCCACAACTGCCCCTGTACAGGGTGTGGGAAACATATAAGCTAGACTCTTATTCAGAGTGAAGGACCGCTTTAAAGTGGACCAACACCCAGGATTTTGACTATCCTGGGTTTTGGTCCACTTCGGTGGGGCACCCCGATCGGGGGTGCCCCGCTGTGTGAAACCCCCAGAAAACTCACCTCACCCCACTCCCACGTGACCACTGCAGCCAATCCCCGCCGACGGACAAGCAGAGCGTGTCCGCCGCCGCCTCCCGCGTGTCCCTCTTACAGGGAGCGCACCCGCGCCGGCCATTCACAAACGGCCGGCGCGGGAGCGCGCCCTGCTAGAGGAACGCGCGGGAGGCGGCGGACGCGCATGTGGGCTTCCTGGGGGGTTTCACCCCGCGGGACATCCCGATTTCGGATGCCCCGCGGGGAGGGATCTGATCGGCCCGGGAATCCCCTGGGTGTTGGTCCACTTTAACTGAGGCCTTCTTTGCATCTTAGAAGACAGAATGGCATCATGGTGGATGCTGCCAATGCTAAAGAACATTTCCTCTTCAGATTTTGGATAAAAAGTTTCTGTAAAAAGTACTTACCATACTTTTGTGAAAGTTTACAGTTAAAGATACACTTAGGTAACTTGTAAAAAGTATTTTATGTACGAGGGCTACATGGGTAACAACCCTATTGATGGTTTTGGCACGCTTCCTGAGGCTGGCATCAGACTGTCAGGAGGCTTCTCTGTAGCAGAAACCTATGAGGTTAGAGGGTACAATTAAAGCGGAATTTCTGTCTATTTTGTTCTGTCTCCCCCTCCCTGCCATGCTACACTGGCACTGAGGTAGGATGGGAGGGTTGAAAAGGTGCCACCACTGCTCCTCCGATGCCCCAGATCCTGGATGTGACACAATCTTTCCGGAATGACGCATCCGCCAGCTCCAAGCGCGCTCCCGGCTGCCTATTCAAGTGAATGAGTGGCAGGAGTCATTTTCAGCAGCTGGTGCACAGAGACCGAGGGAGCTCTGCTGGCCCCTAGATAAGGTAAGGGTTATTTTTCTTTGTAACCCTCAGTGCCAGGGTATATTGGCAGAGTGGGGGGGGGGGTCATTATAGACTGAAGTTCTGCTTTAATACCGCTTTAATGTCGTTTACAAGAAACTGACTAAACCAAACATAAAGCCAAAGCACCTTAAAATAACAATAACTAAGCATTATGGCCAGCATCTCGGTTAAATACAGCATTATGGCTGAGTAAACTCCGTTTTGGAAGGAGCTATAGAAAAATTGTGGTGTCCAGATGTGCAAAGCTGATAGACCAAAAAAAACTAATTGCAATTCCCTATGTTACAATGTTCTACGGCAATAAAACATCAAATCGTCCAAGGGGGCGACTTCTCTTTATAGGCACTGTATACGTCCAGGCTGTCCCCGTGCTGTACAAGCCCCAGTGGAGTGCGCTGTTCTGTAATAGTGAGCGGTTGGCTTGTACTGAGGCCAATGGAGCATGTACATGTATTACTGCTGCAGGGGAAGAGCCACATACAGGGAGCTAGGCAGCCAGGCATTGCGTTCAGCCACAGCAACCCGAACAGGACATTGTTTAAAGTGTCGCCGCTGTGCTGTCACTCGCCACAATATTTTGTGCAACTCAGCCGCCCAGGGAATGTGGGCAACAGTAGAGAAAATAGGCTCTTGCTTAAATAAAACAGTACAATAGTAATCATCTGGGCCAGATTAAGTGTGGTGGAGGCCCCAGTATTTTTATTTAATATAATAGTCCAGCCAAGCAACTGATTGGTGGTTGTCTGGCACCCGCCTACTTACTGAAACATTAGTCCCTTGTGCCACCCTTGTGCGGGTGCGTGCTGCTCGGGAACTCCTGCTTTGCCATTCTGGGTGGGGGGTAGTGTAGTCACCCAGCTGGTCCAGCAGAAAGCAGTTCCTGCATTGAGCTGCCAGCGGCTGTGCTTGGTGGCTTATGTGCAGTGAGCAGCCTCCAAGTGACAGCTCTGCACACACCTGTAGCGTTGCTGACGGCGGCTTTGCTGCTCTAGACTCTCCGTCCCGCCCTGTGGTGGCTTTGGCTGAAGGTTTGCAAAAAACTGAAAAACTTGCTTTGTTGCTGGCCAGTCAGACCAAAGCCTTCTGGATCAGACCAAAGGTTGGTGGAGGCCCCAGGGCTCGGGGCTCGCGCCCTTTGCTTCCCCCTCATAATCCGGCCCTGGTAATCTTATTTATTCATAGTTATTATTTCTGCTTGTATTCCTCGCAAATGATGCCCCACCCCCAGGATATTTGCATATTCAAATTGATTTCTTCCAAGGAAAAAAGCCCAGTACGAATATGGGCCAAACTAGTGCCACATTTACAGAAGCCTCTGTCCTGATTCTTCCCTATGACAGGTTTGATATATGTTACGTAAAATGGCTCATGAAGTAGCTGCCCCATTTAGATGAAAAAGACAAAATAAGCAGAAAAACAGGCAAATCTGTTTACAATAAATATTTTAGGACCACTTTGGCATGTGTTTGGATTCTCCCAATTCATACTCGCACAACAAACGTGCATACCTCCCAAATGTCCCTGATTTAGAGGGACTGTCCCCCTGTCCCTTGTTGTTCCTCTGTAAGGTGTAACATGCAGATCTGCATCAATATGATTAATTTGTCGATTCAAAATGTTTCTGTTGTTGTAATTGTTACATTCTATTTCCTATCCATCAATCAATGAGGGGTTGTGGCTTCATTTAAAGTGGACGACCAAAACCCAGGATTTTGACTATCCTGGGTTTTGGTCCTTTCCCCCGGGGGCACCCCCGATCGGCTGTGTGAAACCTTCCAGGACGCCAGGACCAGCTCACCTCTTCCCGGTCTCACTGCGCATCTAAGAGCAGCCGTTCTGACAGGCACATCTTCCGTTTCCCTCTAACAGGGGGTGGACCTGTGCTGGCCATTCACAAATGCTAGAGGGACAGCGGGATGTGGCCGCTGCTCTCAGATGCACCGTGGTACCGGGAACGAGGTAAATGAATGGGGCTTATGGGGGGTTCACACAGTGGGGCATCCCGTTTTTGGATGCCCTTGGGGGATCAATTGGCCTGGGAATCTTATAGATTCCTAGGCCGATCAAGCTGGGTTTTGGTCCACTTTAACAATTATCCCTCTTTACCACCCTGAAAAGTTGATAGTTATGAACATGTAACCTATTACTCTATTTCCAACTGGGAAATGCACAGAAAGGCAAACTGTAAGGTAAAGAAGTGTTTTCTTACCAGGCTTTGAATTGACCCCAATGACAGAGATGGAGACTTTCCACCCAGCTAGTCCCACTGCCTACTATGGTAAAGGGGAACCAGTCTGCTGTAATATATTTTTTAAGAAAGAAAACTGCCATTCACTTTCATTGTCTAACTTGGGGCTGATTCAGAGCCAGGTGAAAATTTACACCCGATATACAATGAAAGTGAATGACCGTTTTCTCATCTAAGAAATAAGTTAGAATTCTCGACCCATTGTTTGCATATAAATGTAGGTCATTTGCATGGTTTGTGTGTATCTCCAGGTTAACATGGTGGATGTGGATAGTATTCAGCACAATCACATAGGCACTTGTGTGGCCACTATAGGGTTCACTACCCTCCCTTGACATTACCAGTGAGGCCTACACTTGAAGGGCAACAGTAAAAGTGCAATTGTAAGCAAATCCTACACATTGTTGGAGTGAAGAACTGCAGACTCTAAAGAGGAAATCCTTCTTGGGTGGGCCCATCAGGTGAAATCCTTCTTGGGTGGGCCCATCAGTGGAAATCCTTCATGGGTGGGCCCATCAGGTGAAATCCTTCTTGGGTGGGCCCATCAGGTGAAATCCTTCTTGGGTGGGCCCATCAGATGAAATCCTTCATGGGTGGGCCCATCAGGTGAAATCCTTCTTGGGTGGGCCCATCAGATGATATCCTTCTTGGGTGGGCCCATCAGATGAAATCCTTCTTGGGTGGGCCCATCAGTGGAAATCCTTCTTGGGTGGGCCCATCAGATGAAATCCTTCTTGGGTGGGCCCATCAGTGGAAATCCTTCTTGGGTGGGCCCATCAGTGGAAATCCTTCTTGGGTGGGCCCATCAGTGGAAATTCTTCTTGGGTGGGCCCATCAGGGGAAATCCTTCTTGCGTGGGGCCCCATCAGGGGAAATCCTTCTTTGGGTGGGCCCATCAGGGGAAATCCTTCTTTGGGTGGGGCCCATCAGGGGAAATCCTTCTTTGGGTGGGGCCCATCAGGGGAAATCCTTCTTTGGGTGGGGGCCCATCAGGGGAAATCCTTCTTTGGGTGGGGCCCAATCAGGGGAAATCCTTCTTTGGGTGGGGGCCCATCAGGGGAAATCCTTCTTCTGGGTGGTGCCCATCAGGGGAAATCCTTCTGTGGGTGGGGCCCATCAGGGGAAATCCTTCTTCTGGGTGGGGCCCATCAGGGGAAATCCTTCTTCTGGGTGGGGCCCATCAGGGGAAATCCTTCTTTGGGGTGGGGCCCATCAGGGGAAATTTTTCTGGGGAGTAGGGGATCCTACTATTAGCCAAATAACCAAAGTAATCTAGATCTGTCCCCCCAGCAATTCCAGCATTGGCCTCCGCCATCTTACCGAACTGCCTCAAAGACAATTCTGTTGTAAAAAGAAATGCATCTGCTATTTTGCAAAGCCCCCACTGTTCCCATCCATCCCTGCCTCAGGGGCCTGCAGTGTAATTTTAAAGCAGAACAAAACCCCGGCAGTACGCGTACTCCTGTCCTAGCCTATCTGCATGGCTGCAGTGGGAGCTTGCATACAACCCAGAGATGCAGGGGCTGTGGCTGCTTCAGCTTCCCATTTAAAACAATCAGGATCAATTGCCGAATGACAGTCACGGCAAACCTCTCTGACTGGACGAGTGCCCCTTGCTGCCTCGCCAGACCCAGAAGAGGTAAGTTTTTATGAGCGATCTGATAGATTCCAGGGCTGGCCACTCATATAACAAAACCCTCTCGGATAAATTTCTAATAGTTGTATTATTCAGTCAGTGTAAGTGGTGGGATCCATAAGCTGGCCTGGCTAGTTGTTCCAGCAGATGGCTGCCAAAGATCGCGTTACCAGCCACATAATGGCTTTGCTCAGGCATTCATGGCTGCTGTGAGCCGGTTTTAGTGCTCGTATATATGTTACACACACACAGACACACACACACACACACACACACACACACAGACACTAGTGCTGGCATGTCCTGCAGTAGGGTATATAGAAAAAAAGCTCACAATCTTTAGACTCTAAACTAAAAGCGGAACAGAACCCAGGATTTTCCCCCTTCCGGGCTTGGTTCCGTGCCCAATGAGTATCCCGTATTGGGATGCCCCAAACCCCCGGCCATTACTGCATTCAGACTCCCGTCCAATTGGAGCTAGCCGCTAAAGTGAGGTAATTTGGCGAGTGCCTCTGATTAGAGCGAATAAGGAGTGATGGCAACCACATCCTCTGCTGCCCTGCGCTCGCGCCCCAGCCTATCTGGATGGCCAGGGCAGGAGCGCGCACACAGCCCGGGTTGAGACCGCTCTCGCTCCCCATATTCCTATTGAAATTTTCATGTGTGTAGATGACTTTACCCATCATGCATATGCTTAAGTGATTTATGTTTCTCCAGACGCTGACTTATGGCCCATTTCCACAAAAGGATAAATCACGTGCAACTTGCATTTGGACATAAAAGACTTGTCAGCTAGTTGTTTGTCAGAGATCGCGCTGTGCTGTGCGCTCCATGACCTATTTGTGGTCAATTTCTGTGTCCACATGCGGGTTGTAACTTTTATTTTAAACTTTACATTTTATGTCAGCCAAAACGATACAGAGTTCAATGAGCGAGTTCTCACTGATAACCTGATCACAGCAGGCATTACCATGGATCAGTTATGTGACTATCTAATCAGAACTGTCTGATTTAGCTATTTTTTTACTAGAAAATCATTCTGTAGAAATGGGTCATTAGGAAACAGGCAGTTAAAGGTGAGCAGTTCTCCCCTGTAAATGTGGAATGGTACGCTTAAAAACTTGTAACCCTGGATTTTATCCCTACCAGCAAACCACAAGCTTGGCAGGAGGTTTTTCAGTTTGTGTATAGGGAAGCCCTCCTCTCACTATCAAGCATGGTCATATTGATTCGTGGCCTAGAGGTAGGGAAGAGGGTTGCAGGGTTGATTCCTGGCCGTGGGACATGACTGAAGTGCTCCTAAGCAAAGCTCCTTAACCCCGCCCCCTCAACTGCTCCCCAGGCGCTGTAATTAGGGCAGGCATGTGTACACTCACTGCACATATGAATTAAATGCAGGGGAAGAACTCCTATGTGTGCGCAAGTATACAATGGGCATCTATGCCCCCCTCCAAAAAAAAAAATAACAAAATTGATGTAGCGCTCTTTTAAAATTCACAAAACACACACAGGTCTGGGCCCGGTCTGCAGGGTGGTGGGCCAGGCGAGCAACCGGTAGGTGACGGAGATGGGCGGTGCAGATTCCCAGGAGGAGGTGAGTGAATGTGATGCCTTTTTTTTTTTTTTCTTTTTATTTTCAGCAGGTCCCCAGGGGGGCGCCTTAGTTTACAGATTTTTAACTTGGAGGCATATTGTTTTTCCTTTTTCCTGTCTTTCAGAGGGACATAAAGGAAAAAGAAAAGCATGTAAAACCTAAATTCACAAAATATATTAAGGATTCTAAAATGATGAAGGAGGTTAATGAAATCATGAAGTCATCCCTTAAAGCTTGCCCAAACTGCTGCATGCCATTTCCTGATAGCTGGAAAAAAAAAATCTCTGTGCTCGCTCTCTGGTGGACTTAGCGGCCTCTAATTTCAATTTTAACTCTGTGATCTCTGGGTTTATGAGTAACTTGACTTGTGGCTTAGAGGATACTTTTGCTGCTTACAAATCCAAACTGGATCAGTACCTACCAGCTTTTACCACCCCTGGTCTACAGCATAGTATGGAAGGTAGTTCACAGGGTGCTCAGCCAGGTCAGGGGGAAGGTTTAGCCCCTAGAGACAGATTATCCGATGAGGAAGGTAATGCCCTGGCTTCCTCGGATGAATTGGTTCATTTGTGGACCAGTAAATTTGTTGAGGAAGATAAGACTAGAAGTTCCTGGTTCAAGTTTGCACTAGAAGATACACCTCAAAGACATTATTGCTAGGGGATGGAAAACCTAGAATCTTTTTTTTTTTTTTTTTATTCCCATGGTCCTTAAAAAGTAGACTTCCTTTTGAGGAGGCTGGGGTGGTGTCATGGGAAAATTGCCCCGAAGTGGACACCTCATTAGCACAGAGGAGAAGAAGATCAGATATATCTTTTGAGGACATGGGGACCCTATGGATAAGAGGGTGGATATCCTTTTAAAGATTTCTTGGGGTGCTGATGCCTTTCGGTTGAAACCCCTAATAGCCATGGATTGTGTCGGAAGGGTACTTGAAATGTGGGCTCTTCCGGCTTCAGCACACGTGAGCACCCGGGTTCAGGGCAGCCGGTGCAGGCCACACCCACCCGCTGCCCTGACTCGCCCGTGCCCAGGAAGAGGCAGCAGATGGAGGAGCGGTGGACGCTGTCTCTGGCCCTGCCACTGCTATCGCTGCTGGAAAAGACAGCGATAGCAGCGGCAGGGACTGGGACAGAGCTCGCCACTGCTTACGGCCGGCTCCATGAATCGGGTGGGCGTGGCCCAATTTATGGAGCCGGCCGCTTGTCAGCGGAGAGGTGAGTTTTTAACTTTTTTTTTTTTTTTTACACTTCTGCAGGGATGCCGCACTGCCTATGATAATGGGGGGAGGGGGGTGCCACACTGCATATGGGAATGGGGGGGGCACACCACACTGCCTATATGGGAAATGGGAGGGGGGATGCCACACTGCCTATGATAATGGGGGGGCACACTGCCTATATGGGGAATGGGAGGGGGGATGTCACACTGCCTATATGGGGAATGGAAGGGGAGAATGCCACACTGTCTATATGGGGAATGGGAGGGGAGAATGCCACACTGCTTATATAGGGAATGGGAGGGGGGATGCCACACTGCCTATGATAATGGGGGGGCACACTGCCTATATGGGGAATGGGAGGGGGGATGTCACACTGCCTATATGGGGAATGGAAGGGGAGAATGCCACACTGTCTATATGGGGAATGGGAGGGGAATGCCACTCTGCCTATATGGGGAATGGAAGGGGAGAATGCCACACTGCCTATATGGGGAATGGGAGGGGAATGCCACTCTGCCTATATGGGGAATGGAAGGGGAGAATGCCACACTGCCTGTATGGGGAATGGAAGGGGAGAATGCCACACTGTCTATATGGGGAATGGGAGGGGAATGCCACATTGCCTATATGGGGAATGGGAGGGGGGAATGCCACACTGCCTATATGGGGAATGGGAGGGGAATGCCACACTGCCTATATGGGGAATGGGAGGGGAGAATGCCACACTGCCTATATGGGGAATGGGAGGGGAGAATGCCACACTACCTATATGGGGATTGGGAGGGGGGAATGCCACACTGCTTATATAGGGAATGGGAGGGGAATGCCACACTGCCTATATGGGGAATGGGAGGGGGGAATGCCACTCTGCCTATATGGAGAATGGGAGGGGAGAATGCCACACTGCCTATATAGGGAATGGGAGGGGAGAATGCCACACTGCCTATATGGGGAATGGAAGGGGAGAATGCCACACTGCCTATATGGGGAATGGGAGGGGAGAATGCCACACTGCCTATATAGGGAATGGGAGGGGAGAATGCCACACTGCCTATATGGGGAATGGGAGGGGAATGCCACACTGCCTATATGGGGAATGGAAGGGGAGAATGCCACACTGCCTATATGGGGAATGGGAGGGGAGAATGCCACACTGCCTATATGGGGAATGGGAGGGGAGAATGCCACACTGCCTATATGGGGAATGGGAGGGGGGAATGCCACTCTGCCTATATGGAGAATGGGAGGGGAGAATGCCACACTGCCTATATAGGGAATGGGAGGGGAGAATGCCACACTGCCTATATGGGGAATGGGAGGGGGGATGTCACACTGCCTATATGGGGAATGGAAGGGGAGAATGCCACACTGCCTATATAGGGAATGGGAGGGGAGAATGCCACACTGCCTATATGGGGAATGGGAGGGGAGAATGCCACACTGCCTATATGGGGAATGGGAGGGGGGATGTCACACTGCCTATATGGGGAATGGAAGGGGAGAATGCCACACTGCCTATATAGGGAATGGGAGGGGAGAATGCCACACTGCCTATATGGGGAATGGGAGGGGAGAATGCCACACTGCCTATATGGGGAATGGGAGGGGAGAATGCCACACTGCCTATATGGGGAATGGGAGGGGAGAATGCCACACTGTCTATAGAATGGGGGAATCCCACACGGCCGATGGGAATAGGATCGGGGCATGCCATGCTGCCCATGAGGAATGGAATAGGGGGAATGCAGGGAATAGTGTGTTTTTGGTTTAAAATATTTAATCCAAATCCTAGGTGCGTCCTATGGGCAGGTGCGTCTTATAGGGCAAAAATATGGTAGATTTTATTATTAGACCACTTTTTCTTATAGTGCCCCTTTAAAAAACGACCATAACAAAAATAAGGCACCCTTGTGGATGTGGTTTGTTGGTATGATCCATGGAAGGGACGGCTTTATTTTAGACATCAGAAGGACTGACAGAAGTCTTTGTTGTAGGTTACTCTGTGCTTATTTTTCACTTGCCTCATAAGCCCGGCTCAGAAGGCACATGTTCAAAGCGCATTCCTGGGATAACATTTGTTTTGGAGGAGCAGCCTGTCTGAAAAGGCAGCTCTATGTTTTACGACTGTCTGAGGGGCGGCTCTGCTCCATGGCTTGGAAGAGCCCAGAAGGCCTGAAGGAGAAGCCCTAATGATGCCTCAGCAACTAGGCTGTTTATGTATACACTCAGCCCTGTATAGTAAATGGCACAGATCTTTAGTCAAGACATCCCGTTTTTTTTTTTAAATACTTAAACATATACAAAATTGATAGTAATCATCTTTTTATCTTGAGATACAACGGCTGTAACATTTGCATAGAGATATATATTCAAGTAACTGTTATTTTTTCTTTTGTAGAGATCATTGGGACAGACCAGGTTCCTGCACTTGTCCAGGAGGTCGAGGGCATCAGACAATACCCTTGGAGGATAGACAACAAGTATTACACTGCCACTGTTAACATCTGCATAGTACCCAGCACTAGCCATGTCAACACTTGGGTGTCAGAGTCTGTCCAGGCCTTCATTGTATACTTTGACAGTACCGTGGTAAGTGCTTGGCTGTTATTGTTTTAATGGGATAGACCACAAATAGGGGATCATCTTTAAAAATGGTGGTAGGCTAATTAAATTAAATGTCTTGGGATAGAGGCGAAAGGTTAAATTGTTATTATTCCAAGTATGTCACACACCCCGCTTCCAAGATTAATAACATTCGGGTTATGTCCTGTAGAGGGCGAACTTCTGCAGAGATGACTAGAAAAAAAGGAGCCCCTCCCAGTCCATAAATACCTGGGACCTCACACACATTACCCAGTAATCGTCTCTGCAGACGGCGAGCAAGTCAGAAGATGGCTGTCCTTACCTTACAGGTAAGCTGGGTTCACACCCGGCCAACTTTGTCCCTATTTCTGCCCAGACCTGAGTTACTTTAAAACCCCTATGCCTCCCAGCCTTGGCTGTAGGTCCGGGTGAGGGTAGGTTACACCTTAGCAGGTGTACTGCTAGGAGCCATGCTCCTCCGTGAGACCCCATAATAGGGGGTAGGCGGATACCAGGTTGGTGACCCTGGTTTGGGATGCCCTGTCCGTTTTCCCCCCGTTTCTACTCCTGTAGTTGGGGACCCCCCTACCTTCCATTACTCCCTTTCCCGCAATAGAGGGGGGCTGTTCCTTCTCCCTTAGTGGTTGTTTTTTTTTCACTTCTTTGTGCTGTGTGTGTGTGTGTGGTGTGTTTTTTGTGCACTGTGCCCTTGTTGCGGCCGCGTTGGGAGCTGGCTGCTCTGGCTGGCTCCGCATTTGGTGGGGAGAGCTTCTCCCCCTCATTTCTGTCAGGGGAGGGGGCTGGGCGCTCGGCGCGCTGGCGGCGGCCTGCCCCCCTGTCTCTGGCGCCCGTTGTGGCGCCCAGCCAATGGCTGGGAACCGCGTTTCTCGGTGAGGATGAGGAGGGGGCGGGGCCAGGCACGGCGCGCGATCCGCACTGGCCCGCCCTTCTTCTTCCTCTTCTCCCTTCACCTCAGGCTTGAGAGTCGCCATTACGCAGTACTGTGAGTGCCCTGCGGGGCCTTTTTTTTTTTTGTCTTATATCTGTTAGTGGGCTTCTACGCGTTTACCCAGCGCGGTGGCGGCCATTAACGCTTATTGTGCTTACTTGTGCATACACATTTATCATATATATATATATATATATATATATATATATATATATATATATATATTTTTTTGCCATGTATGATTGCTTGTCTTATGCTTACAGTGTGCCTTGCTTACGGGGTCCCCTTCTTTGTCTTTCAGGAGGACTCCCTGCTCCGTAAAAAAGGGGGGTTCTCCCGGTCCTAGGGTCCCTTGGCTAAATTTGGGTCATTACAAATCCTCCCACTAACTGACTTAAGGGGCATCCCGGGTAGCTTACTAGCGTAATTCCCTCTGGTCATTGCGACTACCATAAAAATCACCGTATGAAGGCTTCCCAGGATACCGGGCTCGGGCTCCCTCCGGGGCAATCCCGGCAGTGTGGGTTGCGGGGGATAATGTGCTGGTTTGTATACCATGTGCACACAGGCCATAACGCGGCAGTCGGGGTCCCAGGCGTCTGGGTCAGCGCCGCCGGCCCCATCATCTTCTCCACCACGCCTGATCCATACCCCACGTGACACCGTCATTAGCGGGGAGTCGCATTCTGATGTCTGCACTAGATTGGCTAACATCGAGAAATTGATTTCTAGCTCTGCGGACAGAAAGACCCTGGCTAAGAGAAGGCATTTATCACCGGCTGCGCCGGGTTTGAATTTTGAGGAATATGGTTCCTTTGACTGGTCTGATTATTCACCTCTGGAAGAGGGGGAATTATTTTCTGAATCTGAAGGCTCTGAGGATCAGCAGTTTTTGGATGCTGATGCTGGGCAGGAGCGTGGGGATACTGTTGATACCCCCAGTCTTCTGGCCCATATTTTTGAGGTTCTGGCTATTTCTCCTCCTGCGGAGGCCCCTCCGTGGAAGGGGGAGTTCCCAAATCAGAAGCATTTTGACAATTTGATTCTTAAAGAATGGGAAAAGCTTAGCCGACTTCCCGGTGTTCCTCAAGGATGGGATAGGAAGTATCCCTTTCCGGTGGACACGGTGAAGCGCTGGTCGTCACCTCCCGAGGTCGACGCCCCTGTTCTGGGTTTGTCCAACACATCAGTTGTGCACTCATCAGACGCTACCACGTTACGGATAGTGAGGAGCGACGCCTTGATCAAATGGCGTCTCATGCCTTTGCCAGTGTGGGTTCGGCCTTGTGTCCTGTTTGCGCTTCAGCTCTCACGGCTGTGGCTTCCAGGTCGGTAATTAGGGGCCTGCTGGATGGTCCCCATCTTGACCACGCTAGTGATGATTTTGCTGCACTTACGCGGTGCGATTTGTTCATATCCTTTATCTTGTCGACATTGGATGATACAATATGTATGTGTAGTAGAACCTCGGCTTTGCTTGTTTGTTTTGCTTGTCGGTTTGGTTGCGCCAGTGGGCGGCTGACATTGCGGCTAAGAAGTCGCTTACTGGGCTACCCTTCCTGGGTATGCGCCTTTTTGGTGATAAATTGGACTTGGTGGCGAAAGGAGGAAGGTTACCACAGCGCAAGAAGCAGCGCCGCCCCTTTCGGGGTGCAGGCTCCTTTAATCCTTCCTTTCGTGGCTCTCGAGCAAGCAGAGGAGTTGCTCATTCAGCGTTCAGAGGTGCTTCCTGGGGCAGGGGCAGAGGTTGTGCCTGTCCCGGAACTACCTGGGGTTCCAAACCCAAGTCTGCTGTCAAACCCTCTCAGCAATGAGGGGGCGCCCTCACCCTCGCGGGTGGGGGGACGGTTACGGCACTTCACCCAGGTCTGGACCCGGGAGGTCTCAGTCAAATGGATCCTGGAAGTGGTCTCTTCCGGGTACAAGCTGGAGTTCGAGTTCCGGCCTCCTCACAGATTCCTCAGGTCTCGGGTTCCTTCGGACCCCTGGGCCACGCAGGGGCTTTTATTGGCAGTACAAAACCGTCTGGACATGGGGGTCATCTGCCCGGTGCCCTCCTCCGAGAGAGGCCGGGGCTATTACTCCAACCTTTTTTCAGTGCCCAAAAAGGATGGCTCCATAAGACCCATTCTGGATCTAAAGATTCTCAACAGGTTCATCAGAACCAAGAAATTTTGCATGGAGACTCTGCGTTCGGCCATCAACTCTCTTCGTCCAGGGGACTTTATGACGTCCATAGACATCAAGGACGCTTACCTTCATGTGCCGATCTTCCCAGGACACCAGAGGTTTCTCAGGTTTGTGGTGGGAGATCAGCACTATCAGTTTGTGGCTCTTCCCTTTGGGCTGACCTCGGCACCAAGGGTGTTCAACAAGTTGCTGGCGGGTATAATGGCCCTTCTCGGAGCCCTGGACATTCGCATTGTGCCGTATCTGGACGACCTTCTCATCATGGCATCCTCTCTCAGCCAGGCGGAACTAGACACCAGGATGGTGGTGACCATGCTGGAGAGGTTCGGCTGGGTGATCAACTACCCCAAATCTTCCCTCTCACCGTCAAGGGAGGTTTCCTTTCTGGGCATGAATCTGGATACCGTTCAGGCCAGGGTGTTCCTGCCTCAGTCGAAGGTGCAGATGGTTCAAGATCTTTTACGTCTTCTTCTGTCCAACCCTCGCCCGTCCATCCGGCAAGAGATGATGGCTGGAACCGAGGAATCTTCTGAGGGGTAGTTCCTTTCTGGCCCCTTGTTGGGAGATGGTCACCACGGACGCCAGCCTGTCGGGCTGGGGGGTTTCTGGAAGGAACATCAGTTCCAGGGGTTGTGGGGTCCTCAGGAGGCGCACAACCCCATCAACGTCTTGGAGCTGAGGGCTATTCGGTTGGTGGTGTCGCACTTGACGCATCACCTCCAAGGCTTACCGGTTCAGGTTCGATCAGACAATCGGACTGCGGTAGCTTACATCAATCACCAAGGAGGGACTCGCAGCAGGAGTGCCCTCAGGGAAGTTTCTCTGATTCTTGCATGGGCCGAGAGCAATGTTCCATGCATCTCGGCGGTGTACATTCCAGGTGTGGAGAACATGGAAGCGGACTCCCTCAGCAGGGGGTCCTCTCGTCGAGGGGAATGGTCCCTCAACAACAAGGTATTTCTATCCATTTGTCACAAGTGGGGGTTCCCGGAGGTGGATCTCTTTGCCTCCCGTCACAACCACAAGCTCCCTGCTTTTGTGTCTCTCTCAGGATCCTCTGGCTCTGGCAGTGGATGCCATGTCCCTTGCCTGGAGGGATCTGGGTCTCCTGTACCTGTTTCCTCCCTTCTCCATGGTAGGCAGGGTGGTGCGCAAGCTGGTTCAAGAGGATGTGCCAGCAATTCTGGTGGCTCCAAGGTGGCCAAGACAGGTGTGGTTAGCAGACGTTGTGCGGCTGGCGGCCGATCAGTACAGGTTGCCCTTGCTTCCGGATCTGGTCACTCAAGGTCCGCTTTATTACCCCAATTTACAAACGCTGGCTTTGACGGCGTGGCTGCTGAAACCTCCATTCTAAAAGATGAAGGTTTGTCTGATGCCGTGATCCAGACACTTGTTAGGGCTAGGACTAAGTCTTCCTCTAACATCTACTACAGGACTTGGCGGTCCTATATTGATTGGTGGGAGGCTAGGGCCTTGCCTTGTAGGGTGTTTTCGATTCCCAGGATTTTGGAGTTTCTTCAACATGGTTTGGACGTGGGTTTTCAGCTCAGTACCTTGAAAGGGCAGGTCTCCGCCCTGGCGGTTTTCTTTCAAATGTCTTTTGCTCTCCATCCTTTGGTTAAGACTTTTTTTCCAGGGGGTCACTCATGTGCGTCCCCTCGAACGCCTTTGTTGCCTGTTTGGGACTTGAATTTGGTTCTGTCGGCTCTCCAGGGGCCTCCTTTTGAGCCGGGGTAGGATGTTGCACATTCCATTCTCACACAAAGGGTTGCCTTTTTGGTGGCTGTTACCTCTGTTCGACGTGTTTCTGTTTGGCGGCTCTGTCTATTCAGGCCCCTTACTTTGAAAGACATCAGGACAATGTGGTCTTCCGTTTTAAGCCAGATTTCCTACCTAAAGTGGTCTCTGCCTTCCATCTCAATCAGGATGTGGTTCTCCCTTCCTTGTGTCCTAAGCCTAGCAATGACAAGGAGAGGGCCCTGCACTCTTTGGATGATGTTCGTTGTGTGAAGTACTATTTGGTGGCTATTTCTCCTTTCCGTAGGACGGACGCCTTGTTTGTGGTGCCCTCTGGGCCCAAGAGAGGTTTGGCGCCCGTCAAGTCTACCATTAGTAAATGGATACGTCTGGCCATTGTTGGGGCCTATACTGCCAAGGGGAGGGATCCCCCTTTTCAGATCACTGCTCATTCTACTCGTGCTGTTGGGGCTTCCTGGGCTTTTCAGCACCAGGCTTCTGTTGAACAAGTTTGTAAGGCTGCTACTTGGTCTTCTGTTCATACCTTTTCCAAGTTTTATAAGGTTGATGTGCGGGCCTCAGCGGATGCTGTTTTTGGCCACAAAGTTCGGCAAGCTGCAGTGGTTTCATTTTGCATTATTGCCTTTTTGGGATCCCCGCCCATGTTGGACACTGCTACTGGATGTCCCGAATGTTATTAATCTTGGAAGCGGGGTGTGTGACATACTTGGAATAATATCATTTTGTGATTACTCACCTTTAAAATGGGTTTTAAAATTATAATTATGTCACACACCCCGCTTCATCCCACCCTGTTTTGTATTCTGGATCCTCTTTATGGTGAACCTTGTTTGGTTAATTAGTTTTTTATTGGCTCTTACTGGTTCCCTTACTGCTTTCCTATACTGGGTAATGTGTGGGAGGTCCCAGGTATTTATGGACCGTGAGGGGCTCCTTTTTTTCTAGTCATCTCTGCAGAAGTTCGCCCTCTACTGGACATAACCCGAATGTTATTAATCTTGGAAGCGGGGTGTGTGACATACTTATAATACCCATTTTAAAGGTGAGTAATCACAGAATGGTATTTTTGCTTACTTTCCCCATGTGGGCAGATCTAGCAGGACATAGGGGGTAGCGTTGGCACAGGAATCGCACCTATTGGGTCTACTCTACTTATGACAAAAAGAGCACTTTATAGACTAACTGATGTGGGGCATCAGAGAACATGTACTGCACCTCTATCCAAAGAGAATCCAGCAAAGCTGCTTAGGGTCCCCAACCTTTCTCACCACGAAGGCCACATTCAGCACCGAAAGCTGATTTTGTCGTAAATAGTTTGTAGAAGCCTCATACCCATTACTTTCCATTTGTTTTTCTTTTCAATATTACTATTACTAGTTTACCTGGTAACACACTCAGGTCCGCCATCTGGAATTTTTGCAGGCCCCAAACAGCAGGAAAGTCTGGGCTCCACTCGTAACCAATGCATGATGGCTTGGCCCCAGTTTAAACTGATCCTCTGGTCCCAAGGCAACCAGGGTTACCTAAAAATTCAGACCATATAGGAAACAAAAACTCAGACTAGGGCCCAGAAATCACATTCTATGTTATGGGGGCCGAAAACACAATATTGGCTATATAGAGACTGGGCTCCCCAGCAGCAATAGTGTGGCAGCCAGTGGGTCTGGGGTCAGGGTAACTTGGGTTCCATACTGGAGTCCTTGCTCTCCTGCCCTGATCACTGCCCTGAAAACACTTAGACATACATGGGGTCCCGCAGCACTCCCCGCTTGACCACTGGGGACCTCTATGACCTGAGCAAGGAAATGGCGGTGGGTCTGTTTTTCTCAGATGCCACTGGTGATTATGAATGCTGTGGAACTCAATCCACATGACTAGGACTCAAACTCTGAGTATTGTGTTTTTTTTCTCTGTATTTTGCCTGTCAATCATATCAAGGCATACTGTTGGGCCACACCACCTTCTCCCTGATTACCTCTGCTGTCTGTTTTAAAATACATTTACGTTTAATTTTTATAAGAAAAGATACAACTATCAGATTATTTAGGAAGATACTTAAAGAGAAGGAAAACCAATGGAAATGGCGTATAGAAGGTTAGAAAGTCAAAGGGTTACAATCAAATGAGAATACAAACATTTATTAGCAGATCATTAAACAAGAAAGTACAATACTATATATAACAGAAGAAACAACTACAGCTGCATCCAATAAATCTAATTGTGTAGATAAATTTGAAGGGCCTGCTAGCATGAGGTGCACTGATTCCAGTATCAACAAGCAGTCTGTCTCGGGCTAATCACAGGTTCTCCCAACATGAAGGAGCTGAGCACCACTCTAAGGCAATAAAGAGGGGAGCAAGTGAAGGCAATAATAGCACGGAGTTACAGAGATATGTGAAAAAGAGGAGGAGAGACTAGAAAAAGTACAGAGGCTAGGTGGGGGGATGAATGTAAGAAAAGAGGCAGGCTAGAGGAGGGTGGGATCGCACCCTCTGTGGGGGGGGGGGGGCTATGGCAAGGAGAGGGTAATGTTCAAAGTCATTTACATTCTAACAAAGTTTTAAGTGGACCAAAACCCACGACCATCTGCCCTGGAATCTACAAGTTCTAGATTCCCTTCCGGGTATCCAAAATCGGGATGTCCCGCTGTGTGGAACCCCTCAGGTTGGCTGGTATACTTGCCTTCTCCCTTGCTCCAATGGTGCATGCACTGCATCCTTGCTATCCCTGTTAGAGGGTAGCGGGGATGTGGACACTAGCACACTCAGTGCAAGTCAGCTAGACTCTGCTCCTTAGACAAGCTCGCGACGGGAGGCCATGCATGTGTCGTAGGACCAGGGAAAGGTGAGTTGGAGTGGGTGACCTTGGAAGTTTCACACAGCGGGGCACCCTGTATCGGGCTGCCCTGGGGGCAAGGACCAAATCCCCGGGATAGTCAAAATCCTGGGTTTTGGTCCACTTTAACGAGCGAAAACCAAAATTATAGACTTGAGGAGTGGTGGTCCTTTTTTTTTTTTTTTTTTTTTTAAAGGCATATGTCACCACTTTAATTTATAAGGGCATTCATGGGGTAATAAATCTGCCACTGTGGCTAGGAGCCTGCAAAGTTTTACTCCAAAATGTTGATTTGCCCATCGTGTGTGTGTGTGTGTGTGTGTGTGTGTGTGTGTGTGTGTGTAAAATGTTCTTCTTGTAATAGAAACATTTTTTTCGAACAGTTCCACTGATTTTTTCCGACGCTAAAACTGTAATAATGGTGATCTTTTCCTGCAGACATCTGGTCTGGAGAAGGTGTCTTCCTGGCTTCCCTTACTGGAGGATTGGGTGCTGGATGTGATGATTCTAGTCTGTGACCGGGCCTCTGAAACTGGTAAGACATTGTTGTTCAGGGTGTATCTTTAGGCTAATTTCACACCAGTCTGATTGCGGAGTGTTTGCGCTTTCAGCCGAGCGCCCCACAATCGCTGGTGTCGGCGTGTGGAGGGCATTCTGCATTTGCGCTCTCCACTCACATGGGGGAAGATAGCAAGTGCTGCGCCCTCAAGGCACTGCAGGCCCGAATGACGTGAAAGCGCCCATAGCATACTATGGGCATCTTGTCACAGGAGGATGCAGGGCACCTGCCCGAAAGCACGAGCGTTCCGCATCTGCGCTGATGTGAAACCAGCCTTAGAATGCAGGTAAAAGTGGCCTCATCTTACAGATAAAATGTCTGGTAAGTTACAATTAAGAGTTGTTATAAACATTGAGTATTTTGAATGATCCATTTATATGTATATATTATAATACATAAATGCATTAATCCATTAGCCAAAATCAAGTACAAACCGTGTGTGCGCCAAGTGATGTAGTGTTAAACAACGTCTAGTATATGCTCATGGATCCAGCAAGAAGGAATTAAATTTTGTGGGTGTGGTGGTCCATATGTCTGCAAATGACATGTCAGCTGTTCATGTGGTGCTTGGAAGGTCAAACACTGTCCCCTTATGTGTTTCATGTGTGTCCTCAGAGGTGATGGGTGTATTGGGGTCTAATTGGTTAAGGGATATATAATGTGTGTAGTATCTATAGGTAAATGTGGAATTGTATGCTCTGAAGGGTGTGTCATACCTTGTAATTGGAAGACCTTGTTTAGCCTAGTGTAAGGAGCATCTGACAGTTGATGTGGTCACATACTGTATGCTAAAAAAGGGTAAATAGGGCACAGCACATAACTATAAGCTGTATGAGTATCACATAAGAGTAACATCTGTATGCAAGAGGATGTGAAGGCCAAGTGGGAGGGGGGCTCACCTATTCCGGATGGAGGGCTTATGCGATCTGGTATGTTAGGCATCACACCAGAGCAGCGCATGCTGCTGTGGTTAAGGAGAAGAAGATGGGGGCAAATGTCGGAGGTCCAGCCACATAAGGATGACCATGCCAATGGCCCGGATGTAATGACGTCGGCCACATTTCCTGCCCTTTACCCTGCACTCGATACTCATATTATATGACTATGTACTACAAGCAATGACGTGCTATTGGCTGCTCATCTCTAAGGCCCAAACCCAATAGGTGAGCATCCTCCCACTTGGCCTTTACATGCTCTTGCATACAGCTGTTACCCTTATGTTATGCCTATACAGCTTGTCTTGTTATTTGTTGTACCCTATTACCCGTTTCGGCATACAGTATGTGACCATATCATCCATACCCTGGGCTACAATCAAGGCTTTCCAGTTCTAAGATATGACACACCCCTCAGCTTTATCTATAGTAGATATTACACACATTATATGTCTGTTAGCCCCCCCCCATCCTAAGCAATTTCACCCTATTTACCTTATGAGCCACTTTACAGTCGCCTAATTTACTTCATTTATTTTACCACTTAATATCCACGCACAACTTATCAATATGCCGACTCTCCTCCACTTTCCACCCACCCAGACCTAACAAAGTGCCTTATCTGCTATGCCTATCCCCTCTGATGATGCCCGTAAAGCGAAACTCATCGGGGTATGGCGTTTGACCCACTAAGCAACATATGAACTACTGACTTTGTTGTTTGCCAACATATTTATGTGAGCTGTCAGCAAGTAGTTACTTCCTATATTGGGAGGGCATCCACTGGTAGTCACCACCCATTCCTCCATCCTATCCTTCCATTCCTCCATCCCACTCCCTGCATTCAGATTTCCTTTCTGCTGTGAGCTCAGTGTGGCAAAGGAAATCTAAATGGAAGAAGTGCAGCCGTTTAGATCAGTGGCCCGTGCATGCATGGTGTGAATGAGGAAAAGGTGAGTTTACAGGCGATCCCGGGTGATACACACGGCAGGGTATCCCAAAGCGGCATGCCCTGCCAGAGAGGAACGAAACCTAAGCATGTCCATCTCTTGGGTAGTATTCCTCTTTGTCAAGGCAGACAAAAAAGATAATCTCCTTTGACCCCTGCAGCAGATTGCACCTAGTCTAGATCTTCTATACTTACCCATCACTGGAGCTCTATTCACCATAACAGAGGAGATCTGCTAGGCACTGCACAGGCTCTGCTGATGGCCACACTCATATATTTTGCATGGATTAGTATATCATACCTGACTTTTGTCTGTGGAGAATGTTATTATACATATGTCCTCCTACATTGCAGGAGTAAGCCGACAGGCTGCACAAGAGTGGTGTATCCAGCATGGCTTTGAGTTGGTGGAGCTGAACCCGGAGGAATTACCAGATGAAGATGGTAATGTGACAAGTACCTGAATACTTTGCTGTCAAAACAACAACTTTAAAGAGGTTGTAAATATTCTGTGCTTTCACTCTGCAGATGATTTCCCAGAATCTACTGGTGTTACCCGGATAGTTCAGGCTTTAAATGCCAATGTATGGTCAAATGTTGAAATGAAAAATGGTAAGTTGTGAATTATTTTAAATGGACCATAGAAGTCGTATAGAAACTCCTTTTCATACAGCTCTCTTCTGCAATAATTTACACATAAATATGCCAGAGCAGCTTTTACCTATGAGCAGGGATATTGTTGGATGCTGTGGATAAGCTAGGCCATAACACCACTGCTTATTTTGCCCCCCCAACCTGCTATTCAGGTCTGCCTAGCAAGCACCATGGGGATGCTGCTGGAGGCCTGCGTATGTGCTGGGGGATTGCGATTAAACAGAGGGATGCTCCTAGTCCTAGAATAAGAGAATTCTAAAAGTCTCTTGGGCTGGTTATGATGGGCTTTGATCCATTGTTCATAAAATTAGTGGTCGGCTATGTTTCTTTATCAATCTTTTTACTGTGTATATTCTAAACATTATTCTATTAGCATAATACTGTTCATACACAGACTTTAAAGATTACAGACAACTTAAGTCACAATCAGAAGTTTATTCACTGCATACAAGAAAATCGATTCAAGAGTTACTAAAAAAAAGTTCAATTCAAATAAATTAAAAGAAAAATAACAACCCCTATGAGGGGGGGAGGAGGTAAGGGGGGGAGTAAAGGAAGGGGTTGAGGAAGGATCAGATGCTCATTAGGTTTATATCAAAATCTGTAGGCAGAAAATTCCGAACCCAAGGATTCCACACTCCTCTCTGAACAGCTCCAAAGTACCATTGTGAATCGCGGACAGTTTTCCATGGCCATAATGCAGTTAACCTTGTTTTTGAAGGCGTTGAAGCTCAAGGTGGGGGACCTCGAAGCCCCAGCTATCACCAGCTTTGCCCCTGATAAGATATCATACATCAGTCTAGAACTGTGGGGGATTGGGGTGTTGAGGAGAGCTACCCAATGGTCTCTGACAGATCTACCACATACCTTGCTGAGAACCCTAAAGATTCTTGACCAAAATCCCCTAACTACTGGGCAATCCCACCGCACATGCCGGTACGACCCCGATGAGAGGTACCCCCTGAAGCAGTCCCCCTGAAACTCGGTGGAAAAGTGTTTCATTCTCCCTGGGACCATATACCCTCTTGCCATTAGTTTTACGTTAGCCTTGATTAAAGTCACAGACGCCGACCAAAGGAAGCATTCCACATACTCCGCCATTTTTCTTGATCCATCTCCCTACCCAGTTCATGGTGCCAGTTTTTGGTATAGAATGGGCATGTATCCATACCCCTTGAGGCCAAGTTATCATATATCTGAGAATGCTCCTCTGCCTCTGGGATCCCTACAGCAGCGCGTCTCAAAATAAGTTAGTTTTTCAAACTCCTGCCAATTCCCCACTGTGGATCTCACAAAATAGAGAACTTGCAGAAAATGAAAAAGCTCATTAGGCAGGTGAAATTTATCCCTTATCTGTTGGAATGTACTGATCTCTGAAGATTGCAGACAATCTGAAACTCGCCATATGCCCACCTACTTCCATGTATTAAATCTACCAGGGTCCTCTGCCACTGGGGGAAACATTGGATTGTTCCACAAAGAAAGGAGAGGGAGGTACGAGGACACCAGTCCGCCCAAGTATTTTACATCATCCCACACTTGCAGCGAATGTCTAACAATTGGGTTTCGTAATAACCGTCTAAAATTAGGCGTAATCCACAAAAGGTTATTCACTGAAATTGGCGCGCATACATCTGATTCAATCTGCACCCAGCTTGGCACATCTGAAGTGGAATGGAGGGCAACAACGTCATTTTAACTGCCACAATTCTCCCCAGCCATGACACATTGTAGTCTTTCCATTGCTCTAACAACTTATAGAGTTTCTGAAAGAGGGGTAATTTGGGGTAATTTAGGGAGAGAGAGCATTGGGTTTGTAATGAATAACGGCTATGGTTGTTATAAAACCTGAAGAATATTCTTTTAAGGAAAAGACACCAAAATCCTTAGCAACTGGGCAGCTGGAACAAGTCTCTATAACAGAACTACAGAGGGTCCTCTACTTGCTGAGTCGGAAACTGGTTGCATCCTTATGGGACCCAGCTTATCACATAAAGTGAACCATAACCCAGGCTTTTGACTATCCTGGGTTTCGGTTTTTGCCCCTTTGGGCCCTTCGATTTGGGATGCCCCACTGTGTGAAACCTCCCAGGTCGCCCTGTAATTCTCATCTTTCCCCAGTCCTATGGCACATGTTCAGCCTCCAATATGTGCGTTCGACTGCGCACATCAATATCTGCTAAGACTCGGTTAAGGGCCAAGTTTAGCCAAAGGGAGCTGAGCATGAGGGCAGCCACATCCCCGCTACCCTCTGACGGTGTATACCCGCACCAACCATTCGCAAATGCCTGCTAGGGCACTCACCCTGCTAAAGTTATAGTTGACGGCGTTTGTGGCATGTGCCCTTGGATTGTGGAGAAGGTGGGTTTTTTAGGAAACTCAAGAGGGGTAGTTAGGAGTGTTATCACACTACCCGGGAGAGGGAGTCACGCAGCCCTGGAAACTTATAGATTTCAGGGCCGTTGGACGTGGGTTTTGGTCCACTTTAAATTGTAAATTACTGTATCTCGTATTGATGGACCCAAATAACTTGGTGCATTTTAGGCAGATCATCTGTAGTTCAGAAATTAACAGAATTAGTTGGTAATATCTATAAATTAACACCTTTTTGGATTTTCCTAATTCCTCATTGAGGAGTTGACTCTTATGGGACAAAAAATTCCCTCAAGTCATCACAGACTTGAATAATCTACCAGGAGTTGCTAGAGAGAGAGTTCTAGATTAATCTAGACGAATAGTTATTAAAAAAAAATAAAAACCTAAAAAAATAAACTATTGAAAAACCCAGACCTTTCTGTTTGTTTGTAAACTGCTTACTGACCAACCAATCGGTAACTGGTTCTTGTATGATTTCAGAACAGTCTTATGGCATCTTCAGCTCATTGGCAGCAGTAAACCACAGCCCAGAAACCAGCGGAGATCTTCAAGAGAATGTGAGTAGGGAGCTAAATCTATCAGTGGCAGTTGCCCTGTGTAAATTTCTAGAACACTCGTTTAGTATTATTGGTATCTGCAAAGCCACTTGCTGCGGCCTAATTCTTTTCAACTCTTAACGGACTAGTACTGTTTGATGACTCTTGAAGTCCCGTCCTCTACCTCCCTGAGAGGGGTGCTTTCTGTTTGGGTGAGCTCCCAGCAACAGTTGGAGGAGAGCGGTGTGCTGGACAACGGTAAATCACAGGGTGTCTCTCACCCAATGAGTCGTTTGCTCTCTCCCAGCAGTGCTGCAGGGCCACTTCCTGTCCATGCCTGTGCCAGCCATTCAGATAGCCCTGACATGCATAACCCAGAGGGATGCGTTCTACAACCTGCATGCCCCCCTGTGCAGGGGGGCATCCTGATTGCCCACAATTGGCTGCTGGGAACATTTTTACAGAATAGGTGTTATTCTAAGTATACAGCACGTCCTGTTCCAGAATATTCCTTACTCTTGGGTTATGCATCCACAAGATGGCGCTGGATTGCAGAAAACAACTTGTGGCTCCTCCCGGCCCTATATAAGTCAGGGACCTCCCACAAATTCCCCAGTTTCTTTCTGCAGTCTGCGCTGAGAAGATAGAAGATGGCTCTCTTGTGGCGCAGGTGAGCGGGGCTTATTGCCTGCAGCCCTGCAGGACTATTCCCACCCATTCCGTCCCATTTACTGCCTCCCAGCCTCGGCTGATAAGGTTCGGGTGAAGGTAGGCTATTGAAGCACTATGGTGCTGAGGAGCTAGGCTCCTACCGCAGTCCCTGCTCTAACAGGGTAGGCGGTTTAGGCTAATAGTGAGCCTTTTGGGATGCCCCCACTGCCTCATGGGTTTTGCCAGGTTTATCCTGTGCAGTTAAACCCTATTCCCATTTTTCCCCCTCCCCCCGTACCCCTCATATTCGTCCCTGGGCGCCGTTTCTCCCTGGGAATTCTGCCGTTATCCTCCCTCACTCTCCCCTTGGGAGTTCTCCAGGGGAGGGGGGGGTGTGGTTTAGTGGTTTAAGACTGTAGACATATGTTGTGCCTTGTCACTTTTATTAAAACGCGCTGCCACGCGTTTGTACTGCGCTCCGCAGCTGGCAGCCCCATTCACCTCAGAGCTGCCAGGCCGCTACTGGCCGGCTGGATCACGTGGGTGTGCTTCGCGCTCTTCGGGGGGGCGGGTTCTGTGGATGATGCATTTTACCTCCTATCTCCACGGCCCGTCCCTCGAGGTTGCGGATGCCATATTCTTAGTATACAGTACGTCCTGCTCCAGATAAGATTCTTTACTCTTGGGTATTACTCCGCGAGATGGCGCTGGACTGCAGAGACCGCGAAATTGGCTCCTCCCGGCCCCTCAAATACCCGGGACCTCCCACAAATCCCCAGATTTTCTCTGCAGTCTGGACTGCGAAGGACAAGAAGATGGCTCTCTCTTCTCGCAGGTAAACGGGGCTATTAGCCTGCGGCCCTGTAGAACTATTCCCACCCGTTCCATTGTTATGTGCCTCCCAGCTTTGGCTGCGTTGGTGCGTGTGACGGTAGGCAGCACCGCTGTCAGGTGCTTAGGTGCGCTGCTCCACCGCAATCCCCCACCAAAGGGTAGGCGGTATAGGCATATGGTGAGCCTTATGGGATGCCCCTCCCGCGCTGTTGCCCCTGTCTATCGGTGGGCCCTACATTAGGTGGCCGCTGCCCTCCCTCGCTCTCCCTTGTAGTTCTCGGGGGGGGGGGGGGGGGGTGTGTGTGTGCTTCTGTGCATTCACTTGTCTGCTTGGTTTGCCTTTAGTTCTGTCACCGCACAGACTATGGTTGCACTGGTTTCTTTTTTTTGAATATGCCGCCGCGGTTCCGCGGTTGGCGGCGTCATTACCTCAGGCGCTGCTGCGCCATCATTGGTTGCTTGTCACGGGTGTGACTTCGTGCTCTTCGGGGGGGCGGGGCCTGCGGATGGCGCATTCCGCATCACTGTCTCCACGGCCCACCCCTCGAGGTATACTCGGCGCCATTTTTTCTTGCTCTACGTGCTGCGTGGCTGGCTTCCTACCTACCGTGGTCCGTGAGTGCCCTCACGGGCTGTTTATTTTACCAAATATCATGTATGCATGTCTCTTACTGGGTTTTTTTGTTTATGTCTTACAGGCGGGTCAAACTCAATTGGTTTCTCCTGGCCCTACCCCCTCTATTTAGTTTTATTAAACTTATTGAGGCCTAGTGTGCTAATTCCTCCCACTTCCCTAGCGGGCTATTGGGGCATTCCAGGTTGCTTTTATAGCTTGAATCCCTGTCGGCCTATTGCTATAATGCTATAATTGCATATGGAGGCGTCTCAGGATAATGTGCTCGGGGTTCCTTCGGGACAAGCCCGGCTGTGTGTGGCATGTGGGGTGTCCCCTACAAGTGTTGACAATGTGCGGGTTTGTGTACCTTGTGCCCAGCAGGTGCTTGCGCTGCAGCCTGGTTTACCAGCAGCTGGGCCTGCGCCGCGTATGGCTTTGCCTACTCCCCCAAGCTTAAATTTTACTCCCCGCGAGCAGCATAGCAGTGGGAAATCTCAGCCTGATGTGTCTACTAGACTGGCTAGTGTTGAAAAGTTGCTTGCTAATACCATGGCGCGCAAGGCCTCTGCTAAGAGGCGGCATTTGACGCCTGATGTCACTCTTTTCCCTATGGAGGCTTAAGAGTTCTTTGATCTGTCTGGTTATACTCCCCTGGAAGAAGGGGAATTGTTCTCTGACTCTGAGTCATCTGATGAGCAGCCCAAGGGTTATGATGATTCTGGCTCCTAAGCAGCAGGGGGAATTGTTTCATAGTGCCAAACCACGTTTAGAGTTCTCTGAACAATCTCATATCAATAATCTCGTGCTCAAGGAATGGGAGCGTCCTAGCAGGCTTCCCGGAGTCCCTAGGAGTTGGAATAAGAGAGATCCCTTTCCTGCTGATGTGGTAAAGCGTTGGTCATCCCCTCCAGAAGTGGATGCCCCAATCCTGGGTTTGTCTAACACCTCTGTCATGCATTCCCCTGACTCTACTACTCTGAGGGATAGTGAGGACCGGCGTATTGATCAGCTGGCATCCCATGCCTGTGCCTCTGCCGTTACAGCTGTGGCTGTTAGGACCCTGCTTAACCCTTTCGCTGCCAGCCTACCTGCAGCATTTGCCACTCCCTGTTGCCAGACGATGTTTCACTATTTTGCGCTACACATATTCAACTGTCATTTTTGAAAGGATTTCCAGGGATTTCCCAGGAAAATTATATATTGTTTTTTTCAACAGAGTCTGGGCTTTAACATGAAATGTCTTGTTTGTATTTTTTAGGTGTATTCTCAATATTTTTGGGTGAAATGTGTGAAAAAAAATTAAAAAAAAATATTTTTTTACAATTTGTAGAGTTTTTTTGTAATAAAAAATGTAAGTTTGTCAATAAAATCTTATTGCGTGAGAAACCCCAATTTCTCCCGGTTACAGCGATACCACATATGTATAGGTAGACACCCTTTCCTGCCCAGAAGCCTTTTATAGCTGCTGGATGACAAATGGTTAATTTAAAAAAAAAATGACATAGGGTCCCCCTTCCCGGGGAGGGGGACCCCATTTTTTTGGGGATTTTTAAGGGTTAAAAACCCTTAAAAATCCAAAAAAAAAAATGACGTGGGGTCCCCCTTACCCAAAGTAACCAGCCCGGGACCAGCTATGGGGGCTTGTAGGCACAGAGTGGGGGGGCCAGCTTTGGTGGCCCCCCCACCCTGCAGCCTACGAGCCCACATAGCCTATGTGGGCCCGGGCTCTTCTGCCCCCCCCTGGCCTTTGGGGAGGCAGGTAATGGGGGTGCGGGGGTTAATGGCAAGTCACCCGCTAGGGCAGGTGACTTGCCACCCCCCCAGCCTTGTGAACTGGTATAAGGGGTCTCATGGACCCCTTACCAGCTCACAAAGGGTTAACTGTGAAAAAAAAAACACCACACAAGTAATAAAAGTATTTTATTAGAAAAAAAATTTTTTTTACTGTACTTACCTTCGATTGCAAGCTCTTGTCCCTCGCCGCTCAGCTGACAGATGCCGGTGATCGGCATCCAGAGAAGGAGAAGGCAGGAGATCAGAGGATCTCCTGTCACCTCCTTCCCCAGCGCCGATCACCGGCATCTGAGAAGCTGAGAAAGCTGAAGCCCGTTCGGGGCCGGGATGACTTCATAAGCCCCGCCCCCAAGGGGGCGGGGCTCAGAGGCATGATGGCGGCCGCCATCGAGAAGAAGAGAGGAGAGAGCCTCCCAGGCTCTCTCCTGAAGATCGGTAAGTCCTGGGGGGGGGATCGGAGGCCCCCCAGGTGAAGAGGAGGGACAGCGGGAGCCAGCGCACACACAGGTAAGTGAATGTCATTTTTATTTTTTATTTTTTTACAGTTAGAAGCTGCTGCTGCAGAAGCGGGGGGGGGGGCGGCCTATTCCGGGGGCTCTCCTGGAGCCATCCGACCCCCCACGGGGGATCGGATGGCACCAAATTAAAGAGGAGACCCGGCCGGATCCAACAAGGGGTCAGGTGAGTATTTTTTATTTTTACTTTTTAAACTAGAAGCGAGGAAAGTCAAGCACGTAACACCTACGGGCTTGGCACTTAAGGCCCAGCCAAGCCAGCACGTAGGTGTTACGTGCTTGGCAACAAAAGGGTTAAAAGTGTCCTAGATAGTGCTCCTGATGATGTGTCTAGTGAAGAGTATAATGCACTCTCACGCTATGAGGTATTTGTTGCTTATGTCCTCTCTGCCTTGGATGATACCATTAGGATGTGTGGCAGAGCCTCTACCTTGGTGCTGGCTACACGCCGCTCGGTTTGGCTGCGCCAGTGGGCAGCTGACAATGGTGCCAAGAAGGCTCTCACTGGGTTTCCCTTCAAAAGACTATGCCTATTTGGGGACCGGCTGGACCTGTTTGCTAAGGGAGGCAGGTTACCCCAGCGCAGGAGGCAGTCTCGGCCCTTTCGGGGACCATGCTCCTTTTCTTCCCCCTACCGTGTATCCAGACCAGGGAAGGGGGTTTCCTTTACGGGGACCCGAGGTGATTTCTGGGGAAGGGGCAGAGGACATGGACGCCCTGGGTTTTCCTGGGGCTCCAAGCCTAAGCCTTCCCCCCAAGCCCCCTCAGGCATGAAGGGGTGCCCTCACCCATGCTCACGTCTGGAGGCTTCATGTCTCAGAACGGTGGATTCAGGAGGTAGTGTCCTCCGGTTACAAGATAGTTTGCTGCCTGCCCCCCCCCAAGATTCATCAGATCCCGGATGTCTCAGGACCCTATGTCAGCTCAGGCTCTGATTCTGGCTGTGCAAAGCTTTCTGGAGCTGGGGGTCATCTGTCAGGTCCCCTTACGAAAAAAGGGGCAAGAGTTTTTATTTAAACTTTTTCACCGTGCCCAAAAGAGATGGGTCAGTCAGGCCCATCCTGGACTTGAAGATCCTCAACAAATTTGTCAGATGCAGGTGCTTTCGCATGGAAACTCTGCGCTCTGCTATCAGTTCCCTGCGTCCAGGGGAATTCATGACTTCAGTGGACATCAAAGATGCTTACCTTCATATTTCTGCCTTTCCAGGTCATCAAAGATTCCTCAGATTCGCTCTGGAGGATCAGCACTACCAATTTGTGGCATTGCCCTTCGGTCTCACTTCAGCTCCCAGAGTGTTCACCAAGGTGCTGGCAGGAGTGATGGCTCTGCTCAGGTCTCAGGGCATTCACGTTCTGCCCTAATTGGACGACATTCTCATCACTTCTCAGTCCCTCCAGCAGGCGGAGCTGGATACTCCGCAAGTAGTGTCCACCCTGGAGTCGTTTGGCTGGGTGATCAACCATCCCAAGTCTTCCCTGTCTCCCTCCTTGGTGACGCCATTCCTGGGAATGAATCTGGATACAGTTCAGGCAAGGATGTTTCTTCCTTAACAGAAGGTGGACAGTCTGCTAGCTCAGGTTCAGTTCCTGCTCTCTTGCCCCCATCCCTCCATCAGGCAGGGGATGCAGCTTGTCGGCCTGATGGTAACGTGCTTCGAGGCGGTTCCTTATGCCCAGTTTCACATGAGGCCTCTGCTACTCCACCTCTTGTCAGTGTGGGACAAGGATCCTGCGTCCCTGGACCAGGTCCTGGTTCTGTCCCCTCTAGCCAGGCGGTCCCTCTCGTCCCTCTCCTGTTTGCCAAGAAGGGTGTGGATCGCAGACGTCGTGCAGTTGGCAGTAGATTAGTATGCTCTGCCCAAGGATCCAGACCTGCTCACTCAGGGGCAGCTACGCCATGCCAATTTACAAACGCTGGCTTTAACGGCCTGGCTGCTGAAACCTCCATCTTGATGGAAAAGGGGCTGCCTGCCTCTGTTGTTAATTCCATGATTCGGGCTAGGAAGAAGTCCTTGTCATCCATCTACTATAGGGTCTGGCATGCTTACATTTACTGGTATGAGTCTAAGTTGCTTCCCTGTCCGGTGTTTTCTATCCCTAGGATTCTGGAATTCCTGCAACATGGTTTGGATTTGGGTCTTCAACTTAGTACCCTCAAAGGTCATGTTTCTGCTTTGGCCATTTTCTTCCAAAGATCCTTTGCTCACCATCGTCTGGTTAAGACTTTCTTAAAGGGGGTTACTCATGTGCGTCCTCCACGTAAGCCTATGTTACCAGTCTGGGATTTGAACTTGGTCTTATCTGCCTTGCAGGGGTCTCCCTTTGAGCCTTTGAGTGAGGCCCCTTTGTCCATTTTGACTCTTTAAGGTAGTCTTTTTGGTGGATATCACTTCTGTTAGGCGTGTTTCTGAGTTGCCGGCGCTTTCCATCAAACCCCCTTACTTTGAGAGACACCAGGACAAGATGGTGTTTCTTTTTAAGCCAGATTTTCTGCCTAAATTTGTGTCTGCTTTTCATCTCAATCGGGACATTGTTTTGCCTTCTCTATGCCCTAATCCTAGTAACCCTAAGGAGCAGGTTTTACACTCTCTGGATGTGGTCAGGACTCTGAAGTTCTATTTGGTGGCTACTGAATCCTTCAGGAAGACTGATGCTCTGTTTGTGCTCCCGTCTGGACCTAAGAAGGGTCTGGCTCTGGCTAAGTCCACTATCAGCAAGTGAATCCGTCAGGCTGTGGTACAGGCCTATTCTGCTAAGGGGAAGGAGCCTCCCTTCCGCCATACTGCTCATTCTACTCGTGCTATTGGTGCCTCTTGGGCCTTTCAGCACCAATCTTCTGTTGAACAAGTTTGTAAGGCCGCTACTTGGTCTTCTGTTCATACTTTTTCCAAGGTTGATGTTAGGGCCTCAGCTGATGCTGCTTTTGGTCGCAAAGTTCTGCAGGCGGCAGTGGTTTAAACTGCCGGCTGTTACTTTTTGGGGATCCCACCCTACCTTACGGACACTGCTATTAGATGTCCCAGGAGTAA
Organism: Gastrophryne carolinensis; assembly: GCA_027917425.1. Classification (NCBI taxonomy): domain Eukaryota; kingdom Metazoa; phylum Chordata; class Amphibia; order Anura; family Microhylidae; genus Gastrophryne; species Gastrophryne carolinensis. Next base: position 347,651,912 of record CM051238.1, on the reverse strand, counting down.
GGAATATTCTGGAACAGGACGTGCTGTATACTTAGAATAATACAATTCTGTGATTACTCACCTGTTGAATTGGTATTATACGTATACAGCACATCCTGTTCCATCCCACCCTTGTTATCATTATTCTTAGTTACCTCTGTATGGTGATTGTTCATATGTTCATTTTTGAATTCTGGTTATTATTGTTCTCCCGGTTTCTTGTTTACTGCTTGTCAATACTGGGGAATTTGTGGGAGGTCCCTGACTTATATAGGGCCGGGAGGAGCCACAAGCTGTTTTCTGCAGTCCAGCGCCATCTTGTGGATGCATAACTCAGGAGTAAGGAATATTCTGGAACTGGATGTGCTGTATACATATAATACCAATTCTACAGGTGAGTAATCACAGAATTGTATTTTCCCATTGCATGGCACGGCCTGCTTCACACATTCATTACATCTGGGTAATCCGCCACAAGGTGGCGCAGTGTACTGCAGAAGAGTTGTGGCTCCTTCCGGTACCATATAAAAACGGAATCACCATAGACTTATCCAGTTTTTCCTCTGCAGTGATATCTGCGAAGATGGCTCTCTCTATGCGCAGGTGAGCGGGGCAACCAAGCCTGTGGCCTTGCATTGCTATTTCCACCCGTTTCCGGAACCCTCTGTGCCTCCCAGCCTCAGCTGTCGGATCGGGTGAGGGTAGCAGGGCACTAGGGTCAAGTGCTCTAGGAGCGCTGCTCCAAGCCGCAGACCCTGTACCACAAAGGGTAGGCGGCCATAGGCTTTATGGTGAGCCTACTAGGGATGCAGAGTTCCTGTACTAGCTTCTAAGGGGGTGAGTGTTTGGGGTTTGTGACTTGTCTTGGCGTTTGGGGTCCCCCCCCCACTGGCCTGGGCTTCGCTGCTGCCTGCTCGCTCTCTTCCCCCCCCCCCCCCCGAGGGTGCTCTTTTTGCTGTTTTTGGACTTTAGAGACATGTTGCGGCCGCCGCTTTGTACTACGCTCCGTGGCGAGCGGCACTATATCTGTGAGGCGTTATTTACTGTGTGGATGACGTTGGCAAAGTCACGTGAGCACCGTTTTCGCGCTCTTCGGGGGGCGGGCCTGCCGGATGACGCGTATCGCGTCGTTCTCCGCGGCCCACCCCTCAAGGTTCCTCTGCCGGCGCCACCTTGCTTCTGCTGTGTGTCTGGGTCCCTCTTCATCCCTGGGCTGCGGTGGTGATTTCTGCCTGTTTCGCTTCCTCCGGTGGTCTGGTGGCTGGCGATCCTTGTCCTGCTTGGTCCGTGAGTCCCCTCTGGGGGTTTTTGTTGTCCTTGGGGCATGGGCTGCGGGATACTTATGTATTTTTGCTTATGTCTTTCAGGCGGGACACCAGTGGGTTGTGGTTTCTCCCGGTCCTGCTCCTTACTCCCCCCTTCATCTCCCCTTACTATTTTGGGGGCATCCCTTGGGGGGGCATCCCGGGTGGCTTTTTATTAGCCATTACCCTGTGCTGGCATATTGCGCCTGTAATATTCACCATATGGAGGCTTCTGGGGATAGCGTGCTCGGGGGTTCTTCAGGGAAATCCCGGCTGTGTTCCATGTGCGGGGTATCCCCTATCAGTAACAATGTCACGGTGTGCGTGCCGTGTGCCCAAGGTATCCTTGCGCTCCAGTCTGGGCTGCCCGCTTCGCTTCCCAGCTCTGCGCCCCCCTCGGCATCGCCTACCCCCCCTGTGCCTGCATTTAGTGCCCAGTGAGGGGGATACTAGCAGGGGGTCACAGTCTGATCTGGCCAGCATTGAAAGGCAGCTTGCTAGGCCTGTTCCACGTAAGGCCTCTAGCAAGAAGCTGCTCCTGGTTCCCACGCATGCCTGGGTTGCTGAGGAGCATGAGGAAATTGATCTTTTTTATGACCATTACTCCCTAGAGGAGGGGGAGTTTTTCCCGGGTTCCGATTCCTCTGGGGACCAGCAGGTGGGCTGCGACAGTGATCCTGGGTCTGAGTCTGAGGATTCCTGGTTCCCTGAGAACACTGTTAATCTGTTGTCTCACATTTTTGAAATCTTGCACATTGTCCCCCCTGAGTTGGCTAAGAGGAAACAGGGTGAGCTTTTTCGTCCTGTTAAGCAGCACCCGGAGTTCCCTGAGCAGAGTCATTTCACTAATATGGTGCTCAAGGAATGGGAACATCCTAGTAGATTGCCCGCGGTGCCCATAGGGTTGGATAACAAATATCCCTTTCCTGCTGACCTGGTTAAGCGATGGTCGGGTCCCCCCGAGGTGGACGCTCCCATTCTAGGGTTGTCCAACACCTCAGTCATGCATACTATAGTACACTGCGGGACAGTGAGGACCGGCGTATGGATCAGCTGTCCTGCCATGCTTTTACATTTGTGGGGGCTGGGCTGCATCCGGCCTGTGCCGCTGCCATAACAGCTATTGCTCTTAAGAGACAGATCAATCGTCTCCTTGATGGCGCTACAGCTAATAGGGAGGAGTATAGGGCCCTCTTGCTTTGCTCTGAATTTGTTGCCTTTATCCTTACTGCCATGGATGATGTGGTACGGCTGAGTAGTAGGGCCTCTGCCCTTTTGGTGGCTATGCGCCGCTCTGTTTGGTTGTGTCAGTGGGCAGCTGACGCTGCTGCTAAGAAGGCTCTCACTTGGCTCCCCTTTGTGGGGCTGCGGCTCTTTGGTGAGCGTCTGGATGTTTTAGCCAAGGATGGTAGGCTGCCTCAGCATAGGAGGCAGCCTCGGCACTTTCGGGGGCCATCCGCTTCCTTCTCCTCCTTTTGTGCCCCCAGAGGAGGTCGAGGCCTCCCTCTTTTCAGGTATCCACAGGGGTTCTTGGGGCCGTGGCAGATCCCGTGGTCGTCCCGGGCTCTCATGGGACCCCAAGCCCAAACCTTCTCCCAAGTCCCCTCAGGCATGAGGAGGCGCCATTACCCATCCGGGTGGGGGGACGGCTTCGGCTCTTTGCTCATGTCTGAAGGCTCCGCGTCTCAGACCGGTGTATTCTGGAGGTGGTGTCCTCCGGTTACAAGATAGAGTTTGCAGCCTGGCCGCCCCCCAGATTCATCAGATCCCGGATGTCTCCCAACCCTCTGTCGGCTCAGGGGTTGCGCCTTGCGGTTCAATGTCTGTTGGAGTCAGGAGTAATTTGCCTGGTGCCTCCCCAGGAACGGGGTCAGGGTTTCTACTCCAATCTGTTCATGGTCCCCAAAAAGGACTGGTCCTTGAGGCCCATCCTGGACCTGAAGGGTCTCAACAGGTTTGTCAGGTTCAAGCACTTTCGCATGGAGACCCTTCGCTCGGCTGTCGGTACCCTTCGCCCGGGCGACTTCATGGCCTCCGTGGACATCAAGGATGCTTACCTTCTCGTGCCAATCTTCCCAGATCATCAGAGATTTCTCAGGTTTGCTCTGGAGGATCAACATTACCAGTTTGTGGCCTTACCGTTCGGTATCACCTCGGCGCCTCGGGTGTTCACCAAGGTGCTGGCTGGCGTGATGGCTCTGCTGCGGCATCAGGGCATTCGCATCATTCCTTACCTGGACGACATTCTGATTGCGGCTCAGTCTCTTCATCAGGCCGAGAGGGATACTCAGGTGGTGACCTCCACTCTCGAGTCATTCGGCTGGGTGATCAACTACCCCAAGTCTTCCGTCTTTGGTGAGGTCTTTTCTGGGCATGACTCTGGATACCTCTCACGTCAAGGTATTCCTGCCTGCGTCAAGGTGGAGGGCCTTCAGCAGCAGGCACGGGCTCTGCTCTTTTGTCCCCATCCCTCCATCCGGCAAGGGATGCAGTTGGTGGGCCTGATGGTGTCCTGCTTCGAGGCGGTCCCCCTTTGCTCAGTTTTACATGAGACCTCTTCAGTTGCACCTCTTGTCAGTTTGGGATCGGGACCCTGTGTCCCTGGATCATGAATTTGCTCTGTCCCCCCTGGCCAGACAGTCCCTCTCGTGGTGGTTGGACTCCAGGAACCTTCTAGTGGGCGGGACCTTTCTGCCCCAGTGCTGGGAGACTGTCACCACAGATGCCAGTCTGACCGGTTGGGGGGCTTTTTGAAGTCTGCAGTTCCATGGTCGTTTGGGCCCCCAGGAGGCCCATGCTCCCATCAATGTCCTGGAACTGGGGGTTCTTTCTCAGCTGACCTCACACCTTCGGGGTCGGGCTGTTCAGATCCACTCGGACAACCAGTCGGCGGTTGCCTACATCAATCACCAGGGAGGGACTCGGAGCAAGTGAGCCCTGAAGGAAGTGTCTCTGATACTGTCTTGGGCGGAAGAGAATGTCCCTTGCATCTCAGCGGTTTACATTCCGGGGGTGGAGAACCAGGAGGCAGACTCCCTGAGCAGGGGGACGTCTCGGCTGGGGGAATGGTCCCTCAGCAACAAGGTATTTCACTCCCTGTGTCACCGCTGGGGTCAGCCGGATGTGGACCTGTTTACGTCCCGCCACAACCACAAGCTTCCCAGGTTTGATTCCCTGTCACAGGACCCTCTGGCCTCGCCACGGATGCACTAGCAATGCCTTGGACGGAGTTTCGGCTCCTCTGTGTTCCCTCCTTTTCCTCTGCTGGGCAGGGTGCTGCGCAAGATGGCCCAGGAAGGGGTACCAGCCATTCTGGTGGCCCCCTGTTGGCCAAGGAGGGTGTAGTTCGCAGACGTCGTGCAGTTGGCAGTAGATCAGTTTGCCCTGCCCAAGGTTCCAGATCTGCTCAATCAGGGACAACTGTGCCATCCCAATTTACAAACGCTGGCTTTAACGGCTTGGCTGCTGAAACCTCCATCTTGATAGATAAGGGTTTGCTAGCTTCTGTTGTTGATACCATGATTAGGGTTAGGAAGAAATCCTCGTCCTTTATCTACTACAGGATCTGGCATGCTTACATTGCCTTGTGTGAGTCTTTTCCTTGTCGGGTGTTTTCTATCCCCAGGATTCTGGAATTTTTGCAACATGGTTTGGATTCGGGCCTTCAAATCAGTACCCTCAAGGGACAGGTGTCAGCTCTGGCTATTTTTTTCCAAAGACACTTTGCCAATCACCGGTTGGTTAAGACCTTTTTCCAGGGTGTTACTCAAGGCATTCGCCGCGTAAGCCTTTGCTACCGGTTTGGGACCTGAATCTGCTCTGCAGGGTCCTCCCTTTGAGCCTATCCGTGGGGCTGCCTTGCCCATTCTGACTCTTAAGGTGGCCTTTTTGGTGGCCATTACTTCTGTAAGGCGAGTTTATGAGCTGGCGGCGCTTTTCATCAAACCTCCTTATTTTGAAAGGCATCAGGATAAGGTGGTGTTTAGGCTTAAGCCAGATTTCTTGCCTAAGGTTGTGTCTGCTTTTCATCTCAATCAGGACATTGTTTTGCCTTCTTTGTGTCCTAACCCTGCTAATTCCAAGGAGCGGACCCTTCACTCTTTAGATGTTGTCAGGGCTCTGAAGTTTTATTTGGTTGCTACTGAGTCTTTCAGGAAATCTGACGCTCTTTTTGTTCTTCCTGCTGGACCTAGGAAGGGTTTGCCTTCGGCTAAATCCACTATCAGCAAGTAGATCCGTCAGGCGGTGGAGCAGGCCTATTCTGCTAGGGGGAAGGTTCCTCCTTTTAGTGTTACTGCTCATTCCACTCGTGCTGTTTTTGCCTCTTGGGCTTTTCAGCACCAAGCTTCTGCTGAACAAGTTTGGTCTTCTCTTCATACTTTTTCCAAGTTTTACAAGGTTGATGTTAAGGCCTCAGCTGATGCTGCTTTTGGCCGCAAGGTACTTCAGACGGTAGTGGTTTGAACTGCCTGCCGTTACTCTTTGGGGATCCCACCCTACTTTATGGACACTGCTTTTGGATGTCCCAGATGTAATGAATGTGTGAATCACACCGTGCCATGCAATGGGAAAAAGACAATTCTGTGAGTTCTCACCTGTAGAATTGCTTTTACCATGCATGGCACGGCCTGCTTCACCCCACCCTGGTTATCGTTATTTTTGCCTCTTTATGGTGATGGTTCCAAGTAAGTTGGGGTTTTTTGTTACCTTTTTTGCCTTTATTAGCTCCTGGTTTCTTGAATAACTGCTTGTCAACACTGGATAAGTCTATGGTGATTCCGTTTTTATATGGTACCGGGAGGAGCCACAACTCTTCTGCAGTACACTGCGCCACCTTGTGGCGGATTACCCAGATGTAATGAATGTGTGAAGCAGGCCGTGCCATGCATGGTAAAAGCAATTCTACAGGTGAGTACTCACAGAATTGTCATTTTTCCCTGGGGGGGGAGGCACAACACCTATTTTGTAAAAAAAAAATTGTAAATAAATATGCTGGATGGCAGGAGTAGAGGCCACTAAGAAAACCCTCATCCAGAAATATCCAGCCAGGCTTCTTTATTTTTTTTATGGAAGAGGTAATCAGGGCTGACAGGTTCTGTCCCCACTGATACACTTAAACCTGTCACCCCTGGATTTTATTCCTACCAGGATTAGAAACTCATAAGCTTGGCAGGAGTTTTATTCAGTTCAGGTGTATAAGTGACCCTCCTCTCATTAGCTGATGTGTTTATAGGGATTTTTAATATTACACAATTTTGCGATATATTATTGCAATTACTTTTACCACGGTCTGGTGCATGTTGGAATCTGCATGTATAGATTTATAGAATTTAGTATTGTATGTTTGTACCACAGGTTTCTGTGTCCAGTGGGGTGGCAGCGGAGGATCAAGGGCGGAATCATTGTGATTCTCAAATTAATAATTTAGTAGGTGAGTGTGCAGCTTATAATGTTTACACCACAAATATACTCCCAGAGTTAGGACAAAAATACACTGGAGGCAATGTATTGCAGTGTCGTAAAGGGACACTACGATCCAAAAACACAAAAGCATGTTTATAAAATATCCTAGTATACACATTTTCATATTTTTTATTTGGGGCAATTCAACACTATTTGTGAAAATGTCACTTGTAATGAAGTCTAAGACTCCAGAGCTGGGCGCAAGCCTGCCGTGGGACATCCCGCTGTGCAAAAACCCCAGGGTCACTGGTAATCTTACATTTTTACTGGTGGCTCCTGCGACGTTGTGTATCTATCGAGGTGCCCCCTAGGTCAGGGACCAATCACCAGGATAGTCAAAATCCTGGTGATTGGTTCAGGGCTGCCTTTAAGGTCAATGTTGCCCTGTACAAGATCTCCAGGTGGTGTCCTCCTAGAAGAAAGCGAGCACTAGAGGACAAGGAGATGGAGCAAGAAAAATAAGGGTGAAATACAGAAAGAAACACTGAAAGTATCCAGGCGAGAAAGAAGGGAAAGTATGCAGGCGAGAAAGAAGAGGGAAATTATGCAAGCGAGAAAGAAGGGGGAAAGTATGCAAGCGAGAAAGAAGGGGGAAAGTATGCAAGCGAGAAAGAAGGGGGAAAGTATGCAAGCGAGAAAGAAGGGGGAAAGTATGCAAGCGAGAAAGAAGAGGGAAATTATGCAAGCGAGAAAGAAGGGGGAAAGTATGCAAGCGAGAAAGAAGGGGGAAAGTATGCAAGCGAGAAAGAAGGGGGAAAGTATGCAAGCGAGAAAGAAGGGGGAAAGTATGCAAGCGAAAAAGAAGGGGGAAAGTGTGCAAGCGAGAAAGAAGGGGGAAAGTGTGCAAGCGAGAAAGAAGGGGGAAAGTGTGCAAGCGAGAAAGAAGGGGGAAAGTGTGCAAGCGAGAAAGAAGGGGGAAAGTGTGCAAGCGAGAAAGAAGGGGGAAAGTGTGCAAGCGAGAAAGAAGGGGGAAAGTGTGCAAGCGAGAAAGAAGGGGGAAAGTGTGCAAGCGAGAAAGAAGGGGGAAAGTGTGCAAGCGAGAAAGAAGGGGGAAAGTGTGCAAGCGAGAAAGAAGGGGGAAAGTGTGCAAGCGAGAAAGAAGGGGGAAAGTGTGCAAGCGAGAAAGAAGGGGGAAAGTATGCAAGCGAGAAAGAAGGGGGAAAGTATGCAAGCGAGAAAGAAGGGGGAAAGTATGCAAGCGAGAAAGAAGGGGGAAAGTATGCAAGCGAGAAAAAAGAAAAAAGCTAGAGCGAAAGAAAAGGGAATGCAGTATGAAGAGAGGTACAACGAGAGAGAATGGAGAGAATGTGGAAAAGAGAAAGGAGGTGAAAGGAAAAGGATAGGATGACCTAGAAAGTGTGAGAGAGAGAGAGAAAAAAAGGAAACAAAGAGAGGGTGAGCGAAAGTGTGAGAGGCAGGAGGAAGGAGAGGGAGTGAGAAAGAAGGAAGGAAAGAGAGAGGGTGGGAGAAATAGAGACAGAGGAAAAGAGATGGACAGAAGGCTAAAAAAAAGTAGTAAGATGTGAAGAAGGTGATAAGAGTTAGAATTTTGCAAAAAAGTAGAGAGATGAGAGGTATTTTGAAAAAGAGAGGTCTGCTGCTCCAGTTTAGAGCTCCTGGAGGTTGGGGTGGCGCACTGTGGGATTGCACACCTCGCTTACCCCAAAGGCTGTCCATGTATGGGACCAAATAAAATAGAAGTGCTGTTTTTCACTGTGTGCTAAATCAGCCCATAGGTAGAGAATAAAAGTGAATGGCAATTATTTACTTGCTCTGCTGCAATATACTAACACCTCTATCCTTTACAAAACTCATAGAAAACGAAAAATAACTTGCCTGATCTCAGGATCTTGACCACTCCCAGGGCAGATAGCAGTGGTAGCAGCTGATGGGTGTTGAATCTTAGCACATTAATCCCAGTTACCTGAAACAAGCATGAAGTTAAAGCTACAAAACATGGAGGCTTGAATTTTTCACTGCAGACCAGGAGTGATCAGCGGCATTGGAGCAAAGAAAAATATTCCTTTTAACCCTTAGCCTATTGAGGCCCTTTAAACAATTAAGGGGAAAGTCCACTTTCTTGGACATTAAAAATGAAGGTAGGCTGTGCTCATCCAGTCAATATATAGCAATCAAGGACCACACACTATAGGCAAAAAAGAAATTTAACCCTCTTCACACTCATACTATTGGAAAACCTAGCTAACACAAAAGCGAGGTAGCCACGAAAAGGCCGTCCAATTTATACCCCGTCCCTAACATTGCTAAGCCTAAAAGACTTTGTGCAGACATTGCTACTTCTTTACTTGTGTGGGCACAAGCAATGCAATTCATGAATCTGCCTGTCTAAAGACATTGCAATAACTTAACTTGCTTGCGCACACACAATGAAAAATGCTTTACTTACCTGCACAATATTACAATTCAGCAGAGGGGTTTTGGGTAGAGGCCAATTGTGTAAGAAATCGAGAATTCCCATGAAATATAAAATATTAGAGATAGAAATTTGAAATATCTAAACTAGGTCTCCAAGTAGCTGCCCTAGCTAGGATGGTAATTGAGCCTTTTAGATGCTAATTTGGTATCAACCCAGACATCTTGGCTGCGGTTGGGTGGACACAATAGATTTGGTTGTATAAAAGATTCTTAACTATGTAATGTAAATTAAGTCAATGCCTGCCCATGAAATCCTTTTGTCCGGCTAAAGGGATGGGCTAGTCCTTTCCAATAGGAAGTGAGGTGTGCTAGAAATTTGGAGAATATTTGGGCAGTTGGGAGAGGATGAAGGAGGAGTAAGGATGCCTATGCACGAGGGCCCTGCATTGGTAACTATGAGCCAGTAATTTTAGGCCTAGTTGGAATTGTAAATAGTATTAGTACATTTTAGGAATTGTTTTATGTAATTGTTTGGTCCCTGTGATACCTATACTGTCTAGGGGTTAATGTAAGTCTTAAAGCCCTAATTTAATATATATTTTGTAGTATTTTTACATATATACTGCTGTCCTGTATCATGAGTCTGTGCACAATATAATCTTTTTATACACAATCATTCTTTTCACTATATCCAGTCCAGGTCGTCCCATAAGTAATTACATGTGGTATTCCTCCACTAGGTGGCGCACTTGACTGCAGGATCCAAAGCTGTAGCTCCTCCCGGCCCCCTATAAAATTAGGTGTCTCATTAGTATCTCCAGAGTTCATCTTGCAGTCTGCTGCTAAGGATCGTTTTGGATACTCTCTCCTGGATACTGCAGTTGAGCGGGGCCTCCTAGCCCTTCGGCCCCTGCACCCTTATTCCCACTATTCCCGTGGACCCAATTCTGCCTCCCAGCCTTGCTGATCGGGACGGTGAAGGTAGGGTGAACGCCGGGGTCAGGCGTTGACAGAGCTAGGCTCTGGGCAGCAGACCCTCCCTAAAGGGTAGCCGGCCATAGACTGAGGTGAGCCTATGGGGGGGAGGAACCACCTTGCCCTTTTATCCCACAAGCTTTATTATGGTGTTGGCTGTGTGTGTACTTTTTACTGTTTTTACTGCGCTCATACTTACCTCCCTCGTTGCCTCTTCCTCTTCCTTCCCCTCCATCTTGGTCTGCACTGTGAGGAGGGGGGGCGTGTGTCGTCGGCCTGGGGATCCGACGGCCGCAGGCTCGGTCCGGGCACGCACGCGCGCTGTGCGGGGGCCCTGCTGTGGCTGCCCGGCTCCTCTCCTCTTTGTGGAGGTCTGCCTCAATCTTGTGGCCCTCTGAGGAGACGGGAGGCGGGCACTGGTTTCGCGCCGTCGGGGGGGGGGGTTGGACGCACTATGATGCTTTTTGCGTCACTGCGGGTGCGGCCCGCCCCTCGAGGAACGTGTGCTGCTGCTGACGGGTGCTGGGACCCCTCGGTGGTCTCTGTCGGTGTCGTCAGTCCCTTGTTCATTTTTGCTGTATACTTCATGCGAATTTGCTGTGGGATGCTTATGGCCCCTTATGCTTGTGTCTTTCAGGTCAGGCCCTTATAGCTGTGGGTTGTGGTTCCTCCTGGTCTTGCCCCCCCCTCCTCCTTCTCCCCGCCCTTTTTATTAGGAGGGATCATGCCAAAAGAGGGATCAAATAGGAGGGATATAGCGGTTTGGGCCGTTAGTGCCTTGTAACCTGAATAAGATTTGTCTGCTAATCACCATTATGGAGGCTTCTGGGGATAGTGAGCTAGGGGCCCCATCTGGGCGGGTGAAGCTCTGCCCCATGTGCGTTACCAGTCCTCTGGGCAGACTCGGCACGGTTCGTGTCACTTGTGCCAGGAGCGTCTTTTTGGAGCATGATCGGGCGGGCGTATCTGCCCCTAGCCCTTTATTGCCTGTGGTCTCGCCAGCACCCCCGCTACTGCATTCAGCCCTCAGCGAGGGGGAAGCCAGCAGGGGGTCGATTTGGCATACTGGGTGGCCAGCCTTGAGAGACAGTTATCTCGCACGGCTCCTGGGAAGGCTATGAGTAAGAAGCGGCACATCGAGCCCGGTTACTCGGATTTTGATGATGATAATCTTTTTGGAAGTCTGGCCTCCATGGAGGAAGGCGAGTTGTATAAGGACTCCTTTTCCACGGTGGATCATTCGGCCGGCTATGACAGTGGGCCTAGCTCTTCCTCGGGCGAGGATATGTGGCTCACTGACGATACAGAGAAGTTGCTGACTTCAGTGTTTGAGACGTTGCATATTGTCCCTCCTAAAGCGGCTAAGAGGAAGCAGGGTGATTTATTTCGGCCTGAGAGACAGAGGCTTGTCTTCCCTGAGCAGGCCCATTTTTCCAGTGGGAAAGGCCTAACAAACTACCTTCGGTGCCTAAGGGCCTGGACAGGCGGTATCCCTTTCGGGTTCCCCTGCCTAACGCTCCTTTCGTGGAGGAAGAGGCGCTTCCTTTTCAGGTGGCCGCAGAGATTCCTGGGGACGAGGTAGGTCTCGTGGCCGATCCAAGTCCAAGCCCCCCGCCAAGGCTCCTCAGGCATGAGGAGGCGCCCTCACCCATTTCTCATATCTGGAGACAGCGCAACTCAGATCGGTGGATTCAGGAGGTGGTGTCCTCCGGTTACAAAATAGAGCTGGCAGTCAGGCCGCCCCGAAGATTTCTTCAGTCTCGCATGTCCCAGAATCCTGTGACGGCACAGGGCCTGAAAATGGCCGTACAGCACCTTCTGCGGCTAGGTGTGATTTGCCCTGTACCTCTTCAGGAGCGGGGTCAGGGGTTTTATTCCAACCTGTTCACGGTTCCCAAGAAGGATGGAACATTAGGACCCATCTTGGACCTGAAGGGTCTCAACAGGTTTGTAAAGGTCTGGCATTTCTGCATAGAAACCTTACGGTCAGCGGTGAGCTCGCTTCGGCCAGGCGACTTCATGACCACAGTGGACATCAGGGCCGCCTATTTGCACGTCCCGATATTCCAGGGACATCAGAGGTTCCTGAGGTTTGCACTGGAGGACCAGCATTACCAGTTTGTGGCTCTGCCATTTGGGATATCCTCAGCCCCCCGGGTTTTCACCAAGGTGCTGGCTGGCATCATGGCTATTCTGAGGAATCGGGGCATTCGTGTCCTGCCTTATCTGGACGATTTACTGATTGAGGCTCAGTTCCTTCAGCAGGCCGAGAGCGACACACGGACGTTGTTATCCACTCTCGAGGAGTTCGGTTGGGTAATCAACTACCCCAAGTCTTCGATCACTCCCTCCAGGGTGCGGTCCTTCCTGGGCATGACACTAGACACCCAGGTGCAGGCTTTGCTGTCTTGTCAATGACCCTCGATCCGTCTGGGGATGGAGCTGGTGGGCCTGATGGTGTCCTGCTTCGAGGCAGTGCCCTTCGCTCAGTTCCACATGAGACCTCTTCAATTGAACCTGCTGACCGGCTGCGATCGGATGCAGGAGTTGCTGGAACAGGAATTTTCTCTGTCCCCCCAGGCCAGACAGTCCCTCTTGTGGTGGCTGGACCCCAGGAACCTATTAGTGGGCAAGACCTTTCTGACTCCCCGGTGGGATATAATTACCATGGATGCCAGTCTGACTTGACTGGGGAGGCGTTTGGCAGGCGCAGAACATCCAGGGTCAGTGGGGTCCGCAGGAGAACCACTTGCCCATAAATCTCCTGATGCTGAGAGCGATCTGGTTGGTGCTTTTTCAATTGACTCCCGTGCGGTACAGGTTTGCTCGGACAATCAGACGGCTGTCACCTACATCAATCACCAGGGCGGGAGCCCTCAAGGAGGTGACCCAGATTCTGACTTGGGCAGAGGAGAATGTTCCCTGCATCTCGGCGGTTTACATCCCCGGGGTGGAGAACCAGGAGGCAGACTCCCTGAGCAGGGGGGCCACTCGTCTGGGGGAATGGGCTCTCAGCAACAAGATCTTTCATGCTCTATGTCTCCACTGGGGTCAGCCGGATGTGGATCTTTTTGTATCCAGACACAATCACAGGCTCCCAAGGTTCGTCTCCCTGTCAAGGGATCCTCTGGCCTTCGCCACAGATGCTCTGGCAATTCCTTGGACGGAGTTCTGGCTCCTTTATGCGTTTCCTCCGTTTCCACTCCTGGGCCGAGTACTGCGCAAGATAGCCCAGGAGGGGGTGCCAACCATCCTGGTGGCTCCTCGCTGGCTGTGGCGGAGTTGGTTCGCGGACATAGTTCAGATGTCAGTGGATCGCTACATCATGCCCGACGACCCCGGGGCTTCTCACTCAGGGGTCGCTGTGGCACCTCAATTTACAGACGCTGGCTTTGACGGCCTGGCTATTGAGACCTCAATCCTGATGGAAAAGGGCCTGTTGGCCACAGTTGTCCATGCCATGATTCAGGCACGGAAGAAGTCTTCTTCCATGATATATTACAGAGTTTGACATGCCTACATTGCTTGGTGTGAATCCAAGAGTTTCCCATGTCGCACCTTCTCTGTCTCTAGGATCTTGGAGTTTTTACAACACGGTTTAGACTTCAACGTCTCCAGCTGAGCACCCTCAAGGGCCAGGTCTCTGCCTTGCTATTTTTTCAGAGATCTTTTGCCAATCATAGATTGATCAAGACTTTTTCCAGGGTGTTACCCACGTACGTCCACCGCGTAAGCCTGTGTTACTGGTGTGGGACTTGAATTTGGTGCTTTCTGCTCTCCAGGGGCCTCCTTTTGAGCCCTTGTGCGATGCTGCCTTGCCTATTTCGACCCTCAAGGTGGTCTTTTTGGTAGCAATAGCTTCTGTATGTCGCATGTCGGAGCTGGCCGCGCTTTGTATGAAGCCTCCTTATTTTGAGCTTCATAAGGATAAGGTGGTTTTTCGTTTTAAGGTCGTTTCTCCTTTTCACCTTAATGAGGAAGTTGTCTTACCTTCCTTGTGCCCAGCACCGGCTAATTCCAAGGAACGGACCCTCCATGCCCTGGATGTGGTCAGGGCCATTAAGTATTACCTGGCTGCGACTGAATCCTTCAGGATTGCTCTTTGTCCTAACAGAGGGTTTTAGGAAGGGCTTGCCGCCAGCCAAGTCCACTCTTAGTGGGTCAGACAGGCGGTGGTGCAAGCATATTCTGCCAAGGGGAAGGAACCCCCTTTTCGGATCACTGTTCATTCTACCAGAGCTATTGGTGCCTCTTGGGCTTTTTAGCACCAGGCATCGGTTGAACAAGTTTGCAAGGCCGCCACTTGGTCTTCAGTTCATACCTTTACCAAGTTTTACAAGTTGGATGTTAGGGCCTCAGCTGACGCTGTCTTTGGCCGAAAGGTGCTTCAGGCGGTAGTGAAATGAACTACATGCTGTTCCGCACTGGGGATCCCGCCCTTATGGACACTGCTTTTGGATGTCCCACATGTAATTACTTATGGGACGACCTGCACTGGATATAGTGAAAAATAAAATTCTGTGAAACTCACCTGTAGAATTGTTTTTGAATATATCCAGTCCAGGTCATCCCACCCCGCCCTTTGTTACAGAAAAGACCAAGTTGCTGTTGCACACTTACTACAAATATGCGTGGGTGCCAGGTCAGCGGTGGCGCCGCTGTAGATCCAATATGCACAGATGACCAGCACTCCTGCTCATTCTTTCCCCTTCTTCTACTATTTCCACCTGTGTCCATTGTCCCCCTTTCCCCCGGTTCTCCCTCCACCCCCCCTTTCCTTCTTGCTGCCCCCTCTGTCTCCCCATGTCCCTTTTCCTCACCTTCTCTGTCCCCCCGTGTTGTTATCCCCCTTTTCCCCCCCTTGATTAGTATTCATCCCCCCCTTTTTGCCATGTATGCATTTAACATTTTGTGATTACTCTTGTATATAACAGGTGCCCAGGAGCTTGTGGCTCCCACTGCCCCTGGGGAGCGTCCGCATCACACAGGGTGCACTCCAGCGTACCCGCAGGCCCCGAACTGGAGCCTGCAGTCGCCGTGACTGGCGCTGCCTGTCCTGTAGTGCCCAGTCCAATCAGAGCACGGCGGCCGGGATGTCACTGGTCGCCGGGCAGAATTTGCCACCTGGCTGCTCTCGCTCCCTGGCCCGTTGACAGGCAGGGACACCGCCACCCACTTCCATAGCTAGCGTAGATGGCAGTGGAGGGGCTCCCTCTGTTTAGGAGCCCCTGTGGGTGCAGGTAAGTAGTTACTGCCTCATCTTTATTATTTTGATTACTTATATAAGCTTCTAGCATAAATCTTGTCTTTTAACCCCCGCTGACGTCACTATGACGTCAGGCGGGAATTCCAGCACAGATTTGTTTAAAAGGGACCACCCCTCTGGCACATGTCTGTTTGTCTGTCCATGATGAAGGGGGCTGCTCCCCCGAAACATTGGAAATATGGACACTGTTTACCATCAGATCTAATATGGACTGTTGACACTTTGTGATGGATTTTTCTGTACCACATTTGTCTTTATGAAATACAATTGGTTGAATCATACAGGAGTGCTGGTCATCTGTGCATATTGACCCCGCCCTTTGTTCATTATCTCTTTTGCCTGTTATGGTGATTACCATTTTTACATTGGAACGTTGACCTTTGACGTTGACCTTAAGTTTTTTGAGTACATGCTGAAGCTATGTGATGTAACATGGTTTCTTGGCCTCCCGGCCTGTCTCTTTTCTTACTGCTTTTTGACCACTGGAGATTCTAGTGGGACACCTGATTTTATAGGGGTCCGGGAGGAGCTACAGCTTTGGATCCTGCAGTCGAGTGCGCCACCTGGTGGCGGAATACCACATGTAATTACTTATGGGACGACCTGGACTGGATATATTCAAAAACAATTCTACAGGTGAGTTTCACAGAATTGTATTTTTCGTAACCCACAACCTAGAACCTACAGTGAGCAGTTATTGCTATATTAATCATTGATATTTTTATTTATGTTTTTATAATAATAATAATTGTTTACAATTGGACTCTTCTGTATTGGGGGAGCTACAATCCAGCAGATCTGGCCACTGACCTGCAAATGCAACAACAAAAAGGAAGGTAGGATGTGCTCATCCAGTCAATATATAGCAGTCAAAGAGGTGCTAGAGGTGACCATACTCCATAAACAAAAAGTGTTACATTACTTTTTGTCTATGGAGTGTGGTCACACCTCTCTAGCACCTCCTTGACTGCTGAAATCCATTCTGACTGAACCCCAGTGCGAGACGCCTCCTCCACTCCGCCCATTGCTGAGCCTGATTTGGCCATTTAGACAAAAAAGGGAGCCTTAACTGACCAGACAAAGCCAGAGTTCCCCCATGGGGAGCGGTGCTTTCCCTCGCTATGCAGCTGCCAGGGCCATGTCTAGCCAGTCAAACGGTGCTGCAATGTTGTTTAGGCCAGCACCATGGGGGTGCACTAGCTATGATGAGGAAAAACTGAAAACAAAACAAAGCTAAAAGAACCACATTTTCTTATTGAAACCAATAAGAATTGGCCTAATTTCTAATTTTGCCTACACCTGTCCAACAACAAGAAGACATTCTTGCCTTTGTTAGAGATGCAGAATCCACACTCAATCTGATCCAGGGGTTGAAGGGGACAGGAAAAGGGAATGAGGAAAAAAATGCTGAGGTGGACTTTTAACTAAATAAATGTGCTGTTAGCATTTTTTTTTTATCTTACAACAACGCTGTTTGCGAAGGATTAAGGTTTATTTTTCTAAAAATGTAGTGCCTGGAAGCGCTTTTGTTTATTTTTACGTTAAAAAACGAATCTAATGAATTTCTCCGTTAGACCCGATGTTAGACCTTGATATCCGAGAACTTGCCAGCTTGACATCAGGGGAAGGAGACCTGGAGAATTTCGGACGCCTTTTTTCGAAGCTTCAGGAAATGAAAGGTAAAAAAAGCAAACGTAAAAGTGGAAGTGATGAGGTGAAAATTGGTGATTTTCTGTTTGGATAAAGAGTTCTCAAAGGATGAAATAATATGATTTTAGTTTCTTCTGAGTTAACCACAGGTATGTGGTATACTGAAACAGAAAAAAAAACTATGCCACGCAGCTGCTAGACCACAGACTGGGGGAGGGGCTCTGTTAAATTAAAGCTACTGTAAAAACAAGAATGTGGACTAATTATTTTATTAAAATGAGATGCTAAGGTTTATACTAATTACTTTTGTATTTCATATTTCATTTCTGCTGTGCCTAGGGTGCACAATATGGGAAGGGGCAGAAACCCTTGTGTTACTTTTTTTATTTTTAGGTTTCTTACATGTACCCTACTGCACATCTGAAATCCAGTGTCACCAGTTGGTGGTGGGTGTGCAAGGGTACGTGGCAGCTATCTGATCCAACTGAACTCTCAAAGCAGTTACCCTTTTTAGTAGAGCGTGTATATCAAAGAAACAGTATATACCACACAAATAAGACATTTAAAGTGGACCAATCGCCCCCTGCGGCTGTGTGAACCCCCCCCCCCCCAGGAAGCCAATAAACGTACCTGATCCCAACGGGCGGACGCATCCCCAGCTTTCCAGTTGCTGTGCGCGCTCACCGTGGAGATAGGCCGGGAGTGCGCACTCCACAGGGGAGGCAGGGATGCTCCTGGTGGCACGCCTAGGCTGTTACAACGTTTAAATTAGTAGCTTAATGGTGCACATTAGGAGGCGCTGAATAAAGCGCTGATTGGACGAGATTGGACCATGGTAGCCCTGGAAAGGTGAGTGAATGTGTGAAATCTGGGGCATCCTACATTGACCAATCCCCAGGATAGTCAAAATCATATTTGCAGCATCAAATAATAAGCATCAGATAAAAGGTTAAAGGGTTATAGCAGGCAAAGGCAATTGTTGGCCCATTGTGTCAGGCTACATTTGGCACTGTCCTAAACTGTTTTACATTTTTAAATTGAAGATGAAATGGCTTTATGAAGAAAGTGGGCGTGTCCCTTGGCTCTGTGATGCTGCATAATTAGCAGCATAATGGTTAGGGTCTGTAAGAGCCCAATATATTGTGGTTCAGAGACTTATGAATATTAGAATTAATATATACACCATAAGCACATTTAATTATGCATTTTGCCTACAGAGTCACTTTTAGGCAGGTACACACCCCTTAACTCAGTCTCTTGACCCCCCTTCCGCCTCCATCTGGCTGGAAATGATCCTCCGAGGACAGGGATTCTGCCGGTGGTTAATTTAGGCCTTGATCTGCCCCAAGGTCCCTCTACAGTTTGCACGGCTAGAGGACTTAACACATAGATGCAGGAGCACATTAGGAGAGAGGGCCCTGTCCTTACCAGCTTCCAATCTAAATGAAAGTCACCCTAAAATGGGGGGGGAGTGAATCTAAATGAAGTCATCCAGCAGGTGGGTGGGTATAAGATGCATGGGTTCGGGAAGTAGTCTCTGATCACGTATCAGATATATGGGCCTGGGAATTGGTCCCCAACCACGTATCAGATGCATAGGTGTGGGAAGTAGTCTCTAGCCAGGTATCGGATGCATGGGTGTGGGAAGTAGTCTCTAGTCACGTATCAGATGCATGGGTGTGGGAAGTAGTCTCTAGTCACGTATCAGATGCATGGGTGTGGGAAGTAGTCTCTAGCCACATATCAGATGCATGGGTGTGGGTAGTAGTCTCTATCCACGTATCAGATGCATGGGTGTGGGAAGTAGTCTCTAGCCACGTATCAGATGCATGGGTGTGGGTAGTAGTCTCTATCCACGTATCAGATGCATGGGTGTGGGAAGTAGTCTCTAGCCACGTATCAGATGCATAGGTGTGGGAAGTAGTCTCTAGCCAGGTATCGGATGCATGGGTGTGGGAAGTAGTCTCTAGTCACGTATCAGATGCATGGGTGTGGGAAGTAGTCTCTAGCCACATATCAGATGCATGGGTGTGGGAAGTAGTCTCTATCCACGTATCAGATGCATGGGTGTGGGAAGTAGTCTCTAGCCACGTATCAGATGCATGGGTGTGGGAAGTAGTCTCTAGCCACGTATCAGATGCATGGGTGTGGGAAGTAGTCTCTAGCCACGTATCAGATGCATGGGTGTGGGAAGTAGTCTCTAGCCACGTATCAGATGCATGGGTGTGGGAAGTAGTCTCTAGCCACGTATCAGATGCATGGGTGTGGGAAGTAGTCTCTAGCCACGTATCAGATGCATGGGTGTGGGAAGTAGTCTCTAGCCACGTATCAGATGCATGGATGCGGGTAGTAGTCTCCAGCCATATATCAGATGCATAGGTGCGGGAAGTAGTTGCCTTGGGATACAAGATCAAGCAAGAAGATGCCAAACCAGCCAGATTCTTTTTACTAGACAAAGCACCATGCCCTTCAGGGCAAAGTAAAGGCTTGATTGACATACAGCATCCCTATGACCTGACAGGACATGCGTCTGCTGGGTCTAAAGATATCCTCTATGGAGGCTCTTCAGGTTGCCCAGTTTTACACTAGGCCCCTACAGTTACTGCTTTTCTTGGACAGAATTGTTAATCTGGTGACTCGGCTCCCATCCTCTGGGGATTGGCTGGTCCTCCCTTCGATTCATTAGACCATACTGATGGTGGATGCCACTCGGTCAGGTTGGGAAGGGGTGATGGGGACCCAGACAGTTCAAGGACGCTGGAATCGGCAGGAATGTCATCTGCCCCTAAACATATTGAAGATGAGGGCGATCCTGCTGTCATGCCAAGTGACTGGTCTTCCAATCAGTGGCACCAGGACCAAGCTGGCACTCAGGGAATTGAGCTGGATCATGCGATTGACAGAGCATCATGTTCATGAGTTTCAGCAATTCACATACCTGAAGTGGACAATGTCTCCTGAGCAGAACGATGCTGGATCAAAGGGATTGATCTGTCCATCTGGAGGTATTCCAAGTCGCGTTTGACTGCTGTGGAGCGCCAGATGTGGATCTCTTTGTGCCTCGTTACAATTGGAAGATCAAGAGATTTGGTCAGTAATCCCTGGCAATGGTGGTAGATGCTCTTGTTGTACCCTGGTCAGGATTCAACACGGTTTATGTACTTCCTCGAGTGTCACTTCTATGGGACCTCAATCTGGTTTTGTCTGCTTTACAGGGACCCTCCTTTGGGCCCTTGGCAGAGGCCTCCATTTAATGTCGATGACTTTGAAGGTCATATTTTTGGTGGCAATCATCTCCATTTAGCGGGTATCAGAATTGCCAACCTTATTGGTTAGTATATGGTGCTGCACAAGGATAAGGCAGTCTTTAGTTTCAAGGCAGGATTTCCTGTCGAAAATGGTTTCTCCTTTTCACCTTAATGAAGAAGTGGCACTGACACTGACTTCCTTATGGACACGTCTTCATTCCTTGTATGTGGTCGGGCACTTTCCATTATTGTGTACCAAAATGATGTGTACAATGTGCTGAACGTATCTGTTGGTTTGCCACTCTGTTATAAAAGAAAACCGTTTTTCTGTAGCAACCGTGTTTTTATATTAGCAACGTACACCAAAGTGTTCTCTTTGAGTACATATCAGAGATTTCCTGACTCTTGATTGCTAATCATCTTGCTAAAGTACTGACCACATGTTTAACCCCATGTGCTCTTATTCAAACTCCTTAGATAAGGGGATCTTGTGTTCCAGCAGCTAAGGGATACTGGTAGTGTTCACAGCTGGGGAGGTAATAACTGCTGTGTTACTTTACATTCCATAAAAAGAATAAAATAATGCCAAAAACCTGACAAAAAGGGAAATCCACAAGACTGTTTGTGATTCTGTAGGGATCATGGAAGGGTCTAGCACCAGGTAGGTTGACTATCAGTAAATGGATCAGGCAATCGCTAATCAAGGCTTTTGATTGCAAAGAGGGCGCTCCCTTCCAGGTCATGGCTGATTGTATCATCCTGGGCTTTTCAGAATCAAGCTTTAGTTGATCAGGTATGTAAGGCTGCTACCTGGGTGTCTTTTCACACCTGAGTTCTACAAGGGAGATGTAAGGTGGGTGTTATCTGTCGCAGACAGTGGTGGATTTCTCTGGTGGATCTCCAAAAACGGAGAGGAATGGGGATGAATTAGAATGAGCTTTCGCTGTAAGCAAAGGTGTTTTTCCCTTTCTTCCCGGGTGGCCGTGTCTTACTGTGTTTTAATAACTGAAGTGGGATGATATGAATATATGTAGACCTGGGAGGCACTAGACCCTTCTTCTGGCCGAGAACTAACCCATGGGTATGTGAATTGTGATGCCCTGGAATGGAAGAAGAGAGAAAACAATTCTACTGGTGAGAACACTGAACTGAGCTTTTTTGTTTTTGCCTGGACAATTCCTTTAAGCATTAATTCATTTTCTATAAGTTTAGTTTTTAACTAGAAAATTTGTTATCACTGAGTGGTGACAAATATAGTCCACTTGTATCACAATTGATGGACTCTTTTTGTATATATTAAAATTTTGGCCTACACCCCTGTGAAAATGAATTTAGTGAGGGGCCACCAGAACCCTAAAAAAAAAAGCCTAAAAGGAATTTTATTAACTAGAGCAACCTGTGATGCTTGGTGGATAAATGGTGGAACCAGTGTCACGCAAAGCTAGAACAAAGTAATCAGTTTGTTTAAAATGCACAATAAATGCTCTGAAATAGTGTGGGAATCTCTTTTGACCTTTTGTTAGTTAAACTGGACCTTCACCCTGAATAAGAGCATATCTAAGTCTGCTGCATTTTCTGAGCCTTTAAACATTCAAGATGGCTGTACATGGAGTCTCAGGCTGCCTGCAAACAAGAAGTGTCTTCTGACAGTGTCGCTCTGCATTCTGGGATTGCCGTTTTCCTGACCCCAGCTCTGCTCTGTTTGTTCAAAGCACAGCTATAACACACCCCCTACACTTTTGCCCCCTCTCCTCAGTATGTGATACTTCTGAGGCAAGATGGCAGCGCCCGTATCCTAGAGTCCTGAACCGAGTTGCAGTCCGGGGGGGGGGAAAGAATAAAAAGTGACTAAAAACGTAAATTATATTAATTTTAGATGCTGGGGAATTTTTTTTAAGGGTTTGGGCTTTTCATTAAATGATGTTTAAAGTGGACCAACACCCACCCGTGATCGGCCCGGGAATCTATAAGATTCCCGGGCCGATCACCTCCCTCCCCGCGGGACATCCGAGATCGGGATGTCCCGCGGGGTGAAACCCCCCCAAACACCCCAAACTCCCGCGGGGTGAAACCCCCCCAAACCCCTTACCTTATCGTCTGTGAATGGCCGGCGCAGGCACGCGCGTGTCAAGAGGGACGCGCGGGAGGCGGCGGCGGAGGAGCCGCTTGTCCGCGGCTTGTCCGTCGGCGCGGGGAGAGGTGAGTTTTTCGGGGGGTTCGGGGGGGTTTCACACAGCGGGGCACTCCGATTGGTGGTGCCCCACCGAAGTGGACCGAGACCCAGGATAGTCAAAATCCTGGGTGTTGGTCCACTTTAAGGTCTGGTTAAACATTGGTACAATATTGCTTCTGTCCTTACTCCCCACACTGCTCCCAACAGCTGAGGAGCAGATCAATTACTAGGATGCATTGGCGATCGGTGCATTTTACTTGCCCGACGTCCGTGGTAAGCACATTCACATATTCCCTCACTTTAATTATTTACACTGAGGTGTTCTTCTGGTTATAATACACACACAAAGGTGTTATAATAGACTGTGACTTACATGGAATTTATCTGACTGCGGAACTTGTCTTGCTGTGCTTATGCAAAAAGTTATTGATTATTGTTTTCTTTGTGTAAATGTATATGCTAAAGGTTTTATGTGCCAACAGATAAAGCTGCCACACTGCCACATGAACAAAGAAAACTGCACGCCGAAAAGGTATAATATAAATATATATTACTTTTAACAAATTTCCCATGACACCTCTCACATCATTTGCACTGTATGTGAATATATCTAGGTGCGTGTGTTGTAGCTTTGTTTCTAATGCAGCCACTATTGCCACCCAGGATAGCCAGGTCAACGACACCACCATTTCCTTCTGCAGTTTCCTGGCTTACAAAGTGCATAATAAATCAGACCATCACAATAGTGATAATCAGTCTTCTCCTACCTACAGGAAGGAAGCTGCCAGCCACTGAAAACATGTTTGGCTGAGAGCAGTGCAGTACAGCATGATGCTTTTTCACTATAATAGCCATTCCAGGACATAAAGCAAACCTAAATCATTTAGGTCACTGTTTCTCAACCTGCAGTCCCCGACCCCCGGGGGGGTACTCGGCAATGTTCAAGGGTGCAACAACATAGTCGCTCTGATAGGTCTGCTATATTATTTTAACAGTAAAACGTTACTCTTACTTGCATCAAAAAGTGCTTCAAGGCCAGTGGCCTACATATTTGGGTAACATTAGTCATCGATCCCCCCACCCTTTTTGGGGTTCTTGTTTGCAACTGCTTGTCGCTAGGGAGTACTTGGCATAAAGGTTGAAAACCACTGTTCTAGGCAACCCTATGCCAGACAATGATCAGGTCTGTCAGGATACTAACTCGCCTATTCCTATTTCACATGAGCCCCAAATCCAGGAGATACACACCATGTAATCTGCTCTGTATGAGGAAGGACAGGAAACTGCTGCACAATGCAGTGCTAGATGGGTGTATGGAGCTGTCCTGCCCTGGATGAAGCTCTGCTAGTAAAAAGGTAAATATCTCCCTAATGCAGGGCTAACTAATTACATCGGGGGTAGGTCAGATCAGTTTAGCAGAGCAGGATCCATCTTGGCACAATCGATCTTACTGCTTTTCTCCCCCTTAGTACAATTAATTGTCTCAAAATGAAAGGCCAGACCAGCCTGTTGATTTATATATGTGGCTGCTGCATAAACTGAAGCCTGTAGCCATCACTCTAAGCCTCCCTGGTAATGACTTTACTTTAAAAGTATTGAGTGTTTTACAAGTTATAAAATCCTGTTCATAGGTGACCTTTATAGTTCAACCCTTGTAATCAGAAATCCTTTTTCACAATGGATACACTATAGTTATATAGCTTCTGGCCAATGCCTGCTCATGTCATGTGCTCTGCATGATAGGACTAATATTAGGTGGGGGAGGTATGTTTACATCCTATGGCCTTGAGTAGTAAAAAATTCAGTTCATGAGAAAAAAGCCTGAGAATGTTAGTGAATCACCAGCTAGGAAGACAATGTAAGTCAATGGCACGTTTTTACTCCTGGAAAAAGGTATTGACATTTGTACCCCTTTTTTCCTGTAGTAAAAAGTGCCATTGACTTTCATTGTCTTCCTATCTGGTGATTCACCAACAGTGACATTCTCAGGCTTTTTTCTCATGAATTGCAATTTTTACTACCATAAGAGTTTTTTTCAACCCTTTGTGAATCAAGGCCTTTGCTTGTAACTTACAACACTGCCTGTAACAGAACCAGAAAAAGGGACATTCTTGCCACTGCTTTATCAATGTTATCTTAGTTAAAGGAGCACTCTCACGAAATTGTGTAATATTAAAAATCCATATAAACACATCGGCTAATGAGAGGAGGGGTCACTTATACACCCAAACTTAATAAAACTTCCACCAAGCTTGTGGTTTATTCTCTCATGGTAGGAATAAAACCCAGAGGTGACAGGTTTAGTATATCGGGTGACAGAGCCTGTCACCTCAGATGCCCTTTTCTTTCCAATAAAAAGAAAAACAAGCCTGGCTGGATATTTCTTGATGCGGGGTATATAAGTGACCCTTCCTCCACCTATCCACCATATTTCTATGATTTTTTTTATTGCCCCATTTTTTCGTGATAGTCTTCCTTTAAAGTGGACCTACTAGCATTATTAACAGCCATGGAGTATGAAACGCAATGGTCGGCCGATTAACTCCCGATTTGGGATGTTCAGCTGTGTGCAATAGAAAACAGTTACAAAGACTGGGTGATCCCAATAGGTCCTTTCCACTGCCAGGAAATAAACCGGCATCCCATTAACCTGTTGGTGTTACATAAACAGAAAACACACTAGAAGACAAATGGTTAAATGTGGGGGTGGCACTAACAGACAAACAACTCATATGAATGCCAGGATAAAGTATGTGTATTTATTAAATATATTGCACAAAAACCCTGGCACAACAATAGGACAGCACAAACCCCATGGAAAAGATATAAAAAACACACAACGTTGTGTATGCTAAAAAGTATTTATGGGGGGGCCCCCATGCACATCTCGCACCCCTCCACACTCGCACACCCACACTATTGCACTGAAGATGGCCGGCTACAGTCAAAAAGTAGAGGGTCCTCATAATGGAATCCATATATAGTCAAGACCTGCCTTACACTGGCTTGTGGCTCCTGCAGACAACACATGGATTTACATAGGCTAAACTTACCGGGCGAGCCATATGCAAGACAAGGCAGCTTAACAAGCGGGACCTCCGGGTAATGCTTATATAAGCTCCAGGATCCAGTGACCGTCTATATGCCACAGCTCCACCTCCTATAAATACCTCGTTCGCCATTGCGGGATCCACTAAATGCAGCCTCAAACTCTAGTAGAGCTGTGTGCAACCCTGCTGATCACTTGAAAATACTTACCTTTCCACCTATCCCATGCCACATACGCGGGCTGTCTATATTATGCTATTTTATACGCAGACAAAAATCTCATATTTACAATTTATTGACTCAATACATTCAAAACGCACATTTTTGAAACCAAGGCTTTTTCTTAAAGTGGACCTATCACCAAGATTTGTACTTTCTTGGTGATGGTATCCCTGGGGCATCCTGATTTGGGATGCCCCACTGTGTGAAACAAACCATATTATCCTTAAATCTCACCTTTCCACTGGTCCAATCTGTGATGTAGGCCGTGCATATTAATGCACAATATACAGCTCTGTTTACACACAGAGACCCGCATAGAGAAAGAGGAGAGTCCCACATTCCCGGTCTCTCTGCAGCACGCTACTGCCCCAGCCTGTCTGAATCAGCCGTGAGATGCCAGGAATGCACCCGCAGCACGCTACTGCCCCCAGCCTGTCTGAATCAGCCGTGAGATGCCAGGAATGCACCCGCAGCACGCTCCTGCCCCCAGCCTGTCTGAATCAGCCGTGAGATGCCAGGAATGCACCCGCAGCACACTACTGCCCCCAGCCTGTCTGAATCAGCCGTGAGATGCCAGGAATGCACCCGCAGCACGCTCCTGCCCCCAGCCTGTCTGAATCAGCCGTGAGATGCCAGGAATGCACCCGCAGCACGCTACTGCCCCCAGCCTGTCTGAATCAGCCGTGAGATGCCAGGAATGCACCCGCAGCACGCTCCTGCCCCCAGCCTGTCTGAATCAGCCGTGAAATGCCAGGAATGCACCCGCAGCACGCTACTGCCCCCAGCCTGTCTGAATCAGCCGTGAGATGCCAGGAATGCACCCGCAGCACGCTACTGCCCCCAGCCTGTCTGAATCAGCCGTGAGATGCCAGGAATGCACCCGCAGCACGCTACTGCCCCCAGCCTGTCTGAATCAGCCGTGAGATGCCAGGAATGCACCCGCAGCACGCTACTGCCCCCAGCCTGTCTGAATCAGCCGTGAGATGCCAGGAATGCACCCGCAGCACGCTCCTGCCCCCAGCCTGTCTGAATCAGCCGTGAAATGCCAGGAATGCACCCGCAGCACGCTACTGCCCCCAGCCTGTCTGAATCAGCCGTGAGATGCCAGGAATGCACCCGCAGCACGCTACTGCCCCCAGCCTGTCTGAATCAGCCGTGAGATGCCAGGAATGCACCCGCAGCACGCTACTGCCCCCAGCCTGTCTGAATCAGCCGTGAGATGCCAGGAATGCACCCGCAGCACGCTACTGCCCCCAGCCTGTCTGAATCAGCCGTGAGATGCCAGGAATGCACCCGCAGCACGCTACTGCCCCCAGCCTGTCTGAATCAGCCGTGAGATGCCAGGAATGCACCCGCAGCACGCTACTGCCCCCAGCCTGTCTGAATCAGCCGTGAGATGCCAGGAATGCACCCGCAGCACGCTACTGCCCCCAGCCTGTCTGAATCAGCCGTGAGATGCCAGGAATGCACCCGCAGCACTGGTGTTTGCGTGGCAATCTGTGGGCACACTGTGGGGCATCCTATATTGCCCCACAGCATTTTAGACTCCTGGACAGGCAAAAACATTGATACGTCCACTTTAAGACATATTGGCTATTATTGGTTTAATGCCTGAAATGGAAAGCTTATGGGTTTTGAAAGCTTGCCTTTATAATCTTTTACATTGGCTAATACATATATGTATCTTATGTATACTAGTATTAGTATATAAATATTATGAAAATTTAGTAACAATAAATACATTTAGTTTTATAAAATCTATTTAGGAGAAAGCATAAAAACAGTCAGGATTTTCCCCTTTTTCACTGGTCTAATCTTTACAAAATGGGGGTAAGATAAAATGGGGGGTCATGTTATTTATTTTCTGAAATACTTATCTACCAAATATTTAGCACGGCCCCAATGATAGCCTGTGGTTGGTTGGTCTTTGCTTAATCCCTAGGTGTAAATCCATAAATGCTCCCTTATGACTGAGGGCAGGATAATTATATATATATTTATTTAATATACCGTATTTGCCGGCGTATAAGACGACCCCCCAACATTTCCACTCAAAATATAGAGTTTGTTATATACTCGCCGTATAAGACTACGCCCTCTTCCGCACACCTTCCACACACATGATCTGTCACAATGTGTTGAACAGGTGTAGGGTTTCCTGAAATCGGACACAGTAGTAGTGTTTTCACAGCCCCTGGCAGTTAAGGGTTAAGACAGGCTGACCCTGGGTTTTAGTTTCCCACTAGCTGTAGGTTCAGCATACCTCCCAACTTTTCAGAACGGGAAATCGGGACAATATGTAAATTAAGCCACACCCCTCATTAATTGATGGATAGGAGATAGGATATAACAGTTACAATAATAAAACACTTTGAATAGGCAAATGAATCATTTATTGCTGCAGATCTGCATGTTACACCTCAAAGAGGGACAAATGAGAACAACGAGGGACAGGAGGACACGGCCTTCAAATAGGGACAGTCCCTTCAAATCAGGGACACTTGGGAGGTATGGTGTAAATAAAATAGACATCTCCACACAAGTCCCCCAAAAATAAGGCGAGCTGTGTGTGAGGGGCACACTGCACAGGTGAGGCAGGCAGCGGGTCAGGAGGTCACATGATAGGGCAGCAGCGAGGAGCCCCTCACACACAGCTCGGCTTCTTTTGGGGGGACTGAGTAAAGCGCCTTTGTTTCACACCCATTAACACACATACACACTACCTGGATGCCCAGACGCGGCTTTACAAGGCACCGGGCACCGCCATCTCCTCTCCACAGTTTAGTCATCGCAGCTTTCCTCCTCATAGGTAACCCGACGCAGCGTAGCCGACTGGCAGCCAATCAGGAGTGAGCTTACAGCAGATGCCGGAAAAAGGCTGTGAATGTAGAGGGGATTGGAGGCCGGGCTGCGTGCCGCCCCTCCCCGGCCCCCCGCTCTTACTTCCTTTTGTAGAGCCAAAGCGCCGCACTGGCAGGGCAGCAGGCAGGAGGAGAAAGCAGGCCCTGCCTCTGGCTCCGCCCCCACACACACCACAGCTCCTGAGCCCCCGACTGTCCCGGGACACGGAATAGCTGCCCAGGGCGGCAGGACAAGGAGCGCGAAAATCGGGGCGGTTGGAGGGTGTGCAGAAGGAGAGAATCTGAAGGTATGTCACCCGTGCACCCGGCGTATAAGACGATCCCCCCACTTGGAAGTTGGAAGCATGTTTTTCAGGGGCAGAAAGTCGTCTTATACGCAGGCAAATACGGTATATAATATGTATGTATATATATATATATATATATATATATATTATAATATTTGCATCCCGCTGAAAAGCAGCTGATGAATTGTTTTTTTTTTTCTTTTACTCTTATCCTTTCTTTCAGGTTGCTAAAGCCTTCTGGATGGCCATTGGTGGAGATCAGGATGAAATTGAAGGCATTTCCTCGGAAGATGATGATAACTGAAGAGTGACACCAATTAAGGGGGCAACAAATGCAAGATTAAAGAAAAATCTTGCAACCCTAGAAGCAGTTTGTCAAGGTTTACCTTCTGCTTCTTATCTGGTATTAGAGATATTAAATAAGGCTTCTGTCCAGTTACTTTGTGCAGCTCCGCACAGATGCAGCCTTAGTACTAAATTTCCAGGAAAAGCAGATTACATTCTCTGCCGTTTTCCACCTGTTGTTGTATTCATGCTGCACAGTTCTAGTACTTTGTTAGGTGTCTTAATTGCTTAATTTATTAGAAGGCAACAAATAAACTTTTATATTAAAGTATCTGCTGGGTAGTCCATACAGATCACAGGGGAGGACTGGCCATATGGGGACCCGGGAGAATTCTCAGAGGGCCACACTGCTTTGGGGCCTGCTGCCTTTAGGGCCTCATTCAATACCTTCGTCACATAGTTTTGATTTGCTGCAACTGATATAAAGTGAATCTAGAATTTTTGTTTTGCCTATATTAGGGGTGTTTCACATTAGGAGAGCACTCGCATACATGCACCATCCTGACTGCAAAGCTTTAAAGATACTGTTTTACTCTTTTATGTCCTTCTACCCAGGGGATCCAGTGGTGCTCTACAAGGGATTTCCCTCTTTGATTTCTGGGCTTGCCTCAGGATACCATGGTCAATCAATGTCACTGCGTTCCTCCTACCCACCAATGCCACCTTTATCTGGCAATGTGCCCCTCCTATATCGCTCTCTTTGCAACCACACATCATTACTGAGACTCTATATAACTCCCTTTATGTGCCAATTCTGTTTACCCCTCCCCCAATTTGCTCACAGCAACGTGCTTACATTCTTCCCGGCGTAATGCTCCTATCGACACTGCCCTACACTTTCACCTAGGTTTGATGTTGGGGCCCACATCAAATAGGCCACAGTTTGAACATATCTGGCCTATTGGGTTCTAGTAGGTGTTACATGCACAAAGGCCTGTAATGGTTCTGCTGAGCCTTCCTGGCCACTAATATGGGGCTTAGTTCAGAGAAGTTTGTAACAAGAATTTATTTTTTGTTTTAGAAAACAAATACTAAATTTCTACCTTTTCAAATCCATGTGATTCAGCAAAAAAAAAAATGTATTCTCTTCACAAATGTTTTCACTTGCCTTCTCTGAAATAGTCAAAAGAAAAAAACATAACTCACGTATGCCATTATTGTTGAAGCATAGGTGTCTCTAGTGACTGTTTTATTCTGTGGCATAAATTCTAGTAATAAAACTTTTACAAAAAAAAGTAAAAAGCTAAATTCAAATGAAGTATAAACAATTAGTGTGATTCAGTATGGTTTCAACCCTAGTCTCTACTACTGTTTTAAACATCTGAGCAGGTGTTAGAAATACTTGGAGCATCCTCATCTGTTTTTTATTCTTAGTATACAGTACGTCCTGCTCCAGGTAAGATTCATTACTCTTGGGTATTACTCCACCAGATGGTGCTGGACTGCAGAGACTGCGAAATTGGCTCCTCCCGGCCCCTCAAATACCCGGGACCTCCCACAAATCCCTGAATTTCTCTGCAGTCTGGACTGCGAAGGACAAGAAGATGGCTCTCTCTTATCGCAGGCGAGCGGGGCTATTAGCCTGCAGCCCTGTAGGACTATTCCCATCCATTCCATTATTAATGTGCCTCCCAGCCTTGGCTGCGCTGGTCCTGGTGATGGTAGGCAGCACCGCTGTCAGGTGTTTAGGTGCGCTGCTCCACCGCAATCCCCCAGCAAAGGGTAGGCGGTACAGGCATATGGTGAGCCTCTATGGGATGCCCCTCCCGCACTATTGCCCCTTGCCCCGTCTATCGGTGGGTCCTATGTTAAGTGCCCGCTGTCCTCCCTCGCTCTCCCTTGTAGCTCTCGGGGGGGGGGGGGGGGGGGCCTTGGTGCTTTCACTTGGATGATATGCTTGTGACTTTTGTTCAGTC
Source organism: Gastrophryne carolinensis (assembly GCA_027917425.1). NCBI lineage: Eukaryota > Metazoa > Chordata > Amphibia > Anura > Microhylidae > Gastrophryne > Gastrophryne carolinensis. The sequence goes on along the minus strand of CM051238.1, from coordinate 347,620,799 downwards.
TCCACGCTGACTTGGTTGCACTGTTTGCGGTTTGAATATGCCGTCGCTGCTCGCGCTTCCACTGGCGTTCCGAGGTTGGCGGCAGCATTACCTCAGGCGCTGATGCACCTTCATTGGCTGCTTGTCACGTGTGATGCTTCGCGCTCTTCGGGGGGGGGGGCGTGGATGGCGCGTTCCGCGGCCCGCCCCTCGAGGTATACTCAGCGCCATTTTTTCTCTGGATTCTGCTGCGTGGCTGCCATCTACCTACCGTGGCCCGTGAGTGCCCTCGCGGGCAGTTTATTTACCCTATGTCATTATACATGTCGCTTATGGGGTTCTCTTCGCTTATGTCCTTCAGGCAGGTCCAACTCCATTGGTTTCTCCCGGCCCTGCCCCTCTTTTTAGTTATTAAACTTTGTGAGGCCTAGTGTGCTAATTACTCCCACTTCCCTAGCGGGCTATTGGGGCATCCCGGGTTGCTGTTATAGCGTTAATCCCTATCGGCCTATTGTGCCACTATAATCACCATATGGAGGCATCTCAGGATATTGTGCTTGGGGTTCCTTCGGGACAAGCACGACTGTGTGTAGCTTGTGGGGTGTCCCCTACTAGTGCTGACAATGTGCGTGTCTGTATAACTTGTGCCCAGCAGGTGCTTGCGCTGCAGCTTGGTTTACCAACAGCTGGACCTGTGCCACGTATGGCTTCACCAACTCCCCCAAGCTTGAATTTGACTCCTATTGAGTAGCATACCAGGGGGGATTCTCAGCCTGATGCGTCTGCTAGACTGGCTAGTGTTGAGAAGTTGCTTGCTAATACCATGGCGCGTAAGGCATCTGCTAAGAAGCGGCACTTGACACCTGATGTCACTCGTTTCCCTATGGAGGCTGATGAGTTCTTGGAACTGTCTGGCTATACCCTTTTGGAAGAAGGGGAGTTGTTCTCTGACTCGGAGTCATCTGATGAGAGGCCCAGGGGTCATGATGATTCTGGCTCTGACCCCTGGGCCCCAGATGATACTGATAGGCTGTTGGCTCAGATTATTGAGGTACTGTCTATCTCTCCCCCGGGTGCGGCCCCTAGGCAGCAGGGGGAATTGTTTCATACTGTTAAGCCACGTTTAGCGTTTCCTGAGCAAGCCCATTTTAATAATCTCGTGCTCAAGGAATGGGAGCTTCCTAGCAGGCTCCCCGGAGTCCCTAAGAGTTGGGATAAGAGTTATCCCTTTCCTGCTGATGTGGTGCCCTCCAGAGGTGGATGCCCCGGTCCTAGGGTTAGCTAAGAAGGCTCTCACTGGTTTTCCCTTCAAAGGACTACGCCTGTTTGGGGACCGCCTGGACCTGTTTGCTAAGGGAGGCAGGTTATCCCAGCGCAGGATGCAGTCTCGGCCCTTTCGGGGCCAGGGCTCCTTTTCCTCGCCCTACCGTGGATCCAGACAGGGGAGGGGGGTCTCCTTTAGGACGTGGACGCCCTGGCTCATCCTGGGGCTCTAAGCCTAGGTCTTCTCCCAAGCCCCCTCAGGCATGAAAGGACGCCCTCACCCATCCGGGTGGGGGGGCGGCTTCAGCACTTTGCTCACGTCTGGAGGCTTCATACCGGTGGATTCAGGAGGTAGTGTCCTCTGGTTACAAGATACCGTATTTTTCGCCCTATAAGACGCACCTGCCCATAAGACGCACCTAGGATTTGGGGGAAGAAAATAAGAAAAAAAATATTTTAAACCAAAAACGCACCATTACAGACAGTGTGGCATTCCCCTATCCCATTCCCATAGGCCGTGTGGGATGCCCCCATTCCATAGACAGTGTAGCATGCCCCCATCCCATTCCCCGTATACCCAGTGTGGCATCCCCCCTCCCATTCCCCATATACCCATTGGCTGTGTGGCATCCCCCTCTCCCCCCATTAGTATAGGCTGTGTGGCATCCCTCTCCCCCATTCCCATAGGCTGTGTGGCATCCCCCCTCCCCCCATTAGTATAGGCTGTGTGGCATCCCCCCTCCCCCCATTCCCATAGGCTGTGTGGCATCCCTCTTTCCCCATTCCCATAGGCTGTGTGGCATCCCTCTCTCCCCATTCCCATAGGCTGTGTGGCATCCCCCTCCCCCCATTCCCATAGGCTGTGTGGCATCCCCCTCTCCCCATTCCCATAGGCTGTGTGGCATCCCCCTCTCCCCATTCCCATAGGCTGTGTGGCATCCCCCTCCCCCCATTTCCATAGGCTGTGTGGCATCCCCCTCTCCCCATTCCCATAGGCTGTGTGGCATCCCCCTCTCCCCATTCCCATAGGCTGTGTGGCATCCCCCTCCCCCCATTCCCATAGGCTGTGTGGCATCCCCCTCCCCCCATTCCCATAGGCTGTGTGGCATCCCCCTCCCCCCATTCCCATAGGCTGTGTGGCATCTCCCTCCCCCCATTCCCATAGGCTGTGTGGCATCCCTCTCCCCCCATTGGCATAGGCTGTGTGGCATCCCTCTCCCCCCATTCCCATAGGCTGTGTGGCATCCCCCTCCCCCCATTGGCATAGGCTGTGTGGCATCCCCCTCCCCCCATTCCCATAGGCTGTGTGGCATCCCCCTCCCCCCATTCCCATAGGCTGTGTGGCATCCCCCTCCCCCCATTCCCATAGGCTGTGTGGCATCTCCCTCCCCCCATTCCCATAGGCTGTGTGGCATCCCTCTCCCCCCATTGGCATAGGCTGTGTGGCATCCCTCTCCCCCCATTCCCATAGGCTGTGTGGCATCCCCCTCCCCCCATTGGCATAGGCTGTGTGGCATCCCCCATTCCCATAGGCTGTGTGGCATCCCTCTCTCCCCCCATTGGCATAGGCTGTGTGGCATCCCTCTCTCCCCCCCATTGGCATAGGCTGTGTGGCATCCCTCTCCCCCCATTCCCATAGGCTGTGTGGCATCCCCCTCCCCCCATTGGCATAGGCTGTGTGGCATCCCTCTCCCCCCATTCCCATAGGCTGTGTGGCATCCCCCTCCCCCCATTGGCATAGGCTGTGTGGCATCCCCCTCCCCCCATTCCCATAGGCTGTGTGGCATCCCCCTCCCCCCATTCCCATAGGCTGTGTGGCATCCCCCTCCCCCCATTCCCATAGGCTGTGTGGCATCTCCCTCCCCCCATTCCCATAGGCTGTGTGGCATCCCTCTCCCCCCATTGGCATAGGCTGTGTGGCATCCCTCTCCCCCCATTCCCATAGGCTGTGTGGCATCCCCCTCCCCCCATTGGCATAGGCTGTGTGGCATCCCCCATTCCCATAGGCTGTGTGGCATCCCTCTCTCCCCCCATTGGCATAGGCTGTGTGGCATCCCTCTCCCCCCATTGGCATAGGCTGTGTGGCATCCCTCTCCCCCCATTCCCATAGGCTGTGTGGCATCCCCCTCCCCCCATTGGCATAGGCTGTGTGGCATCCCCCATTCCCATAGGCTGTGTGGCATCCCTCTCTCCCCCCATTGGCATAGGCTGTGTGGCATCCCTCTCTCCCCCCCATTGGCATAGGCTGTGTGGCATCCCTCTCTCCCCATTCCCATAGGCTGTGTGGCATCCCCCTCCCCCCATTAGTATAGGCTGTGTGGCATCCCCCTCCCCCCATTAGTATAGGCTGTGTGGCATCCCCCTCCCCCCATTAGTATAGGGCCCCACCGCTGTCATCGCTGCCTGAAAAGACAGCGATCGCAGCGACGGGACCGGGACAGAGCCCCCGCCGCTCCTCTGGCCTCTTGCAGTGTGGCAGACAACGTGGGAGCGGGTGAGTTTTTTTTTTTTTTAATTTTTTTTTTTACATTTGCCCGATAAGGCGCACTGACATTTTTCCCCCACTTTTGGGGAAAAATAAGTGCGTCTTATAGGGTGAAAAATACGGTAGTTTGCTGCCTGGCCGCCCCCCAGATTCATCAGATCCCGGATGTCTCAGGATCCCATGTCGGCTCAGGCTCTAATTCTGGCGGTGCAAAGCCTTCTGGAGCTGGGGGTCATCTGTCTTACGAGAAAGGGGCAGGGGGTTCCATTCCAACCTTTTCACCATGCCCAAAAGAGATGGGTCAGTCAGGCCCATCCTGGACTTGAAGGTCCTCAACAAATTTGTCAGGTGCAGGCGCTTTCGCATGGAAACTTTGCTCTCTGCTATCAGTTCCCTGTGCCCAAGGGACTTCATGACCTCTGAGGACATCAAGGATGCTTACCTTCATATTCCTGTTTTTCCAGGTCATCAGATTCCTCAGGTTCGCTCTGGAGGATCAGCACTACCAATTTGTGGCATTGCCCTTCTGTCTCACTTCAGCTCCCAGGGTGTTCACCAAGATGCTGGCAGGAGTGATGGCTCTGCTCAGGGCATTCGCATGGTGCCATATTTGGACGACATTCTCATCACTTCTCAGTCCCTCCATCAGGCAGAGCTGGATACTCAGCGAGTAGTGTCCACACTGGAGTCTTTTGGCTGGGGGATCAACCATTCCAAGTCTTCCCGGTCTCCCTCCTTGGTGACACCCTTCCTGGGAATGAATCTGGATACAGTTCAGGCAAGGATTTTTCTTCCTCAGCAGAAGGTGGACAGTCTGCTGGTGCAGGTTCAGTCCCTGCTCTCTTGCCCTCATCCCTCCATCAGGCAGGGAATGCAGCTGGTGGGCCTGATGTTCTTGTGCTTCGAGGCGGTTCCTTATGCCCAGTTTCACATGAGGCCTCTGCAACTCCACCTCTTGTCAGTATGGGACAAGGATCCTGCGTCCCTGGACCAGGTCCTTGTTCTGTCAACCCTAGCCAGACGGTCCCTCTCGTTGTGGCTGGACTCCAGGAACCTGTTGGCAGGCAGATCCTTTCTGGCCCCCTGCTGGGAGACGGTCACCAAGGATGCCAGTCTGACAGGTTGGGGGGGCTTCTGGAAGTCCCTACAGTTCCAATGGCAGTGGGGCCCTCAGGAGGCCCACACACCTATCAACATTCTGGAACTGAGGGCTATCAGGTTGGTTCTGGCTCACTTGACACAACACCTTCGGGGCCGGCCTGTTCAGGTACGCTCGGACAACCAGACGGTGGTTCTCTACATCAATCATCAGGGAGGGACCCGTAGCAAGGGGGCCCTCAAGGAAGTGTCTCTGATCCTGTCCTGGGCGGAGGACAATGTTCCCTGCATATCAGCTGTGTACATTCCGGGGGTGGAGAATCTGCAGGCAGACTCTCTGAGCAGGGGAGAATGGTCCCTCAGCGACAGGGTGTTTCACTCTCTATGTCACCGTTGGGGCCAACCAGATGTGGATCTATTTGCATCCCGTCACAATCACACGCTCCCCGCCTTTGTCTCCCTGTCCCAGGACCCTCTGGCCTTGGCCACAGATGCTCTAGCAATGTCATGGCAGGACTTTCAGCTCCTTTATGTCTTTCCCCCATTCCCCCTGTTGGGCAGGGTTCTGCGCAAGATAGCTCAGGAGGGGGTGCCAGCTATCCTGGTGGCTCCCTGTTGGCCAAGAAGAGTGTGGTTCGCAGACGTGGTGCAGCTGGCGGTAGATCAGTACTCTCAGGGTTCCAGACTTGCTCACTGAGGGTCATTTACGCCATCCCAATTTACAAACACTGGCTTTGACGGCCTGGCTGCTGAAACTTCCATCTTGATGGAGAAGGGGCTGTCTGCCTCTGTTGTTGATACCATGATAAAGGCTAGGAAGAAGTCTTCTTCTATTTACTATAGGGTTTGGCATGCCTACATTGACTGGTGTGAGTCTAGGTCTCTTTCCTGCCGCGTGTTCTCTATTCCCAGGATCCTGGAGTTCCTACAGCATGGGTTGGAGCTGGGGCTTCAACTCAGTACTCTGAAGGGTCATGTCTCTTCCCTGGCTGTTTTCTTCCAGAGGTCCTTTGCCCAGCATTCTCTGGTCAGGACTTTTTTCCAGGGGGTTACTCATGTGCGTCCCATGTTGCCTGTTTGGGATTTGAACCTGGTCTTGTCTGCCTTGCAGGGTGCTCCCTTTGAACCTGTGCAGGAGGTTGCCCTGGCCATTCTTACTCTCAAGGTTGTCTTTTTGGTGGCTATCACTTCTGTTAGGCGTGTGTCTGAGTTGGCGGCGCTGTCCATCCAGCCCCCCTACTTTGGGAGACACCAGGACAAGGTGGTTTTTCGCTTCAAGCCAGATTTTCTACCTAAGGTTGTGTCTGCCTTTCATCTGAATCAGGATTGTTCTTCCCTCCTTGTGCCCTAATCCTAGTAACTCTAAGGAGAGGGTTTTTCATTCCTTGGATGTGGTTAGGTGTCTGAAGTACTATCTGGTGGCTACTGCACCTTTCAGAAAAACTGATGCTCTTTTTGTGGTCCCTTCTGGGCCTAGGAAGGGTTTGGCTCCTGCTAAATCTACTACCAGCAAATGAATGAAGAATCCTCCCTTCCGCCTTACTGCTCATTCCACTCGTGCTATTGGTGCCTCTTGGGCTTTTCAGCACCAGGCTTCTGTTGAACAAGTTTGCAAGGCCGCTACTTGGTCTTCTGTTCATACTTTTTCAAAGTTTTACAAGGTTGATGTTAGGGCCTCAGCTGATGCTGCTTTTGGCTGTAAGGTTCTGCAGGCGGCAGTGGTCTGACCTGTCTGTTGTTACCTTTGGGGATCCCACCCTACTTTATGGACACTGCTATTGGATGTCCCAAGAGTAATGAATCTTATCTGGAGCAGGATGTACTGTATACTCATAATAACAATTCTACAGGTGAGTAATTACAGAATTTTATTTTTTTAACCAAAAAAGCCAGACGAGCATTTGCCAGCTTTTTTTTTTTTTATCCTAGGCTTTTTTTTTCTTAGTTAACTATCATCCTATTGTCATTAGTCAGTGACAAAAGACATTACTAGTTTTATTAAGAAACACCAGAGAAACAGTGCCAAACCATAGGCCATAGGGGTTGGTAAGTTGCCAGGATGGGGGGGGGGGTGGTAGGCTGCTTGGCCTTTTGACCCTGGGAGGGGCCATGATTTTCATTTTAACGGTAACAAGACAAAAAAATGTTTCTCCCATAGGGGTGTAGGAATAAATCTAGGCAATTGCAAAAGCTAATTTATTTACTTCTGCAGGTTTCATAGATCATCCAGCTGCTTCTCCCAATAGGCAATGCTGAATTCAGGTACCAGGGATAAATAAAAAAAACATGTGAAGCAAATGAAAACAGTGAGTCCGGTTGCCTTTAGCTACTACTGAATAAATATCTAGCATTACATGGATGAATATGATCCTTCAGAACAAAGTGATTACTTGCACAAGTGCATTAAAGAAACGAGATGTCCATTTTCAGGAGGAATAACCTAGTGCTTGGAATCTACATAAGAGGAACTGAAGTGTCCATAAGTGCCTTTAGGAGAGGAGCTGTGCAGGTGCGCTGTGTGAGATTGTGAGGTAGACTCATTCACTCATATCATCAATGCAGTGCATTTAGGATACATAGTTGATTAAAAAAAGAGTTTACAATTGACCTTAAAGTGGCGGTAAAGTGACCAGGAGTGAATTTACCTGGGTGCTGTGTCTTCAAGACTGGGTGGTAGTTAGACTCTAATATAATCAAAGACAGTTCAATAATTATACATATTAATTTGAAATAAGAGCTTTAAAACCACTTTAACGTTGATCATTAATCTGGAAGCAGATCATTAATCTGAAAGCAGAGTCAGTCAGTAGTTACAGACATGCAGTCAACCTGCAATACCCCCCAAGCAGAAGTGACGCATAGCACAACCACTTGGGAATACTACCTAGCTGCTGTATCCCTCCCTCCAGGGGGCAGGTATTCGCTGGTCCTAGAAGGGGACTCCAGAAGCATTGGAAAAGCGTATGAAACCATAAATGGCAGGAGAACAATGCAACAATAGGGTCAATTCAGCACAGGTCATTAAAAGCTTAGTACATAATTCAACTCTCATGCGTGAATTGCGTGAGACACTCACACTCATACAAGAGCAGTCAAGAAAGCTATTTGAGATCTTTTGCACCTTGCCCTATTTTAGTGAGAAATTATATCCAGCAGCCCTATTTAAGCAAGAAATGAAAGCACTCCCGCAGCTTTCTCATTACAAAGCATGCCTGCATGCAGGGCCAACACCAGCACAGAGCAAACCTGGGCAAATGCCAGGGATCCTGGCATCTCCAGGGGCCCACTCAGGCTCACGCTTGGCCATGTTATTATTTTACAGTGGACCCAAACAATCAAATGCAGGGTGTTGTGTGCAGACCTGCTCATGACTGGCCTCAGCAACAGGGGATGATTAGCAACAATGGAGAAGGTGGCATGGAAAGGAGAGCAATTTAATGGAAGCTCAGAAGGTGGTGAGAACCAGGTGACATCTGACAGCAATTATGGAGTCTTTAGTGGCAGCGGAGCAAGCAGTAAGGGCTGATGGGTGCTTGGTGGCAGTAGAGAATGCAACAAGGACTATTGGATGATTGGTGGCTATAGGGAAGGCAATAAGGATTGGAGGGCGATCAGCAGCAGATCACCCATTTGTGGAAGTGGAGCTGAAAGGAGACATCATGTGACACACTACTTTGGGGCACCCTAAGACTCTTTGACCCAAGGGCCCCCACAATCTGGAGCCATCCCTGCTTGCATGACTTCTGCAGCTCCCGGCTGACTGTCTGTCCTTTCTCCATAATTTGAAGAATATTTGCTGCCCATACTGATTTATAGAAATATAATGTTTTATGTATTTTAGTATTTATGCCTAACATGTATGTTATGACGTGACCCTTAATACCTCTATAATCACATTTATTTGAAATAATCACAGAAATAAACAGTAAACTAAAATGAAAGAAAAAGGAAAAAAAAACCTCTGTGATCTTGCTGCGATTGGGAAGAACCCTCATGTGGGGCCCACCCCCCACAAGTAGGATAGAAGGTATCTGGCTTGAGTCAGAGAGTAAGTCAGAAAGATTGAGAGGAAGCAGGGGGAGGGCAGGTCACTCAGTTTTCCCTGGTAGAATTAGGAATGATCATGGAATCCATCCACATGACTTCTTATTCTAAGTGTGCCATACACTCCACTTCGATCTTCATGACATATGGGTAATCTCCAGTAGAGGGCGAACTTCTGCAGAGATGAATATGCAAAAAAAGAAAGCCCCTCCCAGTCCATATATACCTGGGACCAATTTCCCAGTTCCTTCTCTGCAGGGAAGGCGACAAGACAGAAGATGAAGACTTCTTTACTTACAGGTAAGCCGGGCTCGCGCCCGGCCGTCTATTGTCCCTTCTACTGCCAGGACCCTTTCTAAATTGCCCCAGCTTAGGCTGCGGGTCCTGGTGAAGGTAGGAGCACCACCGTGAGACCTCACTATGTGATAGGCGGTTATCCAGGTTTTTTGGTGATCCTGGTGTGGGATGCCCCGTCCCTCTATGCTTATGGCCAGATTCTGGCAGGGTTCCCCCCCTTCTGTGTCCCTTATTCCCCTCCGGGGGGGGGGGGGGTTGCCTGGCCTGGCTGTTATTTCGTTTTTCCACATATGCCCCTGTGTGTGTTGGTGTGTGATTCACTGTGTGTGTGTGTGTGTTTGGCAGACAGTGAGTGTTTTACTTTGGGCCATGTCAGGGGCTGTGATTAGCCTGGGGGAGCTTCTCCCCAGGGGAGGGGGCGGGGCCGTGTTCGTGGAGGGGGGAGGCTGCCCCCTTCTTTGGCGCGATTCTGTGGCTCGTTTCTAGGGGATCCGCGTTGCTGGGAGGGGGGCGTGGCCTGGCGAGCGCGCGTTCTGCGCTGGCCCGCCCTCCCCCTGCTCTCCCTCTTCCAGCATGAGGCACTTCTCGGGGGCCATTTTCAAGCAGGGTTCTGAGCTGCGTTCCGTGTGGTAAGGGCCGGATGGCCACTTCCTTAGCTTGTATGGGGGCTGATTGCGTGCATGTGTGTTGGTTACGCATGTCTGGCTGGGATACAGTTAGAGATATATATGCATTTTTATATGCATATACTATTAGGTATGTGTTATTGCCATATTTATGTAGGATTGCACTTATGTTGCCTGTTTTGTGTGTTGCAGATTGCCTTGTATATGTGCATATTAAGGGGTTCCTCCTGGTCCTGGGGTCCCTAGTGTAAAATTGTTCACCTCAAATCCTCCCACCGGGACTTTTAAGGGGCATCCCGGGTTGCTTAGGTGTAAATTCCCTGCGGTCTTGCGACTGACCACAAAAATCACCATATGGAGGCTCTGCAGGATACTGGGCTCGGGCTCCCTCTGGGACAATCCGGGCCATGTATGGGGTGTGGGGTATCCCTTACGGGAGAGAATGTGCTGATCTGTATACCATGCGCACAAAAGGCCATAATGCGGCAGTCTGGTACCCAGCCTTCTGGGTCGGCTCCTCCTGCTTCATTGCCTTCCCCCTCCCCACCTTATCCGTACCCCAAGTGACATTGGTACCAGTGGGGAGTCGCTCTCTGATGTTTGGGCTAGGTTGGCCAGCATCGAGAAAATTATTGCTAGCACGGTGGGCAAGAAGGCCCAGGCTAAAAAGAGACATTTGTCGTCGGCCCAGCCCTTGTGGGATGTTGACGACGATTCCGCTGATTTGTCAGATTATTCCCCGTTAGAGGAGGGGGAATTGTATCAGGAAACAGAGGCTGATTATGTTCAGTCTGGTGATGCTGATGTCGGGCAGGCGCTGGGGGATGCCGTAGATATGGCCACTGTTTTGTCACATTTATTGGAGGTGTTAGATATTGCACCGCCTGAGGCGCCCCCTCTCAAGAAGGGGGGATTTTTTGGGGCCTGCAAGCCCCGTCTGAAATTCCCTACCCAGGGTCACTTTGATGCGCTGATCCTTAGAGAATGGGAGAGGCCCAGTCGGCTTCCTTGTGTTCCTCAGGGATGGGATAAGAAGTATCCTTTTCCGGTGGAGGCGGTTATGCGCTGGTCATCTCCTCCCGAGGTCGACGCGCCAGTTTTAGGTTTGACCAACTCTTCTGTGCTGAACACCCCTGATGCCACTTCCCTTAAGGATGGCGAGGATAAGCGCCTTGATCAGATGGCGTGCCACGCATTTGCCAACGTGGGCTCTGCCCTGCGGCCTGTTAGTGCATCTGCCCTGGTGTCGCTTGCTACCAGGTCTCTTATCAGGGACTGGCTGAATAACGCTCAGTTTGGTCCAGCTGGCGCTGAGTTCGCTATCCTTAAGAGATGCGAATTGTTCATGGACTTTGTCATGGCTGCGATGGAAGATTCTATTGTCGTGTGTAGTAGGACTTCAGCCTTACTGGTGGTTATGCGCAGATTGGTCTGGCTCCGCCAGTGGACAGCGGACGTTGGGGCCAAGAAGTCGCTCACAGCTCTTCCCTTCTTGGGTTCGCGGCTGTTTGGAGATAAATTGGATGCTGTTGCTAAAGGAGGTAAGTTACCTCAGTGGAGGAAACAGTGCCGCCCCTTTCGGGGGGCGGGCTCGTTCACTCCTTCCTTTCGAGGGGCCAGAGCGGCTCGGGGTTTGGCCTTCTCGGGTGTCAGGGGCTCCTCCTGGAACAGAGGCAGAGGTCGGGCACGTCCCGCGCCTGCCTGGGGTTCCAAGCCCAAGCCTGCCATTAAACCGGCTCAGCAATGAAGGGGCGCCCTCACCCGCAAGGGTGGGGGGACGGCTGCGGCTCTTCTTCCAGGTCTGGGCCCGGGAGGTCACAGACAATTGGATCTTGGAAGTGGTCTCCTCCGGGTACAAACTGGAGTTCGAGTACTGGCCGCCCCCAAGATTCTTAAGGTCTCGGGTGCCCTCGGACCCTCGGGCTGCACAGGGGCTCCTGTTAGCAGTAAAAAAACCTTCTGGACATGGGGGTTATATGCCTGGTGCCTCTGGCGGAGAGAGGCAGGGGTTACTACTCCAATCTTTTCACGGTTCCCAAAAAGGAGGGTTCGTTGAGACCCATTCTAGATCTCAAGGTTCTCAACAGGTTTATCAGAGCCAAGAGGTTCCGCATGGAGACTCTGCGTTCGGCTA